>OX381600.1:11136230-12386230 GCA_947458855.1 Monopis laevigella | reverse complement strand
TTTAAACGAAAAATGACTAAATATGCCATTTTTCGTTCAATATTTATATATTTATTAATTAATATTTATTTCGTTTAATGTTCGATATTTTTTAACGAAAAATGGCATATTTAGTCATTTTTCGTTTAAGAATCTCGAATCGAGATTAATGTCGAAAGCGTGAGAATTGCCCACCAGGAGTATATTTATTAAGTAACGGGAATATATTTATTAAGTCTGTGGTATATAAATATCAGAAGCTTGCAATAGACACCAGTTGCAATGTAAGTTTTAGATTTGTAATAAGTGTTAACCATCTCTCGGTCTATTGTTTAAAGAAAAGAAAGAAAGAAAAAAAACTTTATTTAAACACCACGCACAGAGTACACACAAATAAAATTACATTATTACATAATATATAAATAATTAACAAAATACAAAATATATTTATTAAGTCTGTGGTATATAAATATCAGAAGCTTGCAATAGACACCAGTTGCAATGTAAGTTTTAGATTTGTAATAAGTGTTAACCATCTCTCGGTCTATTGTTTAAAGAAAAGAAAGAAAGAAAGAAAAACTTTATTTAAACACCACGCACAGAGTACACACAAATAAAATTACATTATTACATAATATATAAATAATTAACAAAATACAAAATAAGTTAAAGGTTTGTTGCGCGGCGACAAACAGGAAATCAGCTCAGCACATGTTACAGCAATAGATTGCTGTAACGCTGATTTTCAGCTCCTTATTGTATCATACACCGGCTTGCGTAGAGCGTACGCCAGAGGTCGCAGGCGCAGGTGGTTTACCACTCGGCCGCCGGTGAACCTCCCCAGTCCGCCCGCAAAAACTTTACAATATCTGCAACTGAATGCGAGCTCGTTGAACTCTTCATTTATATTGTACATACTATGGTTATTGTACTCTATTACTGGTAGATGAATTTTTAATTCAGCAAGCCACTGTCTGTCTAACAACACTATGTATAAATTTTAGAACACTATGTATAAATTTTAGATTTATACATAGTGGATGATGGAAAATCATCCACTATGTATAAATCTAAAATTTTATTTGTATTGTTGTAAGTTACTAATGGGTTCACAACCCCTATAGGTTTAACTATTTCGCCCGTAATAGCGTAAATACAGCTTACATTTTTTTTTTTTAATACAACTCATCGCTTACACAAGATACGGCACTGCCAGTGTCACATTCCATATCAAGTTTTACCCCATCAACGTTTACAGTCACTAACATGGGTTTACATCTCTCAATAGGCAATTTATTAACATTATAAATAAAATAAAAGCAGCCCCAGCCTAGTGTTTAAGTCACTGCGCAACTGATAACAAGGTTAAGCAGATGACAACAAGGCCTGGGATGGGTGACCGCTTTATAAAACAAGGCTATTTCATCATAAACACCGCAACAAGCTCGCCACTTATTAGGTGTTGCCTCCGAATACTATCGGCGAAATGAGGACGGATTAATCCCACCGCTAGGTACCTTGAGGCCGTTTAAACAGTTCTCGGGAGCCAAATCACGGGTGCCTACACCCGTGATGGTATTTATTATTTATTTATAAATAAAATTATTACCTCGTCACTATCTTCTGAATGGTTATTTCCACTCGCTGCCATGTTGTGGAATTCACCTAAAGCTGGACACACTCGACGTAAATGTCCTTGTCTGCTACACATGCGACATATGGAACGTCCATATTTGCACGTCATTTCCTCGTGGTCGCCACCACAGGCATTACACTGCCGCCGGCCAACTGACGCTGGCGCTGCCGTCGCTGTTATCGAACGTCTCCTCTGATTGTTATTGGTGGCCTGACCGCTGACCCACAGCGCGCGCGCATGTTCCTCGACTGCCGGTACCTCCGTCAACGCCGCGCGCCCCTGTGGCCCATTCCATGTGGACACAGCCTGGGAGGATACTGCGCCGCTGTCGGCCGCTGACGTTCCTGACCCGTGATCCTCTACGAGAGCAGCGTCCTTTTCGGTCGCCTCCATGCTGACTGCTAAATTGAACGCTTTTACGAAATTCAGTTTCTTCTCTGTAAACAAGCGTTGTCGGATCACCTCACTCTTGAAACCACAAACGAGTTGATCTCTCAAGTTTTCTTGCAGCGTGGATTCAAATTGGCACGTTTTAGACATTTTTTTTAATAACGCTGTATATTCGGACACACTCCCCATCATTTTGTTTCCGATTGCGAAATTTGTAACGCTCTGATAATAAACTCGGCTTAGGTTGTAAATGGTTCTCCATTTTTTTACATAATTCCGCGAACGTCAACGTCGAAGGTTTTGTCGGCGTGCATAAATTCGCTAACAACTCGTAACTATCTGCGCCCATTACAGTCACTAAGATGGGTACCTGCAAATTTTGCGCAACACCATCTGCTATAAAATATTGTTCCAAACGGTCACAATATAACTTCCAGTCGTTTATTAATGGCGAAAACTCCCCGATTTTGCCAATCGACATCTTTTCGTGGTGTAGTTCTAACCTCGTCGCCAATGAAACCTCTTGGGATGCTGTGTACCACAGAATAAGGAAACACACGACTGTTTTCTATTGCGTTTATTTTTCAACTGAGGCACTTACATGCCTTACTAAAACATAAGTAGAAAAAAAATGAAAAATTTGTTTATTGATAGCAAACAAAATATACTATTGTCTGAAACAAATAAAGTGTGTTAGATGTGTTTCGTACTTGGTAAAATATATAAATTGAAGCTATAAAATTTTATTGTCAAATATTTCGCCTCTCTATGAAGCGGCGTCATCAGTGACAGTCACTGTCACTGATGACGCTAGCTTCAATTTATATATTTTACAAAATATACTATTGACAATTCACAACAAAACATATTGATAACAATATAGTACCTAGGTAAGTGTTAGGAGGTAGATTACTACTACCTACCCAATGTTGACTTTTGTTATCCCTATTTGATTTTTCTCGTATTTACGTAGTTGGATAATAATTTTTAATTTATATCTAAAGAAGATATTAAGTTTCATAGAGTATATAACATACGTGGTGGCCGAGTTGGTTAGACCTTGGACTTAAATACACTTAGGTCCCTGGTTCGAATCCCGGTGTGTACCAATGAGTTTTAAATAAAAAAAAATATGTACATTTGTTTGACAACACCACTATAGTGCCTCGGAGAGCACGTTAAGCTGTCGGTCCCGGTTTCACTATTCCAACTTGTGAAACTGTTTATAGATGGGTTATTGAGTCTATTCAAAACATCGCGACGAGCTAACCACTTGTTCGGTGTAGACTCATACCATCGGCTACGACGAGGTGGGATTAAAATCCCTCCGTAAGGCACCCGTGATGATATATATATATAGAGTATATATGACACATTAACGTATGCAGTATGGCTTCTTTTTAGGTTACAGTTCCTATGGAGACATCGTAAAATTAATATCTATATACTACTAAGAACCTAGCTTAGGTTTATTTGAAACGTCATTTTTTTATTTTTTTATTGGATCTCGTCATGTGACTTTGTATCTACCTGGTGGTGAGCAGACCTACAATGTCCATGAACGGGGTCCATCAATAAAAAATTACGCTCCTACTATGCCGGCTAAATAATGGGATTACGAAATGGGTAGCGAAAAATTGTATTACTAGTATATTTTAATATACACGCTGCCTTGTCGTCAATTCTACTAACCCATTTTGTAAGCGCACCCTGAAAGGAGACCTCGACAAGAAATCGATGCAGGAGATTACCTCCTGAAAACCGGTGAACCCACAGAACCCACTTGTATACAAAAATATAGTAATAGGCCTAGTTATTATATTCAGATTAATTATTCTTAAAAAGAAGACAACCCTAACGTAGTTGGAAGAGATAAGAATATTATTATGCAATAGAAAGAGAGGTAACTTGTAGGTAATTTAATAACTCTGGGTAATTGAATTCCACTTTATTATGTCGGAGCAAGAGTCGCTATTTATTTAAGTGATTTTTCGGATTGGATCTTCTGTACTTGTTCTATTATTTGTTTTGTGCCCTAGTGTGAGTTTTCTAGCATTAGCTTTAAGTTTGAGTTCGCCATTCGAACTAAATAGCGGCCCAAGCGGAAATTTTGATAACTAAAACTAAGACCGTGTAAAACGATGAAAATGTTAAGTCAGTAGGTAGTATAGTTATATAACTCGAAAGTAAACGTTAAAAAAACTCTATTAAATATTAAAATGATAACCTACAAATATTACATTTGTGCAGTAAAAGCTACTACTTAAGTTGAGTATATCAAAGATCATGGTCTCAAGATAAACCTAAAACTATAGTTATTGGATCTAGTTCACATATCAGGAAAGTTGGACTCAACAGTTATTCCACAAGTTCCCCTTTGACATTAACGACGTAACTTCTGACCATTACGGGCGATTGTGTCAGGTTAGAAATTGAGGTTAGTTTCAATTCAACTTAAAGTTTCAATAATTATAATACTTATATATATATATATATATATTTAAATAAAATGCAATGAAAAAAATCCTGGTGGGCGGGACTCGAACCAACGAACCTCGCTTTCGCGGCAAGGCACTCAACCAGTACCAATAGAGGGCGTCTGTGTATAACTAGATAAAAATCAATGACAAAATTCGTGAGGGGTGATTGGAACCTGATTGGCTTAGTGGTTGAGTGCCTTGCGGCGAAAGCGATGTTCGTGGGTTCGAGTCCCGCCCACCAGGCATTTTTTCATTGCATTTTATCTTTAAAAAAATTGTATAAGATTATCCTATGATAAGGGATTTATAAAATGCAATAATAATAATGTTTTTTACGGCAAGTCCATTCAGATTCAAAAACCGCCAAGTGAACACCGGTTTTCAGGAGACTACTGCATCAATTTATGATTGAGGTAGACTCCTTTCAGGGTGCAGTTACGAAACGGGCAGTTATTTGATGATAAAGCACCAAGGTTATTAAAAAAACACTCGTGGAGTCGTAACGCAAATTCGTTTTTATAGTCGCCGATGTCGTAACCACATCATTTATCTAGCATAGTGAAAACGATTAATATTATTAAACAACAATAAACAGGATCGATCCCATTTATGAACTTTTGGAACCATTTAGGATTGCTTACCATCAGATAGATACGAAGTCACATGCCGTGCTCAAACAAAAAAAAAAGTCTCAATAATGGGGAAAAATATCTACCATTGATGGACGTTTTGTCGCTTGATCCAAGCCTTGACCAGAACTCTGGAACTCTCACGGATAGACAGTGCTCTGAAGAACTGTTTGAACTCATCCCTCCTCCCCTATTTCGTTTTCGTTCTATACGCACTGGCACTAAAATGCATACACATACAGGCCCACCAGAACAAAAAGATATGGTGATTCTTATAAGGCATATATCGCACGATAAAAAAGGTGAAAGCCTTGCCTGCGTGCGTTTTCCCTTCTTCCTTTAATCCTGAGTCCTTTAAGCGAAGCGTAAATATTTTTCTATCGAAGAGAATTAATCAACCAATCGAAGCATCATTACTATTATTGGTTGAGAACATTCTTAGACGTTACATTGCCACTTACCATCAGATGAATGTAGATGGCACATGTCCTGTCCCTATTTTAAAAAAAGTCTTCTCGTAAATATGGTTTAGTTTCCAGTTCAAAAATTGTCCAAGTCCAGTTTGCCATGGTCTGGGTGTTTATAAATTTAGAATATTTTAGTATGGTGTTTGGTTCACTAAGCCTGCACGTTTATGATCCGGACAATATGAGTGAAGTGAAATTTATAATATAAGTAACTGGGTACTATAGTGTACTCTCTTGATAACAGTAAAATCATTTTCCTTGATTGTTAATTTTATAGGTACGTAAGAATTGATATAGGTAACTACAAATTCAACTATTAGGTTTTTAGCTTTAAACTCCGGAGCATAGCATCAGTTGTTAATCTAATAATATTATAAAGCTGAAGAGTTTGTTTGTTGTTGAAAGCGCTCAGAAACTACTGGTCCGAATTGTAAAATTATTTTAGTGTTGGATTAGATTTATCGAAGAAAGGCTTAGGCTACATAACATCACGCTACGACCAATGGGAGCGGATTAACTATTAAAAATTTTTGCATAAACAGGGAAAAAGTCTTCCTGTTGAGAGGATACGCTGCGTAAACGGTTAAAGTTACGCAGACGGAGTTGCGCAGATCAACTAGTTTAAAAATATATCTACATTTTGTTTGACATCAGCATTAAGAGCCTCAGAGAGCACTTTAAGCTGCCGGTCCCAGTTTTATTATACTTACGAAGCTGTGAAAATATTTAAAAGTCTAGAACTGGTATTCATAAAAACTTATTGAGATCTTGATAAACACTTCAATTATAGTAAGTTTTTAACTTTTTTTTAGCCTTAAAAATGAATCTGAACCTAACAAAAAAGGATTTGGGTAAATAACCCTACAATATCGAATAGGAACAAAACCGAAAACAGTGAAGCACAAAACCGTTTTTCTGATAAAAAAGTTGAACGACCCTTGCGATTACTTAATTTGAAATTGAGTTTGCAAAACTTTGTGCGCGATTAGAAAAAAAAAGATAAAGTTTTAAATCGATTTTTGAAATAATCTTATTCTGTTTTTAAACGAGAAAAATGTTCTCTCAAACTTATAATATAATATAACAAAACTGTTCCAAATTAGGTGTAAAATTAACCGTGCGAAGTCTCTATGAAAAGAAAGAATCAAATATTACGTAGGAATCAGATAGAAATGTGCTTTAGAACCGCACTGTGTAACTTTGTTGCTATTATCAGGGACCGGAAAACCCGTTCCCCAGCTTAAAACAGTTTACCTCTTACGATGTATTACCCCGTGAACTTCTTGCTTACCCAATTCAACTGCTATCCTATACGTTCAGTACCCCTAGTGTGAGTTTTCTAACAATTACTTTGCGTTTGAGTTAACTAAAATTTGTATGGGAAATGGTTCAGCGCTCCAAGCGGAAATTTTGAGAACTAGAAATGCGGTCGTGTGATTGGTCAAAATGTTAACGCGGTAGTATAGTTAACGCGAAAGTAAACGTTAAAAAAACTCACACTAGGGCTACAGGTAACCCTTATGAAAGGGTAACCCCTATGTTTAACAGGTTAGCCTGTAAAACTTACCCTTAAACAGCCAGCAAAACTATGGTGCAATTATTTTTGAACTTTGGGATTGGGAGGGAGAAAAAAAATTGATGATGGTTATTGCAGTTGATTAACATTAAACATTTCGCTGACAAATATATATATATATATATATATATATATGTGTATTTAAGCTAAGATGATTCTTATAATATTATACAGTACCTTACGGCGCCCGATACCGCCTAGACGGCCCCAGGGTACCCAGCGGAGAGGTTTTTAATCCCACCTCGTCGTAGCCGATGTTATGAGTCTACACCGAATAAGTGGCTAGCTCGTCGCGGTGTTTGAATGGACTCAATAACCCATCTATAAACAGTTTCACACGTTGCTATAGTGAAACTGGAACTGACAGCTTAACGTGCTCTCATTCCTTTCACGTTGTTAAACATTTGTACATATTTTTTTTAGATTAAAAACTCATTGGTACACACCGGGGTTTGAACCAGGAACCTAAGTGTTTTTAACTAACCAACTCTGCCACCATGTATATTGTCTTTGTATAAAATAAATAGCAATCCAATCAAAAGAATGCCATATCAAGTACTAAAACGAGGTAAAGGTAAGACTAGGTAGTTAGCAAGGTGAGTATATATTCACAAAAAAAACACTTAAAGTTAATGAAAGGGAAAACGATCGAAATAATAAAGAATCGATTAAAAACTTGAGACCAAATTTAAAACTCTCATAGACTTTCTTTAATAAAAACCTTTTTCCGCCTCTTGAACTTTGATTTATTTTAACAAAATTAGTATTTCAAATAAGTATAAAAAGGAAGGGAGCATCCTAGATAATTTAAAGTTAAGATTTATATTAGTATAACATAGAGCAGGGGTGCTCAAGCAGTCGATAGTGATCGACAAGTCGATCGAGAAAAAAGTTCCGATATAGTTCTAATCACATATTTTGTTTTAGTAGGTAGGTAACTACAAAATGTAATAAATAAAGTACAAAAATTTTTTCGATCCACAATTAGGTCAGAATAATAGTAATAAATAATAAAAATCTTTATTGGCAAAAAACTCCTGATACCCATACTAGGATAACCTGTATGTAGTATCAGTAGTATCAGTTTCCTTCCTGGTGACACCAAGATAATATAAAAAACATAATAATTGACTCTGATTGTCCTTTCTAGTCAGTGACATAATAATAATTTGAATATAAACTATAATACATCGGAAGAGAGGGTGTGTATATGTGAGTGGGTATGTGAGATTGTGTGTGTGTGTTTGTGTGTGTATGCATATTTTGGTGTATGTTAATATGAAGGCTGTGTAAAAACAAACAATGACTGATATAGAATAACCTCCTTATCACTTTCTTTTATTGTAGTAACCTCCCCCCCCCCCTAGCGGAAAAAGGTGGCTTTATCAAAGAAAAAACCAACAACGATGTGCCAACCCGCACTAAAAGATTTGGGGATTCGTACATTAAAATGTGGAATGCTCTACCTGCTTGCGTGTTTCCCCCATTCTATAACCTTGAGTCCTTTAAACAAAGCGTGAATAGCCATCTTAAATCGGCACAATGGATGAAGCCAGCTCTTACAACACAGTTCTAAGAGCTGGTTGTATTCATTCTTGGACCTGCATACTGCTTTCGATCAGGTAGATGTGGAGTCACATGCCGAGCTCTTATAAAAAATAAAACACAGTAAACGCTCGGTTGCGCTTGCAGAAATAGGAGTGTTTCAGCTAGCGACTCATGTACCCATGTTATCGCTGGAAACAGAGAAGGCTCTTCTTCTCTCTTCTTCTTTTTAATTTGATGGTAAAGACTCAATTCTTTTAATAAGGAGCAATAATTCCAGTGCTTTGTGGTGGGAGAGAAAGCTCCAGGGCAAGCTGTATCTGTCAGTAAAAAAAAGAATAGTAGCCATTTTATAAACACCCAGACCATGACAAACTGTACAGAAAAACGTACTGATATTATTTTTGCCATGGCGAACCCACGACCTACATACAACGCCAAAGGCGCAACCACTAGTCTGTGGAGGCGGTCAAATTTATCGCTTTGTCGTTTGACTATATTTGTCGCTTCCTTAGTTTTTAAAGCATTTTTAATTCTTTAGAAGACCCTAACTTAAGAGCGGTCACAATTAAAGTCGAATCGTATCTGGGCTGAATATTTTGACAGATGTTGAAACTTTTCTAATTTTCCAACACATTGACCCCGTTTGCTGCAAACTGGGCGCGTGCAGATTATTCTTTGGGAGTTTTGAAAATTTTTAACTGGCTAAACACAAAATCTTAACATTATTTAAATTAGCTGATAGGCTACTGTCTCAACTCTGAATGCTTTTCTTAGATGACACTGTTTTATAGAGTTTGACCATCTCGGTGGGCTAGTATTGGCGTATGCCATTGGAGAAACAAATTTAGTACATTATATTATTAGAGTTACCGCCCATACAGATGTAAAAACCACTTGACGGTTTTTGCATCTAGTCATGTTTCGGTTTTAGTCTGTGGGTTCACCGGTTTTCAGAAGATTAGTGCATCGATTTCTTGTCGAGGTGGTAGTCTCCTTTCAGGGTGCGGTTATTAAATGGGTTAAATTGACGATAGGGCAGTATATTAAAATATGCGATGCAAATACGTCTTTGTCGTCGCCCATTTCGTAATCGCATCATTTAGCCGGCATATAGGGAGCGATTAATGTTGTTTAAGAACAATTATTGATTGACTCCGTGTATTAAATTATATGTTACATGTAACAACACAAAGAAATGTCACCAACAAACAAACACTGTAGCAATCTTCAGGACTGGTTGTAATGGTTCATATTGAGGGTTTTAACAAATTTAGAATCGGACAGCTGGAAATGTTAATTTGGTCATTGAGTAAAGTAGGAATAGTTTATTTAATTATATCTAACTTTTTTTTTATTGGAGCACGACATCTGACTTTATATCTACCTGGTGGTGAGCTGATCTACAAAGTCCATGAATGGGGTCAATCAATAATTGTTCGTAAACAGTATTGATCGCTCCCACTATGTCGGCTAAATGATACGATTACGAAATGGGCAGCGACAAAGATGAATTGCATTACGAGTATATTTTAATATACTCGCTGCCTTATAGTCAGTTCAACCACCCATTTTGTAATCGCACACTGAAAGGAGACTATCACCTGTAGCGACATGCCAACAAAAGTAAAGAAACAAGAGAAAGTCCTGAAAGGAACTGTGTTTATTCCATTTTATAAATAGTTTGAAACAATTTAAAGTCTGTCTGTAATGTCTATATGAATTGTCTATAATGTCCATATAATTTTATTTTGTATAAATATAGAGTAGAGTAAGGTAATTATTAATTAACTTCATTCAGTATTAATCACTCGAAAACATCAAACCAAGAGTTTTATTTCACAAACACTCAAGTACTCAAGACCCCTAAAACCACGACAAAAAACCGATGCAGTAGTCTCCTGAAAACCGGTGAACCCACAGACTAAAACCTATAAAAGTTGTTCCCTGTCATATTTAAGCATATTAAACCTGTTTGAATCGATTTTATAATCAGCCAGTAGTAATGTATTTTGTATCGTTGAGCAGATTTGCAACGACTATATTATTAAAAGTTATAAGACTATGTTATTAAGTTTGAAATTGTTACATCATTTGCTTATGTTAAAATGAGATAGGTCAAAGATGGACAGGAAAACTAGGCATATTATAAACTGGTTGATAGTAAGTTACTGGTTTTCCTTAAAATAAAACTATTTGCTATAGTGTTTAAAAGATCTACCTATTTTTACTAAGGTAAAATAAATAATAAATAAGTATATCTTTATTTGCCAGAACATGGTACAGAAGAATGAAGAAATGATGGAAGAATGGAGTACAGACAAATGGTTTTATGATCAGCATATTCTACCCTATTACAGATGTGCAAAATACACAATAAATACACAAAATCTAACAAAAACACCATAGGTGAACAAAAGCCGTATTTTACCAAGACTATAATACAAAATTAATTAAAAAACACAAATATATCAAAAAATTATAGCTTCAAAATTTTAAAATTCTATTAAAATCAATAATTATTTCATTAAATACACAATGTCATTAGAAATAATGAGAAATGAATTCAATATTATAATGTCTTATTAATAAATTAAATGTCCAAATCTAAATATAAAATTAAAGCATAACAAACAATTACAAAAATATGATCTAAAATGTTATCATAATATAAATTATTTCATTCATAGATCTTACTAACACTGTAGAAACAACATTTCCGCGTATGCCCTTTTATAATATATAAACCGCAGTTTATAGGCTTCCAGAGTTTAAGAGAGCTATTCGTTATAATTATTCGAATTGCTTCGAAAAGTTTTTGCAGAGTATCCAGAGCACAAAAGGTATTTAGCGGATCTGTCCCAAAGGTGCGAGCAGTATTCAACACATATTAACTTTTCGTAGTACCAAAAACATCGTTCTTGGTCTCAACTCGAACGAGAACTCACGGTATCGGAGCGAAATTTTTTAAGCTTTGACTGACAAAGCTTAGGGGGCTAGAGCTTTGTCAGTCAAAGCTTCAAAAAAATCGCTTAGATATTGATTGCAACTTAATTGGCAACGTATCGCGTCGAGTCATGATAGGTCAAAAGATCAAAGGCAAATTGGTAATCGCAATGCGGCTTGAATATCGGACAATTTTTCAATTCCGGTATTGTGTAATTCCGGAATTCCGGAGTTCAGGCTTCAAATGTTATGGGGAAGCTACATCGACATACCGATCGACTCGTCGATTGATAAAAATGTATAGGAAAACTGTATAAGTACTCGATTGAAGAGAAACGTTAAATCCCATACATTTGAGTTTTGATTTCTATCGATTGACGCGTCGATGGGTGTGTTGATGATGGACTTCCCGGTATGACCACTGGTCCAAGAATTACTACGAATTTGGTTGGCAGGGAAAATCTTAAGAACGTCAATGCGTTCAAGCTATTGAAATGACACGCTACGCCTCAAAAAAAAACAAAATTATAAATTTTATTCGATATCGAATTTTCTGTTTTGATTCACAAATTTCGGTATTACAAACGATACTGAAAGATGTCGGAATACTGGAATTTTGTTAAAACCGGAATTCCGGAGCTCAAGCCCTAGTCGTGACTTGTCGAATTCCGTAGCTCTACCACAAGTTTTTGCAAATAATTTTTACTATAGTTGCTAGTAACTATAGATAGGAATCAACCAATAAGAGTGTTTATTTGAAAAATAAAGCGATACCTATTATATAAGGCTGGGATAAATTGTATTTGAAAATGGCAAGGTTTGAATAAAAAGCACTTCCTTACTTATTTCAAAATAATTTATTATTCATTTCAATAAGATAGGAATTGTAAATAACAATTTAAAGTTTCTAATATAACCCGAAGGTTAGCTGGTAGATGCCTAAGGAATTAAGCTCCCCTATATAAAACTATTGTACAATAGTTTTAAGATTTTGTACATTAAAAATTATTTTCATTCCTAAAAGGTGGGAAATTATTACGATTATTAAAGTAAGGCTGTCAGTCTGAGTATCATTCAAATCAACTTGTGAAACTATTTTTATGTATAATATTGAACAGCTCGCCATTTGTTTACTGTAAACCCAGAATATCATTGGCAACGGCAATATGCATATAAACAGGCGCCTTTAGGCACCCGTGATGATACTTATTTAAATAGATTAAATTATACTTAGCAATTAGAAAATTGGCCCAGCCCAGTGGTTAACTCACTTTGCAACTGATAACAAGGTTAAGCAGATAACAAAAATACCGGACCTGGGTCATTATACCATCATAAACACCGTAACAAGCTCGCCACTTATTAGATGTTGCCTCAGAATACCATCGGGGAAATGAGGGTGGGTTAATTCCTCCGCTGGGTACCGTAAGTAAGGCCGTTTAAACGATTCTCGGGAGCCAAAAAGGCACCATGACGGTATTTATTAAATTCAATATATCCAGTTAGAAATTTTTCTCTGAACCCATTCAGACATAATATTCATATCTGTATAGTATACGTAATTATAGTTGTCACAACTAGGAACACCATCATCATTCACTTTGCTTGTTGATACAGAAACCAATCCTCTCAAATACCATGAACCACCCATATTGCTATTTTCAGTGTAAGTCTCAGGAGAGTCTGGTATAAACACCATAAATCCACCGCCGCTATCTCCCTTGCATGGAGATGTACCTACAAAATTATATGAAACATAAATAATCGAAAAGCTCACTATTCGTGATATTACGTGTTATTTTTTATATAGTTGTATACGTGGTGGCCGAGTTGGCTAGACCTTGGACTTAAAACACTTAGGTCCCTGGTTCGAATCCCGGTATGTACCGATGAGTTTTTAATTTAAGAATTTATGTACTCGTACATTTGTTTGACAACACCACTATAGTGCCTCGGAGAGCACGTTAAGCTGTCGTTCCGGTTTTACTATACCAACTTGTGAAACTGTTTATAGATAAGTTATTGAGTCTATTCAAAACATTGCGACGAGCTAGACACTTGTTTAGTGTAGACTCATACCATCGGCTACGGGATTAAACACCCTGAGGCCGTCTAGGCGGTCTGGGCGCTGATGATATATTTTTATATAGGAGCACAGTATGTGATCTTGCGATCAATAAATTGTTGTGGAACTGGAATTGTAACCGCACCCTAAAAGAAAACAATGCAGTAATCTTCTGAAAACCGGTAAACATAATGACTAAAATCGGAACATGACTAGGTCACTTGACGCTTTTAACATATGACTCCCAAGATCCGCCAATATAAGTTTATCAAGATAGTTTTTTTTCCACAAAATTAGCAGTTTATCAGACTTCTACCCTATAAAAAATCAACATCTTTATTACCCAGCGGAGGGGTTTTAATCCTACCTGTTCGTATACGAAGATGATGAGTCTACACCAAACAGTTTTGAACAGACCCAATAACTCAATAACCGAGGTGGGATTAAAACCCCTCCGCTGAGTACCCTGGGGCCGTCTAGGCATGTGTATGTATATTTATTAATTATTTTTTCTAGTCTCTAAATAAATGTATTTCTATTAAAGACAAATTTATAATTAGGTACCGTTAGCTAGCCCAGCGCAAAATCTTCCTTCAATAAAATTTCGGAAAATCGAACTCTTTAGTGCACAAGTTCTATCATCTACCATAGGCATTGTTGCTACCTTTAGATACTTAGAGGCAGTCGCAGTTTCATCATAGCCCCAACCAGCTACCTGAAATTTATATAATATGCTTTACTGAGATTTAATATAAAGCGGAAGAAAATTTTAATATAATGATGTAGTAATCTAATCGATGCAGTAATCTCCCGAAAACAGATGAAATTATAATCTGTTTTCAGGAGATTACTGCATCGATTTTGTCGAGGTGGTAGTCTCCTTTCAGGGTGCGTTTACGAAATGGGAGGTTGAATTGACGATAAGACAGCGAGTATATTAAAATATACCCTTAATGCAATACGTCTTTATTGCCGCCCATTTTGTAATCGCATAATTTAACCGGCACAGCGGGAGCGATCAATGTTGTTTAAGAACAACTATTGATTGTCCGCATTTAAAAAAAAACTTAATTAGAATATTACTGGGTTGAAGTCAGCTTTTAGGTAGGACACCAAATGTGTCAGCTGACTAAAGCGACTAGGTAATAAATAAATAAACACCATCACGGGTGCCTATTTGACTCCCGAGAACCGTTTTAAACGGCCTCAGGGTACCCAGCGGAGGGATTAACCCGTCCTCATTTCGCCGATGGTATTCGGAGGCAATACCTAATAAGTGGCGAGCTTGTTGCGGTGTTTATGATGAAATAGCCTCGCTGTATAAAGCTGTCACCCATCACAGGCCGGCCTTGTTGTCATTTGCTCAACCTTGTTATCAGATGCGCAGTGACTTAACCACTAGGCTGGGGCCGCTTTTTACTACTACTACTACTACTTTTTGCGACTAGTTTACTACTATACTATACTTTTACTACTATTTCGTATTTATATGGCAGGTAGCCTAAGCTTTTGTTATCATATTTGGAGTCGTTTTAGTACCCTATTATTTATTTCCATGCGTCCATCAGATGAATGTCAATTTATAATTAACCAGCTGACACGCGCAAATTCATCTGCGTAACTTTAACCGTTTACGCAGCGCACGCAACGGAAGCTCTCAAAAGGAACAAATTGTCCCCGTTTTCCCAACATTTTTCATTGATGCTCTGCTCCTATTAGTCGTAGCGTGATGTTATATAATATATAGCCTTCTCGATAAATTGGCTATCCAACACTAAATAATTTTCAAAATCAGTTCAGTAGATCCATTGCAGAGATTACCCCCTACAACCTCACAAACTAATTAGTAAAGATATAGAATATTACTTACGGTTCCAAATACACCATTGTAATAAAGTCTTGTCTTAGCTATTTTATCATTAGCGACTTTATTCCAAAGACATGCAGGTTGCACATAGGGTCCATAGTCAACGTCTTTACTTAATTTTACTAAAGCAATGTCAGGGCTATAAGTTTCCCGATTGTAGTTTTCATGTATTATTATTTCCGAGACCTGTAATTTTCTTTTTATAATCAATATACCTAAGATGTTTTTAAATGCATTTATGGTTTATGCGGTTTTAGAATACCGTTGTTTAATTCGCACCTTGTAATAACCGAGACTATAACGAACAAGTGGCATGGTTATTGCGCTGTTTGTATAGACTCAATAAACAATATTATTGCGATGTAAATATTTAGTTTTCATATCATTTAGTTTTTGTTTAAAATCAAAACAAACATATGTACGAGTATAGGCTTTAGGTTCGATTCCCACTCAAGGTAAATCAATATTAGTATGTTTTTCTGTACAGTTCGCCTTGGTTTGGGGGTTTATAAAATAAAAATAATTATTATCGTTGTTTCTGGTACACATAGTACAATACTAGACCATAGTGTGTGACCTGGGCAATATGTGTGATCCTACATACCTATTATTGTTATTACTATAACAAATAGGTATTTTAATTTTTTGTTGTAGAATGATGATTCAAAATGATTAAACTCAGTAAAAAACAGTAGACTTAAAAATAATCATAAATATAAAAACAATCTCACACTTCTACTTTGTGTACCCTCCTCTGCAAAATCCTCTAAGTTTTGTTTCCCTAGACTTATTATAAGTTCTCTAGGTTCCAATATTTTTTGGGCCGAATGTGAATATACGCAAATTGTACCTGGCAAAATAAATATAATTAATAAACATATTACATACATACATATTACCTTAGTTAGGTATATTGTTTTCTCCTAGGAGCACGGCATTTTACTTTTTTTATTTTTTTTATGAGAGCTCAACATGTGACCTTGCATCCACCTGATGTTAAGCAGTATGCAATATCCATGAATGATAGCAACAAGCGGATGCATACAGGTGCACCGCTGGTTGCCATCATTATGCCGGCTTAAGATGCCTATTCACGCTTCGTTTAAAGGACTCTAGGTTATAAGAGGAAGGAAACACGCAAGCTGGTAGAACATTCCACATTTTAATAGTACGGCAGACTTTCTATTCATCTAGTAATAAATAATTATAATACTAATAATAACTATACCAACTTGTGAAGCTGTTTATAGATGGGTTATTGAGTCTATCCAAAACATCGCGACGAGCTAGCCACTTGTTCGGTGTAGACTCATAACATCGGCTACGATGGAGTGGGATTAAGACCCCTCCGCTGGGTACCCTGGGGCCGTCTAGGCGGTCTCGGGCGCTGTAAGGCACCCGTGATGATGTGTATGTATGTATGGAATAATAATAATATGTAGGGCAATTTACACATATTGCTCTGGTCACAAACTAACCTCTAGGCTTGTACTATGTGTACCAGAAGCAACGATATAATACATATTATATTTTATAAACACCCAGACCATGACAAATTGTATAGAAAAACGACCTAATTTTTTTTTGCCATAAGTGGGAATCGAACCCACGACCTACAAACTAAAATACCATATGTGGGGTCGATCAATAAGTTTGTGTTTAACAACATTCAACTCCCATTCTGACGAATAATTAATGCAGTGACAATTTGCATTACAGGTCTACTTTAATATCCTCGCTTATATTAATATGCACTGGCAGTTTTGTAACTGCACCCTAAAACGAGCTACACCTTGGCAAGGAATTGAATAGTCTTCTGAAAACCTATAAAAGTGAAAAATATAAAATTATGTTAAAATTAAAACGGGTCCTTATTGTGACAGAGGTACCCAGCGAAAGAGTTTCATTCCCGTCTTGTCGTAGCTGATGGTATTCTGAGTCTACACCGAACAAGTGGCTAGCCGTCGCGGTGTTTGCATATACTTATAATAATTACAAGCATATTAAAATTTATATTAGTATATTGAATCTGATATCGTCAGGTTAATATAAGTATTTGAAAGTCTACAGACTTGGGCAATATGTCTGTAATGTCTTTTATAAAAAAAAGTTATGAATAAGTTAATTTAAATTTATGTTACCCGTGATGACAATGTTTTTGGATATCAAAGTTCCTCCACACTGGTATTTTAAGCCACTATTATCCATCTTATGTACAGCAACGTGCCACGGCCAATGTCCCCGCTGAGCTTCTTCTGAATGAGTCATAAGAGCTGTATGAAGTATTTCACGTCTGCCACATGTTGGTTGTGGAACAAATTCAACAGTTTCAGGTTCAGTAAAAACTGCTGTCTGGAACTGTTCAAATAATTTTATTATCATCTCTCTGGTATAAAAACTTTGCTAAGAAATGCATGTTTTTGTGCCCTCATTGTATCTTCGAAGGCACTATTTAATCTTCCAAACTGCTACACTAATTATGCTCAAAACTCAACATTGCCGAGATTAGCCAGGCTGTAGGTACAATGTTAAATTTATTATATAATATATATATAGATATTTATATATATCTATATAATATATATATAGATATTTATAATGTCAGTAAGCGAGCATTTAGGGGTGCGATTATGGATCATTCGGATTCTTCGCTGTTTGGCGATAGATAACTCAATCATTCACACACTCACACAGCACTCATACATATACGAACACAGATAGGCACAGTCACTCACACGCACCCATGTGCACAAACTCATATTTTATGTTAATTAATAGCAATCCATACCTTACTTTGTCTATATAAATAAAAATTTGTGTTTGGTCTTATGATAATGTTGTGTCTTTTGTGTACTATTTTTTTTATTGTATCGCTGTCGATTTTCGTGAAATAAATAAATAAATAATTATTGGAAGGCACAATTAAGGCTTCTCTATAATAAATACAGCAGTATATTTAACATAGAGAAGTAAATTTCTAATATAGTGTTTTGTTTTTACTGAAGCAAGACTTTACAGAATCCATGAATGAGGTTATTTTACATACATTGTTGTATTTTGGGACATAGACGAATTTTCATACTTTAATAGGCTTGATACCTAAATATTAATATTTTGGGTCATAGACGAATTTTCATACTTTAATAGGCTTGATGCCTAAATAAGCTCTAATCTGTTTTAAACATTTTAAATAAACGTCTATACTTATTAACAATTTTACTATTGACGTATCATTTAACATTATTAACGCCCAGTTTCTAAAACGACGATCAAATTAATTTATGATTAAAATTATCTAATATAGCATGATTGATGGAAAGTTTACTTGAGTTTACATTATAATAATCATGTGTTTTGTTAGCTAATTTAAATCAAAGATTAATTTGATCAACGTTCTAGAAACTAGAGGTAAAATTACTAACCGGCTCTTCATTAATATCAGAAACCATATGCATTTGTATCCATTCTGTATATTTGGAGACATCTGTAAATAGTACATAAGATTTTCTTGCACATATATTTGCATCTCTTCTTGAAACCGCTACTGATACCACTCCTCTGATATACCATGAACCTGATTCAAAATCATTAGTCGTAGAAGAACCTGAATCTGGTACAAATACTACAAAGCCTCCACCGCTATCACCGTTACATGCTGAGGTACCTGAAATAAATTATTGATTAGATCATCGTCCATTAGAAGTTCATCTATCGATAGAAATTTATTGACAATTTTATTTTACACTAGCTTTTATTAATACGGATTCGTCCATCATATTATTTACACAAACAATACATCCATACCTGTCTGTCTGTGTTTTCCTGTGGATAAATTGATCTGTCCCATTTTATTTAAATTTGATAAAATCTTGAAATACGTCAATCCTTTACTTTTGTATTTCCCTTAGCAATAACCCTGTTATTTAATTTTAAAGAAGAGTCTCTGTTAGAATTTTCAAGACTTCAGCATCATCCGTTAATTAGATTTAACTTTCCAAAAAAAAAATTGTATCCACCCATATGATGGGCCTTTTGAAAATTAAATTTCTCAGTCTTTAACATAAAAGAAACTACTATTCAAATATCACTTTCCTAATAAGCTTTGATATACGAGTAATAATACTGGCTTGTTAACAATTGATTTGGTAAAATTTTACATTCAAATTAATTTAAATTATGAAATATTATTATCTTAATCATCAGGGTTTTTTATTATTTAGCAACAAAAATTTCAAAACACCTTACCGTTTGTGTATCCACCGCAAAATTTGTACTGATTTAAATATTTTCCAAAGAATATATTGTTACTTAGGACACAAGTTAGTCCATCGACGATTGGTAATGTTGCTTGACGAAGTTGGGTTGACAAATGATCGTTCTCATCATATCCCCATCCAACAACCTGAGAATACCAAAATTGTATTAAAATTCTAGAGTTTAGAGCCCTGGGCAACTTTAATTAAAATATCAAAAATGCCACGAATGTACGGTATTAAAATAATACCGAATCCGAATGAAGTCTAAGACCGAAAGAAAGTAAAGTATAGGAATATAAATGAGGAAGGGTATACTTTGCAAGTTTGGGCATATAACAAGAATAAGTCATGAAAGAATGACAAACCAGATATATAAAAGCAAGGTGAAGGGTAAACGTGGTTGCTGGAGACCAAGATACATGTACCTTAATCAAATTGGAAAGACAGTGCAACCAAATGTCTCCGAAATGTATGCGAAGAATTATGACTGTGGACGAGGCAAAAGGAGAAGGAATAGAGAAAAGTAATGTTCGGTTATCTTTGCCTATTTCAAATTTAAAACTATTTCAAGTTATTTCACCATCGGTAAAAAACTAATTATTACTTACTGTACCATATATATCAGCATTTGCTAATTTCTTCGTAGCATCAGAATTCCAAATACAAGCTGGTTGGACATGAGCGTTAAATTGTACTTCTGTTTCTAATTTCAGAATTGCAATGTCATGGTTTAAATTCGTTGTGTTAAAATTCCTGTTAATTATTATTCGACGGACCTGAAAGATTTTTTTGTTATTAAAAATTATATACAAGGAAACACGGGAAGTTAACTTAGTCAGTTTCAAAAAAAATATTTACCAATTTTTCTTGTAATTCATCATCTTTATCATTTAAATTGTACTTTCCTACAAAGATTTTTAATCGATTTATTGGAAATACCCTGTTAACACCTTTTCTCATAAGACAGTGAGCAGCTAAAAAAAACATTGATTTTATATTAAGTTTCACTCAAGTTTCTCTATAGTCTATATGCCACGAAATTGTCAACACTTTCGATAAACATTTTTTAACGGACGCAGAAATATAAATCGCAAATTTATAAACAAAATGTTCTCCCCCGGGCTCTCGTTAAAAACCAGTACACTTTTTTCAAGTAGAAGGGAAGTCTCTTAACTCCTTATAGGCTGACCAAGCAGGTGTAAAAACCGTCAAGTGACATAGTCATGTTTTGGTTTTAGTATGTTGGTTCAGCGGTTTTATGATAAACGAGGATATTAAAGTAGATGTACGACGAGGTGGGATTAAAACCCCTCCGCTGGGTACCCTGGGGCCGTCTAGGCGGTTTCGGGCGCCGTAAGGCAACTGTGATAATATGTGTGTAAAGTAGATTTGTAAAGTAAATTCGTCTTTGCATTTGGCAACCGCATCATGCTACTCACAATAAATTTATTATCTTTAATATAGAAAATCTAATAATTGGTTTTTACATGAATCCCTGTTTAGGGGTAAGCATAGAGCAATGTGCGCAACTTCCCAGTCTCTGCATACTTCCCTAGCTTCCTCCACATCCATGCACCGATTCATACAGGCGCGTAAATAAACAAATAAATGTTCTTTACGTTCTATTTAATTTCTTGCGCCTTGCAGTACTTTTTTGCAAAAATCTTAAATGTACAGACACGGTAAGTCTACGATTTTATTATATGTATATCTAGATATATTTAGCTACCTGTTAAAACCACAGTATTTGAAAGTAAAGTACCACCGCATTTATAGTCATAAGTAAGTCTATCTTGTCTATATAGTGCAGCATGCCACGGCCAATCTCCTGGCTTTGATAAAATGCTATGAGTTACCAATTCTGTATAAAGTAGTTGTTTCTGGCCACACCTTGGTGTTAAATCTCGCTTTCTTTTGAACACCAAATCACTGTATATTCCCTGCAAATTTTATTTTATTTAGGCACTATCAGTACATACAAACATAGATATAGGAAAAGAGTAACCAACAGAGATTGGTGTATCCTTAAACATAACAATGTATTTATGTAGAAGACATTATAGTTTTATATTGGTATAATTTAAAGCATAAGCAAATAAAAGAAACAAAAAATAGATTATTGCCGATAAGAATATAGTTTGACTAAGTTTAAAAATCGATTAAACATTTGGTGTTCAACAAGGATCATGTTTGGGTCCATATTTATTTATAATTACTAAATGTACTTACCACGTCTGGAAGAGTACATTCTTCTATACCATTTATAAGTACACTAGTCACATAAGGTATTGACTTGTCTGGTAATCCAGCTACATGTATTTTTACTTGGTTTTGTGGTTGAGATTTAGGATAGAGTTGAACTACAATTAAATCTTGTGATAAATATGTATAGACTCCAATATCTTTTCTTTCCTGTAATTAAATTAATTTGTAATTTAATAGTAAATGGAAAATAAGTATTTTTTTATATAAAAAAAAATTAAGATAAAAATTTAATGAATAAATCATTGGTGGGCGACAAGGTACTCAACCATAGCCCCAACCTGTAGGGTAATTACGCCGGCCACCGTTATGCTAAACTTTAACCAAAATGACGTAGTCTTTTGTAAATTTTCAATGTCACCAGGTTTACATTACGTCAGAATTGCATCATATCGGTTAAAGTTTAGCTTAGCGCTGTGCGCGTAATCACCCTGCAGGTCCCAGTCACTCGTCACGAAGTTTTGCTTTTTTTACATGTATGTATATACATACAGATACAATATATATAATATACAATCATTGTTTTTTTAAGCTTTTATTTTATCTCCTTATTAGAGTGCAGTTAGAAGTATTGTTTGTAATGCAATTATGACCACAAAATGGCAGTGTAGCATATTAAAAAATAAAAATATGAGTTACTTATCTAACCGCATATATGGATGCAAGATGGTTTACCTTATTTCTATAAAATATTTAATTTAATTATTATAGTCAAAATAATTATATTAAAATAAATTTTACTATATTTTTTATTGCTAAATGATGTTATCTAACAATAATTGATATTTAAAACACAATTATGAAAAAAATACTCACCAGTGAAATATTAACGGGATTATTAAACTGAATTTGAACATAATCCATTTGATGACCACTTAAAATCAAATAGTAGGAAACAACACTTAAATTTGAATTTATTTCATATTCCGTAGTAAAATCTTTTGTATTTTTACATGGATTAGCAACTGCTATATTATTTCTTAGCGTCCATTTTGCACTTTCTATATAATTTACTAGGAATATTACTAAAACTAAGAACTTTATTAACATTTTGCCTTCTTCATCTGCGTTTACTTGTGTCTTGATAACCTCTACACAATATTGCCCCTGTGCAATCTCTGAGATAGATTAATGTTTATTAAGTTAATACGAGCCAATTGGAGGTCAGAGTTGTAGAGGAAAACACAATATAAAACTGGTATCTTGTTTCAACAGACAACTGTTTTTTTAAACATGTTACTTCTCTGATTAACATTAAATACTTGTTAAGAGGTGGTATAACGGCAAATAAAACAGGTGAAATAAAAGATGCATGTAACAACGTGAGCGACTGAGAAACAAAAAAAAATCTCTCAGAGAAAATTCCGTCGAATCAAATTTGACATGCTCCATATGATATAATGAATATGATTTTGCTCAAAAAGAGAAGTAATACAAAATATCGATAGTAAAAGAAAGTAACTTTACGATTTTTTTTTTCTATCAAGTTAACTTGATGCTATTACGTTTTTTCTATCAAGTTAACTTGATGCTATTACGTTTTTTCTATCAAGTTAACTTGATGCTTTTACGTTTTTTTAAAAAGCCCAGTCCTTTGCTAATATCTTTTATTATTCCTTTTTTTTTTTTCATAGGTCGTTCAATAAGATACATAAATAAAACACAATATAATTATAATACTTTTGCTATATTTCGCCTTATTAGGGCGTCTTCAGGCAACAATATTTACAAAAAAAACCTTTTTTTTTTGGGTGATACACTGACCTGATTTCTTTTAAAGCCTAGGCCAAACCGGTTTATTATATTTATATTTGTTTATTTGCATTTTATATACACATGTTACATTTTACATCATAACTTTTATAGTTGTTGAAGACAACAATTCATAATAATATGTTTTTAGTTCGTTTAATAAAAAACCTAATGTCAAATAATTTATTTGACATTGTCAGTCAAAATGTCGTAAACTAAAGTTGTATAAACTAAATAATTAAATAGTTTATAATAATAACGGCTTTTGATTTTAATATAGGCAATCACCCGATAGCTAGCCAAGTAAGGCATTAATTTCTATCATATGGCGACCGTGATTTTATAGTAAATGGTATTTACTATGTCGGAATCTGCAAATATCCTAAATACCTTGAAGGTAGACCAAATAAAGGTGAGGAAACTATTATTAAGCAGACTTCGTTATCTTAAATATACAATAACGGATCTTAAAAAAGTTCAAATTATCTGTACAATTTTAAATGAAATTGCTAATAAACTGTTTGTTCTTGATAATGATATTCTAAGAGAAATGTGTAAGAATGAATTTAGTGATGAAGAAATCGACAGAGAAGTTGAAAAAAATGAGAAGTATGAGATAACATGGTGTTATGTTCGAATCGTGATTGAAGATGTGATACAAAAAGATAAAGATAAAAACCGAGATGACGAGGATATAAGGAGCTTGTGTGAAAAGGTAAAGTCCAAAATAGATATTCTGTCAGAAAATTAACATTTGGAATTGACACCTAAAATTACAGAGAATCCCAAACTCCATCATTCAGATAAAAATAATTTAAATACAGAGGTTTCAAAACTTTATAATTTAGATAATGTTGTCTTAAATATGAAGGCTCCCAATGTTAATAATAAAAAAGAAGTCATTGGTAAAGAAGTTGTTAAACCTTTAATATATTTTATAGTAACTAACTTATCTGAGATTAAGGAGAATAACAATATGATTACTTGTATGGTAAATAATAAGATAATTAAAAAGCTCTTAAGTTCTAATATGGAAAATATTGAGGTAGTAAAGAGCAAACCCATTTATGGGAAAAGACACTACTATGTTTTTGTTACTACAGACTTAACAAAATTATTAACAAGAGATAAACAACCTTTTGTAACGTTTATACAAAGGATTATTCTTTTTAATGTTATTGTTAAACATTTTATGAAAATGTTATGGTGGGAGAAACTTAAGAGGTCAATAAAATGGTCTTTATAAAAGATTTTCTGCTGCGGAGGATGTTGCTATTATTTTATTTTCTTTTTCGTTGCGGAGGATGTTGAAGACAACAATTCATAATAATATGTTTTTAGTTCGTTTAATAAAAAACCTAATGTCAAATAATTTATTTGACATTGTCAGTCAAAATGTCGTAAACTAAAGTTGTATAAACTAAATAATTAAATAGTTTATAATAATAACGGCTTTTGATTTTAATATAGGCAATCACCCGATAGCTAGCCAAGTAAGGCATTAATTTCTATCAATAGTAACAAACATTTTGGTGTACATAAACCCTGGTAGGGCATTGCAAGTTACGTTATATAAAACTAATTGTAATCATAGTTAGGAGTGTTAGTGTCACCGAACGCGAGATTGAGAAACAAATGTAGATAATAAATATATTTATTAATTATGTTTTACCAACTTATTCATTTTAGTTTATACTACCATCATTTATTTCATTATTATTTTTAATTATTTTTTTTAATAGTTTTCATATCAAGTAGGTATGAAAACTTAGTAATTATCAATTAAGAATTTATCAAATATTATTAGATTGTATTAAGTATTACTTTACATTTAAATTTGCTAATTATTATTGTAATTATTATTATTGTAATTATTATTATTGTAATAATTATTATTGTAATTATTATTATTGTAATTATTATTATTGTAATTATTATTATTGTAATTATTATTATTGTAATTATTGATATTATGATTATTATTATTTATGTTGTAATTATTATTATTATTGTTGTTGTATCTATTTTAGTACTCATCATAGTGTAAATTTTAATGTAATTAAATAAATTAGACTCAAAACTAACTATTTGTATGATATTATCTTTATTTACCTATTGTACCCTATTCAATTTTGTCCTCCATAAATTCCCTTATTGAGTAATACGATTTATTTGCCAATATATCTATGAGTTTCTTTTTAAATATCATGTCCCTGTCTTCATTTTTTATTCTGTCTGGAATTTTATTGTAAGTCAATATTGACCTGTAGTAAGGGCTATTTTTAAAAATTTCTAATTTGGGTTCTGGTAACAATAATGTATTTTGTCTACGTAAACTTTTGCTACATTTGTATAGGGATCTGTGTTGTCTCACAAACATAGCTACCTCTATAATATAGATTGCAGGAAGAGTTTGAATGTTTTGTCTAATGAAGACCGGTCTACAGCTGTGTCTATGTTTAAGATTAAAAATTATACGCATACATTTCTTTTGCAATATTAATAGGTCTTTAAAATCAGCACTGTCTCCCCATAACAATATACCATAACGCAGCCAAGCATATGCATATGCATGGTAGGCCGTTAGTGCGGTTTGAATATTTGTGTTACTTTTGAGTATACTTAATGCGTAGGTAAATTGCGATAGTTTACATTTTATTTTAGAGACGTGATTTTTCCAAGTTATGTTTGTGTCGATCGTTATACCTAATAAATTAAACTCTTTCACCTCTTCTAAATTTATCCTTTTTAATGTATCGGATAGGTCGATGGGTCGTTTTTGATATGGTCTAAATTGTATAAGTTAGGTTTTTTTACTATTTATTTCTAAGTTATGTTCCGATAGCCATTTCTTTATTACTTCAAAAGTATCCCCTATGAGTGGCTCGCTTTTTAGATTTTTGGGACATCTAAACAAAATAGATATATCATCCGCGAATAATACGCACTTTGGCTGCATAATTTTAGGTAGATCGTTGATATACATCAAGAACAGCACGCATCCCAAGACACTGCCCTGGGGAATGGAGCAATTCACGGCAAGCAGCTGCGACTGTACATTCAGTATTTCGCCGGTCCTCTCGCTGTGATGACGCACTTCTACGTACTGCTTCCGATCTGTTAGATATGATTTTAGCCAGTTATGCGCATTACCGCGGATACCCATTCCGTACAGCTTGCCCAATAAAATTGAATGTAACACTTTATCGTACGCTTTTGTCATATCGAGTATATTAATGCATGTCAAGATATACTAGTTTAGACCATGACCATGATGAACATGAGTTAAGCCTAAATACGTTAAGCTTAACAAGTTTGACCAGCCGAACTGATTTTGAAATGTTATTCAAGTCAAATATAAGTTTAAATTAAAAGCCAAACAATTGGATGAACAATATTTTTAACCATAATTTAAAATATAATTTATGAGAAGTAATATATATTATACTTATTACTAATTTATAAATCTTCAATGAATATAATTTAACTACGATATGTATTTAGCCAGGTCAGTAAATAATTATTTAAGTTGCGGGAAATAGCGAATTTCCCCCTCTAATTTACTATATTTGTTGGAAAAAATGGGATCTAGCATGTTGAACATCATTTTCAAAAAATACACATTTTCGTTTAATCAATTTTCTTAAATTAACGTTAGTTCAATCTCATCGTAATAGAACAACATTTACGTTAGTTTAATCTCATCGTAAAAGACCCATATTAACGTTAGTTCAATCTCATCGTAATAGAACAAAATTTACGTTATTCAATCTCATCGTAAAATAACCATATTAACGTTAGTTCAATCTCATCGTAATAGAACAACATTTACGTTAGTTCAATCTCATCGTAAAAGAACCATATTAACGTTAGTTCAATCTCATCGTAATAGAACAAAATTTACGTTATTCAATCTCATCGTAAAAGAACCATATTAACGTTAGTTCAATCTCATCGTAATAGAACAACATTTACGTTAGTTCAATCTCATCGTAAAAGAACCACATTAACGTTAGTTCAATCTCATCGTATTAGAACAACCATCGCATAATTTGTCACATTATGTATTCTGCTCACTAATCGCCTAATATAATTGATTTAATTAAAACCTGTTCGATTTTGATAATAGTCTATGGACGCTAATCTGTCGTCATAACCTATGTCAGTCGTTTAAGAGTAAAATTGAATAATGGAGTATATTTTGTCCTGAGTTAATTATTTTGTTTCTTTTGTGAATAGAGTTTTTGTTCCGTAATGTGATTTTTGTGCGGCCTATTAGATATACCATCGAAATTGTGTAGAGTTTCGTTTGCCATGTATTAGGCGCCTACAAATAATTCAGATTTGTCGCGTTGTGTTTGTTATATTATTCCAACGTCGTATTTGAGTGGCATTTGTAGTGGTTTTGGTTCAAGATCGAAGATATTGCATTCTTTGGGTACCCAGGGATCTCTACGTTGAAGCTAACTACAAAGCCATTCGGTAAGTTTAGTTTTTAAGTTAATTGCAGTACGAAACGCACCCGTGTGAGAAGCTCGGACTAACGAGTTTTGTTTTCCGGCTTCTCGCAAACTTCTGATTTATTAAGGTTTTAATTAAATCAAAATGTAAAGAACATTATTTTTTTGGTGAAAGAGACAATAGGGTTTTTTTTTGTAATGCGGGTGGACCCACAAACAACTTTTTAACGTATATGGTTGAATTATATGCCATTTTAAAAGCGGCCCCAGCCTAGTGGTTAAGTCACTGCGCAACTGATAACAAGGTTAAGCAGATGACAACAAGACCGGCCTGGGATGGGTGACCGCTTTATACAACGAGGCTATTTCATCATAAACACCGCAACAAGCTCGCCACTTGTTAGGCGTTGCCTCCGAATACCATCGGCGAAATGAGGATGGGTTAATCCCTCCGCTGGGACCCTGAGGCCGTTTAAACGGTTCTCGGGAGTCAAATTGGCAACCCGTGATGGTATTTTTATATGCCATTTTAAACTTTAAACTATGCATAATTCACAGTACTGTGAATTATAATTGTTTTGTCTAAGCGGAATATTGAGAAATATGAATGTCATATTTCTCAATATTCCGCTTAGACGGGTGATTATAACGCCTGAAGAAAATTAATCGTCAGAGCTCTCTATCGTACGTATCTTACGTGGTGGCCGAGTTGGTTAGACCTTGGACTTAAAAACACTTAGGTCCCTGGTTCGAATTCCGGTGTGTACCAATGAGTTTTTAATTAAAAAAAATATATACATTTGTTTGACAACACCACTATAGTGCCTCGGAGAGCACGTTAAGCTGTCGGTCCCGGTTTCACTATACCAACTTGTAAAACTGTTTATAGATGGGTTATTGAGTCTTTTCAAAAAACATCGCAACGAGCTAGCGACTTGTTCGGTGTAGACTCATACCATCGGCTACGACGAGGTGGTATTAAAACCCCTCCGCTGGGTACCCTGGGGCCGTCTAGGCGGTCTCGGGCGCCGTAAGGCACCCGTGATGATGATACGATACTCTCTATCGTATTCAATATTTATATAGATAATATTTACATAGACAACCGGACCCAGGCTAACTATAGATACATAAAATCCAATAAGTGTGCTAAAAAGGTATAACCTATGTGTTTTATTTATAATATTAAACACATAGGTAATGTATATAACGCCTGAATAAAAGTATTTCCTAGTTTTTATCATAATGTCGAAGCCATATTATTCCAAATAATTTATAATGCCGATTAGAATGCTATGATTCTTTATGGTTTCTATTAATAATGCGTGACATATATTTTAAAGAATATTTCGTCATCAAATAAAAATGTCTTCTTTAAAAAGCAAAAATAAAAAAGAAGAATTATAAAAAAGGTTACCCCAGCCTAGTGGTTAAGTGACTGCGCAACTGATAACAAGCTTAAGCAGATGACAAGAACTGACCTGGGATGGGTGACCGCTTTACCAAACGAGGCTATAACATCATAAACACTACAACAAGCTCGCCACTTGTTATGTGTTGCCCCCGAATATTATCAACGAAATGATGGGTAAATCCCTCCGCTGGGTACCCTGAGGCCGTTTAAACGGTTCTCGGGAGCCAAAAAGGCACCCGTAATGGTATAATTATAAAGGTTTTATAAACTAATACTACTATATAAAAACATAGACAGCAAGTTCTAAGACCCAGTAGTTATCAAGTAAAAAGTAGCAAGAAGCTACACAAAAAAATACTAGGGTGACGGTCCTAATTATCAGCACTTTAATAGGACAAGAAGTTTTAATTACAAGTATTTCATTAAAGGCAATTTATGTCATATTTGCAGTGTCAAGGGGATACAATAGACATTAAATATTGTTTATTTATATAGTATTATATAACTAAGTGTAAGCTATGACCCATAGAAAACATTTTCTGGAAATATTACCCTATGTCCAAATATTAGCACCGCCATCGCCAATTATTAGCAGTCGTATAACCAATTATCAGCACAGAGTCAAAATCAAGTGTTTTTTTGAATTTCTTATGTGTTTAAATAAAACTAAAATGTATACTTCTTAAATTACCTATAGAGGCTCTTAAAAAATAAAAATTATTCCTAGTTTATACTAAACTCTTTGGATAGATGTTATAAAGAAAGCAACGATTTCAAATCTTAACCAAATTTTGTTATATGAATCACAAAATTCGATAAACTTGCCGGCGAATACTTCATGAAGAGTATTTCAAACGAACATTTTGCCACTCAAATTTACAGTAATTTACACGACGATCAACAAGCGATACCATTGTATAATGTTGTTAGATTTGAAGTTAAATTCCTTTTAATTTTTTTAATAACTTGGCATTTTAGAAACCATAAAGAAAACCTTAATATTTGATTTTTTTACCGAAGTGCTGATAATTTGGTGCAGTGTCGGCATCTGGATCCGTCACCCTATTAATTATTTAATTGGTACTTATATATTTTTTTTACTAGGTAATTTATTTTAATAGTTGTAATTGTTGTATGTTTATTTTAGCTTTTTATATCTGTCATGGACAAATTTGGAGAAACGCAAATAACGTTTTTTTTCCCCTGTTATAATTATCGTGCGTACTGGCTACAAACATTAGTAAAAAATAAAGCTTTTTATACAATATTATTCGTTTTATTTAATTTAATATAATTGCGTTCTTTTAATTGCAAAAAAATCGCAAAGTTAAATTTGAGTGTAAATTTAAGATTTGCTTAATTTTTTGCTTGGCTTCCTTATTTATCGTGTTAAGTGTGCATTGGGAGTAATGGTGGGTATTATTATTTGTATTTTTTAAGTTAAAGGTAATGTACCTATCAAGTGAAAGTAATGGTAGCTATTATTGTTTAAGCTCATTTGTATTATTTTTTTATTTATTATTGTTTTAATTTTTGTTATTATTATTATTTTTCATGTTAATAATTAATGATAAATGTCTCAAAGGTGGGCGATCTTATCTGAAATACAGTCACAACCAATAACATCTGTACTAGTTAAGGCACCAGTGATCCTTATATGTTTGAAAATTTGTGATTATTGAATAAACAATTTGAATTTGTATTTGTTACTGCAAATAAACTAAAAATGCCACATCTAAATGCCACTCAAATATCTGCGGCTGTTACTTTTATTGATACTGGGCACACCTACAAACAAGTGACCCAAACATTACAAGTATAACAATCTGTGGTACACCAAGTCATTAAGAGATTTCGGCAGACCAGACAGTATGAAACTTATAGGACAGGGATGTAAACCGAAGACTGTGGCCAGAGATAACCAGTTCATCTTTATTACTGTACTTAGAACCTGGACCTTAACTTCTGCGGAGGTAAGGACAAAGCTCCAAGAAGTTCGAGTTACAGTAAGCTTAAACACTCTAAGAAGACTGAAATCGGCCGGAATAAATTTACACTTGCCTCCAGAAGTCCACTTCTTGCCACATGTAGAGTAGCTGCAGTTAATTTGCTGGCAATCATGAAAATTGGAATGACAAAGCTTGGAGTTTAGTTCTTTTCACAGATGAGGCGAGGTTTTGCCTGAAGCCAGATTATAAAAGGCTGAAAGTATGGGTTTACTTTCAGGAGAGTAATACGCTCTTATCTTATCTTATTTGGTTTTGGGGTTGACATCAGTCAAAAAAATACTTTGACCCTTTGGGATCTTTTGTGTGTTCCCCATACCCATTAACCACAAACCTCAGTATCGTCCGCATATAAGCTTGTCCTAGGTATTTGATTTTTTGGATAGCCCTAGCGTCACAGTCGCACAGTAGGTGCCGCATGGATTCGGGCTCCTCACCACAGAATCTACATGTGGGATCATCCCTTAATCCTATAGTGTAGAGGTGTTTGTTGGTTGTATAGTGTCCTGAGAACACTACCACCAGTAGCGTTATTTGAATTCCTTTGAATTTTCATATCTTATCCAGGCCTATTGCCTTCATACCAATGAATTTCTTGAAATGTATTAGGCCTTGCTGCGTTAACCACCATCTTGTGTGTTTGTCCTCAGCAAACTTCTTTAATGCATTAATTATTGTTATGTTGGGTATGCCTATACATGGTTCAGGTCCAATTAAGGGAGTTTCTGGACCCATTTTAGCCAGTTGGTCTGCCCTTTCATTGCCTTCGATGCCCATATGTCCCGGAACACAGGCTAGTCTTATTTATTTTAAATTCTTTATTGCACAAAATTGTACAAAGGCGAGCTTAATGCCTTAGGCATTTTCTACCAGCTAACCTTTGATAGAGCGAAATATGCTTAGGGTGCGGAACTTTCGATAGAAAGATATACATATAATTTTAACAATGATGCATAACAATACTTAAACTACTTAAATACTGTATATAATATAATAAATATAATGCATAACCATACCAAACAAAAATTGTCACGAGGATCTGGTTTAAGCGTTCAGATAATGAGTAGTGAGCAAGCGTTTAAACACCCCGATGGAAGGGGCTGATCTTATAGTCAGAGAAAGCAAATTCCACTGGCGAGCAACTGACACCGTAAACGAATCTGAATATTTGGAAGAGACGTGCGGCGGGATTTTTAGAAGGTTATTGACAGAGGAACGGAGGGGACAATCATGCGAATCACCAAGGAAAAGAAAACGAGTCTTAAGGTAAGAGGGAGTATTAGGGTTATATAGTATATTATATAAAAAGGATAGCAGATGTACTGATCTACGAGACCGGATATTAAGCCACCTTAACTGTTTGCGGTATTCGGTAACATGATCAAATTTACGCAGGCCGAAGACAAAACGTATGCACATATTAAGGAGACGGTCAAGTTTGTTAAGTAGATCTTCAGTAACATCCGGGTAGGAGACATCAGCGTAATCAATGATAGGGAGAAGCAGTGAATTGACCAACATGGCTGACTTAAAAGGGGTAATATACTGAGACCGCTTTAGCGAATTAGTGGTATTTTAGTCTTACCGATTTTATTCAACAGTTTAACATATTACAAAACCAGCCCAGATCTGGTCTCGTACGAGCTCAGAGCTTTAAGTGCTGCTTGGCTGTCGCTGAGAATATTTGTTTACTCCATGTGATCCCATGTCTAGGATCTTCTTTGCAGATACTATTCTCGCATGCAGTTCTGCTTGGAAAACTGTAGGGTAATGTCCCATGCTTACATGAATATCATGACCATTAGTATGTACTCCTGCCCGTTCCTGACTGCATCTTTGATCCATCAGTATACCAGTTTTGACATTTACTGTCGGGTTTAGAACCATTTTCCCATTCGTCAGGGGAAATATATTGTCTCGTGACGGGAAATATATTTTGTAGTTCCTTTTAAAGATTCGATTAGTCGAAATGTTGTCAGCGCACATTTCAAGAATCCTATCGAGATTTTTGTCAGTTTCCATCCTAGTGTGAATAGTTTGGGGCATATTTGGATACCACTCCTTATTATTCCGTAGTCGGTAAAGTGATTTCCTTGCCTCCATTTATATTATAACGTGTAAAGGTTTAAGATTTAATAGTACCTCCATAGCTGCTGTAGGTGTTGTTTTAAAGGCACCTGATATAGACATACATGCCAATCGTTATAACTTCGCTAGGTCCTTTTTACAGGTATCAAGCTTAGTCCGTGGCCACCACACAATACTTCCATATGTTAGTATTGGCGTTACCATGGTATTGAATATCCACTTCATTACTGTTGGTTTTAGTCCCCATGTTTTGCCATATGCCGATCGACTCATAGCAAATACCCTTATAGCCCTTTTTATTAACATGTCAACATATAATTTCCATGTGAGGTTTTATATAGAGTAAGACTGAGATATTTTACGTCAATGGACCATTGTAGTTCAGACCCGAATAACTTTAAAGAGATCAGTCCCGTTAGGTCTCTTTTCCCTGTGAACAGTAATACCGAAGTTTTGCTCGGGTTTATTGATAGATGTTGAGAGTTACACCATTCTTCAACAGTTTCCAGGGCCTTTTGTTGTGCCTACAAATTTGCCGTTTACCGTTATAACTAGGTCATCAGAGTGATACGCTCAGTGCAACATCATTTAAAAAGAGTCATATGGTGGAGGATTAGTTTTGGTATGGGGAGGTATTTGTATGGAACTCAGCATCGTTGGGAATGGGTCACTGAGAGCGGCACAATGCGAGTGCCTTTTGCTCATTTTATAGGAGATGGATTTGTTTTGATGCATGATAATACGTGCCCCCATAGTTGTGGAATACCTTCAAGACGTTGAAATCAATGCTATGCGGTGGTCCATGTGTTCGTACGAATTGAACCTCATATAGTATATATGGCATAACCTTGTAAGACAATTTAATAAAATAAATCTTGTCCGTGCTAATTTGAGAATTCTTAAAAACGCATTACAGGAAGATTGGAATTAAATCCCTCGATTATAGAAATGTCAACGAGACTGAAAGCAGTTCGAACTGAAGGGAGCACAACACTAAGTAGATTATAGCCCACATACACCCTTTCCTAAGCAAGTGGCGAGTGCTACTGCGTACGGAAGATAAAATCTCGGCCGCCCTAGAAGAGCAAAAATACTACATTGAGGTAGTCCGTAAGGCGATTGGAATCTTAAAAGAGACGGCGAAGTCCGGCAATTTGAGCGGCCGGCTCTGGAGCCTTATAAACCAGGCGTGCCGTGACATATTATCAGCGATGAACCACTTTGAGCAATCCTATAAGGATTTGGAATGGCGCGCAGTAGAGCGGATTATAGTCGTATGGCGGAGCAGGCGCGCAGTAGAGCGGATTATAGTCGTATGGCGGAGCAGCTGGCAAAAGGAAAACGGAAACAAAGGCACTGAGAATGGGTTTCTATGAGAGGAATATAACAGCACCTATACAGACGGCCCCCGCCCAGACGGCCCTCGCACAGACGTCCTTGGCTGACCATCCTTTTAGCGCTGAACAACTCGCGGCTGTGCATGTGAGTGCTCTGATGGTAACACTTAAAGCAAGACCTTACCATCACGATGGGAAACATGATAAGTGCCCGTGTAAGAGAGTCTAGACTGCTTCGTCCTGATTCTCCTGGTCCTATCCGGCGCGCCCACCCTGAGCATAAGGCTACTAAGAGGGCCAACAATGCCCCTGACAACCAGACCAAAAGGTAACAACAACCAACAACTATCCATCTGATAACGACGCAGCACATGGCACCTTTCACCATATATACAATATGAATACCAAGAGGCTACCCGATGCTAGAGGAAACGGAACTAAGACCTTCCACCTCCACCCAACAAGACTCGTCGCCACCTCCCCTGAAGGATGGAGTTAAGTAAGAAAGGGAGGAAGGGCATCAAAACCTCCTTGCCGTTGGCCGCTCAAGTCAAAAAACAAATAACTCAAGCGCTTACTTACGTGCAATAACATCTGAAAGCTTTAAACCTTAACTTAATAAGACATTTTATATCATCCGCAGGCATCATTCCATGTTCACAATTCTGATGCAAACTTGCCCCATTATCTCAATACAGACACTTCATCTCCACAAGCACTTTTAAATCTCAACCAAATTTCAGATTGCAGTTGCAAAACGAAATTTGTCCTTTCCATATTGGAATGCCGCAATTGTCCATCATTAGCATCCTCGTTTAACTTTTTTTTGTGGGTAGCTTTAAAAATAATAAGACGTATTTTTTGTTCTATTGTTTTTTATTTATTTTTGAATATTAAAAACCTATATTATTATATTATACCCTCAATAATTAATCAATATAATTACAAGTTGTATGTTGGATATGCCTGGTATGTTGAATAACAAATTGACACAATAACTGACTTCAACACTGCTGGAGCAAAAAATGAGCATGTCATAACACTGTTTGTCGTCGCATCACTTTCTCACTAAACATGAACCAATCAACACCTGATACCATTGAGCCACTCTCCATGATCAGGGACTTGGAAGCCTTTTTGAGCGTTCTATATATACAACAGCAGTTCAACAGCTAGTTCTTCGGCCACGCTTAAACAGCTGGCAAAGTACTTCCAACAGTTTAAAATAATCATGTTGAATGTAGTGAAACTCCTGAGAATGCAGATTAGTCACCTTGCATCAGCGACGGATGATCTGGAAAACCGTAGCAGACGAAAATTTCTGAAGTTCCGGGGAGCGAAGAAAACGACTAGAGTGCACTAATGACGTCGTCTGTGACATCATTAACAACAAGTTAAAATTGCCTATGACCTCTAGCGACATCCAATTCAGTTATTGGCTAGGAGGCAATAATCTGGATAGGCGTCCATCTTGGTGAAGTTCTGCAATAGGGACTTTCGTGGCAGGATATGGTGTGCCAAAAAGGGATTAAAGGATCCAATATGTCGCTGGCTAAAATTCTAACTCCCATAAGAAGGCAAATTTTATTTATTTATTTAATAGAACAATTGTACATTACAGAATTATCTAACTATAATTTAAAGAATTGTATTACCAATTCTTTAAATTATAATTTTCAGCGAGTGTCGCCGATCGGTGTGCGTGGGTGCTGGTCGCAAGATGGGGCCATCTTTGTAAAGCTGGTCGATGAAAGAAAAGACCGGATAACCTCCGGGTCGCATCTGAAGAAGTTAGTCAGCAAATATCCTCCCCCAGAAACTGGATAATCAAAGTAAAAGATCACAGCCGGCTTGTACAGTCAAGAGGCAGTGATTTGTGCTATTTATTAACTTATCAACTGTACCTCGTAGTTTAGTATTTCTTAAGTTTTTTTTTTCATAAATAGTTAAATTTCTATATAAAATTATTATTTAGGCCCATCGGCAGTTGTTTACAAGTTCTCCTTTCATATCATAGATATTTAAATGTAAAGTTTTCAATTCAACTGCACTATTGTTTGTGAAAATACGAGGGCTATCCAGAAAGTAGATTACGTTTTCGTCTGCTTCCGCTAGGGGCGGGGCTAGCGCGGCCATCTTGGGGTCAGAGCGTTGCGCAGCTCAGTCGACATCTAGCCGTGCTAGTGAGAGGTTCGTGCTGTGCTCCGTTCAGATACTGTGACGGTTTGAAATGTCTGCGTTAATTGAAAATCCCGCGAGCTGCGAGGTGCGTGCAGTAATAAGGTTTCTGACTGCAAAAAACTGTAAACCGATAGAAATCTATCGGCAGCTTCGTGAAGTGTATGGGGACAACATTATCACTGAAGGTGGAGTGGGTCATCAGATTTAAAAATGGCCGAACCAATGTTCACGACGAAGATCGAAGTGGGAGACCCAGCATAGTGACTGCCGAACTTGTCGAAAAAGTCGATGCTAAAGTCCGTGAAAATCGAAGGTTCACAATAACGGAACTTTCTTTGAGTTTTCCACAAATTTCGCGAAGTTTGTTGTACGAAATCATGAATCAAAAAAAGAGGTAACGAAGTGGTTGAAGGCGCAGGCGGCCGAATTTTTCGACGAAGGAATTTCCAAGCTCGTACATCGCTACGATAAATGCCTTAATTTGAATGGCGACTATGTCGAAAAGTAGTATTTGAGTGTGGCTTTCATCTGTATATAATAAAATTTGTTTCCTATACTTTGTTTATTTTTTATTCCAAAACGTAATCTACTTTCTGGATAGCCCTCGTATCACCAATACAAATTAAAATACCAAAAGTTATTTTAAATATTTCCAGCCCTGAAGATAAAAATATTAAACTATCTACCTATGGGGAAAAAACATAAACCTTCTCTTTCCATACTTCTATTTCCATTTTGAAAGGAAAGCTTAAGTAATTGATTAACAAAATTTGTAGTATGTACACAAGTTTCTTAACATTACCTGTGAAAGAAATAAAAAGAAGTATATTTACAAATAAGTTGATTTTTTGAGAAATCAACTTATTAGCCATTTATTTTTTTAAATCAAACGATCAAAGAGTTAGGATGATTATACATGAAAAATATAAAAAAAAACTTGAATAACATTAAATCGATTGTACATTAAGAAAAATGCGTTTCCAAGCTATAAACGCGCGACATAATTTACATATTAGATATTTTTTTTAACAAAATGACCATAGATTGTTTGTGAAAGAAATTTATTTTCCTTTTTGAAAAAAAAAATGTATTATTATGTATTGTACAATAGTACATATTAAAAAATGAAAACAAAAGCACTCTATATTTTGATGCTACTGGAAGGTTAAATGAAGAAAGTAACAATCTTTTTACTTCTAGAAGTTTTTTTTAAACTAAATGAAACCTAAAATATATTCGAAAAAAATATACATGCTGGGTGACGAAAAGTCTGAATAGAAAATGCTATTTATCTCCCATTCTTGTAGATATATTAAACCAGTCGGGTAAAGTCGTAATAATAAACTATCTACTTTTTTTAGTGTTAATGAAGCATTAACACAAGTAAAACAAATATCACAAATACAAAATAAAATACTAAAAGTTATTTTGAATATTTTTACACATATCCTTACACGTGCAAAGTGTAAACACAATAACTGTAAAGGTTTCCGAATTATAATTGAAAATCAAATAATAAGTTTATACAGTAATTTTCTAAATTTCAATCACACAAGTTTCTTACCATTACATGTGAAAGACTGTACATTAAGAAAAATACGTTACCAAGCGATGGTCATAAATGATCGCGAAATAAATACCTATTGGATTTATTTTTTTATCAAAATGACCATAGATCGTTTGTGAAAGTTTAAGTAAAAAAAAATATCACAAATACAAATTAAAATACTAAAAGTTATTTTGAATATTTTTAGACCTAAAGATAAAATAATAATACTACCTATGGAGAGAAAAAAACATAAATCCCTTTTTATTTTGGAAAGTAAGCCAACATTGAATAAAATTGGAATACAACCACTATATCAAAATAATAATAATAGAAGCAAATAATAGAATAATACGTACCCTTATGTATTAAGATTAAAAAATAAAATTCATGCTTGATCATTTGTAAATATGTTAAATATAATAAGGGAGAGGGACAATGTTCTTATAAATCCATGGCTTCACCGTGCGGGTGCCGAGGCCAACGCGTAGTTGAAAGGCAGGGGAATGAACTGCAGCGTTCCCGGACTTGAGACCGCGGTTTAAAGGCCTTTTGAACTCTCACCTGCACTGTGTTCACTACGCACTCTACTTAACCAAATACTATATGATCCTGTTAGCGCCATCTTGGAAACACGCTCCATAAAAGTTCCGATGGCTGTTCTCGGAAGGCCAAGATCTTTCATTAGACGGTGCAAAGACTTTGCTGGAATTCCTCTTACACCAACTTCCACTGCATAAAGTTGAGTTTTAAATCCGTTTCTAGTAATTTCGTTTGTGAAATCAAAATATTTGTTCGACTTGATGTTGTGCTCCTTAGGTATGTTTATTTCCCACGGAACGGGGAGTTCTATAAGTATTACTTCTTCAAGTACCGAGAGTACATCAGTCTGGTCTATAGGCTGAATCTGCTAGTTGGTCTGGAATCTTGTAATGTATTTTGAATGTATCCATGAATATTTTCCAGTCTTGTGCTGTATCCAGGATTGAGAAAGATTTACTTTGACTTTTCTTGAGTTGTCCCTCCTATACAAAAGTAGGCAGTCATTTGTTGATAATCCTTACACGTACAAAGCGTAATCACAATAAAGTAAAGGCTTTCCGGATTATATATGATAATCGTATAAATAGGTATATTTAACAATAAGTTGATTTCTTCAAAGCCACATTATGTTTTAAATAAAACACTCAACAGGTCGGATAGAAGTACGTTAAAATTATCAAATAAAATTTGAATAACATAAAATCCGACTGTAGAAAAAAAAATCCGTTTCCGATGGTGTTAAATGATCGCGAAAAAAATGGCCTATTGGATATATATTTTTATCAAAATGACCATAGATCGTTTGGGATATTAATTTATTTTCCTACATATTAAAAGGTGAAAATAAAAGCACTCAATATGTTTAAGCTCCTGGAAGAAGAAAGTGATGGTATTTTTACTTTTAGAAGATTTAATTTAATTTTTACGGATTAGAATAAATTAAATAAAACCGAAAAGTAAATATAAAGCAATAAAAAGCAAAATTGGAGTATATATAAAATGGTAAATTATATAAAAAGGGTACAAAAAATTGTACCCTTATGTGTTAAGATCAACAATTAATAATACGATTAATAATACATGCTTGATTGTTTTTAAATATGTTAAATTTAATAAAGGACATATCCTTTCACGTGCAAAGTGTAAACACAATAACTGTAAAGGATTCCGGTTTATAATTTGAAAATCGTATAATAAGTTTATACAGCAATTCTCTGAATTTCAATCACACAAGTTTCTTACCATTACTTGTGAAAGTTATAGAAAGAATTATATTTAAAAATAAATTGATTTTTGAGGAAATTAACTTATTAGCCACTTATTTAAAAAATAAAACACTCAACAGTTCGTATATAAGTAGGTATATTAAAAGTATCAAAAACTTAATTAATATAATATCCGACTGTACATTAAGACAAATGCATTTTAAAGCGATGGTAATAAATGATCACGAAAAAAAAAACTTATTGGATTTATTTTTTTATCAAAATGACCATAGTTCGTTTGGGAAATTAATAAATTTTCCTATTTGTATAAAAATGTATTGTATTCAACAAAGGAACATATTAAAAGGTGAAAACAAAAGCACCCAATATTTTTAAGCTCCTGGAAGTGTTAAAATAAGAAAGTGACGGTATTTTTACTTTTAGCAGATTTTTCTTTTTTTTTACGGATTAGAATAAATTAAATTAAATCGAAAAGTAAATATAAAGCAATAAAAAGCATAATTGGAGTATAATCATAAATGGTAAATTATATTTAAAAAATGTACCCTTATGTGTTAAGATCAACAATTGATAATACAATTAGTAATACATCCTTGATTGTTTTTAACCCGGCGTCATGGTATTGGATTACATGGATTGGCCAGCCGAGGCAGCCATTTGAATGAAATTATTTTCCATCATTAACCGGAAGGATTGTGCTTTCAAATAAAAAAAGAAATTTGAAAAAATATTTAGTATTTTTTTTTTTATAGCATTTTCAAAAAAAAAAGTCATTTGGCGGACCCTTTATACGACGTGTTTATTGAAGAATTGCATATTGTTTTTCACAGGTTTACATATGATGTCGTACGAGAACGAACAAAGGCGAATTCTTGCCTTGTTTGAACAGGCTATCAATGCTTGAAGATCACCTTCGTATGAGGAAGAATATGGAGGACTTACCGAGAGGTTTACGTAAACGTATTCACGAACAAGTTGGGAAAACTATGACCTACCCACCGAATAAAAGTTCGAAAACATATATGAGATGAAAAGACTGTCCATCTGCCAAAGACAAAAAAACAAGGCATAATTGCAATAAATGTAACAAGCCTATTTGTATGCCACACCTTATCCCAGCATGCCAAAGTTGCATTGATCTCGATAGTGATTAAGTTAGTATATTATGCTTTGTTAAATATAATTCATAATTTCATGTTAACATGTTAAATTAACTTTATGTTGTGTACCTAAGTTGTTATTATTTTATGTTTTTGAATACGTATTCTAAGTTATGATCTCAGAAGTAAAATGTTTTTTAATTTTTATTGATTATATGCTTATTTAAAAATAACTAAATGTTAAATTTTTATAAATAATGTATTTAACTAACTATTTACCTAATATGAAAAACTAATATTGACATAAGACTGATTCACTGTACAATAATGTACACAGGTAAAATATACCCGGCCACAACGGCTGTGTTCCGTTTGGTCGCCACAATGACGCCGGGTTAAATATGTTAAATTTAATAAAGGAGATATACTTACACGTGCAAAGTGTAAACACAATAACTGTAAAGGTTTCCAAATAATAATTGAAAATCGTATAATAAGTTTATACAGTAATTCTCTGAATTCAATCACACAAGTTTCTTACCATTACTTGTGAAAGTTATAGAAAGAGTTATATTTAAAAATAAATTGTTTTTTGAGGAAATTAATTATTAGCCACTTATTTTTAAAAATAAAAGACTCAACAGTTCGGATATAAGTATATTAAAAGTACCAAAAGCTTAATTAACATAATACCATACATTAAGAAAATCCCTTTCCAAGCGATGGTAATAAATGATCGCGAAAATAATTACCTATTGGATTTATTTTTTTATCAAAATAACCATAGATCGTTTGTGAAAGATTTTTTTCTCATTTTTGTATAACAATAAATATATTGTATTCAACAAATGAACATATTAAAAATTGAACCAAAAGCGCGCGTATATTTTGCTGTTGTTACTGGAAGTGTGAAGAAGAAAGTGATACCCGTACTATTGTTACTTCTAGAAGATCTTAATATTTTTCTTACGGCGAGAATATACTAAATGTAAACCATAATCAAATAGATATATAAAAAAAAATAACACGCAGGATTTCGACTTTGAATAAGAAACTGCAATTTATCTCCCGTCTTTGTAGATATATCAAACCAGTCGATAATAATAAATTACCTAGTTTTAATAACCCAAGTGTAAGCGAAAAAATGTCACCAAAATAAATTAAAATACCAAAAGTTATTTTGAATTTTTCCAGCTCTAAAGATAAACAAATAAAATTACCTATTTGAAAAAAACATAAACCCTTTCTCTTTCCATAAGTATCTTTTCATTTTGAAAGAAACTGTAACATTTAGTAAAAATATTTGGAATACATAAATATAAAAATACGTACCCTAATGTGTTAAAATATAATAAAAAACATATCCCTACACATACAAAGTGTAAAAACTATAATTGTAAAAGTTTCCGATTATAATTGAAAATCGTTAAGTTTATACAACAGTAACTCTCTGAATTTCAATCACACAAGTTTATTAACCTGTGAAAGGAATCAAAAGAATTCGGTACATCAAAAAAAAAGTAGATTTCTTCAAAGCCACGTTTTTTGTTATTAAATAAAACACTCAACGGTTCGGATAGAAGAAGTACGTTAAAATTATAATATAAAATCTGACTGTACTTCATTAAAAAGAATCCGTATCTAAGCGAAAACCATAAATGATCGCGAAAAATATTTATTATCTATCACCACATAGGGTTAGGTTAGACACATTTTTGTATCACTGTCATTTTTGAAATTTGTATAAAAATTACTTATGGATAATTTTTTTTATCAGATTGGACGTTTGTAAGTATTAACTTATCTTTTGTGGATGGATATTTTCGATCTCGTTTAAAATTTTCTGTAGTTAAACCACTATTTAAGAAGAGTAAACAGTGGGACATGGGAAACTATAGACCTATAACCCTAATTCCATGAAGCTAAAAAAACGGACGGGCACGGTTTTTACCTTCATGCTTAATTGCTATTCTGTCTAAGGTATTTGAAAAGGCTTTTTATTTACAGTGAGACGTGAGATAAATTGTTTTCTATCGCAAACAAAGGTGCTAACATATGAGCAGTATGGATTTAGGAAGGGTCATTCTACAACTTTAGCTTGTTTCATTCTGGTAAAAAAAATTACTGATAGTCTGAATGATTTATGGCACTTATTCTGTGACCTGTCCTGTGTCCATATTCCTTGACATGACATGACTAGGTCTTCGGTTTATTTTACCTTTAAATTTTGATATATTCATTCTCTAAGATTCTATTCCTTTTCCTATGGGTTTCATCCTACTATAATTTTATCTCACTTTTTACCATCTTTAAAGGTTTTAGCGCTGGTATATTTATAACATTCAAAAAACAAAAAGTTTTGCATTCGTAAGTGATACTAGCGACATCTATTAACTAAATAAGAAACTATTAATAAAATTACGATTGGTTTTTAATATTTTCGTCTGTTTAAAATCTATAAAGATAATAATATATATGACCTGTCATCTGATTGACTTAAAATTTTGTGAGCACGTAATCAAGTAATACACTGATGATAATTTGATAGTATGGTACCAAATTTCTAATGAAATGAGACCGTATTCTACTTAAATCGGGGTCAATGTCGTAGAGTCCGTAGTTACAGAGACAGACTTTCTACCTAACATGTCACCAGGCTGGAAGTCAGATGTCAACAGAACGACCTAATATTTTTGCATAAAATATTACACTCGGCTATAAATTCCCCTGTCCTCTTATCGTTAATAAATATTAACACTTATTATAGATCACGTGTTCCAAGTACTTTTAATTTACAAGTTCATAAAGATAACATTTTGTACTTTAACCCTATTGTCAGAATGTGCCGTCTATTAGCAGAGAAAAATGATGTGTTAGACATATTTAATTACCAGTTCTCCAAAAGGGATCCGAAATGTCCTCAAATAGGTGACTAATCAAATTGTATTTGTATTTTTACACTTTTGTGTTAATTGTAAACTTTTTTTTTTTTTTTACGTATCTGGGTGTTAAATTTAGGTTTTTGAATTATTTTTGTTATTATTGTGTTTTTTTTGTTAGCTTTAGAGTTTAATGGCCTTATCCGGGGGAACTTGTTGGGTCCTTGGGGAGTGCTTTGATTGTGGAAGGTTTTAATTCTCTTACGCATATTCAAGCCTCGCAAGACGTTGACATATTTATTCCCAATCTTGGTACATTTCGTAATAGCTTAAAGAAATTGTAATAATAGTTGTTAATTTGATTGAATTTGATCTGTTTAATATAATTCTTTATTTTGTTTGTAATTTGGTATAATAATGTAATTTTATCCATTATTTTATATATTTTTTTGTTTTGGTTATTTTGATTATGTTTTTATTATTATTATCTTACTTTCTTAGTTTTTTTACATATATTATTTTTATTTTGTGTAATTTAATGCTTTAATTATTTCTGGGTGTGTACTCTTAGGGCTTTAGACTGGTTAAGATCTGTTTTGTTAACTGTTATAAATATTCAATGTTTTGTTTAAAGGCCGTTGTACAACCAATAATGAAATAAATAAATAAATATTTATTGTTTTTGCTAAAAGGGAGACAGGATATTTTATGCCTGGGGTGCTCTTCGGGGACTCAATGGGGTTTTTATGCATCCAGGTGTTAATTTACTATATAAATGTAAATATAGTAAGTATTACATAATTTAAAATAAATGGATAAGAATAAAAATATTTAAAAAAAATGAAAAGAAAAAATAGGAAAAAATATATATAATATAATAAATACCATCACGGGTGCCTCCCATTTGGCTCCCAAGAACCGTCTAAACGGCCTCAGGGTACCCAGCGGAGGGATTAACCCGTCCTCATTTAGCCGATGGTATTCGGAGGCAACACCTAACAAGTGGCGAGCTTGTTGCGATGTTTATGATGAAATAGCCTCGTTGTATAAAGCGGTCACCCATCCCAGGCCGGCCTTGTTGTCATCTGCTTAACCTTGTTATCATTAAAATAATATATAAAAATCAGAAAAGCTGAAGAGAAAGGGAACTATTTGTTAAAATAATTAATGATGTATAATATCGAATTCGAAGAATATGCCTCTTGGGGCCTATTTCATAAACTTGACAATTTCTAATACATTGCTTGGTTTAATTCGAATTAGGTATTTATTTAGAACTAACTAAATCAAGCAATGTATTATAAATTGTCATGGTAAATTACAATTGTCACGTTTATGAAATAGGCCCCTGGTGGGATGCTGGAGGGAAACTTGACTGTATGGATGTAGCGGAATAAAAATATCAGGTTTTTACGGTTTTTTGGGTTGTTTGACAATCTTCAGACCTTGGACACAAATGTCATTGAACTCATTCAGTAGCCGTAAAATGTTATTATGCAAAAATTGTAGGTAATTATTATAAAAAAAGTTTTGTTTTCAGGATTGAAAAAGAAAAACGATTTAATTTGCTTAGGTACTTGAATTACTTACCCCAAAATATTTGTACACCTTGTTTTTAATGGAGCACGGCATGTGTCTTTGTATCTACTTGATGTTAAGCAAACCTACTAAGTCCAGGAATGGGGTCGATAAATATTAATGTCGTTAACAATATTGATAGCCACTATGCCGGCTAAATAATGCTTTAGGTATGCATTATTATTCTGCTTAGTTATATTTATATAACTATGCAGTTATGAGTCTATTTTAATATCCTTGCTGATTTATGGTCAAATCAATCCCCCTTTTCGTAACCGCACCATAAAAGGAGACTACGAAATCGATGCAGTATTCTCCGGAAAAGCTGTGAACCCACAGACTAAAACTGAAACATGACTAGGTCACTTAAAGGCAAACTTTGAGCTGTACTATTAAGCATTTTATATTAACACCTATTGTACCAAAGAGATTATTCCAAAATTGATTGACGTCAAAGGTGACCAGTACCCCTAGTGTAAGTTTTCTAACTATTACTTTGAGTTTGAGTTAACTAAAAGTTGTATGGGAAATAGTTCAGCGCTCCAAGCGGAAATTTTAAGAACTAAAAATGGGAGCGTGTTATTGGTCAAAATGTTAACGCAGTAGTATAGTTAACGCGAAAGTAAATGTTAAAAAAACTCACACTTGGGCTACAGGGCGCTTTTCTCTCACAGAGACTAAGTTTAACAATTCAAATGTTCAAAATGTCGCCACTTTGCCAGCGTTCTGGTCACGATGCCGCGTGAGGATTTTTTTGTATAAGTAGGTATTTTTGTATTTTTTATGTGTTAGGTGTTTTATTTATATTTAATTTTATTTTCTTGGAATTTTTATATTTAAGTTTCTTTTGTAATATTTCAGTTAATTTATATTGTGATTTGTATTTTATACTAGAGACCAGAGCATGTAGGTGAGTTTTTATTTCATATTATTATTTCGCACAGTCAAAAGAGACTAGTCCATAAATCTAAAATATCGATAAATTTATATATAAATAACTGACCCTCGCAACTTCGCCTGCTCCGCTCCTATTATAATAATAATAAAAATAATAATATGTAGGACAATATACACATATTGCTCTATAAGAACAAATATTCCGGGTACAACCCCAAAGTCGCAACCACTAGTCTACGGATGCTATCGGTAGTAGCTTGATATTATATAGCCTTCCTCGATAAATGGGATATCTAACCCTAAAATATTTTTTCAATACAAACCAGTAACTCCTGAAATTAGCGCGTTTAACCAAACAAACAAACTCTTCAGCTACATTATACAGGATGACTTTGAAAGGATGTACTTTGGGCTAATATGAAGTTCTACTCATCAATACGAACAACTTTTCTTATGGTCCCATAAGAAAATTTAATAACTTTTCTTATGGTTCCATAAGAAAAGTTGTTCGTATGCATGTGCCGCAAATGAAAAATAATGTTGACTTCTCCATACACACTAGTAATGTTAAAATGACCTATTTGTATGGGGAAACCATTTTTTTTTATTTCATTTACGACACATGGTCCCATTGGAAAAGTTGTTAAATTTGATCAACAGAACTTCATAATGGCCCAAAGTATATCCTTTCAAATTCACCTTGTATTATAGTACATACATAATATCATGGGTGCCTTACGGTGCCCGAGACCACCTAAACGGCCCCAGGGTACCCAGCGGAGGGGTTTTAATCCCACCTCGTTGTAGCCGATGGTATGAGTCTACACCAAACAAGTGGCTAGCTCGTCGCGATGTTTTGGATAGACTCAATAACCCATCTATAAACAGTTTCACAAGTTGGTATAGTGAAACCGGGACCGACAGTTTAACGTGCTCTCCGAGGCACTATAGTGGTGTTGTCAAACTAATGTACATATTTTTTTAAATTAAAAACTCATTATAGTATAGATTATTATTTCGCACAGTCAAAAGAGACTAGTCATAAATCTAAAATATCGGTTATTCTATATATAATTTGTTATTACCAAGGAAGGCCTTACATAAACACCATATGGTTACCCGAACTTTTGACAAATGTCTTTGGCTCATATCACTTTTGTTTGAATCTGTTCTGTGCCCAACAATAACTTACGACAATACATTATGGTAGTATTATACATGGTCGATATCTACATCTTTACTTAAGGGGCTGTTATCATTCATTTTAGGAAATAAAAACAAATATTAGCTTATAAAAAAGGTATAAAATTTGTATACACAAATACATGGTGACTTTGAAAGGATGTACTTTGGGCTAATATGAGGTTCTACTGATCAATACGAACAACTTTTCCCATGGAACCATGTGGCAAATTTTTTTTTCATTTGCGACACATTCCATGGGAAAAGTTGTTCGATTTGATCAGCAGGACCTCATATTAGCCTAAAGTACATCCTTTCAAATTCACCCTGTATAATAAAATTATTAATATTTTTTTATTATCTTTTTATAAAAAAAAAACGAATATACTAGGTATTTTTTTTTACAACTGCAAAAAAAATACATGCTTTAAATATCAATTATAGAACCCATTTTTAAAATAAGAAAAGTACTAATTGCTTTGAAAAAATGGTGATGACTTAAACTGGAGAACTACAAACACTTGTTTTTTTTTTTTATTGGAGTTCGCCATGTGTCTTTGTATCTACCTGATAGTAAGCGTAAACCCATAAATGGGATCGATCAATACATTGCTGTTATTTTGTTGCATTAAACGCTTTGAAAATTCCGGCTAAATGATGTGGTTATGAAATGGCGATATTTGCATTACGAACAAAAATTGATTACCCCTCCGCTTGGTACACCTTTTTTTTTTGCTGGAGCATGACACATATGACTATGTATCTGCCTGATAGCAGAACAACAAAATGAATGAATGGGGTCGATCAATACATTTTTGCTGTTTTGTTGCATTGAACGCTTTTAATATGCCGGCGAAATAATGCGGTTATGAAATGGCGAAATTTGCATTACGAACTATAATTTTAAATATATTTCAGTACCTACCTACAAACTTTAATATAAATAGATCTTTCTCTTAGAACCAAATTTCATAAACAAAATCGAGATTTCATAAACAAAAACGACTCTAGAGGACTGATGTTGTTCGGTCATTTTTTTGCCTACAGCGCCTTAACATACAAAAAGAAAGAGACAAAAAATATTGTATGGATATTGGAAATTGCTTAGGGATGAAAGTTTATGTGTTTTCTTGTATAAGTTGTTTGTAAATAATAATATTTTTTTCTTTATTTCTGGTATAAAAAACGTATGTCACATATATTGGTAGTTTATTCAGAAAACAGATTTGATTGTTTTTTTTTTACTTTATTTTGGTACTACGTACGTAGTAATGGTACTATAATTTCGCTAGACCGACCGACTGGTCTAACAAGTCCGGTCGGTCTCGTTACTACTGTCCATACAGATATAAAACCATCAAGTGACCTAGTCATGTTTCAGTTTTAGTCTGTGGGTTCACCGGTTTTCCGGAGACTACTGCATTGATTTCTTGTCGATGCGGTAGTCTCTTTTTATGGTACCGGGATAGTGGAAGCAATCAATATTGTTAAACAACAATGTAGTAATCGGCCCTTTCATGAACTTTCTAGGTATGTAAGCATACCTAAAAAGTTCATGAAAAGGGTTACTATCAGGTAGATACAAAGACACATGGCGAACTCCAATAAAAAAAAACTAGTGTTTGTAGTTCCCCGGTTTCAGTCAACACCACTTATTTATACGTATACAATTGTTAAGCTATCAGTCCCAGTTTTACTATACCAACTTTATACTAAAGCCTGAAAAAACTATGTTGAAAACGTGAGTAAGTAATTTTCATTAGACGTCATATAAATACGAGCAAGATGACGTCATTTCATCGGTCACACCCAGAATCCTCGTTAGGGACCACGTACACTGTAATGACGTCACGTTCCCCATTTTGGACATTCCAAGACCCAAACTTATGAGGGGTAATCCTACCTCTTATTTTAGAAGTCTAGCAATTTAGTATACCTAAGGCTTTTGTGTGACAAATTCTTTAGGATATTATTTTTTTTTTTTTTTTTAATGGAGCATAGTAAATTACAAAGTCTATGAATTGGGTTGATGAATACATTGTTTTTTACATGAATTTTAAATTCAAGCAATCTAGTACTTATAAAATAAATATAAATATATCTTCACGGGTGCCTTACGGCGCCCGAGACCGCCTAGACGGCCCCAGGGTACCCAGCGGAGGGGTTTTAATCCCACCTCGTCGTAGCCGATGGTATGAGTCCACACCGAACAAGTGGCTAGCTCGTCGCGATGTTTTGAATAGACTCAATAACCCATTTATAAACAGTTTCACAGGTTGGCATAGTGAAACCGGGACCGACAGCTTAACGTGCTCTCCGAGGCACTATAGTGGTGTTGTCAAACAAATGTACGAGTACATAATTTTTTTAATTAAAAACTCATTGGTACACACCGGGATTCGAACCAGGGACCTAAGTGTTTTTAAGTCCAAGGTCTAACCAACTCGGCCACCTCGTATATTGCAATCTAGTACTTGAAGTGTTCAAAGTCACTTAGGTCACACTTTTAAGGCTTACTTTCATACAAGATTACAAATATAAAATAGAATAGCTGAACATAAATCCAGTAAGAGATTTTCATATAAAAACACAATTTAAAATATAATAACAAAAAAAGTAGTAAAGCATGTGATTAAATAAGATAAAGTGTGTATAATATAGTGTATATATAAAAATAAATAAATACCATCACGGGTGCCAATTTGGCTCCGGAGAACCGTTTAAACGGCCTCAGGGTCCCAGCGGAGGGATTAACCCATCCTCATTTCGCCGATAGTATTCGGAGGCAACACCTAACAAGTGGCGAGCTTGCTGCGGTTGTGTATATGTATATGTGTGTATACCTATGTATATAGTGTGTGTATGCGTGTGTAAAATTAAATGGGTGATTGGGAGTATTATATGTGTGTGGATATGGTCATATTTAATCTTTTTTAAGAAGATAGAAAATATTACCTACGCAATTAATTAATATTTATTTCACCGACCTATAAAATCAGTTTCATGAAAAAAAAAGATATAAGTTGTTATTTCGTTCAAGGTTGAATTTAGGAAAAAAGTCTCTTACAAATGCGGCCGTTGTCCTTTTTTAGTCTAGATAATTTGGTTATATTCTCATTTGAGTGATTGCTTGCCATCTGAATAAGATGAAGGATGTTCTGCAGAAACTTAGAAGGGAAGATATATTATTTACTAGCTTTTGTTATATTATTTGTACTTAATATTTTTTATTATTGTAATTTTCCGTGACACATAAAAAAAATAGTTATGTGTGATCTTGACTAAAGGGTAGTTAAAGCAACCTATTTTAAAAAAACGTAAAAAAAATTGAAACTCCTTTCTATTATTTTCAAAGAAATGTAAGTATGTGGAAGTACCAAATTTCTAGTCTGTATAATTTTCCGTTACTTTCCTATTTCTAAATTGACTTTTCTGAAAAATAATCCCCCTTTTTGAATTCGAATTCGGTGAGCCTTGAGATTCCAATTAAAAAAAAATCCTTCTTAGGGTTGCTACACCGGAAATAAAAACTGACGTCTAAAATTATTTTTACTTAATTATTATTTTGTTTTTTATTGGAGCACGACATATTGTGACACGTCCATGAATGGGGTCAATGAATAATTGTTCTTAAACAACATTGATCGTTCCACTATGCCGGCTAAATAATGCGATTACGAAATGGGCGGCGACAAAGACGATAACGTTCCTTGATTTAATAGTTTCGGCTGGGAACATAAGTTAGAAGCACTATAACAAATTATATAGTATCGGTATATATTATATTTAATTTGTATCTACCTGATGGTTAACAGATTTACAAAGCCCGGCAATGGGGTCGATTATTACATATAGGTATTATACATACATACATACATATCATCACGGGTGCCTTACGGCTAACTCGGCCACCACGTATATGTATAGGTATTATAGTACATAGCATTAAAATCTTAAGAAAACTTTTGCTACTTTAGCTTTTAATGCTATCTACTAAATACCTATATGTATTAATCGACTCCATTGTCTAGCCCTTGTTCGGTGTAGACTCATACCATATCGGCTACAACGAGGTAGGATTAACAACTCCTTCGCTGAATACCCTAAGGGTGTCTAAGCTTCCTGGGCGCCGAAAGACATCCGTGATGATATATATATTCGTAGTATCGATTGTGACCAGGGCAATATGTGTGTAATATCGATTGTGACCAGGGCAATATGTGTGTAATATCGATTATGACCAGGGCAATATGTGTGTGATATCCTTCATAATATTATCATTATTATTCTTTATTTTAACATTTTGGGCGTTCTTTTTTATCATTATCTTATTTTAGTTATAAAAACATAAAATAAATTTATTTATTTATTTAAAAACTTTATTGCACAAATTTAGTACAAAGGCGGACTTAATGCCGCTAGGCATTCTCTACCAGTCAAACCTTTGGGACAAATTCAGCAGTAAGTAGGTATAATAGGTGCAATAAAATACATTAAAGAAATAGAGTATACAAATATTATACATACACAATAATGCTCACTACATATGCATACATCATAAATTATATTAATAATATATATACCCATGGTATGTATATTATCTGCAGTACATGGTTCAGCCGCATGTACTGCAGAATCCCGGAAACGAGCTAAATATCGGGAGTTGATGCAAAATTATAAGTTTTGTGCACTTGGTTTCGAAACTTCGGGAGTATTTAATACCGAAACTCGAGCTTTCCTTCGGGAACTCGGTAAACGAATACTCTCGGAATGCGGAGATCCCAAGTGCCAAAGCTATCTGTATCAAAAAAATAGTATTGACATTCAACGTGGCAATGCAGTACGTGTGTTAGGTACCCTCCCAAGCGGCGCTCCTTATAAAGATTTTTTTAATTTAGTTTAGTTTAATGTTTAATTTTTATTTATTTTTATTCTAAGGTTTATACTAGATTGTTATTTCATTATTATTATTTAGGTTAATTTTATTTTATTATTGTTAAATTTAATTTATTTCTTGAATAATAATAATAATAATATGTAGGACAATTTACACAAATTGCTATGGTCGCAAACTAAGTTCTAGGCTTGTACTATGTGTACCAGAAACAATGATATATTACAAATTATATTTCATAAACACCCAGACCATGACAAACTGTACAGAAAAACATACTAATATTCATTTGCCATGGGTGGGAATCGAACCCACGACCTCCGGATTTAACGCCAAAGGCGCAACCACTAGTCTACGGAGGCTGTTAAAAATAAATTGTATTGATAAATTGTAGGTAAACGAAATAATTTGGTTCACAGCTAAGTGTCATCACGATGTTCATAGAACTTTCTCACAGTGTCCAGCATTTAATAACCAGCATCGTGCACTAACAACCATGCATGTTCAATAAACGAGATTCCCGACGAAATTGGTACATCATGGTTAATTTTGCTGGACTATGCTCGACTTAATGGAACAGGTCATGTGGAGGTTTAGATTATTAATAGACCGTTATTGACATATTCTAGATGTTAGGTCGACCATCAATCGATGTAATAACACTTCTGTAAAAGTTAGTAGGTGCTAAGTTGACAGTAAATAAAAAAAAAACTAGAACAAAAAGGACTTGCTAATTTTTTATGTTTTTACCACGTGGTGGTCGAGTTGGTTAGACCTAAGACATAAAAACACTTAGGTTCCTGGTTCAAACCCCGGTGTGTACCTACCAGTGAGTTTTTAATCTAAAATAATAAATAATAATAATAATATGTAGGACAATTTACACATATTGCTCGGGTCACAAACTAAGCTCTAGGCTTGTACTATGTGTACCAGAAGCAACGATATAATACATATCATACTTTATAAACACCCAGACCATGACACACCGTACAAAAAAAATGCGCTAATATTTTTTTTGCCATAGGTCGTAGTAATCGATCCCACGACCTCCGGATACAACGCCAAAGGCGCAACCTGATAAAAACACCACTATAGTGCCTCCGAGAGCATGTTAAGATGTCAGTACCAGTTTCACTATATTAACTTGTGAAACGGTTTATAGATGGGTTATTGAGTCTATCCAAACATCACGACGGGCTAGCCACTTGTTCGGTGTAGACTCATACCATCGGCTACGACGAGGTGGGATTAAAAACCCCTCGGCTGGGTACCCTAAGACCATCTATGCGGTCTCGGGCGCCGTAAGGTACCCGTCATGATATGTTTATGTATGGAATATTATTATTTTTACTAGAGGCATGTGGCCCAACATGCACCTGATAGTAAACAAGTATGTTAAGCCTCAGAATAAGAAGAACAAACTGTTCAAATGAAATAGTAAGACTATTGGTAGTCACCATTATGCCGGCTTATTCACGCTTATTTTATAGAAATTCATATAATATCATTGATACTACCTCGATTTAAAATATTAAGTTAATATATTATTATCTTATTCTTCCTAAATAGGTATATCCATTATCTAAATTATGTAATATTTATTTTTAATAATTCTTACACAAATATGTATTACATGAAATAAATAAATACCATCACGGGTGCCAATTTGGCTCCCGAGAACCGCTTAAACGGTCCCAGCGGAGGGATTAACCCATCCTCATTTCGCCGATGGTATTCGGAGGCAACACCTAACAAGTGGCGAGCTGGTTGCGGTGTTTATGATGAAATAGCCTCGTTGTATAAAGCGGTCACCCATCCCAGGCCGGTCTTGTTGTCATCTGCTTAACCTTGTAATCAGTTGCGCAGTGACTTAACCACTAGGCTGGGGCCGCTTTTTATTATATGTATTATATAATCACTAGTAATTTCTATTGTTTACAATAACTTATTGATTTGATTTCAAGCGCCATATTTTGTCTTTTTTTAATTATTTCTATTAAAAAAATTACTAGAAACGGTTTTAGAACTTGACTTTATGCACTAGAAGATGCTAGAGGAGTTCAAGCTAAATCTTTCTATGATCTATTTAAGGATTTTGGCTTTCCATGATCGACGGTCGCAACGTTTATGGAGCGTGTTTTCAAGATGGCGCTAACAGGATCATATAGGATTTGGTTGAGTAGAGAGGGTAGTGAACACAATCAAGGGGAGAGTTGATATTTGTAAACCCCTGCTTTCCGGTCTCAAGTCCAGGAACGCTACAGTTCATTCCCCTGCATCTTAACCACGCGATGGATCTGGAATCTGTACGGAGTTCAATGTTCTTAGCGGTCTTGGATCGCTAAGAACATTGTCTCGTGATTTTTTTGTATTAAACCTTAAAAATATTTTAATTCTGCGATCGGGTATTATTGGAAGTTCGCGATTACAAATTCAGTGCCTTAAAACTAAGTCCTCGATCCTATGAATGGGATCGGAGGCCTGATTAATAAATAAATACCATCACGGGTGCCTATTTGGCTCCCGAGAACCGTTTAAACGCCCTCAGGGTCCCAGCGGAGGGATTAACCCATCCTCATTTCGCCGATGGTAAACGGAGGCAACACCTAACAAGTGGCGAGCTGGTTGCGGTGTTTATGATGAAAGCCTCGTTGTATAAAGCGGTCACCCATCCCAGGCCGGCTTTGTTGTCATCTGCTTAATCTTGTTATCAGTTGCGCAGTGACTTAACCACTAGGCTGGGGCCGCTTTTTTTGTATATATCTGATTATTTTCGTATATACCAAATATGTAATGTTTCGGCAGGTCTATATACTTCGCTAGTCCCACCGACCGATTACGTTAGCCCATACAAATCAAAACCCTAGTGACTTACTCGTGTTACCGTTATTGGTTCACCAGTATTCAGAACGAAAAAAAAAAATTTTCTACGGCATCAATTTCTTGTCAAGTCTCCTTTTAGGGTGCCATTACTGGCTTACGTTAGGGGCTATTAAAGTAGACTCGTAATGCAAATTCGTTTTGTCGTCACCCATTTCATAATAGCATAATTTAGCCGGAATAGTGGGAGCGATCAAATATGTTGATCGAACCCATTCATGGATTTTGTAAGCTTATACACAGGTAGTTAATAATAGTAGTAATAATCTGTAGGATAATTTACTGGTAACAGACTTAAGCTCAAGGCTTGTACCAGATACAACGATTTAATACATAATAATATTATACTTTATAAACACCAAGACAATGATAAACTGTACAGAAAAACGTACGAATCTTTTTTTGCTAAGGGTGGAAATCGAACATGCGACCTCCGGATACAACGCCTAAGACGCAACCACTAGTCTACTCGTATGTAGGCGTCACAAGCCATGCTCCAGTAAAAAAAAATATATATAAATCATTCAGTAAATTCAGGCCCCTGAAATAATATGAAGTTGATGACGCCAAGGTAGAAACTAACCCCTTAGCGGGGTATCTAGACGTCTGTCTAGGCTATACTGGGGGCCATAAGGCACCTGTTCTGATAAATAAATATAGATTTATTTTGTTGCTTATAAATATTAACAAAATTCATTTCTAAAAACAATTTCAAAAAAGTTTCAGGAAAAGGGTAACAAAAACACTTCCTTCTCTTGTACTGTCGTCAACAAATATGTTATAAGAATAAAAATATTTTTTTATAATACAAAATTTCTTCACCAACCTAATCATCGTGGTCATTAAGGACCGCCTCCTGTATCCGGATCGGTCGTGGGTCCGATCCCCCCCATGGCAAAAATGTTTAGTACGTTTTTCTGTACAGGTTGTCATGGCCTGGGTGTTTATAAAAAATATGTATTGTTTTCATTGTTTCTTATACACATATATTAAAGCCAGAGCTTACTTTGTCGCCATAGCAATATGTTTGTAATATCCTTCATATTATTATTTTTGTGCTCATGGCAAAATAATATAAGTACGTTTGCACAGTCAGTCTTGGTGATTTTAAAATATTATATGTTCTTTAGGTTGTAGGAAGGCCTCTATAACTTCGCTAGGCTGACCGACCGGATTCGTTACCACCGCCCATACAGATGCAAAAACCGTCAAGTAATGTAGTCATGTTTCGGTTTTAGTCTGTGGGTTGACCGGTTTTCCGGAGACTATTACATCGATTTTTGTCGAGGGGGTAGTCTCCTTTCATATTACGGTTACAAAATAGGCGATTTAATTGACGATAAAACAACAAATATATCAAAATATACTCGTAATGCAAATACGCCTATGTCGCCGCCCATTTCGTAACCGCACTATTTGGCCGATATAGAGAGAGCGATCAATATTGTTAAACAACAATAGCCGTAAGTTTTTTAATAAATTAGTATTGTGACAATAGCCGTAAGTTTTCCATCGTTAAATAAATTAGTATCGTGGTTTCTGATAGACCCAGTACAAGCCTAGTGCTTAGTTTGTGAGCAGGGCAATATGTGTCTGTAATATGTCTCACATATAGAAAAAAAATACCTAGACCAAAACAAACTGTATAGAAAAAGTTATTATTTTTTGAGTATTATAATCACTTATTTTCAATTATTCCAAGTAAATATATTAACTGAAATAAACAATATTTAATTTCTGACTGTTTATTTTAACATGATATGTAAGCGACTGTATATCCTCAATACCTCCCTTAGCGCGTCACTTTACGACTATCCCAGGGCTATAAAATTTACGATTTCTCTAGAAAACAATCTGTTGAAAGCATTCTTCAGGCGAACTGATAGTGTACCGTAAAAATTGACCTATAGGTCGCGGTTTGACGCTTTAGGAATAGTCCGTATTAAATAGACTTGGATTTTTTAACAATTTGTTTCAACAATTTAGGTGTCTTCATAAATAGTCTTTATAATTTTGCTAGGTCTAACTGTTTTTTTTTGAAACACGGCCTGCCTTTAAGATATTAGGGGCCCCTGGGCCAATCATAAATGGGGGACCCATTTATGATTGACCCATAAGAAAAGCGTTATGGCCAAAACATGTAATAAAACATAATAGGTACTATTAAATTTTATTTTATTTTTTTATTAAACATTTATTTTTTCATTATTTTTTTTTTCCTCTTAATGATTAAAATATATATATATATATATTATCACCGGTGCCTTACGGCGCCCGAGACCGCCTAGACGGCCTAATCCCACCTCGTCGTAGCCGATGGTATGAGTCTACACCGAACAAGTGGCTAGCTCGTCGCGATGTTTTGAATAGACTCAATAACCCATCTATAAACATAGTGAAACCGGGACCGACAGCTTAACGTGCTCTCCGAGGCACTATAGTGGTGTTGTCAAACAAATGTACATATTTTTTTTAAATAAAAACTCATTGGTCATAATTTTTTCAGTTAAAAAAAAATTTTATAAAAATTCTGGATTAATTAAATCTCAAATATCGCATTGGAAAATAATTCGAAGTTCTCAATTTTAGAATTGTATTAATTAGCTTTATTATAATACTTACTAGTTTATTAACCAGTTTAAAAAATACACGTTTAAAAAAAAAACAAAAGTGCATTTTACTCCATGATTTCAGAAATACATTTACATTGTATACAATATTCAACATTATTTCTTACGGTAAGCCCGTAAGAAATAATGTGCTATACATAATGTACGTAACGTAACGTAAAGAAAAATTAAATTTTTATTCCTGGTAACACTACTTTAACGTAAAGTAAAATGCTCTAAAGGACTTATATCCAGAACCGTTAAATAAATAAAAAAAATAAAAAAAGTAAAGTAAAATTAAATACAAAATAGAGATTTTTATAGCTTCTCTAATTTATTTAAGACCTTGTTAAATAAACGAGTATAGTATATTTCTGGAGAACATAAAAAACATACACTACCACACCACTATTAGTGCTTCGGAGATTACGTTAAGCTGTCGGTCCCAGTTTCACTTTACTCATTAGATTAGATGGGTTATTGAGTCTATTCAAACATCGCGACAAGCTAGCAACTTGTTTGGTGTAGAACTGTATACTCATACCATCATCGGCTACGACGAGTTGGGATTAAAAACCCCTCCGATGAGTTTCACTATACCAACTTGTGAAACTGTTTATAGATGGGTTATTGAGTCTATTCAAACATCGCGACAAGCTAGCAACTTGTTTGGTGTAGAACTGTAAACTCATACGGCTACGACGAGGTGGGATTAAAAACCTCTCCGCTGGGTACCCTAGGGCCGTCTAGGCGGTCTCGGGCACCGTAAGGCACCCGCGATGATAAATATATTTATAAAAAAATATATTTATCATCGCGGGTGATTTATAAAAAAAATTCTCTAAAAAATCCGCTAAAAAATCAAATCACATTATGAGGCAAAGTGTATGCTTGCCTATTACATATTCATTGCGCGTTGGATATATAAATATTAATTTATGTCCCCATCTTGCAGAGGCATGTACGTTTTATTATATTTTCCTACATAATTTATTATGTACTAGATAGATATTTCGTACTGTTCAGCATAATAATAAATAATATAGTTATAGCATTTTTATTTCTGAAAGAAATAACATTAACATAATTTGAATCTCTTTAGAAAAACAACTGTCTAGTTAAATTTACTATTAAGGACACTGCATACGCAATCGCGAAGTCTGTGTTTTCCATACAAAATGAGCTTTCGCACTTCCAGTAATACTCAACTACTGTTTGTGGCAGAGTTAAAATAATACATTTGTCAGTTTTTGTATTCTGTATTTTGGGGTTTTTTTTAAATATTTTAATACAAAAAAAATCATTATGCCCAATATATTTTTTTTTTACCTACAATTACCAACATAATTATAATAATTGGACTTCGAGTAACCAAAGTTGTAATTTTGGAAATAGGTAAGTTTGTATGGTCGTCAAGACGATACAGAGTCCTTAAGGCTGAGTTGCACCATAGTGTCCGTTAAAGTAATTGTAACGCTTAAAGTTTTATTTTTAACTACCTGTGCCCCGCGGATTTAACCTTCATTTAATTTGTCGCTCAGCTCCTAAAGGTAAGATGTTTTTTTGATTTTTTTTTTTAAGTAATTAAGTTGAACATTATACAAAATGTTAGATTAATGGAATTTGAAGTATAATTCTATTTCCGATTTAAAGAAAAGAAAATTAGTATTATTATTAATATTAATATTAGTATATTGGTGAATAAGTATGGGTAATCACAGATAGAGCTTTAATTTGGCTCGTAGGTAACTAATGCACGTTTGCTTACGTAAGAATTAAAACACCCAGGGGCTCTAGAGAAAAAGCAGGCGAGGCGACATGTCGCGTCGCCTCAGTCAAAAACGTATGTATTTTGACAGTGACAGTAGGCGTGAGGTACGCTGTCACCTGCCAAAGTCTATACAGTTTTGATTGAAGGCGATACGACACGTCGCCTCGCCTGATTTTTCTCTAAGGCCCCAGGTGTAGAGTTTGTTAGACCTCAGATTTCAAACACTATATAATTTAGGTCCCCGATTTATACCCCGCTACTACTAGCGGGGACTAAATTCTATAGTCGGCTATATTATGTAGTTACGGGCGGCGATTAATTTGCGTTACAAGTCTCTAAAATGCATTATTTTTAGGTGGCAGAAAGGTCTCTGTAACTTTGTTAGGCCGACCGCCCGGTCTCGTTACCACCGCCCATACAGATACAAAAACCGTCAAGTGTCATGTTTCGGTTTTAGTCTGTGGGTTCACCGGTTTGCAGGAGACTACTGCTTCCATTTCTTGTTGAGGTGGTAGTCTCCCCTCAGGGTGCGGTTACGAAATGGGCAGTTGGATTGACGATAAGGCAGCGAGTATATTAAAATATACTCGTAATGCAATTCGTCATTGTCGCCCCTCATAATCATATATCATAATCGCATCATTTAGCCGGCATAGTGGGATGGTTTTTGCTTCTAAATGGGCGGTGGTAATGAAACCGATAGGTCTAGCAAGTTATAAAGTGATTTTTATTATGATTACCGAACCAAAATATAATTAAAATACGAGTAGCTGATACGCGCAACTTCGTCTGCGCAACTTTAACCGTTTACGCAGCGCACGCAACGGAAGCTTTCAAAGGGAACACATTTTCCGAATTTTCCCAACATTTTTCATTGATGCTCCGCTCCTATTGGTCATAGCGTTTATTGCTTTATATAACCTATAGCCTTCCTAGATAAATGGGCCATCCAACACTAAAATAATTTTCAAAATCGGTTCAGTAGATCCACAGATTACCCCCTGCAACCTCACAAACTAACACTTTACCTCATTATTATGTAGATCCACAGATTACCCCCTGCAACCTCACAAACTAACACTTTACCTCATTACTATGTATATTAGTATAGATTTATATAGAAGTAAAGATTTGGTCATAAAAAAGCGACCTGCTAGTTCAGCGGCCTTCGATAGCCCAGCAGTGGATTATAGGCGATGAGGAACCTGATTACCTCAGCAGTATAAACACAATCCTACCAGTGATTAATGAAATTCACTTACTTGGTCTTATATTAAATTATTCTTCACGTAGCTTTGCAGCACTCTAGACTTCCTCAGTGTCTTTAGGTTCGCAATGATGCGGTGGTAAGCGGTGATGTGGCGGAGTGGATTTTGCGTAAGCGAAAGCGGAGCGAGTCACATATGACTGTTTTGATAGACAGACAGACAGAAGCACGGATTTAAGCGAATATATCACTATACAGCGGAGCGGACATTAAATTAATAGCGGAGCGAATCTTGACTTTCTTAGTCCATTGCTTCTGTGAATGATTTAGCGGTGGCGTACAGCGCCATCTGTTGCGGAGTCTGTGTTAGCTCGTAAGAGATAAATCAATATTAAGCTAACAAAGTTAATCTCATTAAATTACTAGATGGCGTTGTCTTTACAGTACTGCGGCGCAAACAAGATTAGAAACCTTCGGTACATCAATAAAACAAAAAAAAAACTGATGTAAATTTTCGCAGGAAACAATTGGAATGAAAATCCAAAAAAAAAACTCCGCTCAAATTCGGTCTTTTCCAAAAAGTAAACAAAATAAAGGACCAAAGTAAAGAACGCTTAATCGCTAGTTGCAATGCTCATTGTGTCACGGACCATTTAATTTCATTCAACCGCAGATTGTGCGAGAAATTAAGCTGTAAAATAACGGCCGAATTTCAGTATTTGTATGCGGTAATTTGCGTAATGCTAAGGGCGTTTCTACACTAGGGACAATACGACGACACGTCAAACGATATTATGTATCGTTTACTTTTATACGTGGTGGTGAGCAGAACTACAGAGTCCATAAATCAATAATTGATCTTAAACAATATTGTTCGCTCCCATTATGCTGGCTAAATGATGCGAAATGGGCAGCGACAAAGATATTCTGATATACTCGCAGCCTTATCGTTAATTCAACTACACATTTCGTAACCGCAACCTGAAAGGAAATTACCACCTCGTAAAGAAGTCGACGCAGTAATCTCCTAATAACGAACGGTGAACCCACACACAGACTAAAACCGAATCATGTCACTTGACGGTTTTTGCATCTGTATGGGCAGTGGTATTATCGCTAGCAAGGTTCGGAGTCGTAACGGACTATTAATTTGATTTGATTATTTCGTATTAACCTGATGGTAAGCAGACCTACAAAGTTAAAAATGTGGTCGATTAATATTGTTGTTTAACAGATTTGGTCGCTCCCATTATGTCGGCTAAATTATGAGTTTACGAAATGTGTCAAATTTGATATCCTCGTTGATTTATCGTGAAATCAACAGCCCGTTTCAAAAAAATCGTCAAGACATCGAAAATCGGTACTGCCACAGACTAAAACCAAAACATGAAGTATCGTATCGTGTCGTAGGCTACCTAGTATAATACCGTCCTAAATATTTTTTTGTAGGTAAATGGAAATCAACTTTAGAAAGTTATGTTTCTGAAGTGAATATTGAATACAAAATTGGATTTCTGAAGTTTAAAAGTTACTTTAAGTATTTAATTTTGTTTTTCTACCAAAATTAAAATATTAATTTTGAATAAAGTTAATATGTTTAAAAATCGTTGTTCTTTAATATTTGTAGATAAATATTATTGCTATTTTGAAATATTTGCAGGTACTATGAAAATACACGATATGTCCTACATATTATTAATATTACTTATATACGTGGTGGCCGAGTTGTTTAGACCTTAGACTTAATAAATACGTAGGTCCCTGGTCCAAACCCCAATTAAAAAATTATGTACATTTGTTTAACAACACTACTATAGTGCCTCGGAGAGCACCTTAAACTGTCGGCCCCAGTTTTATATAGATGAGTTATAGAGTCTATCCAAACATCGCGACGAGCTAGCGATTTGTTCAGTGTAGACTCATACCATCGGCTACGACAAGGTGCGATTAACCCCTCTACGCGGGTGCACTGAGGGCGTCTAAGCGGTTTTGGGCGCCGTAAGGCACCCGTGATAATATTTTTATTTATTTATTTTACTTAAAAGTATATTGTATAATACAACGCAATATAAAAATATGAAAAAATAAATGTCCAATTTTTTTTTTATTGAAGTGGATCCTATGTTTTTAAGGTTTTGCTAAGTTTCAAGTAGTAACTGTTCACCGTACCTATGGAAGCCAAAAATATTAGTTGGTATTTTATTGTGAATCAGTGTCATTTTGGCTACCGTACAAAAAGCTTTGTACCACATGCAATAAATTTTTCACGGTGTTGTGAATACATACATTTTATGCGTCCATTCATTTAGGTATTGTGTAGGTAGCTATTAATATCCAGGAAGGAACCAATATTAAAATGAAATGAATAATTCCTTGTGCGGCCCATTTTAAATTTACCAAATTCCCTTCCTCTTACGACCCATTTAGTTATCTATTCCTAAAACGGCCTACATTTTTGTTACAATAAATTACAGGCGATACCAAAAGTTATAATTTTGAATTGGTTAATTTTAAACAAGTAATTTTCAAATATTTTTTAAAACAATAGCCTAATGCATTTTTTTTTATTGCGGCCCCAGCTTAGTGGTTATGTCACTGCGCAACTGATAACAAGGTTAAGCAGATGACAACAAGGCCGGGGATGGGATGGAAGACCGCTTCATACAACGAGGCTATTTCATCAAAAACACCGCAACAAGCTCGCCACTTGTAAGGTGTTGCCTCCGAATACCATCGGCGAAATGAGGACGGGTTAATCCTTCCACTGGGTACCCCGAGGCCGTTTAAACGGTTCTCGGGAGCTATATAGGCACCCGTGATGGTATTTATTATTATTTTCTACGGTATACGTGATAGCTGAGTTGTTCGACCTTGGACTTAAAAACATTTCGGTCCCTGGTTAGAATCCCGGTGAATTTTTAATTTATAAATTTATGTAGGTACATTTGTTTGACAACACCACTATAGTGCCTCGGAGAGCACGTCAAGCTGTCGGTCCCAGTTTCACTATAACAACTTGTGAAACTGTTTATAGATGGGATATTGAGCTTACCACTTGTTCGGTGTAGACTGGATTAAAATCATTATACTGGATTAGATATGTGTCGCTCCTCGTGGATTTACCTGCGTATTTATTCTCCAGCCTCGTTTAACAAAGTAATCTTTAAATTTAATTAAAGCGGTAAACCTTTAGGGTTGTCTTATACATGGTGAATTTGAAAGGATGTACTTTGGGCTAATATGAGGTTCTGCTGATCAAATCGAACAAATGAAAAAAAAAATTGGGTTCCCTATAAAAATTGGTCATTTCAACATTACTAGTTTGTATGGAGAAGGCATTTTTTTTTCATTTGCGGCACATGGTTCCATTAGAAAAGTTGTTTGTATTGATCAGTAGAACCTCATATTAGCCCAAAGTACATCCTTTCAAAGTCACCATGTATAATATATAACCACCGATCAGACACTGATTCCTGAGGGATCAAAGCTATTGCAAATGTATTTTTTTTTATCAATTGCATGTTTTAAGTTCAATTATTTTTAGCTTATGGGAAAACAAATCTTACAGCATTCATGACGGCCACTTGAAGTCACAGGTAAATTTACACATTAAATAATAGGTACCCATAACCCCTGTTCACCCTTTTACCACCAACCCCCATTTTTTTATAGCGATATTAGTACTGTAATAATCTTGAAATCTCAGTCTTGAAAGATCAGTCGATCAGTTTTTTTCTAAAAATATTTTTTATTTAAAAAGCGGCCCAGCCTAGTGGTTAAGTCACTGCGCAACTGATAACAAGGTTAATCAGATGACAACAAGGCCGGTCCTGGGATGGATGACCGCTTTATACAACGAGGCTATTTCATCATAAATACCGTAATAAGCTCGTCACTTGTTAGGTGTTGCCTCCGAATACCATCAGAGGATGGGTTAATCCCTCCGCTGGGACCCTGAGGCCGTTTAAACGGTTCTCGGGAGCCAAATAGGCACCCGTGATGGTATTTATTTATTTTATTTTTTATTTAACAGATATATTTACTAATAGGTATATTTCTATTATTTGCTGAGGAATTTTACTAACCTTAATTTTTTTGTGAATAAATTGTTATTTAAAAATCAATGTCTGCACTCTATGCGTTTCGAAACCAATGATCAAATTTTCATGAAACCTAAAAAGTCCACGTATGGAAAATGAAAAAAAAATGATTTTTTTTTAAATATAAAAAACATGAATAAGTGCAGAGTGTACAGAACATTTTACTCATTAGTACACCAGTGCAAAGCCGGGAAGGGTAGATAATATTTAATATAAATTACAAATATTCAACTTGGATTTGACCTCTAAAGTATATATTAATGAAGGTACCTTAATTCAGAGCATAATCCCTGTGTATTATTAACCTAAAGCCTTCCTATCAATGTCGAGGTAAAATGATGAGGGACTCTATAATATAGTCTGTTACGGACAACAAGAAATAACATCTGGAACATGGAGCTATAAAAAAATTAGGATGTGGTTAATATAAAATAAATAATAATATATAAATACTATCACAGGAGCCTTTTTGGCTCTCGAGAACCGTTTAAACGGCCTCATGGTACTGTAACCCCTAGTATTGGGAACGCAACCTATGGTACTGGCTGGAGAGGGCTGACCATATTATTCTTAAATTAATTTCCTATTTTTAAATAATTTGAAGGTCCACGGACATGTGACGGGAGACAAAAGAAGGAGTAGATAATTCGTTCAGGTTAGGTTAGGAAAAGCAGCGAATTCCTGCAATAATTTAAATATATTTAAAAATACGTATTAATTTGTAATAAATAATCATATAAATGATATTGGATGGCTACTCAATAAAACAAGTCCAAAAATAATAAGAGTTTTAATTTATTTCCAAATAGTTATGTAGGTAATGTAACAGTCACGAAAACGGCTGTTACAGTACTGTAACCCCGTATTTCGAACGCAACTATCTATGGTACTAGCTGGAGAAAGCTAACCATAATCTTCTCGTTATTTAAATAGTTTGAAGGTTCACGGACATGAAACAGAGTCAGAGAGAAATAGTTGGGCATCGCTCGAAATATGTTACAACACATATTAATTTGTATACTATGATTTATTTTGGGTGAAAAACCTAATAAATGAGTGTTAAAAAAGAAAAAAAAAAAAAAACAGAAAAGCTGAAGAGATAGAGAAATATTTGTTGAAATAATTAATGATGTATACACGTCGACCATGCTATGTACACATGTTTTGGATGACAATTTAGGCTAAGCTATCTTTATTATGTAAACAAACTGTATTTGATTGTTATTTGTTTTGTGTGCTTTATAAATAAATAATAAAAGAAGTCCAAAATAAAGAATGTTTTTCAGTTATTTCCCAAATGTTAGGTAGGTATTGTAAAAGCAGCGAAAAGAGCTATTACAGTACCTAGCGGAGGGATTAACCAGTCCTCATTTCGTCGATGGTATTTGGAGGCAATACCTAATAAGTGGCGAGCTTGTTGCGGTCTTTGTACTATCACGAACATCGCCTTGTTGTCGTTATTAAATGTCGTTTTAAGACAGCTTCATTGAAATTATGTTATGCCTTAAAAATCATTTAATAATCAGGCGTGCGCTCATTCTCACAGCGACATTTTCAATATACCTAGGAGTTGTTTGGCCCCTACGATTGTTCTGTCAACTTTCAACTTACAACTTAAAAAGTATATAAATATCAGCTATCAGCAGACTTTAAGTAAAGTGAGTAACATTTTTACGTACCTTTAGCACCTGGTACCTGAGAATTTCGGCCCAAACTAGCTGTACTAATAGTACATTTTATGAATTAGAAAATAAGTAAGGTCTAGCGGCCCTGGGATCTTACTGTAGAAGGTTTTCTAACTAACCCCTAGAAAATATACCACATCTATAGCTTGAATCTTCCGGAAGGTTTCGTAACTATGGCACAAATAAAAAAAATATGCTACATCTATACGGGCGTTTAACTTAAGAAGGTTTCCTAACTATCGTACAGAATATATGTCACAATTACAGCTTAATTTCAAAAATATCTCACAGAAAATATGCCACATATCTTGCGAAAGGTTTTCTAACTAACCCACAGAAAGTTTGCCACATCTGTAGCTTGAGTATACCTCAGGAAGGTTTTGTAATGATCCCACAAAAAAAATTGCTGTATCTACGAGTATAGGTGCTTTTAACATAAGAAGGTTTCCTAATTATCCCACAGAAAATATGCCACATCTGTATCTTGAGTATACCTCAGGAAGGTTTTATAATTATCCCACAAAAAAATATGCCGTATCTACGAGAATAGGTGCTTTTAACATAAGAAGGTTTCCTCACTATCCTACAGAAGATATGCCACATTTAAGCTTGAAAAGCCCTTAAGATAATTTCACAACTATCTCACAGAAAATACGCCACATCTATCTTGCAAAAGGATTTCTAACTACCCCACAGAAAATATGCCACATCTATCTTGCGAAAGGTTTTTTTAACTATCCCACAGAAAATATGCCACATCTGTCTTGCGAAAGGTTTCCCAACTATCCCACAGAAAATATGCCACATCTGTCTTGCGAAAGGCTTCCTAACTATCCCACAGAAAATATGCCACATCTGTCTTGCGAAAGGTTTCCTAACTATCCCACAAACAATATGCCACATCTGTCTTGCAAAAGGTATTCTAACTATCCCACAGAAAATATGCCACATCTGTCTTGCGAAAGGTTTCCTAACTATCCCACAGAAAATATGCCACATCTATCTTGCGAAAGGTATTCTAACTATCCCACAGAAAATATGCCACATCTGTCTTGCGAAAGGTTTCCTAACTATCCCACAGAAAATATGCCACATCTTCAGCTTGAGTATACCTTACGAAGGTTTCCTAACTCAAAGTGATTCAATATTAAGACACATCAGTTTCATTAACGTTATCTTCATTGGGGTACCTAAGTGTCGATTCAGTAACTTGATGAGGGCGTATGTATTAAATTTAGTTACCCATATTGTACATAAGTTTGTTATATTATTGTCTATGTATAGTATTTACCCAGCGGAAGGGGTTTAAACACATCTTGTCATAGCTGTAGGTATTCTGATATTCGCGGAACTCAATAACCCATCTATAAACAGTTATACATGTTAGTATAGTGGAATAAATGGACTAAATTTAATATAAGAGTGAAGTTAAGTGCACAGCATGTGACCTTGTATCAACCTGGTGCTAAACACACCTACAAAGTCCATAAATGGGGTCGGACAATAAATTGTTGTTTAACAATATTGATCGCTCTCACTATGCTGTTTAATCGATGCGGTTACGTAATGGGCAGCAAAAAAACGAATTTACGATTAGATTACGAGTCTATTTTTATAATATGCTCGCTGCTTTATCGTCAAATTAACCGCCCGTTTCGGAACCGCAGCCTGACAGGAGACTACCACAAGAAAACCATACAGACTCCAGAAAACCGGTGAACCCAAAAACTAAAACATGACTAGGCCACTTGACGGTTTTTACATCTATATGGGCGGTGGTAACGAGACCGGTCGGTCTGCCTAACGAAGTTATAGCATATCTGTATAAATAATTTTCTATATTTTTTTAAAGATAAAATACCTATAAAATAATCCTGACAGACGGGACTCAAACCCACGACCTTCGCGGCAGCTTTATCCTTGTGTTTTTAATTTATAAAGCTCTTAGTATTAAATATAAATTATTACATCAACTCTTTTCCGGGAAATGTTCAAAATAAAGGTACTTTCAGACTGTATCTTCCATACCCTCGTAACTCCAACAAGCCGTTTTGGATTTAATTAGGCTCTCTTGTATTCTGAGAGGTAAGCAGAATTGTTCAGAAAACAAAACTTCCTAAGAACGCTACAACGCGATAACGATTGTTTACGTTTTCTAACTTGCACTCACGTAGATCGAATGGAAATGGCAATGGGGTTGTTTTATGCCAAACTTATTAACCAGGTGGCGCGGCTGTCTTGATATCTTTGAACTGTCAATTTCCATAAGTTTATTGCAAAAAGTTTTAATATCTTTATAATAATTTATGATAATGAGTATGTCACTAATTAGGCATTTGGTTCTCAAGAAACTGGCGCAAAAACTGGGAATATGTTTAAATCATTACTAAGTCCAAAAACCCGTTTTGAATCTGGTCTGCTTTCTTTCCGTTACAGGGAAAAAGCTTGACTTTAACCACAGAGCACGGAATCGCCGCGCGCTGCCTACTCCTAGAGACGGTAGTAATAATAATAGTCGTGGCAAAGAAATGCGCTGCGCGCACATATGAGCGCAATCGGCCGCCAGTTGCTCTTCGTACGTTGCGGAATAAACATTAATATTAAATCGATAAAAATGCCTCATTGCGCTGTGATTTGGTGTAAGAACCAAAGTAAAAACATTAACAAACAAAATTCTGGAGTATCATATCACAAGTGAGTAAATAATGTTAATTTTTAGCTTTTTTTAAAATGTGCGTCGATGCAGCCGTGCGAAAGCCGCGAGTCATTAGTGAATGCAATAGTGAGGGGACGCACGCGTTGATTGGCATCATGTCGATAATGCAAGTTAGCGTACCCATAGAGTACCAATATATTTTAATTGCCATTGTAAAGTTGTTATTTCTATAGTATCTTGTGTATTATTACAAACTTCGAAAAAAAAACATTTAATGACTGGCCGCTTCACATAAGGTGACACTTAGATACCTTGTCTGTCCGCAGGAATATCTTAAAACCTATTGATCCGATTTGAAATGGTTACAGATTTTATTTAACTACATGTATGCCAACCAGATATTAGAGTGGAGACCACGTCTTGGCGCACGTAACGTAGGACGCCCCGCAGCTAGATGGACTGATGACCTGCGGAGGGTGGCTGGCAGAGACTGGATGCGAAGAGCGGAGGATAGGGATCAGTGGCGTGTCTTGGGAGAGGCCTATGTCCAGCAGTGGACTGCGATAGGCTGATGATGATGATGATGCCAACCAGTATAATTTTCAATTGGGTTCAGGTTAAACATGGTCTAAGTAAACAATATACAAATAAATAAAAAGGTTGAGGCAAATAAGTCACATCGAAAGAAAGCTATATTGCTTGTTAAATGTTTTTAGTAATAAGATTTTTTTTTCAAAAAAGAAAGGAAGTGGAATCACCCTTATAGTGAAGTGAGCCTTTGGTGTCTGTCTGTCTGTCCGTATAAATTATCTTACACACTGATACAACTACTGATCAAAGTTACTTGAAATTCGGAATGGTAATAGATATTGTTGACCCACATATATACAAAAGAGTATACGTATTTTTTTATAGGCTCGGGTAAAAAGGGTTTAAGACAAAATTAAAATAACAGACCGAATTCACAATGACGTAATTCGAGAAAGAGTGACATTGAAAGAAAGTATATCTGTAAAAATTAGAAAGGGCATGCTGCGCTGGTTTGGATGTAGAAAGAATGAGTGATGAAAGAATGATGAACCCAATATATAAAAATGAGGTGAAGGGTAAACATGGGCGAGGGAGACTCAGGTATACATACTATGACCAAATTAAAAGAAGGTGCAGCAAAAGTCTCCGAAATTGGCGTGCATGTATGAGAAAATTTCTTAGTTCCAGTAGTTGTGCCTGTGTGTTCACGCATCAAATATCTCAAAAACTATCAAACGCTGTAAACTAGTAACTAATATTTGTTCTACACAAAATATCTTTTTAGGTTTCCCAAAGATCCTTATATAAAAGGCAAATGGATACAAGCGACAGGAAAGTATAACTGGTTTCCTCAAAAACGTGACTCAATTTGCTCTATTCATTTCGAGGCTGTAAGTTTTACAAAAATGTTTCATTTTGAAGTCGTTATTTTTATTAGAAATCGCCGCCTTCCAGTTCCGGAATTATATCTTCAGTATCGAAAATCAGTTCCGGGATTGTAAATCATTCGATATTGCATGCCCTAATTAGATTACCAAAAAACGCAATTCAAATATATAAATACAAGTCTATCAAATAAAAATGTATTATTATTTGATCAAAATATTATGTCTGGGTCTAACTAACTAGGTCACTGTTATATCAAATTGTATTTAAGATTATGTACAAGATTTACTATAAACCAGTTTCAATCACTAATTTTGCCAAATTGAAAAATTATTAGTGTCACTTAACTTCGTCTACCTAAAAATCCGTGTGTTTTAATTATGACTTATTGTATATGACTTAATATATATTTCTGCCCATAAAAAATAATGTCGATAAAAAAAATATCGACCCAGCCACAGCACTCCAAGACGTCACCGGAGTGAGTTAAAGGTAACGCCCACCCCCACGCTTGGTTTGTATGAAATATGTTGAACATGCCGTCTCTAGTAGCGGCGGCCGGCGCGCGTGGATTCCGTGCTCTGTGACTTTAACCGTAAAACTCATTTAATACGCAAAGTGGTTTACATTAGAATGAATTAGGTTAGATTATTAGAAAAAAAAAAAAAAAAGTTTACGTGCGTGTGAAAGAATAACGGCAATCAATATCCCATGTATAGTGGCGCCTTCTGTAAAAAAGTTTTGCCGAATCAACCCCATTGCACTGTATTTTTCGTAGTATATTTTTTGGGCACTTATCGTGTGCTTAACGGTATATAGAATAATTTTACTTTTGGATACATAATTTGGCCAAAAATATTGAAAAGCGTCTGGTTTATATTTCGGTTGACCCTTAAAGAACGGCGGCGTTTTTCTCACAACAAATTAGCTTGATTGTACAAAGAGAAACGTCGCCGCTATTTTAGGTAGCGTGCCGCCTAAATGTTAGAGGCTGTTACCCTGTCCTCACAGATTGGATGGAGAGGCGACATGGCGCCATCAGATCCTGGCTGACAGAATTGCTTTCAGGGCATGGTTGCTTCGGAAAATACCTGTGCCATTTTGCGAAGAGAGTCGACTCTGCGGTATCATCAATGTATCAGTCTGCAACAAAGACACCGCTAATCATACACTGGAGGAGTGCCTGTTAAAAGATAAAAATAATTTATTAATAATATTACAATATTTTGTATTTTTTTTAACTGAACATTTGTTTGTGTATTTTTTGAAAATGAAAAATAATCTCTCAACATTGTTGTGTAATGGTCGTTTTTATTTAATCTACATTAAAGTCTTTGACTCCCGTTAGGGCTTCCCGCCCTACAGTGCCTGACCTGGAAATAGCAGCGCTGTGACATTAACACCGCCAGTTCGGAGGTGATCTTTCTTTACCGAATATAGTTAAAACTATGGTCGGCGACGAAAAGTCGTGGAAAGCTGTACTGGGAGACTGTACATAGAACTGTGAGGACGTCCTGAAAAATAATGAGGCGGCTGAAAGAGAGCGCGAAAATAACGCTTAGCCCTCTCGCCGCCGCAGAACGAGAAGAAGGGTGGTCAGGAACGACCTACTACCATCATAGAGAGGCGAGTGTGAGTGCGCCCTAATGACGTGATTGCGCTCAAAGTGTTTCCGGGTGCCGTTTTACAATTAGACGTCTGGGGGTGACTATTCCACCTGGCTCTCCCCCTCCCACATATGACGGAGGCTGCTTATAGTGAGGTGATGCCGGCGCGGGAACAAAATATAGTATGAACACGTCTCCGCCACTCCGGCAAGCAGAGGAATACCGTAGGGGTTGAGTGGCTAGGAATCCAGCATAACCCTTCTCCTGCCCCACGCAGTGAGAGGAATATCATGAATTCCGGAAGATTTCCCCAACGTAAAAATAAGGTCACCTAAATTTACATTTTTCTGTATCTTGGTATAAAATATAGATATTATGTATTAGTATCGTTGTTTCTGGTACACATAGTACAAGCCTAGCTTAGTTTGTGACCAGGAAAATATTATTATTATTATTTATCAGGCAGGCAGTTGAAACAACTGATAGAAGCCTGTATCTTGTTATTCTTAAGTGTTAAGTATTTCTTAGCTGGTGTGGTTTAAAGTTGTCCAAACGGTTTTTAAATTTATTGATAGTCTCAGCTGAGACAACTTCTTTTGGTAGTGCATTTCAAGCATCCACAACTCGGTTGCTCAGAAAAAAACTCTTGTTTTATCTAATTTAAATGGTTGCCCTCGTAGCTGTGGATTAACAGTTCGTTGAAACATTTGGTCAAACTGTTGCAAGTCGTAATGTCCATTTAAGATCTTGTATGTTTCAATAAGGTCACCACGTTGCCTGCGTTCCCTTAAGGTGGTTAGTTTTTAGGCTTCCTAATATGTGTGAAATCTCATGCATATTATTATTTATTATTTGTTTGAGATGTTTTGCTTCGGCAGTACCGTTCAAACTCTATACTTAAAAGATGTAAAGGTTCAAAAATTGTATTTAATTGTTTATATCTGTGGGTGCTACGCAGTGGCTGTTTCGAACAAAAGTTCTCCTGTGAGGAAGTTAATATCAAGAAGGTTTCTTAAGAGCAGATAATGTAAGACTTTGCTAAAGTACGATTTAATAAATGCTAAAATTTTCTTTATTAATAACTACTTTTGTTTTTAAATTTCATTATAATGCAATCATGCTTTCTTTCTACATATATTATTTTTATATATATTTATTTATTACATTCTTGGATTACTATATCTTGATAATGAATAAAGATATCGTTATTGATACCTTCATAATTTTATAATTTATAAAATATATAGATATACAATTTAAACTATCTAAAAATTCAAGATATACTCGTACAGTTGGTCAGGGTCAATTATGCGTCAAAATCTCTAATTCGTTAATTTATCCGTTATTAAAACTTTACAGTAAAATTAAATAAAAAAGGATAAAAACTTTTGTTTTTATTTGTTATTAAAACTTTACTAATATAAATATAATTAAATAAAACTGCTGCCTGAGACCGTAAAAACGCCTCAGGCGCCGTAGTAGCCGACCGGTCTCGTTACCACCGCCTATACAGATGCAAAAACCGTCAAAAGACGTAGTCATGTTTCGGTTTTAGTCTTTGGGTTCACCGGTTTTCAGTAGACTACTGCATCTATTTCTTGCCGAGGTGGTAGTCTCTTTCAGGATGCGGTTACGAAATGGTTAGTTAAATTGTCGATAAGGCAGCGAGTATATTAAAATATACTCGTAATGCAATTCGCCATTATCGCCACCATTTCGTAATGGCATCATTTAGCCAGCATAATGGGAGCGATCAATATTGGATTGACCCTATCATGGACTTTGTAGGTCTTACCATCAGGTAGATACAAAGTCACAAGCTTTCGCACTTCCAGTAATCGATTACTGTTTGTCGTAGAATTTAAATCCTATTTTGTCGCTCATTAATATTTCCAATATTATAATAATATATATTATTTATTTTTGAATTAAAATAAAAAGTTTTTTATTATAATAGGAAAATATTTATTAACCACAATAAAAATATTTTTACGTAAAATTATCAACATAAAAATAATAATTGATCTTCACAGCCAAGTTGTAATACTTCCAAGTACGTCAAGTCGACTACAGGGCCCTTTATAACCGACTTCAAAAAAGGAGGTTTTCAATCCGACGCGTGTTTTTCTTTCGTTTTTTTTTTTTTTTTTTTTGGGATTGGTCACCTAGTTGGTCCCATAAAATTTTAGTGAAGATCTGATGAAGACTGCCGGCGCTGCAGACTAGAGCATCGCAAATTTCGAGAGGTTTTCTTAATATTACACCATATCTTCGCCATGTTTTGTTTATTTAATAGCATGGATCATCATTAATAGCATGGATCATCAGATTGGTTTCATATAAATTTGGGTTAAGATTGAAAGAAGGGTTTCAGAACTGGATGGTGGTTGAGGTTTGAGGTACCGTGGAGGTGTAATGGCTAGCAATCCAGCATAACCCTTCTCCTGCCCCACGCAGTGAGAGGGGAGTATCATGAATTCCGGAAGAATTCCCCCACCTTAAAAAAAAGATAACCTAAATATTCGTTTTTCTGTATCTTGGTATGAGTGTTTAAAAAATAAGTACTTATAACACATAGTACAAGCCTCTTAGTTTACCTCACGGTACCTCAAAATTAATGAGTTCATGTTTTCTACAAATCTCTGTAAAATCAGAACTGATTTAAGGATTCTTGTTTTATTTTTAATAATGTTTTATATTAGTTTAGCTACTAACTGAAGAAAAGCTGAGAGCTTCAATAAGAAAAGATATATAATTTATGGTAATTTAAAAACCTAATATGAAGTTTTTTTTTTTTTTTTTTATTGGAGCACGACATGTGACTTTGTATCTACCTGATGGTGAGCAGACCTACAAAGTCCATGAATGGGGTCAATCAATAATTGTTCTTAAACAATATTGATCGCTCCCACTATGCCGGCTAAATGATGCGATTACGTAATGGGGGGCGACAATAACGAATTGCATTACGAGTATATACTCGCTGTCTTATCGTCAATTCAACCACCCATTTCGTAACCGCACCCTGAAAGGAGACTACCACCTCGACAAGAAATCGATGCAGTAGTCTCCAGAAAACCGGTGAACCCACAGACTAAAACCGAAACATGACTAGGTTACTTGACGGTTTTTGCATCTGTATGGGTGGTGGTAACGAGACCGGTCGGTCGGCCTAACGAAGTTATAGAGACCTTCCTCCCACCTAAAAAGTTTAAGTCTAAAGTTTGTCTCAATTAATAAAATTCCAACTACATTATAAGTGTAAATGAAAATAATGCAATTTTATATCAAAGTATCGGAATAACTCTTTGACGGCTAAGAGCATAAGTAGGTTTAGTATGATGGTAAAAATTTCGATAGAACCATATTTAATTGAAATCGTGTCAACCTATGACACTTAAAATGTGAAATAAAAACATTTTAACAAAAAAATAAACCGACTTCAAAAACACTGAAAAGTATAAAATAATGAATATTTACAAGTGTTATTTTGTCCTATTGGATTCTACTTTTGAAGTTGGCACAGGTTAATAAAATATTTGTCATTAAAATAAATGTCTGGTTCCATCCTATTGCGTCATTTAGATTATAAAATAATCAGCTAACCACCTAGTCTTACACTAGTTGGTTATGTAGCGTGTGTTCGGTTCGGTAGTATTTTTCATATTATGATTTCCATTCCATCGCGTTTAAGTTCTAAATCTGATATCGAGGTTTAATAAATATTTGTCGTTCTTTTGTTAATGAATAGCCGCCTAACCAAATGCACTCTAAGGCCTCATTGTATAAACTTTTTTTTTTGACTATTCATAAATATCTGTAAAGATTTACATGAAATAAATGATTTGACTTGACTTGAATCATACCTATTACTGATGACTTGGTGCCGACTTCATAAAGTAGAATCCAATCGGACTAAATAACACCTGTAAATCGCCGTGTTAGAACAAAAACCAACTAAGTTAGCCATTTTTGCACAATTAATATTTTGAGGAAATGCGTTTTGAAAGTTTGTGGTCTTTTCTCACATATTTGTCAAGACATTGAGAGATATAAGAGCAAGTAGTTGGGTAGAAAATTTTATGAACTTTAAGTGTATTTATATAAATTAAAGAATTACAGCTTTCAATATTGTTAAAATAGCTAAATACTTTTTTGGGTGACTTACTTAATTGGTTTTTCTTCTTGAACCAAAATCACAACTTATTTTACAAGGTATTATAGGAATGCAGTTAATAACTAATTTCCAAGTTAAATAACAGCATGTTTGTTCATACTAGCTCATAAAACGAAATATTTTACTTACTGCGTAGAAGTTATTGGCAAAAATGTAAATAATAGTTGGTTTTACCAGTAGATAAAAATTAAAATTAACAATATATGGGTTTTTAATATTTAATTGATTACATTAAACTTTATAAAGTTTATACCAAAAGCAAGGTCAAGTCATCAAAATTAAATGAAACTTATTATTTTTTAAAACCCCGATAATAAAAAAATGGTTCCGTGCCATGGTCAAAGACACGTTAAACCGTCACCGCCGGTTTCAATCACTGTTCAAATGGTTTTTTTACATTAGCCATGTTACAGGCGGTTTTAAACTCTGACACTAGGACTTGTTAGGTTAATCGTCAATCCACAACCTACACAATGAAGGAAAGATTCTTTTATTTTCTAATAAATATAATTATTTAAATTATGTATAAAAAAAACAACATTTTGTATTATTAAGCTTTATTATTTAATTAAATATTCTTAAAATTAAAGTTGAGTTTATCACAAGTAGTGTGTTGTGTATGTGTGTTTGTGTATGTGGAAGTGAGTGTTGGTGTGGGTGTGTGTATTTATATGTAGATAGTTAAGTAGTTAGGTTTAGTTTAAGCTTGACTATAAAGATATTCATCAATTTATAAAACGTTTTACAAAAAAAAATCTGACAAACTTCGTGCTTTGTGTCATTAATTTAAAGGAAATCTATTTTTGTGTTTGATTGTTCAGTTGATCGCTTTCTCAACGCTTCAACTAAACGCTTTGTTTTTGGCCGATGAATTTTAATTCATCCCAAAAGAAAGTTCTTATTGCTAGTATAGTCCATACTCCAGTATTTTCTACAAATGCTTACTCGGTCATCTTCTGTAAAATTTGTAGTACATTTAAAAGTAAATTTTAAACAGTCAACTACTTCGACCGCGAAGGAGGTTTAAAGGCCTTTTGAACTCTCATCTGCACTGTGTTCACTACCCCCTCTACTCAACCAAATACTATATGATCCTGTTAGTGCCATCTTGGAAACACGCTCCATAAAAGTTCCGACAGCTGATCTTGGTAGGCCAAGATCCTTCAATAGACGGTGTAAAAACTTTGCTGGAATTCCTCTTGCACCAACTTCCACTGCATAAAGTTGCATTTTAAATCCGTTTCTAGTAATTTCGTTTGTGAGATCAAAATATTTGTTGGACTTGATGTTGTGGTCCTTAGGATGATGTTTGTTTCCCACGGAACGGTGAGTTCTATAAGTATTACTTTCTTCAAGTACCGAGAGTACACCAGTATGTCTAGTCTATAGGCTGAAACTGCTAGTTCGTCTGGAATTTTGTAATGTGTTTTAAATGCATCCATGAATATTTTCCAGTCTTGTGCTTTGTCCAGATTTGAGAAAGGTTTACTTTGAGTTTTCTTGAGTTGTCTCCTTTACAAAAGTAGTTAGTCTTCCATTTGTTGATAATCCTTTTCTGGCTCTAGCAATACTGAGACTTACAACTTCACGAATAATTTATTCTAGAACTTTATCATGTCGGTGCGAATAATGTCCTTTTTCAAGTAGAGTCTTGCACCCAGGAAGTATATGTCTCGCAGTCCCTACAGCAACACCGCACAATGTACATGTTTTATCTGTTGCTTTCCCCCATCTTAGTAGATTACTTACGCCGTCAAGTAGGGACATTTTAAAGGCATTGAGATAGAACATAATGAGTGCCGGAGACCAATCGTACATGAGTGTACGCCATTTCAGGGCTGAAGGAATACAAACTTCCCCCATAGTAAGCCATTCATTCTTTACTTCTAGGGTCATCGCGTAAACTCTGCAGCCATGCTCTTCATCGTCCCTAAGGAAATATTTAATAACATCTTTATTACATTCCTTTTTCTTCCAACCTAAGCCCCTTCTGCTGATTTGGGCACCGCTCATAAATTATTTATGGAACTAAAGTCTTGACTCAATCTCAGAAGCCAATGAGTCTTTTGGGAGAGATGCAATAAGATTATTCCGAGAGTTACTCAGGAGTTGTTCCTTTGTTACACGTAGATGTTTGTACAACTCAGATGGCTTTTTAAATTCATCCCAAATTGTTGCTGTCCCCTGAACAGCGTGGAGGAGTCAGTGCCCTGTGCTAACCCAAGCCAAGACTTAAGTTTTTTTATGACAGTTGCATCCAGATTTACCAGAAGAGTTTTGTTAAAGTCGTATACAAGAAAAGGCTATGATAGACGAGATGTTAGGTAGTTGTCATAAATCCAAGCTTTCTTCACATTACTAATTGGCTGTTGATCTACCTTGTTTATGTCATTAATAAAGCGTTCCACAACCACATCTAAGGATGGTGTTCTTCCGTTAAAATCGATCCTTCTGCCCAGAAATTTCCTAGTTTGGTTATGATCCCGTACTTTGTTACGTTAAGCAGGCGTTAAGTCAGTGGTATTCATTACATAAGCCATAAAAGGGGCCTTAGAGGTGATTTAAAAACTAAAATTAACCAGTGCCTCTAGTGTGAGTGTCTCCACCAATCAGATAGGATGATTTTAAATGTTTAGGTAAGTGAACTGTGCTGGTTGGCAAAGAGTGCTCGATAGACGCAACAGTTAACGTAAACTACTATGGAATTAAAACTCACACTACAGATTGATGTTTTTTTAAGCATTGGGCCCTGAAGACGACAATTTGGCCATGTAACAATCAGGCAAATGTACCGACCAACATATTAAAGTAGCTATGAGTACCTGTATAGTTGGGTACAGAACCCTAAAATATAAATGATTTTGTAATGAATAAGTAAGTCAAATAAAAATAACCTTGCAGCCTCTTAGAAGTTGGACACAGGTCCAACAAATCTATAGATAAAGATCATTACGTCTTACCCACTTACCTACAAACTTACCACTGTCAAAGCCTATACAGTTTTGATTATAATAAAAATATAATAATAATAGTCCTCTTTATCATCCATTACATTTTTTTCGGGAATCATCTACTGCCTAACAGTAGGTAGGTTTCATAATTTTCTGAATACTTAGCCTGGAAATAATAATTATGTTTTGTAAATAATGGTGTGTTAGTACCGTACGTACTGAAAGGAATACATTTATTTTCAAATACAATATAAATGGCCAAAATAAGTAAAACAATTACAATTAAAAACCCTCCGCAACATTACCTCAAATATAAAGAAATGGAGACTTACCCTTTAAAATCTAAGCAAATCCGTTGAACTGCTAACTAATTATGTATCAACGAAGATTATTTGTATTTTTCTGCCACGTTTTAATTACTCTAAGACATAGAAACCATTAAAACACCGGACAATCGCACGCTGACTCCCAAACTAAAACTGCTAACATGAGATAATTGGTTTTTGCGCTCGATATTATAAGTTAAGATACATTTGCATATAAGTACTAAAACCATCTATCTCATTATAGCGTATTTTTGTAGTTGGTTATTTATATTAAAAACCAAAAAACTTCGCATGCTAAAAACACTTAAGTTTCGGTATAATGTTTTACTATTAGATTTTAGTAGAATCATATTAATATAATGGAGAAAAAAAGAAATTAAAAACTTTTAATCGGATTTTCTTCTCAAACAAATCGATATTTGCTTAAGAACTTATCCTAGTAAAAACAATTTATAGGGAATTAGTCGTATTTACCACAGCATAAATATGAAATCAAAAATATTATCCACATTTAATTACTTTTAAATTTGTGTTTTCGGCTAAAACCGTTCGTTTAATTGATTTTAACACCCACTATCTTCGAAACCAAACGTCCCAGAGCTTAGTCGATTTTATCATTGGAGAAAGCGGAAATTTTTGAAACGATTGGTGTAAAAAAGTGAATTTACCAAAAAAAATGAGTTAGTTGGTTTTCGCTCTAACCCGGCGAAATATTCATTATTTTATACTTTTTAGTGTTTTTGAAGTCAGTTAATTGTTTTTGTTAAAAAGTTTTTAAGTGATAGGGTAATATGTGTGTCAAAAAAATTGACTTTCTTTGTACGGTAACGCTCAAAACAAAAATATTTTGATTGTAATTCGTCTGCCAACAACTACGACATTACTTTCAGGTACCGTCGCCAGCAACTGATGGTGTCCTTAAGATACTTTAATGAGAAAGTCATTACGCTTGGGCGTGACCTGATTTCCATAAGTACTCTGCTTTAGTCATTGATAGGGTGACCATGCGTTTTGGTTTCAGTGGGGGACAAAGTCAATTGACAATACGTAGGTACCTATGACAAACATGACAAGTTTATTATATTAATTGACGGCAATGAAGAATAATTTATCAACAGTCTATGTTTTTTTTTCAGGCTAATGCTTTTCAATATTTACCAATAACAGTGTCAGATATGATTTTAGGCAATGAATAGTCGAGGATTATATTTAATGTAATGATGAGTAAAAACGCTATTACTAAAACTTATCTCAAATATCTTCAAAAATCACGAATAATAATTTATTACTAAATATAGAATGAAATTATTTAAATTTTACATTTAATGTAATGATGAGTAAAACGCTATTTATTACTAAATATAGAATGAAATTATTCAAATTTTACATTTAATGTAATGATGAGTAAAAACGCTATTACTAAAACATATCTCAAATATCAAAAGTAGGCTCTTCAAAAATCACGAATAATAATTTATTACTAAATATACAATGAAATTATTTGAATTTTTCATATAGTTTAGTGCACAATACCCTTTTATAAATTAAAGATATTTTTTTTATTCGCACATATTCACAAAAAAAAAATACGCCCTTTCAGTTAATAAAAGGAGGCGGTCACTACAATTTTGTCCCATTCTTACACGCGTAAAAGTCTTGCCTTATTATATTGTTCGTAAGTCTCGCCCATTTGCCATTTTTTTATGCATCCTCTTAAGTTATTATTATTATATCTTATGTAAACGGCTTCTACGCGTTGCGCGATATTTTGCTAATGTCAAGTGAGGGTAGTTTATAGTTTTAATATTATTAGTAGTAAAAATGCGACAATAGTATAGAAAGGAATTTGTGGAAATAAGGAATGCCGATATACCCGTAGAACAACATACTGTACAGTCCTGTCAATATCAAGCAAAAATGAAAAAGTTAACCAACGATAAAATTGGTACTGCCATTTTATTATTTAACATAACACAAACACCGAGTTAACTGCGTCAATGCTTACGAATGATTACGAAAATGGCAGTGCAGAGTAAAATTTGCATTACGAGTCAACTTTAATATTTTAGCTACTTTATTGTGAAATCGACTACCCGTGTCGTACTCTAAAATAAAACTAACAAGATAAGAAATCAAAACTATACACTTCTAAAAACCGGTACGACAGATTAAAAACTATGTTTTTCTATCAAAAAATAATAGTTTTAGTATATATTTATTTTATTTATTTAAAAATTTCATTGCAAAAATTTAGTACAAAGACGGATTTAATGCCGCTAGGCATATGTTGTAATATTGCAACAGTTTTAATCTTATAAGGTTGAACTAGTCAATAACAATAATAATTGCTCCTTTTAGTTTTTTGATTAGGAATATCCAATAAATTACAGTAAGCACATAGCTATATAATGTTAAATAGATTTACTATTGACAAATATTCAACTTAAAATTACCATTTAATTTAATTTATTTTACCTACTTATTTTAAAAACAAAGTTATATTAAAGACAATCTAACAATTTATATTTATGTTAACTAGCTTCGGCTGCGTAACCTTAACTGTTTAAACAGCAAATAGAATAATTTTCCCCCATTTTTGCAACATTTTTCATTATTACTGCGAAGTAACAAGAGTCATTGTTACTGCGAAGTAACAAGAATTGGTCGTAGCGTATATAGCCTTCCTCGATAAATGGGCTATCCAGCAATAATATACTTTTTTAAACCAGTCGTTCCTGGGATTAGCGCGTTCAACCAAACAAACTCTTCAGTTTTATAATGTATAGTTAATAATTAAACTTTAAAATATATACAATCAAAGTAGGGATTATTTATATTTTTGCACTTATAATTTTACCAATACCCTTGTAGGCGTTCGGTTAGGTTATAAAAGTATTGTTTTGACAATTTATTATAAAGTTTAATTTCGTGCAAAAACCAAAAGTGTGGTCAACCTAAACTGGAAACCCTTGAATTCGTTACACAAGTAAATGGTGGCAATTTAGATGACATCCGTACAGACTCTGATTCCAAATGTGCGTCGTGATTACCCTGGGATTTATTTATCAGGCGAAATGAATGAATGAATGAAATTAAATGAATGAACAGGAAAAAATCTAATAACAAGAATTAGGAGCTTGATTGTATGATTTTTAAACAAATTTAATAAGAAAATTTAATTTAATAAGATTACCGGAGACTACTGCATCGATTTCTTGCCGAGAAGTCTCCTTTCAGAGGCTCTACCATGGGTTTGCGCATTGTAGAAACGTAACGTATTCATTTACGTATACGTGAGCAACAACCAATAGGATCGCTTTATTTAATCCTGTTACCAAAAATAAAGCTATCCTATTGGTTGTTGCTCACGTATACGTAAATGAAAATTTATATATAAAAATTTTATTGCAAAAATTTAGTACAAAGACGGATTTAATGCCGCTAGGCATATGTTGTAATAAAATAAAGCTATCCTATTGGTTGTTGCTCACGTATACGTAAATGAATACGTTACGTTTCTACAATGCGCAAACCCATGGTAGAGCCTCAGGTAACCGCACCCTGAAAGGATACTAGTTAAAAGGAGGGTAGTTGAATTGACTAAGGGTAATCGAGGCAGCAAATATATTAAAATATACTCGTAATGCAATATGTCATTGTCACTTCCCATTTCGTAATCGCATCATTTAGCCGGCATAGTGGGAGCGATCAGTATAGTTTAAGAACAACTGTTGATCGAACCAAACTACAAAGTGCATGAATGGGGTCACCATTCATGCACTTTGTAGTTTGGTTTTAATCCCACCTCGTTGTTGCCGATAGGATGAGTTTGACCTACACCGAACAAGTAGCTAGCTCATCGCGATGTTTGAATAAACTAAATTATCCATCCATAAACAGTTTCACAAGTTGGTATAGTAAAACTAAGACCGAGTGCGTAACGTGATCTCAGAAGCACTAATGTGCTTCGGAAATCTAAAAGTGGTGTTGTCAAACTAGTGTACATAATATATATATATATATATTGATTAGTACACACCGGGGTTTGAACAGGGGAAAACTGTAGTGTTTTTAAGTCTAAAGTCTAACCAATTCGGCCACCACGTAATACTCATTTGGGTGTTTCAAATACGTTTTATTTTATTTTACAATTTTAATGCTATGTATGTCAATTACGATGTTAGTACACATCTGTAATGTACTCATTGTTTGTAATAGGTAATAAATAGTTTTTTCAGATAATCAGTATAAATTGTTAATAAGGATGGGATCCTGGAGACCTGAGACACAGGCTTTGTGCCTAATTCAGGCTCCAGTCTCACAAACTCTGTTTCAAATGATGTTGTGAATTATCAATAAGCTTTTCTGAGAAATAAATGAATTATTATTATTACTCTTTTGGGTGACAAGTATTTTTTGACTTTTTTTACCGCCTCGACGAATTTGAAACAGTATTCTCCTGAAAACCTGTAAACCCACTGACTAAAATAGTCAAAACGTTTTTTGCATCTGTGTTTAGTATTATTTTTATTATAGTTGTAAGTTTAAATGCTACATTACTTATAAAGGCTTCATAAATAATGCTAAAACATAGGAACACTGGTATTAGGGCTGCATGTCACGTACAAACTTCAACCGCATATCCCGGGATAACATCTCGGCCGGGATATATCGCATATGCAAAGTTATACCCCGGATGCTGGTTCCGCATTACAGGCTGTGTTTACACTATGTGCAAATAACTGCCAAAATAAAACTACATACATATCATCATACATACATACATGCATATCATCATACATAAATACATACATATCATCATACATACATGCATATCGTCATACATACATACATACATAACATCATACATACATACATATCATCACGGGTGCCTTACGGCGCCCGAGACCGCCTAGACGGCCCCCGGGTACCCAGCGGAGGGGTTTTTAATCCCACCTCGTCGTAGCCGATGGTATGAGTTTACACCGAACAAGTGGCTAGCTCGTCGCGATGTTTTGAATTGACTCAATAACCCATCTATGTTTCAGTTTCACAAGTTGGTATAGTGAAACCGGGACCGACAGCTTAACGTGCTCTCCGATGCACTATAGTGGTGTTGTCAAACAAATGTACATATTTTTTTTAATTAAAAACTCATTGGTACACACCGGGATTCGAACCAGGGACCTAAGTGTTTTTAAGTACAAAGTCTAACTAACTCGGCCACCACGTATATACCTATAATACTATTATGTACTAGTATTTGTTAAGTATTATTTCATTTTAATAGGTATTATATATACTAACTTAAATTAATATACTTCCGTGGTAGCCGAGTTGGTTAAACTTTAGACTTAAAACACTTAGGTCCTTGGTTCAAACTCCGGTGTGTACCAATGAGTTTATAATCTAAAAAAATATGTGCATTTATTTAACAACACCAGTATAGTGTCTCGGAGAGCACGTCAAGCTGTCGATCCAAGTTTCACTATGTCAACTTGTGAAGCTGTTTATAGATGGGCTATTGAGTGAGAGCAAACATGGCGAAAATGCTAAAACCCCTCTGCTGGGTACCCTGAGGCCGTCTAGGCGGTCTCGGGCGCCGAAAGGCACCCGTGATGATATGTATGTATGTAATTTAGATTCGTCACAAGCTAAGCTCTAGTCTTATACTATGTCTACCAAATAAACAATACAAATAAATTATACATTTTTAAACACTCAGTCAATAGAAAACTGTACAGAAAAACGTAAGAAGAAATCGTACTATCAGGGGTTCATATAGACCATCTAAACAGTCTCAGGGTACCCAGCTGTGGGGTTCTATTGCCAGCTCGTTGTAACCTATATATTCTGAGCTTATACCTAACAAGTAGCTAGCTAGTCGCGATGTTTGGAAACCCATCTACAAACAAATACGATTTTTTCTTGGCTACCCGTTTAAATATTTTAGCAATAATAAATAGTTGAATATATCTAAAGATAAAATGATCCTCATAATTATATAAATAAATGTATAATACTAACATATAATCAAAAACCTACCTACTTATAACAAGTTTTAATTAAACATTAAAATCAATTCTTTAAAAAGAAAAAAAATGAAGTACTTTCAATCGAAAATATTTCAATTCCGGATTTCCGGAATATTTTTCTATTGTACCTATTTCCTTATACTATGTATTTTTTTCCGAAATATAATTAATGTATTCACACCCTTACCCGGTTGGATAGTATTCTAAATTTTAGTTGCAGCCTTACGTTTGTGGTTCAAAAGAGATTCTGCAATTTCACCGGAATTTATAATTTCTTTCATTTCCTGAATATAAATGTAAATAGTGTTTATTCTAATATTTGAAAGTAACTCTGTCTGTATGTTACGCAATACCGCCTAAACTACTGAACCAATTTAAATGAAATTTGGTATAGAGTCAAAGTCAAAGTCAAAAATATTTATTTCATGTAAACCTTTACAGGTATTTATGCATAGTCAAAAAAAATAAAAAACTATATTTAGTATAAGGTCTAAGTGTGCGCTTGGTTAGGCTTTTGCATACATAAAATAATTAGAAACCAAACTGAACACACACCACATAACCAACCAGTGTAAGACTAGGTGGTTAGCTGGTTCCATTGACCTGTCCATCGTTATCTGCCATGCAAAGGTGCCACCGAGCCGACCAACCTAACAGATTATATCTACGCCCCAAATATCCACTATAAGTAATAATTAATATAAAAGTACAAAAATGTATCAATCAGAGCGCAAACACTAACCGCATGTTGGTCCCCCAGAGACACCCTGGAGAAAAAGGCACCAGCAAGTAAAAAACTCTGGCGTTCCACATATGTACCTGACCATCAGGAGATATGCTTATTTACTAGCTTATAATATGTGATATTTTATATATGATAATTTACCCTCATCCTGCTGAAGAGCACGAGTAGAACACCCCATAGCAGATAAACCATTTTACAATATAGAGGTAGTACAGAATCACAAAACACCAAAGCCCCCCGATGCCCGCGCTAGTCTATCCGACAATTTTGCGAGACCTCCGCTTTTAACATAATAATTAAACTATGCATGTCCAGCGGAGATCCAAGAGATATTCTAGAGCCTGAGAAAGGTCATAGGTTACATTTTTATGCGTAAAAAGAGCTGTAAAGGGTTGAAGTAGGGGATGAAAGTTTGTATGGAAATTACGTCTTTTTAATAGCTATAGCTATAGGGGGTGTATATATACAGTCGCGTGCATAGGTGTTTTAGGCAGGGTAGACAAAAACATACTACAAAAAGAAACACTTACCAAAATTTGCTGCATTATTTCAGGAAAAATGATGCTGGATTTAGCCACCTCTCATATCCTCAAATTGACTGATTAAAAATATTTGAACATATCATTTTGCGGATTACTCGAAGCGGCCCATAAAGGCGCCTGAAGTATCCAATTTACACAATAGGTAGTATAGTATACGCATTGAAGGTAGGTAAATGGTAAGAAAAAGGAACACTGAGTGCAGCACTGAATTTATGTAAAAAATGGCAATATAATGGATTTTATACCCCTGCTTACCATCAGGTAGATGCCAGTCACTTGCCGCGATCCTATACAAAACACGCGAAAAAATGTCTTTTTAAAACTTGTCTTTTTCTTTTTTTCTAAACAAAACGTACTGCATGTATATATTCACATTCCATTTTTAATACCTAAAGAAATTTAAATTAGATCTTTAGAAAACTATCTCAACAATAAAAAGAATCTCATGCATACCGATTGTGCAAACAAACTAACAAACTACATAAAAAATCAAATTTCTTCCGTGAAATCAAATGAAGTCCGTAATAATTACGAGTTTATTATAAACCAAAAAAAAAAAATATTATACATTTTCCTAATTATAAATCATATTTTAAAATGTTCAGAAAATTAAAAAGCTAAATTTATGTTTATATCGTGATTATAATTATGTTGGTGTCATTTCAATTTCGCGCAAAAGTTAATTGATACCTATATTATCCGAAAAGATAGTGTCTAAAGGCGCTCGGTACATTGCTGAGGTTCTTTGTATGAGCGTGTAGTTATACAAAGAACAAGTTACATATACTATCTTTGTTTTCATATACAGACAAGGTTTTTACACGTTTTCTATGTGTGCAAATTTAGACAGTTTAGTTCAACGTCTTACATACTTTTATGCATGAGGGCGCGTTTGTCGAATTACAAATTTAATCTAATAGTTGCCAATAGATGGCGCTTTTCTTAAATTTTATGAACAGTTAACATAAATTAAATGTTTTAATAAAATATCTATTATTGTCCATTGTGTCAGAGTTATCAGGGTAAACAGTGTCTTTTTGTCTCTATGAGATGCACGCCCCTGTATATATACACCCCCTATAGCTATGTTTGTGTTTTAAGAATTAGTAGGAAAAATAAATAAATACATACAGAGAAGTGTTATATGACGCAAAGTTATGGGTATATTAAAATGACATAAAACTGCATTAAAATATAATATATATTATATATATTTAAATATAATATAGGAATATATATTTTTTTGTTTAAAAGTTGATATTTTATGTCAATCTTTTTGCTTGTTACCTAAATGATTTCGAAGGTATTTACTAAACTTTAAAACTACTTAAGTACCTTTCTTATTAATGCGTGCGAAGCCGCGGGCAAAAACTAGTGATAATATTATATATTGTAACAGTTAATAATAGTATTTAGGACAATTAACTCATATTGCTCTGGTCACAAACTAAGCTCTAGGTTTGTACTATGCGTACCAGAAACAACGATATAATACATATTATAAACACTCAGACCATGACAAATTGTACAGATAAAACGTACTAATATATTTTTGCCATGGACCATAAGCTTAACAGTTATTGTTTAGTTTAAGAAAAAATACTTCAAGAGACTACTGCTCCGATTTCTTGACAAGATGCTACCATCTGGATAGGTACCTCCTTTCAGGATGTGCGGTGACAGACTTTTCTTAAGGCCGATTAGGCCCGGGCCTAGGGCGGCCAAATATCAGGGGCGGCCAATCTGCTCCCAAACGTTTCTTCCTGGAGCCTTATTCCGAGTTTACAACCGCTAAACACGACAAGACGTTGCGTAAACTATAAATATGGAAATATAAGTTACACTTTGTGTAATGCAATCACAGCGATTCGGTTCTCTTTATTACCCCACTCCATTTTAATTTCGCAAAATATTGTAAAGGGTTTTTCAGCAAGAACTTTGTTTTCTAAAACAAAATAAAACAGAAAATTTAGATGCATATTATTAATTTTTTTATTGAATTACAAAGAGAAAAGTTCGGCAATTATGAATGAAAAATGATGCAAATGTCCACCACAAGCACGCTGGAAATGCGGTAAAGGTCAATGGATCACGCTATCGCGAGATGTTAACAACTCAATTTTAGCCTATTATTGATGACGTGGATATAACTGACATGGTGGTTTCAACAGGACGGTACCACATGTCACACAGCCAATGAAACGATCAATTCATTGCAAACCAAATTTTCCGAACGCATAATTTCACGAAACTTAGCTGTTAAGTGGCCAGCCAGATCTTGTGATTTAACACCACTGGTTTTTTTTTTGTGGTGCTATGTTAAGAACAGAGTCTATACAGAGCCAATCGAATTGATTGCAGCCTTAAAACTCAAAATCCGTGATGTGATTAACGAAATAAACCTATTTGTGTGGAAGGAAGCAGAGCGTGAAAATTATGAGACTGAATAACTGCTCTGAAATATGTAACTACGGGTCAGATTTTAAAGTAGTAAAATTCGGAATACCACAAGGAAGTATTTTAGGGCCCCTACTTTTAATACTATATATAAATAATCTTCCAAACGTAACTCCACACTCATCAGTTCTATTTGCAGATGACTTCTCTATTATAATTCCAAATAACGACATTGGTAATAATGACTATGAACATAATAAAAATAAAACAATTGAAAATGTAGTAACATGGTTAACATATAATAATTTAATAATAAATATCATTAAAACAAAATATATACAATTTCATAATAAGGGCGCAGTAACCAATAATCTTGACATTAAACATAATAATGAAACACTAAAAACAGTTAAAACAACAAAATTTTTAGGTGTAACAATTGACAAACACTGTAATTGGCACGAACATGTGAAGGGTGTATGCACAAAAATTAATATGTTTATTCATGCACTTCGTAGATTAAGTCACACAGTATCAAAGAACACTGCTATTATGTCCTATCATGGATATATAGCATCAAATTTACGTTATAGCATAATTCTGTGGGGAAATTTTTCCGAAATACAAAAAGCTTTCCTAGCACAAAAAATGCATAAGGGCAATTTGGCAAATAGCGCCATACGAGTCTTGTCGACCACTATTTAAAAAGTTCAAAATATTAACATTGACGAGTATATATAGGATTGTTTGAGGGTAGCCCGAAGACTGTAGACGCGTGTGTCTATTACAGTTATCAAATTTTATTTTATTGAATATTATTGGGCAAAAGTGCACTAATTTTGTAGAATAAGCATTCGTATAGTAATATTAAGTGTGATAAGTGTAGTATTTACGCAGTGATCTTGGTTTTTGTGCTATCTCAACGGATCCCTTTATCTTCAGTAAAATGGCGGTACCCATTTTACTGTTGATTATTTCTTCCTTCTTCACTTGACACTGGCATCACTATACCGTATGCTTGCTTACGGTCATGTGGCCATTCCTAATTCTAACCTAGTCCTTTCCCTATTCCTTTCCATCCTATTATCCCACTTTTACCGTACATATTCATAACTTTATAAATCTACCCACAAGTCATTGGCAAAATTATGCGTAAAGCGTAGAAGGCCATAAAGTTAAAAGAAGAAGAAGAGTATATATATTTACGAGATTATTATATTTATAAAACAGAATATGCATTTATTTACAGTAAGAAAAGATATAGGCTGCCGTATATCTAGGTACCCTAATAAATTGCAAATAAGAGAAAATATAAGGACCTCAGTTTATTATAACAATTGTTATATAATGGCAATAAAAATATACAACCAAGTTCCACAAATTATAATAGAACTACCCATAAATAAATTAAAGATCTTTTTGCGAAAGTGGATAACGGCAAATTGTTTTTATAGCTTGAAGGATTTTTTTAACTATAAATGGAATTGATTACATACCTGGTGATTTGATGTGTATATATGCATCTGTCTTGTATATCTACTATAATTGTATATTTGTATGCCGAAAGGCGGAACATAGCGAACTGTAATTAACGATAACAACTACTTTATGTACAAATAAAGATCATTCCATTTCATTCATTTCATTTCATTCGTTTCATTTCATTTCATTTCATTTCAATCATTCATTTCATTTCATTTCATTCATCATTTTGACAAAAAGTAATTAAAAACTTTGATGAAAAAATCGATATCTGTCAGCGTGCTTGTGGTGGCCATTTGCCAGATATCATTAGATATTATTTATTTCATGTAATTACATGACAAACTGTACAGAAAAAGCGGTCAGATATATATATCGTCTATGTAAATATATATCTGACCGTTTCCGTAGAATAGTTGTTGCGCCTTTGGCGTTGTATCCGGAGATCGTGGGTTCGATTCCCACCCATGGCAAAAAAATATTAGTAGGTTTTTTTCTGAACAGGTTATCATGGTCTCTATTGCTGAGATTTTGAATGACGAAAAATCCACTTAGATCTCAAGCGAGAAATATGTCTATTTGACATGAGATTTAACGAGAACTATACCCAAGTTACCATCGCATGCTAATACAGCCAAAAAAAAACTGCCGTAGAAAAATATTTTGTTGCCTTTTTATACCCAAGATAAACTGTTAGACACTAATGAACCCAAGCAACATTAATGACCCGAGCACAACCGGGGTCTTGTTCTTTGCAATCTTCCTACAGTTTTAGAGTTCCGTAATGTAAAGATGCTTCGTAACAAGAAAATACTTCTAACTCTTAAAACTGGATTCCTCAATAATAGCTTACATTAACATTGCAATCAGTTACAGATACTATTTACATTGCGCACACATACACAAACACAAACATACACACTTCACACAAACATATACATACATACACAAACACAAATATACACGCTCCACACAAACTTATACATACCTATATCATACACATTTATGTCCTTATTCATAAAATCTTATTGAACCCTTGAAGAATAAAATTAGTTATAGAAGGCTTGGTCTCTTTTACATATATTAACTAAAGTTTTCTTCAAGGATATAATATTTTTTTCTAATACCGGTATTCAACCGGTATTATTTATTATTTTTTAACTTACGATTTTATTTTTATTAGTTTATGTAATATTTTACAAAATATTTCTTTATAGCTTTATAAGACCCAGATTCCTACAATACTGGGAATAGCGCACTATAACACTGATACCTTTTTTATAAAATAAATACATCTATTGTTATTATTAGAGCATTTATTGTTGTTATACTATAAGCTAAAAAAAACGGCCCCAGCCTATTGGTTACGTCACTGCGCAACTGATAACATGGTTAAGCAGGTGACAACAAGGCCGGACCTGAGATGGGTGACCCTATATACAACGAGGCTTTACCATTATAAACACTGCAACAAGATCGCCTCTTGTTAGGTGATGCCTCCAAATACCATCAGCGAAATGAGGACGGGTTAATCTGTCCGCTGGGTACCCTGGGGCAGTCTAAAAACGGTTCTCGGGAGCCAAGAAGGCACTCTGGATGGTATTTATTGTATTATAAGATATAAAAAAATATATAAATAAAAATAAAAAATCTCTTGCAACGAAAATTTCATTTCATTTCGTAAAATATAAAAAAAAATACTTCTAGTGCGGAGCCCACTGTTATTGTAACTAAGACAAAATGTGATAATAAATAAAATTTCATTTCATATAATATAAAAAAAGAAATTCAATAGATAAAATATACATATGATTTCGTCACTTGTAAGAAATTTTAGTTCTTATGTTTGATACAATATATATTTAAAAAAAAAAGCAGAATAAGAAAATCGATCTCTGTGACTGTACCATCACGGATGGCGTCCGATACCGCCTAGACAGTCTTAGGGTACCCAGCGACGGGGTTTTATTCCCAGCTCGTCGAAACCGATTTTAAATAAATAAGATTTTTGAATAACATACTTAAACGCTCAAGGTTATAAATACGACAAAAAAGCGGCTTCAGCTAACCACTAGGGTTAAGTCACTGCGCAACCGATAAGAAGATTAAGCAGATGCAAAAAGGCCGGACCTAAAATGGGTGACCGCTATATTCAACGAGGCTATACCATTATAAACATCGCAACAAGCTCGTCATTTGTTAGGTGTTGCCTTCGAATATAATTAGCGAAATGAGGACGGGTTCATCCTTCCGCTGAGGCCCTTTTAAACGGTTCTCGGGAGCCAAAAAAGGCACCCGTGATGGTATGGTAATAATACGACATCAAATTATAGATGGAATTTTCATAATAGAGTTAAAACAATATGTAATGGAATAAAATTAAATATTAAAATACAGGTCACAAGCAGGTCCAAGCGGGACACTAGAAGTTTGGGGTTAGGACTTAGACATGAAAGTTTGTACAGAACCCAAATTGTACAGCACTGTACGAACTTAGCTTTTTTGTGTTGTCATTTACTTGTACACTCTGGCTGGAGTCAGCGCTTGACTTTGAGTAGTGTACACGAGGACTTAAGATGCTGTATCAAAAGAGAAACTCAGTTACAAAGAAAAATAAAGAATAATGTTAAGACTAAGACTTGAATCTCGCCCTGAGCGTCCGGTCGTTAGTTTGACACTAATGTGACCATGAATTAGGGAAAAAAATCGGTATTATTTTCAGTGTTAAATATTTAACTTTTTTTTTTAGTATAAATCATGTTACAATACTCTGTAGCCCTAGTGTGAGTTTCCTAACTATTACTTTGTGTTTGAGCACAGAAGAGATAATAGTACAAGTAGTTTGAGTTAACTAAAATTTTTATGAAAGCGCCCCAAGCGGAAATTTTGAGAACTAAAAATTCAACCATATAATGGGTTAAAATTTTAAATAATAAATTCCTTTATTTATTAAATTAAATTGACGAATTCCGCAAAATAACGCCTGATTCAATCAATTATATTAAAATTTTAACACAGTAGTATAGGTACTTAACTTGAAACGTTAAAAAAACTCACACTGGGTTTACGAAAGTTACTTTAACTTTTTATCAAAATGATATTGTAGAGTAATATAAGTTATGAGCATTGTAAGAGTATAATATACCGTTACTTTTAGGTAGTATCTCTAATCATGTATTTCATTGTATTTTTTTAACTTTTATTTAATTAAAATAACACTTTTTATTACAGAAACTTGGGTTCCATGCTTAGGCTACAGAATGTTGACATCGCCGTTGGGCTTTGATTCCTTGCTATACGCACTGTTATATAGAATATTTGTGGACTAAATATTTGGCGACACTGTCATCTGTCAAAATCCATACTGTTTTGACTAAAAGGACGCGACACGTCGATTTGCAGAAATGCAGTGCGCTTGCCCGATTCGACGCGACAATTTGTTTTTTGCTTACCATCACGCAGATATAAAGTCAATTCCCGAGCTTAATAAAATAAAATAAAACACACCAGTAAAGTTCATAAAATAATAATAACAGTTTGTAAGTTATAAACAATATATACCTAAACACATACACATATACACACAATTATATACATATACATACAACAACAAAATTATATTCATCTTGTAATGTGAAATTAGCTATAATAATGAAAGATGCAATAGTATTAAATATCAAATATAAATGTATCCAGGGATACTTAAACGTGTTCAAATTATAACACTTTATACTAGTAAAAGGTTTAGTGAAAGCATTTTTACCAAACCTTGTTGATAAAAATCTAGATAATATTAATATGACATACTATAGAAAAATACTCACAAAATGCTTATCACTTATAGCCATTGGTAGGGGCTCGTTGCTATCTCTCATCATTTTGGTCGTAAACTACGAAAGGCCTTCGCCTGGTAATCTAAAATCGATAAGTGGTAAATGTGACAGAATTTTCGACAATGACGAGGCGAGGCGAGCCGAACGTGCTACTTAGGTTGAAGGAAGTTTCCTAAGTAAGTCAGTGTTCAATTTTACTTAATTTAATTTATGAGTTTAATACCTATTTATGAACGCTTCAGATTTTGTTTGCAAGTTCTTATTTTACTACATTATTATTACAATAGTATGCGAAAGTTTTGATGGATGTTTTTTTTAAGCTGATCACAATTAAATTTAGCACAGGAATAGATAATAGTGTGGAATAGCACATAGGCTACTACTGATTCCGAAAAAAATCACGTTTTCCGTGTTTTTATTTAGTTATTCATAGAGCAAGCGATCTACGTTTTTTTGCATGGTAGTTAAGGAAATGGCATAGACAACTTTTTAAACAATAATCTATATTTTTAGAATTCGAGTTTGTCTGTTTGTTTATAGATGTTTGTCTATTACTTTAAAGCTACTGGTCCGATTTGAAACTGTGAAAGTAGTATTAAAGGGCTATTAAATTAATAATAATATGTATGACAATTTACACAAATTGCTCAGGTCACAAGCTAAGCTCTAGGCTATGTGTACCAGAAACAATGATATAAATTCATATTATATTTTATAAACACCCTGACACGACATGTCATGACAAACGTACAGAAAAAAGTACTAATATGTTTTTTCATGGGTGGGAACCGAATCCACATCCTCTGGGTACAACGCCAAAAGCGCAACCACTAGACTATCGAGGCGGTCTTAATTAACGTAATGTGTAATTTAAAAAAAAACTACTATACTACTTTGGAGAGCACATTACGCTTTCGTTTTCACTATACTAACTTGTGAAACAATTTGTATAACATAAAGAAGATCCTCTCTCTTTTGGTCGGAGTCAGCCTCACCGACTGCAGCAGTCTCCAAGGAGACACCTCACTCCCAAATGGTGAAAGGCCCGAGCTGACCCTATTACCTCCTCGGTGACCCAAGTCGAAACGCACCCCCTCAGGCTCTCTGTAATAGCTAGTCAAAAAAAAACGGTTGAGTCTATCCAAACACCATGACGAGGTGGGAATATAACCCCACTGCTGGGTACCCTGATACCGTCTATGCGGTCTTTGGCGCCGTAAAGCCTCTCATCCCAAGCACAACAAGATTAATTGACGTTTTCACATCAGAAAAAAAACGTACAGAAGGATTCCCTGCGGAAAGTTGTCGCCTAATTCAATTTAGCAACACAGAGGTGTTAATTTCCGTTCCGAATTCGGAAAGGTTTGAGAGAGTTTCGACGAAAATTTTGGTGTAATTTCCCCAATTATACTCGAACGTAACGATTTTGTGAAATTCATTTTCATTAATAATGAAGTTATCACATTTGCATTTTGCGTTTGTAATCTGAATGCTTTATTAGGATTTTTGGTACGCAGTGGCTTTGGTACGCAGTGGCTTTGATACGCGGCGGCTTTGGTATGCAGTGGGACCTTCAAATGGAGTATACCCACCAAAACCTTAATCGCTACAAAACATCCTACTTAGAAAACTAACTCCAATATTACTTCGGCTTTCTCATTTTGAAAAAAATAATTACAGTTGCCAAAAAAAATTGCGACGAATTTTACTTTGGTTTTAATTAATATATTTTGCGTTAATATATATGTAGTATCTGAGTTGGTTAGACCTTAGACTTAAAAACACTTATGGTCGGATTAATAGTCGTTGCTAAGCAATTGCATAGCCGATGATTCGGACTGTCAAACTGCATATGAAAATAAAAAAAATACAGTTCCATTCCAAGCAATGGCTCAGGCTAAGCAACGACTATTAATCCGACCACAAGATCCCTGGTTGAAACCCTGGTGTGTACCAATGAGTTTTTAAATCAAGAATGTATGTATTAACAACACCACTATAGTGCTTCGGAGAACACGTTAATCTAACGCCTTGTGAAACTATTTATAGATGGGTTATTGAGTCTATCCAAACATCGCGACGATCTAGCCACTTGTTCGGTGTAAACACATACCATCGGCTACGATGAGGTGGGATTAAAAACCCCTTCGCGGGGTACCCTGAGGCTGTCTAGGCTGTCTCGGGCGCCGTAAGGCACCCGTGATGATATTTATATATGTTATTAATATATTTTAATTGTGTATGCCGATTTGGATCAAATAAATGTTATTTCAAAGCTTCTTATCTTTCGATAATTCGATTTTGAATCAAATAAGATGGTTTTACGTGATGCGCGTACAAAAAATAAACAGATATATTTTTTTTTTTTAATTTTATTATTTTTATTTTTTTCGTAATAAAAAAAAACAATTACTAACAATACATAACAAAAATCATTGAACTTCGATCAACAGCCAAGGTGTTTTATTGGAAGTACGTTTGTATGGGCATCAAGTCGACTCCAGAGCACTTACACACGTATACACACACAGAAAATCAAAACCAGTGACTCTGAAGTTTTTTAAATCGACAGTATAAACATCTCTATTACTATGTAGTTCCTTAAAAGGTTTAATTCAGGCCTGAAAAGGGTTTCAGGTCCAAACTACTGTAACAGTCGGACTGGAGCCGTGATTCTGAATCAGGCTGTCATCCTAGATCACGCGGAGAGCACGTGACGCTTCCCCAATCTACCCTCTTTACTTATTCTTTATTGGTGTGAAGTTAATATTAGGCTGTGATATATATGTGATATATATATCCATGACAAAAAGAAAAATAGTATTTTTTTCCGTACAGTTTGTCACGGTCTAGGTGTTTGTAAAATATAATATGTATTTGAAGAATGCATAGCAGCAATAAAAAACAATAAACAAGATAAATACCAACTATTTTGGATACAGACCACCAATTTGATTGAAATAAATTCGAAATTTTATATATAGAGTAGTTTCAGACCTGATACCCTTTTCAGACCTGAATTAAACCTTTTAAGAAACTGCATAGGAATAGAGATGTTTAAACCTTTTAAGAAACTACATAGGAATAGAGACGTTTAAAGCGTCGATTTAAAAACTTCAAAGTCACTGATTTGATTTTCTGTTCTCATGAATTTTCTAATAGTAGAGCAGTTAGAAATAACAAAAAAATCTATTCCAAGTTTTCTAAATGACCAAATTAACATTTACAGCTTTTCAATTCTAAATGTATTTAAACCCACACCCATGAACCATACCAACCAGTCCTGAAGATGCCTCGTTAAAAGGCGAAACACGTGTCGAAGACTACAGTGTTCGTTTCTTCGTGATATTTTTTTGTGTTGTTACATTACAACATAATTTAATACACCAACATTATAAGCGGAAGATATTGTTAAAAAAAATCCAATTGTAATCATTATAAAATGGACTTCCGCAAAATAATCATTTTTCATTCATTTCATTTTATATATTTTTTCCTGTGTTTCATAATTCATACACTTGTCTATTTCTTTACTTAAAATAGTGTATATTGTATCAATACTGTTACCCAGCGGCGGGATTTTATTCCCGCCCCTGCAGATGCAAAACCCGTCAAGTGACCTAGTCATGTTTCGGTTTCAGTCTCGTAAAGCGTTTCGTCTTTGTCGCCGCCCATTTCGTAATCGCTTCATTTAGCCGGCATAGTCGTTTTTTAAGAATAATTATTGATTGACCCCATTCATGGAACTTGTAGGTCTGCTCACCACCAGGTAGATATAAAGCCACAAGCCGTGCTCCAATAAAAAATAATAAAAAAATGTATTGATCGACCCCATTCATGGACTATGGAATGGCTTCTTAATCATTAGGCAGATACATGTCATGCCTAAATTTAAAAAAAAAGGCAAACCCAAAATATCAAGATTTTAAGTAATTTCATATGGGGCAAGTTTCACAGAGCTTTTCTTTATGAAAATCCATCTTCAACTCTTGAATGAAAGAGTAAATAAAACGTCTAAAATTTCTAGACCAAAATAAGTTCTTCAAATATTTAAATTGTTTCACATTTCCTTTTATAATACCAACTTTAAAAAGAGAAGTAAATCCCACATAAACCTTTTATATGAAAATACAACTCTAAAGCCTTCTTACATACAGTTTGAAATGGATAGCGACTGTATTTCAGCTGTTTTATATTCAGCTCAGGTAAAGCAGAGTGTGCTGTCAGAATATGTGAAGCCTACCTGAAATTTCCGTTAAATTTTAAATAACGACCTGTCGACGTACTAAAGTGGTAGGCAGATATATTTCTCTCTTTATCACACTAATATCTTTAAATAGTAAACAAAAATAAGTAAATAAAGTAAAATACACATTAAATGAATTCATTTGCTATATTTCGTATTGTTAAGATCTTATAAAGTCCTATTATGCAACATTATTCCTAAATAAAAAAATGGACATATAAATAGTTAAAGTTGTATAAACGCTGCCATAGTATTGTGAGATTACGGAAGCGTATTTGTGTGTATGTAGTTATGTATGTATGTAATGTATGTACGTATGTATATATGTACGTAAAATGTGCATATTGATATTGACGTATGTATGCATATATGAATGTTTGTATGTATGTTTATGTATGTGTATAGTGTGCAAGTGTTGAATCTTAGTGCATGGGTGAGTGACAGTGCGAGGGAATTATGACATAATTTAAATATTACCTTCTCGCCGGTTTAGTCTCGTTTATAATTGTAATATCCTAACAGGTTCAGGTAAAAAGGGACTAAGCTAAAAATAAATGGTTGAGAAAGATATGTTGTGTTCCCTCGAAATACACTCGAAATAATTCTGATAAAGTTTGTTTATTTAAAGACCATTTATTAAATATTTTTTATTCTATTTGCTTTAGTTACGACAACAACGACGATCAGGTGATACTAAAAAATATATTCATATTTTTTGTATCTGACAAGGCTTTATTAGTACGGCGATGAGCTCGCCTTTTGTTCGGTGTACTTCATAAAACCGGCGTCAATATAGCTATCAAATTGACCCAAAGGTTTAACTGGCAGAGAATGCTTAGCGGCATTAAGTCTGCCTTTATACTTTGAGCAAAAAAGTTTTTAAATAAATACATAGACATAAATATAATAATAATTATTTATATGCAAACTCCGGTGTGTACCAATGAGTTTTTAATCTAAAAATATATGTACATTTGTTTAACAACACCACTATAGTGGCTCGGAAAGCACGTTAAACTGTCGGTCCCAGTTTCACTATACCAACTTGTGATACTGTTTATTATGTCTATGTAAACATCGCGACGAGCTAGACGAACAATTCGGTGTAGACTCATACCATCGGCTACGACGAAGTGGGATTAAAAACCCTTCCGTTGGGTACCGTGAAGCCGTCTAGGTAGTCTCGGACGCTGTAAGGCTCCCGTGATGATGAATAAATATAAATAATTATTATTTACTACTCAATAAATTAATAACAAAATTGCAGGTAATAATATTAATGTTCCTTAAAGTTTTTATTAGTACAGAATTTTACCCGGCAAGATACTACAAGATACAAGGTCTGTGTGGTGTCTAAGTGCTAGGATACCCTGTGTATAAGGTGTTACATTTATGTATGAAATAATAAGTATGTGTATGTATGTAGTTGTTCAGGTGTATAGTTTTTAAGAAATAATAAAAAAATATATATGTGTTTAGTATTTATTTATTTATAAGAGCTTAGATTGAGATTTTCCTAAAATAGTAACCTATAAAATTAGAATTTCCATTACAAATTCTGTTCATTTTCCAAATACAATCTGATAAATTTAGCATTTTATTACCTTTCCTAAAGTTACCGAGCCAGCCACATTTCAAACTATACGTTTTTTGTCGAAAACTTGACTTTCAACTCTATTTCCAATACCCTAAAGTTTAAAATACATTTTAGTTTCCAACCTACACTTACAAACGACTACGGTCACTAAAGGTCCGAAACTGGCATCTATTTTGCGTGTAAAAGTATTTATTTCTCGCTCTAACATTAAGCTTCTCTGTGTGTTAAAAAGAGACAGAGTATGCCGGAAGTACATACAGAATACAGGAGCTGATTGGAATTCCGGTCAGGTACTAGTTGTCATTCTGTCATTTGTGTGAAATGTAGCAGTGTACTGAAAATTTGCTTTTGTCTGTCTGTCTGTATACATAAATAAATATAAATATCATCACGGGTGCATTACGGCGCGCGAGACCGCCTAGAAGGTCTCAGGGTACCCTGCAGCGGTCTTTAATCCCCCCTCGTCGTAGCCGATGGTATGAGTCTACACCGAACTCGTCGCTAGCTCGTCGCGATGTTTTGATATATTCAATATCGCATCTTTAAAAAAAATCACTAGTTGGTATAGTGATACTGGGACCGACAGATTAACGTGCTCTCCGAGGTTACTATAGGGGTGTTGTTAAACAACTTTACATTATTTTTTAGATTAAAAACTCATTGATACATATCGGGTTTTGAACCAGGGACCTGAGTATTTTTAAGTCTAACCAACTCGGCCACCACGTATACAGGGTGAATTTAAAATAATGTACTTTGGGCTAATATGAGGTTCTGCTGATCAAATCGAACAACTTTTCTCATGAAACCATGGTTTCATGGGAAAAGTTGTTCGTAATGATGAGTAGAACCTCATATTAGTCCAAAGTACATTGTTTCAAAGTCACCGTGTATAAGTACTGTCTGTATACGGTTATAAATAAATACCATCACGGGTGCCTATTTGGCTTCCGAGAACCGTTTAACTGGTCTCAGGGTACCCAGCGGAGGGATTAACCCGTCCTCATTTCGCCGATAGTATTCGGAGGCAACACCTGACAAGTGGCGAGCTTGTTGCGGTATTTATGAAGAAATAGCCTCGTTGTATAAAGCGGTCACCCATCTCAGGCCGTTTAATTTATAAGAAATCTGATCAAAAATTAAATACAAACCATGTTACTCGCTATACGGAGAGTAGGTACTGCATCGATTTATTGTCGAGGTAGTAGTCTCCTTTCAGGATACGGTTACAAAACGAGCGATTGGTTTGACGATAAAACAGCCGTAATGCAAATCACGTCTTTGTCGCCGCCCATTTCGTGATCGCATCATTTAGCCGGCATATTGAGAGTGATCAATTTTGTTAAACAACAATGTATTGATCGACCCCATTAATGGACTTTGTAGGTTTGCTTAGCATCAGGTAGATACAAAGCACATGCCGTGCTACAATAAAATAAAAAGTCACCTAGTCATGTTTCGGTTTTAGTCTGTGGGTTCACCGATTTTCAGGAGACTGCATCGATTTTTGTCGAGGAGGTAGTCTCCTTTCAATGTGCCATTGAGAAACGGGCAGTTGATTTGACAATAAAGCAGCGAGGCTACTATAAAAAAAAACTTCTTTATTTGTCATTAAACAATACAATATTAATACATCATATTTAGTAAAAAGGCCCTGTCATAAGTTAGAAATACCTGATTAACAGGTACCTCGCTTTTTATACAACATAATCAATACAAAGTTTAATTATTTTAAAGTAATTACTAAGTATGAAAAGATATAAGTAAACATATTAATAAAAATTTTAATAATAAGAAAGTAGTTAGTAATGAGTGGGTATGTGGTAGATATGAGTGTGTCAATAAGTATGATTATGAGTTCGTATGTGTAGTGTGATTATGAGTGTGTGTGTAATGTGATTATGAGTGTGTATATGTATAGGGTTATGTGAGTGTGTTGGTCAGTATGTGGGATTATGTTTGCAAATATAATACCTAGCTTGCACGCGGTAAGTAAAGATTCAGTTGCATTGTAGTCTAATGTCAATAATAAGATAAAATAAATCCTAAACGGGCCAAAGTTTTGTTTTGCTTTCGTTTTCATTTTTATATAATTTTTTATTTAATAATATTTATATTGTAAAATGAAGACTGTTTTTTTTGTATTGTTATTTTGTAATGTGCTGTGGATTTTTGTTTGATTAAATAAATAAATAAATAATAATATGTAGTACAATTTACTCATATTGCTCTGGTCACAAACTAAGCTCTAGGCTTGTATGTACTATGTGTACTAGAAACAACGATATAATACATATTATATTTTATAAACACCCAGACCATGACAAATTGTACAGAAATTGCGTACTAACATTTTTTGCCATGGGTGGGAATCGAACCCACTACCTCCGGATACAACGACAAAGGCGCAACCACTAGTCTACGGAGGCTGTCATAATAACCATACTATAGAAGCCCACTTATAAAAAAATCGTCTTTGTCGCCCCCTAATTCATAATCGCATGTAGCTGGTACAGTAGGAGTGGTCGAAGCTGCTAAATAACACTGTATTGATCGACCTCATACATACATCAATACCATTAGCTAGATACAAAGATACTGTGCTCTAATAAAAATATGTAAAATGTCCTACATTATTATTAATATTATTAATACTTCATTTGATTTCTACAATAGTTGAGTTTTTAAAACTTTCGTCCATTTTTATTTAAGCTCCACATGACGTGTGCCCATTTTCGTTTTTCATGAGCGAAATAAATTAAATATATCTCAGTGGCACTGGTGACGCGATGCCAATTTTTATATCCTCCAAATGATTAAAAAATATCCTGCCTCTGTTTACGACATTATTCTGTTTTTACTTTTATTTTAAAATTCAAAAATATTATTTATTATTAATTGTATTAAGATAAATAATAAATAAATATATATCATCGGTGCTTTTTAGCTCCCGAGAACCGTTTAAACGGCCTCAGGGTACCCAGCGGAGGGATTACCCCGTTCTTATTTCGCTGATGGTATTCGGAGGCAACACCTAACAAGTGGCGAGCTTGTTGCGGTGTTCATGATGGTATAGCCTCGTTGTATAAAGCGGTCACCCATCCCGGGTCAGGCCTAATTGTTATCTGCTTAACCTTGTTAAAAAAGCGGCCGCAGCCTAGTGGTTAAGTCACTGCGCAACTGAATTAAGATAATTTTCCATTAAAAAAATCCTGGTGATTGGGACTCGAACCTACGATCCTCGCTTACGCTGTAAGGTACTCAACCACTGAGCCAACAAGATTCCAATTATTTATATAATATATCCCCCCACGAAATTTTTTATTGCTTGTTATCTAGCTTTCTTCTAATAACTCTAATATTAGAGTGAAGTCCTAATTGGCAGAGAATGTAAAAATATAAAATACTGGAAAAAGTAAAAACAAAAGACAGTATTTTCTGCCATCCAGTAGTAGTATTAGTTATTTGGTTGCATAGAGAGGATAGTGAACACAGTGCAGGTGAGAGTTAAAAGGCCTTTAAACCTACTTCGCGGTCCAAAGTCCGGGAACGCTGCAGTTCATTCCCCTGCCTTCCAATCACGTGATGGACCCGGCACCCGCACTATCCATGGATAGCTCAGAAACTAGGACTTTTAATTTTATTCTAATATAGAATTAATTTGACGCTAAAACAGCGCGAGGATATTAAAGTAAGACTTGTAATCCAAATTCGTTTTTGTAACCCATTTCGAAACCGCATAATATAGCTGGCATAGTGGTAGCGATCAATGTTACACATGCCGTGCTCCAGTAAAAAAAAAGTTATTTAATTAGAAGAAACATATTTAGAACTTCTTACAGCCTAAGTTTTGGTTAATATTTTATCACTTTGTTTTCAATTAATTATTAAGTTGTTAATAAGTATACTATTTGTGGTTATACTTTAATTATACTATGTGCGTAATACTTTATCTTACTTAGGGCCGATTCGACCAAAAGAGGGCATAACTTATACTAGGAATAGTAATGTCAAATTCCATACAAATATTTATTCGTAGATATAATTATTAATACTCAGAATAATTATTTATATGTGATTTGACATTACTAATCTCAGTATAAGTTATACCAACTTTTGGTCGAATCGGCCCTTATAAACGTAATTGGTGACCCAATAATTACAGTCACCAAAGGGCGACATAATGGGACTATTATTCAATCAATTGTCATTTGGCACCAATTATCACGACACTAAAAGGGTTGGGGCTACTGGTACTGCCATTTTCTACAGTATCCTATTAGCATTTTATTTTTTTCATGTCAAACTGATAAGGAATAACTTGGATTTTGTATTTGGATATAGCTCTTTGTGAATTAATTTAACACTCGGATCTTGTGATCGGACTTTGTGAACTATTTCAGCATTCTGATATAACTTTTTTGGAACTAATTTAGCACTCCGATACAGCTATTTGTAAAAAAAAATGGCATTCGGTTACTGCTCTTTGTGAACTAAATTTGCACTCGGATATAGCGCTTTGTGAACTAAAATAGCATTCGAATATAGATTTTGTGAACTAATTTAGCACTCGGATATAGCACTTTGTGAACTTAGCATTTACATATAGCTTTTTGTAAACTAATTTAGCATTCTTATTGAACTTAGTGAACTAATTTAGCGCTCGAAAACAGCTCTTTGTGAACTAATTTAGCACTCGTCTATGGCTCTTTGTAAACAAATTTAACATTCGGATATAGTTCTTTGTGAACTAATTAGCATTCGGATATTGCTCTTTGTGAACTAAATTAGCACTCAGATAGCTGTTTGTGAACTAATTTAGCATTTTGATATAAATTGTAAAAAAAAAAATGTAGTTGCAATGCGTGAGCAAATGTAAATTTAATAAAAAATGAATGTGATTGCAGTGTTCGACGGATGAGTAAAAAATAAGTAATGCTAACCAATTTACGTTTACAATTTACCTACGTGGTCTAGTCCATACAAAAAAGTCACGTTCATAGTTTATTTTCTTAGTGTACATATTTTACGTTTAGAAAAGTTATTTAACTAACTTATAAAATATTAAATTTAAATAAAATATTAAGTTTTAAAGCTGGAAATGGCACAATTTAATATACCAACCCTCGACACAATAATATTGTAGTTAAACTAGGAAAGAAAGAAATTAATTCTAAATTACACATTGTGCGTTAAATAACTTATTATTATGGTAATTAGTGCCCAATTAAAGGGCGATATAATGGGGCCATTATTCAATCAATTAGCGTATGTAATTTGTCACCAATTATTACTACTATCGGTACAAAAAGGGTTATTAAAGCTAAATTATTTATATTTATCTAATTATTTGTATTTATTAATAGTAAGGTGTTAAATTTATATCGATATCGAAATCAAATTACAACTACCATATAAATCTTTAGGAATTTAAAAGAAAAGAAAAATGATAGTGTAAGTCTAGGTTAATGTTTAAAATGCAATCGAGGAAACCAGATTCACCTTATTAATGTTTAATATATTTTCTTTTTCGTTAAGGGTAATTTTTTAACTTTATAGTCAGCCCATCTCGTTGTAGATAACAGGAAGGTGGGGTTTTTGGAGCTTTCAGAAGTGATACTCGTGTTTCTAGAATTTCAGCCTATTATAAATCCATAACGGCACGATTCAGTGAATAAAACCAAAGTACTTTATTACCATTAGCTGATGCAGTAGTCTATTACTGGATTTATACATCTTTAAAGGCGCTTCAACTGTCTCCTGTCTACAGTAACCAAGCTTCATCAGCCATATAGTCAGTCAAATGATCGTCACTTTATTCAGCTGCATGAGACAGCATGTTCTCTGCCAAGTTTGAAGGTATTTATTCAATAATTAACCGGTTCTCATATTTTGGTTCAAATCACCAGCTTTGAACATCCCATTCTTCAACTTTCATAGTTATGACTTTAGATATCTTATAAATGTCTCCATTTCTGATTCTATGTATTAGATAAAATCCTTAGCCTGATACGAGATTGTAAGCTTAAGATAAATGTTATCCATACTAAGGTACAACCTACTGATGATCAGGATTTAGAAAGCTATAATAGTTTTGTGAATAATTCTGGTCAACATTTCTCTGAACCTTTTTATTATAATTACTTCAGTCAAAAAAATATTCCTAAAAGAATTAAAAATAATAAATGATAATAAAAAGTTAATATGAAACAACACTACACTAATTACTAAAATAATATTTAAAGGAGGTGAAACTATAAAAAAATATATTAAAGTTTTAACATTTAACCAAAATGGTCCAAATAAATATATTTAGCAAGTTAGAAAGCCAGGAACATCCTCTGCTTGGCCCAAATGTGTTTTTACTAAACTGTTGCGGAATGATTCTACCGAATAGAAAACTTCAGAAATTTCTTTGGAGATTTTTCCAATTTATAATTATGTTAGTTGGAATATCTGAACTTATACAATATTACTATATTATAACTGACAAAGATGTACTAATCAGTACATTAAAAATTACCTTGACTTCTGCAATTAGTTTTTATAAATTATTCAGTTTATTGTTCTTAGAAAAGCGTTGGAGAACTGTCATTGCTTACTCCAGTAGAGTTGAAATTAGGTATCGTTTCTCATCTGAATCTTATAAAGACATGAAAATCATTATCAAGAAGTACACTAGATATAGTAGAATTATCACTTTTAGTTATTTAATTTTGATAATTATTACTATTGGAGCCTTTATTTTTCTACCACTTTTAAAGTTAATGGTATCATCCGATTATAGAAAACAAATTCAAAGTGGTGTTACATCTGCCGAGCAAGTTGTGCAGTTATGGATTCCTTGGGATAGAAATACAATTTGGGGTTATACCCTATCATATTGTTTAGAAGTATCTGCAAGTTTATATACAGCAGTTTTAATATTGGCTTTTGATACTATAGTGATAGTATTAATGGTATTCTTTGGGGGACAAATAGATTTGTTGAAATTAAGATGTTCTAGGATTTTTGATTCTATAGATGATATAGCTAGAGAACGTATTATTGAATGTTGTTTAATTTATCAGGATTTGATTAAGTAAGTTCTATAAAATTGTTATTTGTTATTATTAGCCATGTACTACTTTTAATTAACTTTTATTTATATATTTTATTTCAGACATGCAAGAATATTTAACTCATTATTGTCTCCGATTATGTTTTTTTGTGTGCTTGTTTGTACTATAATATTTTGCACAAGTGCATACCAAGTTCTCATTGTAAGTATTTAGTTAATCATTATTTTTTAATTTAAAAATACTTGTCGAGTGGGTTGTATTTTATTATAAAGATTTTTCTTTAAGTCAATAATTCTAAGTTTTTTTCTTTGACTGCCAATCCAGATTCTTAATAATATTTTTATTCTCATAATAAATTTTGACTGAAATAACTTTAGCACAAAAAAAAAATAAAAAAAATTGTATCACTAGACACGAAGCTATCTCCGAAACTAAAAATGATAGCGACATGAGTTAGATCAAAACATGCATTAGAAAACTAATAAAGATATAACTACTTGTACTATTTGTTTCTTCTGTGATATAACTCAAGTTGAATTATTAGCACCGGAGGGACAGAATTATATTGTTATTTACAAATATTTTTTTGTTATTTATTTTGCTTTTAGATGGAAGTAGACCACGCAGAACGTCTTGTAGCCCTTCAATATTTGTTTTTTTGTGTGACCCAACTTTTTGTCTATTGCTGGCAAAGTAATGAGGTATCTTATAAGGTAAGTTCTATTTGTTTAAACTGTGTTATTTATATATACTGCAACGATATAAGCATCTGTATGCCATCATTACATCTAACGTTACATTCTAATGGCTTTCTCATAAAAAAAAATTGAGTGGAGGAACTATTGTGGAACTTTATTTATTTAAATTAAATACCTTGTAACTTTATAACATATAATTATTATATTTACACAATTTAAAAATTAAACAATCTAATTTTATACACTGCTAACAAACACTTATTAAAAACATTTCGTAATCAAAATTCATTTGTTTTTTTTTTTAAATACTGGCACTTTAAAAAGTATAATATATATAAATACTGGCACAAAATAATGCTTATAGCAATATTTTGTGCCAGTATTTTTTTTATTTCTTTTTTGTTTATTTTGTTGAAACAATGTTTCTACAAGTCCTTGTACTCGAAAACAAGTGGTGCACTCGTCACGCTAAACCAGATAAATTGTTTAGCGGTGATCAACATATTATTATAACGTGACCATTTTTATTTTTACTCAAAATGGAACATTGTCAAAATTATAGCGACAGTCACAATAATAAAACAATATACATACCTACATATCATCACGGATGCCTTACGGCGCTCAAGACCGCCTAGACGGCCCCAGGGTACCCAGCGGTGGGGTTTTAATCCCACCTCGTCGTAGCCCATGGTATGAAAAAACATTAAATTATTTTAATGCGCATGTTGACATTAAAAAAGAATTCAATTCTTAGCAATTCTTGTTATCAACATGGCTTCAGTTAATTAAAATGATGGTTTGATTCAATCTAATTTAGGAAAAGTCTAAATTCTGTATTATAAATTTAGAGTTTTTATGCTTATGCAAACTGAAACAGGACATTTTGGCGTTCCAAAGCTTTCCACTGGGGCACCGGGACGGAGCAGCGAAAAAGGGACACTCTCTATCAAAACGGGACTTATGGTCACGTTATCAATAAGGTTTAATGATAACGTGACCATAAGTCCCGTTTTGAACACTGGGTACCTTTTAAGGCTGTCTAGGCGCATGTGTAATGATTAATAAATAAATAACTAGCGACCCACTCAAGTTTAGCTCGGATTACTACTTATTATATGTATCACTATACTATATATAAAACAAATATGTATAGAGTATACAAATTGTGGTAAAAATATTTAGTCAAAAAAGAATTTTTTAGGGCTCTGCAGTTGCCTTAACGCCCATAAAAACATATTCCAATATTACAACTTGACTGTTTGTCGAAGTTCAATTATGAGACAATATTCTTAGCTATTCATGGATTCTTCGTACGGTTGCCGGGTCCATCGCGTGGTTAGAAGGCAGGGGAATGAGCTGCAGTGTTCCCGGACTTAAGACCGAAAATAAGTTTAAAGGCCTTTAACTCTCACCTGCACTATGTTCACTATGCTCTCTACTCAACCAAATTCTATTCTTGGAAACACGTTCAATAAAAGTTCATATATTGAAGGATCTCGGGAGGCTAAGACCCTTTAATAGATGATGTAAAGACTGTACTGGTATCTTGCACAGACTTCCACTGCATAAAGTTGAGTTTTAAAACCGTTTATAGTAATTTCAATTGTGAGATTAACATATTTGGTCTGTAATTTGATGGTATTCATGAACATTTTACAGTCTGGCGCTTTGTCCTGGATTGATAAAGGTTTACTTTTATGTTAGTAATTGTACGTAAAAAATTTTCTGTTGTAATACACATTTTTGTATTCTTAGAATATTAAAAAAAAAAATCTCATCACAGAAATATTAGTAAATACAATGATGAATTCAGTGCTATTAAATATTATATAGTACAATTACTTGCACTTATATTAATTTATAAATATAAAATAACACAAATTTATTAATATAATGTAGGTAATGATAAGATATAACATTTTAGCAAATACAAACATTATGAGAAGTGCCTAATTCTGTGTTTACTAGTAAAGCTACAAGACCTTCCAAGAACTATATTGTTTGTGTTAGCTTAAAATATCTTATGCCCGGTTACACCTAACCGACGGTAAAGTAAAAATATAAGTCAAATATATTTAAAGAATAGACAAATGAAATGATAGATATTGTCTAATAATTTGACGCGACACTCTACTGGTCCACATTTTTTTTCTGCCATACTGTTAGAATCAGAGGGGCCTGTCACTGTCACTCGTTTATATATTCAATAATTAATAATTTCTCATTATCCCAAAGCAAGTTAGTTATGTTTCTTGTAGAAATAAAATAAATAATAAATAAATATCATCTCGGGTGCCTTACGGCGCTTTCCTAGATGGCCTCAGTGTACTCAGAAAAGGGTTTTTAATCCCACCTCACCGTAGCCGATGGTATGAATCTACACTGAACAAGTAGTCACCTCGTTGCGATATTTGGATAGCTTCAATGACCATTCTCTAAACAGTTTCACAAGATTTAATGAATCTGTGACCGACAGCTTAATGTATAGTATATATTTAATGACAATTTTAGATAACATTTTATATAATTCTGCACCCTTGAATACAATGTTCACTCTCCCAAAGGTTAGCTGGTACATAACGCCTAAGGAATTAAGGTCACCTATGTATTTTTATGAGCAATAAAGAACTTTAAATTTAAATAATTATTGGAAAATTATAAAATTGACGTGATGTGAATTACCACCAATCATCTCGCTCAACTACTGAAAAATTCAAGTCCCTTAGTGAAAGTGTTGAGTAGAACAGTCTGTGAAATATGTATTCTGTTCAACCCATATTGAGAATAAATATTTATGGCAGATAATGATTGGCAGGTCAATGGAATCAGCTAACCACCTAGTCTTACACTAGTTGGTAATGTAGCTGTGTGTTCGGTTCGGTAGTATTTTTTATATTAAGATTTCTATACCACTGCGCGTTTAATTTCTAAATCTGATATCGAGCTAATGAAAAATCGTCGTTCTTTTGGTAATGAATAGCAGCCTAACCATACGCACTCTATGACCTCTTTGTTAAAAACTTTTTTTTGATTATTCATAAATATCTGTAAAGATTTATATGAAGTAAATACTTTTAATTTTGACCCTGTATATAATACTATAAGGTCGGTAAGAAAAATCGTATTCCTAGTGAAGAAAAATACAATTTCTACAAGAGTTTTAAGTTTCTTTCTCATTGGTCAATTCTCACAACTTTTGCGTTAATTTACTATCCACAATTTTACTATTACTGTGGTTCGTTCAACTCGACGTAGGGTAAAGATTTGATTTGGGTAACGATATCGCTATTTACTGAGAGGCAGAAAGTTATAGTTATAAATGTTTATGTTGTTTTATTTACACTTAGGGTAAGTTTGATAGGCATTAATTGCCTATTGGGACCGGACTCGTTACAACCGCCCATACAGATGCAAAAACTATCAAATAACGTTTTTGACACCGCCCATTTCGTATCCGAATCATTTAGAAAGCGATCATACTGTTAAACAACCGTGCATTGATAGACCCTATTCATGGACAACGCAGGACTGCTTACCATCAGGTACATACAAAGACTTATTTTATGTTACAGAGTGGAGATCTAATACGAGCGCCATATCAAAGTCTTTGGTACACCAAACGAGGAGGTTTTCGAAAAGATATTTTGATAATGACGCAACAATTTCGGAAAACTTTGACGTTTACAGCTGGTCCATTTTCTGATTTAACTATATCTACTTTTTTTAATGTAAGTTTTCCTTTTTGTAGAAAAATATTCGTGGCGAATATAATTATATCTATACCTACTAATATAATTATATCTATATCTACTAATATATTTATATCCATACCTACTAATATATTTATATCCATACCTACTAATATAATTATATCCATACCTACTAATATTAGAAAGAGTGGAGACCATCTTCATGGAGAGGGTGAGATTTTTGAATGTCAGCGATGACTTTCATCATCAGCGAGAAACATATGTAACTGATGATAGGAAATCACCATTTATCAAAAGTCGTTTTTTAGAGTCATATATGCAGTACCAACTTACAAATAATTTTCAAACAATAATAATAATAATATGTAGGAAACTTTACACATATTGCTCTGGTCACAAACTAAGCTCTAGGCTTGTACTATGTGTACCAGAAGCAACGATATAATACATATTATATTTTATAAATACCCAAACCATGACAAACTGTACAGAAAAAACGTACTAATATATTTTTTTGCCATGGGTAGTAATCGAACCCACGACCTCCGGATACAACACAAACAAGAGCTACTTGCGTTTCGTAACACGAAGAAAATATGGTTTGTCGTTAAAATTTCTATGCTAAAACATAAAAACTCGATGAAGGAACGGAACTTAACCGTCATTATCTGTGTTAATTATTAACTGTCATCGGTATCTTTATTTACGAGTGGTAGGGGCACTTATATTGATATTATAGGTATGATACTTTAATCAATCGATTCAAAAATACTAATTTGGAAACCAATAACTATTTTGTAATTTCAGTAATATTTAGTCATTTTTAAAAGTCAGCAATGACTTTGATGTCATCAGTGAGAAAAATATCAGCAATGACCAGCAAATAACGATTTATCAAAGGTCGTATATTTGAAAGTCATATGAGTGGTATCAAATTACAATTACGTGCACATTATAAAGGAGTTACTTGCATTTGGTTACACAAAGAAAATATTGTTTGCCGTTCTTGCTTCTCATAATATATTTCACAACAAACAAACAACTGCCACCGGTAACGTGTAGGTTTACGTGTAGTAGCTCGCTGACTAATATATCATACCTATAATAATCAATAATGATTAAAAATATCGATGACTAAAATATCATACCTATAATAGTCATTATTGATTACTATAGGTATGATATTTTAGTCATCGATAAATTTCAATAATACGAACTTCAGAAATGGATGACTTTTTAACATTTAGTCATCTGGTGATATTTAAAAATCGCACCCAGTGGTTACGCCGTTGGCGTATCACGTACGTCGATTCATACTAATGGCAAAACAATATAAGTATAACAATATAAGTGTATTTTCTGTACAGTTTACTATGGTCTGGATATTTATAATAGTAGATTTGTGGCTTTTAGCAGCCCGAGCCCAAGGCGAGGACTGATAGTAATGTCGGGGATAAATGGTTTTGTGGACGAGTTATAAACTCTGCTTTTCACTTCGATTACGAGGAAATAAAACATTAGTAAAACATAACATTACTTTAATAAAAATTCAAAGTAAAATTAGTACAATTTTGAATACTGAAGGTAATTGTTTTTATGTCTTAAAAACACATAATGCAAATAAATTTAAGTAAATATTATAAAATAACAAATTCTATCTATGAATTTCTTATTGTATTTGGCTGTATGGATCATTTTCTTTGCCTTAATATAGATACATTTATGAGTAGATATGTTTATGCACTTGTGCACAAAACTCGGTTTTGTGCAGCCTATATCCTGCACAAATAAGCACTTTCAAAGCATGAGAAGTGAAAAATATATTATGTGTTAGTATTGTTGTTACTGGTACATATAGTATAAGCTTAACTTAGTTTATGACAATATATTATGCAAAAATGTCCTACATATTATTTATTTTACTAATATGAACCACTTTCACTCTGCGACCAACTATAAAAAGAGCCTGTGGCGTACAAGACAGAGGTATTTGGGCAAATGCAGTAACATCTAACTATCTTGTTATATACGAACTCAATTTTATTAAGATAATTATCAATAATAGTATACGAAAGTTGTCACTATGTATACGCTGGTACCCTCTCTTTTTATATTGGAGCACGGAATGTTACTTTGCATGCCCCTGATGGTAAGTAGATCTACAAAGTCCATAATTGTCATTTGTAGGTCGTTGTCATTTGTAGTCTATTTTCAAGGTGCTGTTACGAAATGCGGCAACAAAGAAGAATTTAACTCTACTTGAATACTTTCGCTTCTTTATCGTCAAACGGGAAATTGCCCATTTCGTAACCGCACCCTAAAAAGAGCCTACCACTTCGACAAGCATATAGACATGCAAAATAATGCAGTGGGCTCCTGAAAACCTTCAATATCACAAGGCTTTCAGAGATATATGATGACTATTACTATTGTAAAACTTTTTTTTTAAAGATATATTTTTTATTGTTTCAGATAGTAAAAGGGGCTTACAGTTATTATACAATATTAAGCAAAACATAAAAAAAAAACTTATATAAATCAATATTTATACTTCATATTAAAATTAGTGTATATAATAGAATCTTTAATAAATAAATAAATTTTAATATTTTGTATTAATAATTAATTATAACTAATAAAGTAGATATCCATTCCTGGATAGGTCACTAATTGACACAATAATAAGGAAAATGTCATTTCATAAGTGACATTTAATAGCGAAGTTAACAATCCAAAAGTTGTAGTTATAATATTTTATCGACAAAAAAAATTTGTGAGGATTAAATAAATTAACAAAGGCGCGTTTTTTCAGGTATTTTTATTTTAATTACTTTACTTCAATAGGATTGTAATAGAACTATCCACGCTTTTTTTATAAGTGGTGGCCGAGTTGGTTAGACCTCAGACCAAAAACACTACAGTTTTTAGGTCCCCGGTTCAAAACCAGGTGTGTACCAGTGATTTTTAAAATTATAAATTCATGAATATTTATTTGACAACACCACTATAGTGCCTCGGAGAGCACATTAAGCTGCTAGTCCCAGTTTCACTATATCAACTTATGAAACTGTTTATATATAGGTTATTGCGCCTACAAATATCGCGACAAGCTAGCCACTTGTGAGGTGTAGGGGTAAGTCATACCACGAGGTGAGATTGAAAAGTGAGAATTTTTTTTAAATTATTTCTATGGGCGATTGGTTAGTAGAATACGAAATTGTCAATTAAGCTATTATGATTCTATTACGGTACGGTCGATTTAATGTTAATTTAGGAAAATCGAGACAAATCAAACATGAAATGTACTTAAAAAATTATAAATACGAAGTCTAAAAAGGGACACGTCTGTATAAATTGAAGCATGGATGAAGAGAAGTATGTAGAAATCCAGCGGGGTGGCGTATATTTCTCCCTGCTTACGCCTTAACATACAAACAGGCGTGATGGTGTGAATGTATGTAAAATAAATTAGTACACAACATTAGAAGAATAGGCTTTTCTAACTCTAATGAGAGTTCAACCGGTACTTGGACCTACAAGACCATTCTAAACAAAGGATTTAAAGTCGACTTAAGAAACAAATGATACCAAACCGATTTTAGAAACAAATAATTTTATACCAATTTTATAAACAAATGATTTCAAATCGATTTTAGAATCAAGGATCTTATTACAGCTTACCGATTTTTATTAGAGCGTGGCATATGACCTTGTATCTCTGATGGTAAGCAGTCTTATATACAAAATCGATGAATGGCGTCGATATATATTTTTGATTGTTGTTTGTTCGAAATGAGTGGGGGCAAAGACGAATTGCATTACGAGTGCTTATCATTAATTTATCATATCATAAACGCCGCTTCGTAACCGTAAGCTGAAAGGAGACTACCGCCTCGACAAGAAATCTATCCAGTAGTCTGCTGAAATCACAGCTAAGAACGAAACATAGCGGCTTTATCATCTGAATATACAATTAATTATTTCGCGGATTAAATTAGATATAAAAAAACAGAATTCTCCAAACTTTATTTTTCTGCTATTGAGTTTCCCTTACTGCTTTCTAAATTCTTTATAGACTCTAAAAAGTCGATAAAAAAATAATATTTTTAACATCACTAGTACTAGTTAATAAAACAATGTTAGAGAATTTCACAAACACTTGCTTGCAAAAGGTGGTGAAGGAATATCGACAATGACTGTGGTTGAAAAATTCCGAAAATTATTGGATCATGATCAACCTATTCTTGGTCCAAATATATTTTGGCTCGAAGTCCTAGGTTTAATAAAACCTAAAAAGAAAATAAATCAATTAATTTACAAGTTTATACAGTTTTCTGTATGCATATTTCTCGTAACTGAGTATATAGAAATTTATTTTACAAGATCAGATTTAAATCTAGTAATTAATAACTTAAAAATCTGCATGATGGCTATCACAAGTGTTTATAAAGTTATCAGTTTTATTATTTATCAAAATAAATGGAAAGATATTATAAATTACGCGTACAAATCTGAAAAAAGAGATCGTGAAGCTGCTGCTAAATCGTACCCAGAAATGTTACCAATTATAAAAAAAAATACTAAATACTGTCGAATTGTTAGTTATATATATTGGATTTTGGTTCTGGTAACAGTTCTGTTGCTTGTGCTTCAGCCAATATTAAGATATATACTATCACCAACATACAGATATAATGTTAAGAATGGAACAGAACCTTATGACCAAATTATGACTGCTTGGGTACCCTGGGACAAAAACACTCCTCGGGGAAACTTCGTCTCTACATTGTATCAAATATATTGTGTTATATATACAACGGGCTTACTAATGGGGTTTGATACTACTGCTATAGTGCTTATGGTATTTTTTGCTGGACAAGTGGATTTGTTGAAATGCAGATGTAGAAGAATTTTTGACTTCGACATTGGTACTGATATTGTCTCTAGAGATATTATAATAGAATGCCATTTGATACATTTGGAAATGATTAAGTATGTTTATTTTATTTTTATTTGTTTTAATACATTAATACATCAATTTATTATTTAGTAATGATAAAAATGAACAAAGAACTTACTAAATTAAATACCTAAAATAAAAAAATTAAAATAATTAAAAACATAGAAAATACTTACCTATAAAAACCCTAGTATACAATAATTAAAAATTAAAAATATTATTTAAACTGGTGCCGTGCGCCATAGTGCCTAAGTTACTGGCGGCGCGGCGTTTCTACCTTGCCGCGATAGCGAGGTTCGTGGGTTCGAGTCCCGCCACCAGGATTTTTTTCATTGCATTTTTATGATTATATATAGCTTTTTACCATACTGTACTTGTATAATATATTTAATGTTTACAGGTATTTCAAATTATATAATTCAGTTTTATCTCCGATAATGTTTCTCTATACATTTGTTTGTTCCATTGTGTTATGTACTACTGCATATCAAATTAATTATGTAAGTATATTATTTTATATGTATGTATGTATGTATATGTATCATCACGGGTGCCTTACGGCGCCCGAGACCGCCTACACGGCCCCAGGGTACCCAGCGGAGGGGTTTTAATCCCACCTCGTCGTAGCCGATAGTATGAGTCTACACCGAACAAGTGTCTAGCTCGTCGCGATGTTTTGAATAGACTCAATAACCCATCTTTTCGAAATAAACAGATTCTACTTCAGTGACTCGATAAATAATAATTCACAATTTCTACATTAACGCGGTTTCATTTCCAGTTTAACCGATTTTTTAATTTAAGTTTAAAAAACAGCGTCTAATCAAACCTTTCCCATACAAACATATATATTATTTTAATCAGTTTTTTTGTGTTGTGTACTAATTAATATAATATGAAGAACAGACATTATACACATATTGCCCTGGTTACAAATTAAGTTCTAGGCATGTACATACATACATCACGGGTGCCTTACGGCGCCCGAGACCGCCTGGACGGCCCCAGGGTACCCAGCGGAGGGATTTTAATCCCACCTCGTCGTAGCCGATGGTATAAGTCTACACCTAACAAGTGGCTAGCTCGTCGCGATGTTTTGAATATACTCAATAGACTTAAAAACTCTAAGTTCCCTGGTTCGAATCCCGGTGTGTACCAATGAGTTTATATTAAATAAAAAATGTACATTTGTTTGACAACACCACTATAGTGCCTAGGAGAGCACGTTAAGCTGTCGGTCCCGGTTTCACTATACCAACTTGTAAAACTGTTTATAGATGGGTTATTACTCATACCATCGGCTACGACAAGGTGGGATAAAAATCCCTTCACTGGGTACCCTGGGGCCGTCCAGGCGGTCTTGGGCGCCGTAAGGCACCCTTTATAACTAATAGTTAATTTGTATTTCTAGGTGGAGGCAAACTTAATGCAACGGATGGTTACTTCTGAGTATCTTTGTTTTGGAGTGTCACAGTTATTTGTCTACTGCTGGCATAGCGATCAAGTTTTTCACAAAGTATAAAGACCTATGTTTTTAATATTTTTTAAGTGTCAGCGATGACTATGATGTCACCAGTGAGAAAAATGTCATTGATGACTAGGAAATTATTATTTATCAAAAGTCGTATTTTAAAAAGTTTATTTGCGTTTCATTACACGAATAAAATATTACACGAATACTGTGTGATTTTGTACAATTTCATTAATATTAATTCATTAATTATCCTTTTATTATTATTTTTAATGTGTTTTGTTCTGTCGGAAGTGTTAGTGTTATTATTGTTCTGTCGGAAGTGTTAGTGTTATTATTGTTCTGTCGGAAGTGTTAGTGTTATTATTGTTCTGTCGGAAGTGTTAGTGTTATTATTGTTTTTTTTTTGTATTGTGTTTGTTCAATGTGCTTTGTGATTGTTCTTGTTAAGTTGTGCAATTTTTGTAATTAACTAATTGTTTGACATTTTGCACGCCAAAACCGGCAGAGTATGTAGATCTTAAATTTATTATGTATCACCTTTGTAACCATAATCTTGCAAACTAAAGATTATTTATTTAAAATATTGTTTGTCGTTCTTGTTTCTTATATTAAATACATTTTTAATGGTAACGTAACCTAACGTAAAATTCGTTTTACGTTAAGTTACGAAAGAATTCTTTAGGACGGGGCGCTGCAGTCCCGCGAAGGAATGTTACCAACATTCCTTCGCCTCAGTTTTATAACTTTCCAAAAATATTTTAAATGTGAATTCGATTTATTTTAGTTTATTACAATTTATATAAATACGACAATTTTGTTGACATTGAAGGTACTAATATTTAGCACTTATGTTTACTCTTTTTATAATTTAAGTAAATAATATAAATAAATAAAAATTCCTTACAAATAGGTTCATAAAATTGCAAGAACCTGCTTAAATGTTGTTTGTTGCCGCTAATCTTAGGAATATTGATTTATTTATTGGAGCACGGAATGTTACTTTGTATCTACCTGATGATAAGCAGACTCTTAAAGTCCATGCATATAGGCTCGATCAATACGTTGTTATTTAACAGCATTGCTCGGTCCCACTAAGCCGGATAACTGATGCGGTTACGAAATGGACGGCAAGACAAGTTTGCATTACGAGTTTGTTTTAATATCCTCGTTGCTTTATCGTCGATTCTACTAACCGTTTTGTAACCACCCCCTAAATAGCAGACTGCTACCTCAACAAGACATCGATGCAATCTCCTGAAAACCGGTGAACCCACAGACTAAAATCGAAACACTCTAGGACACTTGAAAGTTTCTGTATCTGCATGGGCATAACAAAACCGGCCAGTCGGCCTGGCGAAGTTATAGAGACCTTCTTCCCGCTTGAGAACTTGTACAGTTTTTTTTTAATTTGTAGTAGATACTTACTGTATTTTAACTTGTAGTATGTACTTACTGTTTTTTTAACTATTAGTATGTACTAACAGTTTTTTTTAATTGTAGTATGTACCTACTTACAGTTTTTTAACTTGTAGTATGTACCTACTTACTGTTTTTTAACTATTAGTATGTACTTACAGTTTTTTTTACTTGTAGTATGTACTTAGAGTTTTTTTAACTTGTAGTATGTACTTACTGTTTTTAACTTGTAGTGTGTACTTACAGTTTTTTTTACTTGTAGTATGAACTTACTGTTTTTTTTTAACTTGTAGTATGTTACTTACTGTTTTGTTTTTCAGACTAACAACCTAATGCGAGCGCCATACGAAAGCAATTGGTATAAACATAATAAGCGAAGCAGAAAGGATTTAATAATTTTAACTGCACAATTACAAACTAACCTAGTTTTTACTGCTGGACCATTCGCTAATCTTACCTTACCTACATTTATTAACGTAGGTTTAATTACTGTTAATGGTACTAATATAATAATAATATATGTTTCACCGAACGCCTCCTATTTCGGGCGTAATTTTAAATGTCCCGCCGTGACTGCATTTGTCCCGTATTTCAATCGTGCTCGATTTGTTATTACCAAGTCAATCCTGCTACGGCTGACAAGCACTTATATGCAACGTTCGTACGAATTACATACGTACCCCTTGCTTAATATTTAATATATACTTATAAGAAAAAAAAAAAAGGACAAAAATAATTTAAAATGATTATTAACAAAAATTAATAAACCGAAATATGTTTTTGTCGTTCCTCAGAAATCCCTTTTTTTTAATGTCCCGGATAAAAAAATCTGAAATCCTGTATTTTTATTTGTATTTACATAGTCTGATAAAAAATCTGGCAACCAGGAACAACGATATTAATACATATTCAGTACTTTAAAAGGACCAGATTTTTTTTTCTTAATATGGGGGATATTAGTGATACAATTGTTAAGTCAGAAACGTAAAATGAAATAGTTTGTTCGATAGAAATAAATCGTGAAAGTAGCCCTGAAATTTTCTTTTTCCGGATTTTATGACATTACTACAAATATTTAACATGATTTTTTGTTTACAAAAGTGTATATGATAAATAAAAAGAAGATTGTTAATTCATATTTTACATTTTTTATGTAGTTCTTCTTAAATTAATATTTACGGCACTTTGTTTCCGTGCGACTTTTGGTAGTCCACGCTGCTTACTCTCAACCAAGACCGTATTTGAACGCTGAGATAAAACATAGGCAAATAGATACAAATACGTAATTTCTTCAACGAGCATACCTCGCCTGAATTATTATTATTCCCTCGCTCTCACTTAATAGGTACTGTTCTCTATTTTGTATATTTTATTAGTTTTATATGATTTTTATTTGTGCACATAAAACTGTTCGAGTACTCCTGTAAACGCTTCGATTACTTTGGTTCGGTTTGTGTACTTTGACGGCTGATTCGATTGGTTTAAAGTCTAAGCTACGCCTGCAGTTTACGATTTAAGAAGCCAGGAAAAGGATTCGCATTCCCGAACGTCTAAAAACATGTAAATGTTGTTTTCAGTGATATCAAAGTTTTTTTTTAATGAAAAAAGAATGTAGTAAATAGTACTTACTCGATCCTAATAAGATTTTTTTTTTATAAAAAAAAACTATTAACTTTTGAAAAGATACCCAAAGTTTGATTTATGATTCTAAAAATATTAATTTAGTTGTCATTTTACTACTTAACACATTTTTTATAAAGAAATTATGTTATTAGGATCGAGTAAATAAATTCTGCACCTCCATGTTCTTTTGTTTCTAAAAAAAAAACTTTATTATAACTGAAAACAACACTTAGATGTTTTTTGACGCTCGAGTTCGCAAATATATACGTGGTGGCCGATTTGGTTAGACCTTGGACTTAAAAACACTTAGGTCCCTGTTTCGAACCCCGGTGTGTACCAATGAGTTTTTAATAAATAAAAAAATATACATTTGTTTGAAAACACCACTATAGTGCCTCGAAGAGCACGTTAAGCTGTCGGTCCCGGTTTCACTATACCAACTTGTGAAGCTGTTTATAGATGGGTTATTGAGTCTATTCAAAAACATCGCGACGAGCTAGCCACTTGTTCGGTATAGACTCATACCATCGGTTACGACGAGGTGGTATTAAAACCCCTCCGCTGGGTACCCTGGGGCCGTCTAGTCGGTCTCGGGCGCCGTAATGCACCTGTGATGATATGTATGTGTTCGTTAATCCTTTTTCTGTGCAGTTAAGTGAAAAACAATAGTAAACGAACATACTGCCGAATTTAATCCCATACCTCTGAATATAACGTTAAAGGCGCATCCTAATTCATGGAGCTAATATTTTTTTTGTGTAATAATAATTTATTTTTAATTTATGTTTCAGATAATAAAAGGTGCCTATAGTTATTACACTCTTCTTGGTACATAAAACATTAATAATTTATTTAAATTCTTTATTGCACATAGCATCGATAGCCTCGATAAATCGATACAATATATCGAGTTTATAATCGATACAATATATTGAATGAATGTTCATTCGTAAACTTCATTTTATCGACTGTCGATATATATCGATGTGATTATGCTAAAGCCCCATTGGGGAGATTTATGCCTTAGGCATTTCACTATTGTACTATTTCACGTGATTACAAACTTTTAAATTATATCTGTTTTGCTAATATGTACCAATCTCTAGTAATTTAATAAAAAAAAATATAAAAAAAAAAATGTTATAAAAATAAAATCTTTTTCTTAATAATAATTCGTTTTAATACTTTTTGATTTAGAGTTCTTTAGTTCATTCGCATTGTAAAATAATATAAAAAACTAAATTTTTAATAATACTTCTTAATAAAACTTTAAATTTTAAGAGAATTAGGGCCCTTGCTATTTGTTTGGTTTAGACTAAGAATACCGGCTATGAAGATGTGTTTTTTTTATTATGGAACACTGCATATAGCAATTGTATCTACCTGATGTTAAGCAGACCCACAAAGTCCATGAATGGGGTCGATCAATAGATTGTTGTTTACCAATATATTTCGCTCCCATTATGTTAAATCTAAATAAATGCTAAATGAAGCGGTTACAAAATAAGCGGCGACATTGACGTATTTGCATTACGACCCTATTAATGATAATTATCGCCAAATCGATCGCCCGTTCGTAACCGTACCTTGAGATAAAAAACCGATGCAGTAGTCTCCGGAAAACCGGTGAAACAACATACTTAAACCGAAACATGACTGGGTTACTTCACGGTTTGTACATCTATATGGGCGGTGGTAACGAGACCGGTCGGTCGGCCTAGCGAAGTTATAGAGGCCTTCTTCCAAACTAATAGAAGCCCCTTTGCCTTCTAGATGGTCTCAGGTTCTGTAAAGTATTAATATCTATTATGCTCGCAGTTAGAAAAAAACGAGTTTAAGTATTACATAGAATTATAGTTGGCCCCTCCGTGCTGAAGTTTTTTTTTTTAAATACACTTAAATATGTTCAAATCTGTTGTATTCTGTACCACCTGTCAGTTACTCCCTCTATAAAATTCCCTCCGAATATTCGTTACTCCCTCCGATTTAAATGAGCACCTACTGAAAAATGTTTTCAGTATCGTCTTATCAAACACTCTTCATAAAAGTACTGATATAAAAAAAAAAACTGGAATAAAAGCGTGACACTTTAATAGTGTGTTATTAACTGCGTAATATATATGTAAAAATGTAAAGTAAATAGGTATTATTATATAATATAAGGTACAATCAACTTGTTTTAAAATTATTATGTGGAGAAGTAAAAATATAATTAATTAATATGTATGTATCATAACGGGTGCCTTACGGCGCCCGAGACCGCCTATACGGCCCCGGCACCTCGTCGTAGCCGATGGTATGAGTTTACACAGAACAAGTGGCTAGCTCGTCGCGGTGTTTGGATAGACTTCAATAACCCATCTATAAACAGTTTCACAAGTTGGTATAGTGAAACTGGGACCGAAAGCTTAACGTGCTCTTCGAGGCACTATAGTGGTGTTGTTAAATAAATGTTTTTAGATTAAAAACAAATTGGTACACACCGGGGTTTGAACCAGGGACCTAAGTGTTTTTCAGTCAACTCGGCCACCACGTATATATATATTATGACTTACATACATATATTATACCAGAAAATCTAACCCTTGTATACTTCTTATATAACTTTTATTTTTATTGAATCACGGCATGTGACTCTGTATATACCTAATATTAAACAGACCATTCAGGTGGAGGGAAGGTCTCTATAACTTCGTTAGGCCGACCGACCGCTTTCGTTACCACCGCCCGTACAGATGCAAACACCGTCAAGTGACCTAGTCATGTTTCGGTTTTAGTCTGTGGATTCGCCGGTTTTTAGGAGACTACTGCATCAATCGGTGCGGTTACTTATTTTTTTAATATATACTCGTAATGCAATTCGTCATTGTCGCCCCGCATTTCGTAATCGCATTATTTAGCCGGCATAGTAGGAGCGATCAATATAGTTTAAGAACAATTAGTGATTGACCCCATTCATGGACTTTGTAGATCTGCTCACCACCAGGTAGATAAAAAGTCACATGTCGTGCTAAATAACGAAAATATATAAAAAAAATACCTGCAAGTCCATAAATGGAGACGATCAATACATTGTTATTTGAAAATATTAATCGTCTCTACTATGCCGGCTAAATGATGCGGTTACCAAATGGGTGACGAGAAAGACGTATTTTCATTTCGTTGCTGCTTTAACTGTGATCCCATTAGAACAAAAATCTATATTCTAATGGGTATCAGAAATCAAGTAGTCTACAAATTTGAGAACAATTAGCATCACTTATCAGTGGTTCTCAAACACTCAATTAGTTCAATCTTACTCAGGATTGTTCATTAGATTGCAGATTGTTCATTAGATTGCAGATTGTTCATTGGAAATTCAAACAGATTTCTAAACATTAAAGTAAGAAGTTAAAGTAGTAATTATTCTACTAAATCATTTATTTTTATTGGAGCACGACATGTGACTTTGTATCTACCTGGTGGTGAGCAGACCTACAAGATCCATGAATGGGGCCAATCAATAATTGTTTTTATACAATATTGATCGCTCCTACTATGCCTGCTAAATGATGCGATTACGAAAAATGTATCAACGTCATATGAAAGTTGGAATTTGACACATATTGCATGGGAAATATGTCAAAATTTAACTTTGACGTGCAGTTGATATCCAATTCATTTAGTAGAATAAAACCTTCTGGTTAAAGCATTGTGGATTTTGACAGGTGACAGCATATGTTATGCTTATAGTTCTATGACAACTGTCAAAATCCTTAAGTTTCGGTGTAGTAAGCCTTCGTTTTTTCTAGATCCCGTCTATCTTTGGAATTTGTGCCTTTTTTTATGTAAGGTATATATATATATCTTCACGGGTGCCTTACGGCGCCCCAGACCGTCTAGACGGCCCCAGGGTACCCAGCGGAGGGGTTTTAATCCCACCTCGTCGTAGCCAATGATATGAGTCTACACCGAACAAGTGGCTAGCTCGTCGCGATGTTTTGAATAGACTCAATAACCCATCTATAAACAGTTTCACAAGTTGGTATAGTGAAACCAGGACCGACAGCTTAACGTGCTCTCCGAGGCACTACAGTGGTGTTGTCAAACAAATGTACATACATTTTTAAATTAAAAACTCATTGGTACACACCGGGATTCGAACCAGGGACCTTAGTGTTTTTTAAGTCCAAGGTCTAACCAACTCGGCCACCACGTAACTTTTTGTGTAAGGTCTCAGGGTAAATTTTGTTAAATTAATTAATAAATACTATCACTGATGCTTTTTGGCCTCCAAGAACCGTTTAAACGGTCTCAGGGCCAAGGACATTAAACACATCGCTCAGTCACAAACTAAGCTCTAGGCTTGTACTATATGTACCAGAAGCAACGATATTAATACATATTATATTTTATAAACACTCACACCATGACAAACTGTACAGAAAAATATACTAATATTTTATGCCATGGGTGGGATTTGAACCCATGACTTGTGGTTGCAACTTTGGCGTTGTATGTGACAACGCGGCGGTCAATAGTTTTTTTGCATAAACACGCTTACGCCAGGTCTCCAGCAGTCAGGCCACCAGCTAGTAGTTCAGCGTACGCAACGGAAGCTCTCAAAAGGAATAAATTTTCCACGTTTTTGCAACATTTGATGCTCCGCTCCTATTATTTGTAGCGTGATATTACATAGCCTATAAGCCTTTCTCGATAAATGAGCTATCCAACACTGACAGAATTTTCAAAATTGGTTCAGTAGATCCAGAGATTAACCCCTACAAACTCACAAACTTTATCTTATTATCATATTAGCATAATAGATAAATAAAATATTAATATAGTATAGATAAATAAAATATTAATATAGTATAGATAAATAAAATATTAATATAGTATAGATATATAAAATATTAATATAGTATAGATAAATAAAATATTAATATAGTATAGATAAATAAAATATTTATATAGTATATAAAATATTAATATAGTATAGATAAATAAAATATTAATATAGTATAGATAATTAAAATATTAATATAGTATAGATAAATAAAATATTAATATAGTATAGATAAATAAAATATTAATATAGTATAGATAAATAAAAATAAGAGATTTTCAAGTTTTTGTTTGTTAATGTGTGGGAGGAATGGCGTCCTAGCCAAACGATGACCATCAGGTTTGAGGTGACACATTTTTTTTATTACTTTTTATTGGAGCACGACATGTGATTCAGTATCTACCTGGTGGTGAGTAGACCTACAAAGTCCATGAATGGGGTTAATTAATAATAGTTCTTAAAAAACTTTGATCGCTCCCACTATGCCGGCTAAAGATGCGATTACGAATTGGGCGGCGACAAAGACGTATTGCATTACGAGTATATTTTAATATACTCGCTGCCTTATCTTTAATTCAACCACCCATTTCGTAATTGCACTTTGAAAGGAGACTACCACCTCGGCAAGAAATCGATGTAGTAAACTCTTAAAAACCGATAAACCCACAGACTAAACGTCACATGATGGTTTTTGCATCTGTATGGGCTGTAACGAGACCGGTCGGTCGGCCTAACGAAGTTATAGAGATCTTCCTCCTAAAAAATAGCTAATATTTATTATGCTCGCAGTTAAAAAAACCGAGTTTAAGTTTGTAAAAAACACCTCAAGTTTGTAAAACTTTAAATAAAAAAATACATAGAATTATAGTTGGATTTTATTTGAACATATTTAAGTGTATTTTAATAAAAACTTCAGCACGGAGGGGCCGTGCTGAAGTTTTTATTAAAATACACTTAAATATGTTCAAATCTGTTGTATTCTGTACCCCCAGTCATTTACTCCCTCTACCGATTTAAATGAGCACCTACTGAAAAATGTTTTCAGTATCGTCTTATCAAACACTCTTCATAAAAGTACTGATATAAAAAAAAAAAACAATCAGGAATAAAAGCATGACACTTTAATAGTATGTTATTAACTGAGTAATATATATGTAAAAAAGTAAAGTAAATAGGTATTATTATATAATATAAGGTACAATCAATTTGTTTTAAAATTATTATGTGGAGAGGTAAAAAATATAATAAAATAATATCACAGACCTTGATACTACTTGTAACGTGTTCTTTGCTAATTATATTAATATATAATTTGGTTATACCCTGTACTTTATTTTCTTTAATAAAATTATATATTTCATCATGAGAAAAATAGTGTTGTAAAAAGAAAATAACTTTTTTTTTTTAAGTAACACGATATGGTTAACAAAACCATTAGTCCAAGAATAGGGACAACCAATTATGTATGGTTTGTTTAAACATTTATTTTATAGGTTATTTTAATTCCTAGTTTTCTAAAAAAAAATATAGTCGTGACAGATATTAAATGTATATTTTTTTATTACATCACGGAATGTGACCTGCAAGGTCCAAGTATTGTAATTTAACAGCATTGATCACTCCCACTATGCTGGTAAATAATGCACGAATTTGCATTATGAATCAACTTTAAATTAATAAATTAATCCTTGTTACTTTCAAATCTATTTCTCACTTTGCAACCGCATCCTGAAGTGAAACTTCTGCCTCGAAAGAAACGATGCAATAGTCTGTTGAAAACCGTTGAATCCCCACAGACTAGTGCCGAAACATGACTAGTATGGACCAGTTCACAGTTCCATCGTGTTTAAGTTCAATTAATATTTGTCGTTCTTTTGTTAATGAATAGCTGCCTAACCAAATACTCATTTTCAGGTGAAAATGAGTACTTTTGGTTAGGCAGCAATGAGGTCATTCACCTCATTGTTAAACTATTCATAAATATCTGTAAAGATTTACATGAAATAAATGATTTTGACTTTTGCCACTTGACGATCTTAGTATATGGGGTATACTTAAAACCCTTAGTACAAATAAATGAGCTTAGATTTATTTTGTTAGACAACAAATTACATGACAGCAAGTCAAATGGTCGGTCCTAGTTTCACTATAGCAACTTATGAATTTGATATTTGCATGGTTCCATGGGAAAAGTTTTTGTTTTGATTTTAATTTTGAACCTCATATTTGCCCAAAGAACAACCTTTCAAATTCCGTGAATGTCTAAATTAAAAACAAGATAAGCTTGCCGCTTGTTCAGTAGGTAGTCCAATAAATATTATAGAAATTGTTTCAATAGTATAGCATAATATAGTAGGGATAATCAGATCGATATAATTTGACAGTCAGTTTATGAATGACCATTCATTCAAAAAAAAAATATCCAGGATCGATTTTAACAATTTACCATATCTTGGAGGATGAGCAAATATGATTGAAATAAGTTTGGACTATCGATATATGAAAAACATTTTTTCAAACTTATTCACATCACTTTAATTAGGTACTATATAATATAACCCAGATTTTCAACGAAATTCAATTATTGTTACTAAGATTTTTTCTATTACCGTTTAAAAAATCAACATGTTAAAACTATTTCAACGGTTAGAAAACCCTGAAAAACCATTAATGGGTCCAAATTATTTTTGGCTAGAATTTTGGGGAATGTTATTACCAGAGAAAACCTTAAATAAAATCCTTTGCCTCTTCCTCCACATTATGGTTGTGATATTTGCCACAACCGAATTCGTTGACATTTGGTTCATCAGATCTGATTTAAATTTAGTCCTCACTAATATGAAAATCAGTATGCTTTCCGCAGTTAGCGTCACTAAAGTTATCACCTTCTTCGTTTGGCAAAAGCACTGGAAGAGTATCCTTGAATATGCTTCTAAATCTGATCTTAGTTACAGAACTAAAAACTGTACAGACTATAACAGTATTATTAATAAGTATACTGTATACTCCAGAAAGATTACTTACAGCTATTGGATTTTAGTTTTTACCACTGTTATAGTGGTATGTAGCCAACCTTTTGTAAGATAATTTACAGATTCTGATTACAGAAGAAATGTCAGAAACGGAACAGAACCTTACTCAGAAGTTGTAAGTTCTTGGGTACCATTTGACAAAACTACTCTGTGGGGATATCTAGTAGCATCAGCATATCAGTATTATGCAACTATTATGGCTGGAGGATGGATCACTAGTTTTGATACAAATTCTATGGTTTTAATGGTATTTTTTGGAGGACAAGTTGATTTGCTTAAAGCTAGATGTGTTAGGATTTTTGGTACTGAAGAAGTTCCTGTTTCTGATGAAGAAGCTAAAGTCAGAATTGTTGAATGTCATCTTTTACATGTGAAGTTAATGAAGTAAGTAACATATAAAAAAAGCTAATTTCTTGTATTAAAATTTTATCTGTAAAAATAATTAAATCATCCTAATATAGAATATTATATTTTAAAATCCAAAATTTCTTCCAAATTATAGCTCCTCAGAAGCTGCTTAAAATACTTAGAACAGTGGGGTAACCACCGACTCCGATACCGTGAGTTCTCGTTCGAGTTGAGATCAAAAATGTGGTCATTTCATACAAATCATATTTACAAACTTCATAATATTATATATATATATATATTTGTAATTAATTAGGTGCTCGAACTAGTTATGCATTGGGCAATTCAAATAACGTTGTTTAACTTTTCGTGGTACCAAAAACATGGTTCTCGATGTCAACTCGAACGAGATCTCACGGTATCGGAGTCGGTGGTTACCCTGCTGGTCGTCTTCTATATTTCCACCAAAATTCGTTGCAAAAATTAGGACTTTAATGGTCCCCAAATGCATCAATTAAAAGTTTACCAAGATTAAAACCATTTGTTTTGCATCTGGAGACCATGTTCCTAGAGTTTCCATCGAAACATTGTTAGAAGGGCTATGTCTCTTGTATTTTAATTTGGGCAAGCAGAGTTACTGCGCCGAAGGATCTTGGTTATATATTGTTAGGAATTAATTGATTTATATCTTTTAGTATATTTATTGGAGAGCCTGATACTAATCAAACCTTAATGTCTATGAATGGGATCGTTCAATATGATGTTGTTTAATAATGTATTGATCCCCACTTTGCCAGTTAAAAGATACGATTACAAACGATAAAAACTAATCTGCATTACTAGTATAATCTTCTTTAATATCCTCGCAGCTATTGTAGTCAAATTAACTGCTCGTTTCGTAAACGCATCTTGAAAGGTAAAATCTTAACTCGACAGTAGGTATATTATTATATATATTTTTTTAAGTTATTCCATGACTTTTAATAGAGCACTATTCGAATTCTATTTACTGTAAAAAAATCGTTAATAATTTAATTAATTATATTATTCTTGTAATTTAATTACATGATGACCGAGTTTATTTGACAATAGACTAAAAAAATCGCTTCTAGTTTGACTATACCAACTTGTGAAACTATTTATAAATATACAAATTCCACAAGTTATAGCTTGTGAGAATAATAGGAATTGAAATGATTAAATTATTTAAATTGTATTGTTTGTTTAACATTGAAATTTGCTGTTGATTTTTTTTTTGTTGTATATAAATAAATAGACTCAAAATACCATTAATTACGACAAGGTGAGAATAAAACCCTACCGCTGGGTACCCTGAGGCGCCTATACAGTCTTACACCTATATTCATAAAAAATGCATAATAACTTATTGAGGCCATCAAGAATACTTTAGTTATAGAAGATTTTGTCTCTTTTTATTTAGCAACTAAAATTAATATGCGTAAAAGAGACAAAACATTGTTCTTCAAGGCCTCAATCAGTTTTAATCATGAAGGTAAAAACCGTGCCAGTCCGCGCGCCGCTACTGGAGTAAGCATCATTCAATTTGCAGGGTGCCGCGCGAGTTACAAATTTGTCACTCACACACACTTTCACATTTTTTACATCCTCAGTCTGATTTGTGCGTTCGGCGGAGAAAGTCGAAAAGAGCTTCGCTTTTATTGTCGGAAAAATGGTTAATTGTGCATTAAAGCTGTGTAGAAACTACTATTAAAAAAAAGTACCTAGTGTCACGTTTTTCAAGTATGTATTTAACATGTTTTTCTTATATTAAAACTTAATAAAAAATAATAATAAAACCCATAATTAAAATATCAAAATCTGACGGTAACTGTCAAACTATGTTCGTCAGTTAGAAGTTGAATAACTAGTGATGTGTTTTTATTTTTAATGAGAATTCGTATCATGCTTACTCCATTGGCGCGGGGCGCGTTTTTTTAGCTTCATGGTTTTAATGAATAAGGCCATTAGGTTATAGTAGGTTTTATCTCTTTTTTTATATTAAATTTTTAAAGATAAATATGCAATAAAAAAAATCCTGGTGGGGTGGACTCGAACCCACGAACCTCGCTATAGCGGCAAGGCGCTCAACTGCTGAGCCAACCAGGTTCCAGTCACCCCTCATGAATTTTGTCATTGCTTGTTATCTACTTATACACAGTCGCCCTCTATTAGCTTTCTTCTATTAACTCTATACGATTGAAGTTAGAATTCCTAGTTTCTAATACTAGATGGCAGAGGAGTCTGTTTTTTATTTTTACTTTTTTCAGATTTTTTTTTATATTTTTGCAATTTTATAAACTCCTTTATAAAAAATATATTTTTTTAGCAACACATCTTAATATGCGTAAAAGAGACAAAACCTATTGTAACTAAAACGAAAGTGTTCTTCAAGACATCAATAAGTTTTTATGAATAAGGCCATTGGTATTTAAAACAGCAAGGCTTTCTAATTAAAGATATATTATTTGTTATAAAAACCCTTTTGTGTTGGTAAAAATATATTCTAAGGAATAAGTAATGACAAATAAAATTTTGATTAAAACATTGTTTAATTGTCTTTATAGAAACTTAAATTAACTTTTCACTTGTTCAATTAAAATGTTCCTGAAATATTTGAGAATAATGGAAGTGTTAAATCCAAATTGTAAAGAAGTGCTATTAAAGAAGTGAATTATTTAATAAAATAATAAATCTTTTATTAATTTAATTCTTGTTAAACTTAAAAAAAAAATAAGGTAGTAATTGTAAGTAGGTAGGAGGAAGGCCTTTATGACTCTGCTAGGCCGACCGATCGGACTCGTTACCACCTAGTCAACTGTCAAGTGACCTAATCATTGTTTCGGTTTTAGTCTGTGGGTTCTCCGGTTTTCTGGAGACTATTGCATTGATTTATTGTCGAGGTAGTAGTTTCCTTTCATGGTGCGGTTACAAAACGGATGATTTGATGATAAAGCAGCGAGGATATTAGTATAGACTCGTAATGCAATATTGTACGTTTCCCGTCGCCACCCGCCCATTTCATAACGTCATCATTTAGTAGGAGCGATATTGATCGCTCCTACGTAGTAAAAGTTTACTGATTAAAAAAAAACATAAAAGTTAAAATCTTCTGCCAACTGTATTTAGATTTTTTTTTTTTTTTTTTCAGATTTGCAAAACTCTTCGATTCACTTCTTTCACCTATTATGCTACTTTACATGTTCGTGTGTTCCGTAATGATATGTGCTAGCGCTTATCAGATCACAGTAAGTATTGAAATAAAAAAAAGTCCTTTAAGAAGCCAGTAAAAGGTTTCGCGATCTCGAACGTCCAATAACGTCTAAATGTTGTTTTCAGTGATATCAAAGTTTATTTTTAATGAAAAAGAACGTAGAGGTGTAAATATTACTTACTCGATCCTAATTAGATAGTATTTTTATAAAAAATATACTTTTGAAAAGACACCCAAAGTTTGATTTATGATTCTAAAAATATTACTTTAGTTCTCATTTTAAAACTAAACAGATTTTTTATAAAGAAATTATGTAATTAGGATCGAGTAAATAAAATCTACACCTCCATGTTCTTTTTTTCCAAAAAAAAAAACTATATTATAACTGAAAACAACATTTAGATGTTTATTGACGCTCGAGTTCGCGAATCCTTTTCCTGCCCACTTAAGGTTCTTCCTGTCGACACTGTTGCATAAACGTACTTGATTTTATTTTTAAATAGAAACATGTGATTTTGTTAACCAGGCCTGATGTTAACCAGACCTACAAAATTAATAAACGGGGTCGATCAATAAGTTGTTGTTTAACAATATTGATCGCTCACACTATGCTACGATGCGGTTACTAAATGCGCGGCAACAAAAGTGAGAATAAAAATTATTATAAGCAATCACTAAGCGTTAATTGGTTGAAATGAAAACACAATATGGCGGCAACGAACACGTTTGACGTTTCAATTTATAGGCGATTTTAGGCGTTAGGGCGATTCCATATATCTAGTTCATAGACCAAGTTATTTATTATTGACAGATGGAAGCAAGTGCCATGCAGCGATTCCTGACCACAGAGTATCTACTGTTTGGTATAGCCCAACTTTTTATTTATTGTTGGCACAGCAATGATGTTTATTACAAAGTAAGTTTTTTTTACTATACCGCTGTTACGAAAATGATAATTTTTAAATTGAACATGGCATGTTACTTTGTATCTACCCATTATGACCTACAAAGTTATAAATGGGGTTTATCTATAAATTGGTCGCTTCAAATATGCCGACGCTCCAATTGATACGTTTACAAAATTGGCAGCCACAAAGGCGAATTTGCATTTTTGCAAGCCCACCAGAACAAAAAGGCATGGTGTTTCTTATATAATATATGTCGCACGTTAAAAAAGTGAAATGCCTTACCTGCGTGCGTTTTCACTTCTTTCTTTAATCCTGAGTCCTTTAAGCGAGCCGTGAATAATTTCAATCGTCTTTTTCTCAAGCACACAAAGTGGAATCAGCAAGTATGATTACTACCATTGAGAACATTCTTGGGCGTTACATTGCCACTTAAGATCAGGTGGAAGTAGAGTAATATATCCTGCTCTATTAGAGTCTACTTTTAATAACCTAACTAGCTGCTTCATCGTCGTGTTAAATTCCGTTTTTTTGTTGCTATAGAGTCAAGAATTAATTCGAGGACCTTTCGAGAGTGTATGGTGGGCTAAGAAGACCCCCCATGGTAAGGACCTGGTACTTCTTATTGGACAACTGAACAAAAGCATGGTGTTTACAGCTGGTCCGTTTATGAACTTAACTGTACCTACATTCGTTAGTGTAAGTGTACTAGCAATAGAACTTGACTTTTTAGCAGGGTTATTACACCCCTTCTAAGAAGTTCTATTCTATATAATAATAAAATGTAAGACAATTTACACATATTTCTCTGGTTATGAACTAAGATTGTCATGGTCTGGGTGTTTATAAAATATAATATGTATTATTTTATATCGTTGCTTCTGCCACACATAGTACAAGCTTTGCTTAGTTTATCATCATGTGAAAAAAAAATCCTACATATTATTATTATTAAATTTTAAAACATTTATTTTCAAGAAAAAAATATTACAAAATTTATTATCTATATATACATAATAAATATTGTATTTTTTTTTTCAAATTTTTAAGATATATATATATATATATATCTTAAAAAGTTGGTTAGACCTTGGACTTACAAAACACTTAGGTCCCTGGTTCGAATCCCGGTGTGTACCAATGAGTTTTTTAATTTAAAAATTTATGTACATTTGTTTGACAACACCACTATAGTGCCTCGGAAAGCACGTTAAGCTGTCGGTCCCGGTTCCACTATACCAACTTGTGAAACTGTTTATAGGTGGGTTATTGAGTCTATTCAAAACATCGCGACGAGCTAGCCACTTGTTCAGTGTAGACTCATACCATCGGCTACGACGAGGTGGGATTAAAACCCCTCCGCTGGGTACCCTGGGGCCGTCTAGGCGGTCTCGGGCGCCGTAAGGCATCCGTGATGATATATATATATATTATTAAAAACTGCAGCGTAGGTAGTTAAAACTTCTAGAATGAGGTGTAATATATTGTTTATGCAAGACATTAGGTGTAATATATTGTTTATGCAAGACATTAGGTGTAATATATTGTTTATGCAAGACATTAGGTGTAATATATTGTTTATGCAAGACATTAGGTGTAATATATTGTTTATGCAAGACATTAGGTGTAATATATTGTTTATGCAAGACATTAGGTGTAATATATTGTTTATGCAAGACATTAGGTGTAATATATTGTTTATGCAAGACATTAGGTGTAATATATTGTTTATGCAAGGCATTAGGTGTAATATATTGTTTATGCAAGACATTAGGTGTAATATATTGTTTATGCAAGACATTAGGTGTAATATATTGTTTATGCAAGACATTAGGTGTAATATATTGTTTATGCAAGACATTAGGTGTAATATATTGTTTATGCAAGGCATTAGGTGTAATATATTGTTTATGCAAGACATTAGGTGTAATATATTGTTTATGCAAGACATTAGGTGTAATATATTGTTTATGCAAGACATTAGGTGTAATATATTGTTTATGCAAGACATTAGGTGTAATATATTGTTTATGCAAGACATTAGGTGTAATATATTGTTTATGCAAGACATTAGGTGTAATATATTGTTTATGCAAGACATTAGGTGTAATATATTGTTTATGCAAGACATTAGGTGTAATATATTGTTTATGCAAGACATTAGGTGTAATATATTGTTTATGCAAGACATTAGGTGTAATATATTGTTTATGCAAGACATTAGGTGTAATATATTGTTTATGCAAGACATTAGGTGTAATATATTGTTTATGCAAGACATTAGGTGTAATATATTGTTTATGCAAGGCATTAGGTGTAATATATTGTTTATGCAAGGCATTAGGTGTAATATATTGTTTATGCAAGACATTAGGTGTAATATATTGTTTATGCAAGACATTAGGTGTAATATATTGTTTATGCAAGGCATTAGGTGTAATATATTGTTTATGCAAGACATTAGGTGTAATATATTGTTTATGCAAGACATTAGGTGTAATATATTGTTTATGCAAGACATTAGGTGTAATATATTGTTTATGCAAGACATTAGGTGTAATATATTGTTTATGCAAGACAGTAGGTGTAATATATTGTTTATGCAAGACATTAGGTGTAATATATTGTTTATGCAAGACATTAGGTGTAATATATTGTTTATGCAAGGCATTAGGTGTAATATATTGTTTATGCAAGACATTAGGTGTAATATATTGTTTATGCAAGACATTAGGTGTAATATATTGTTTATGCAAGACATTAGGTGTAATATATTGTTTATGCAAGACATTAGGTGTAATATATTGTTTATGCAAGACATTAGGTGTAATATATTGTTTATGCAAGACATTAGGTGTAATATATTATTTATGCAAGACATTAGGTGTAATATATTGTTTATGCAAGACATTAGGTGTAATATATTGTTTATGCAAGACATTAGGTGTAATATATTGTTTATGCAAGGCATTAGGTGTAATATATTGTTTATGCAAGACATTAGGTGTAATATATTGTTTATGCAAGGCATTAGGTGTAATATATTGTTTATGCAAGGCATTAGGTGTAATATATTGTTTATGCAAGACATTAGGTGTAATATATTGTTTATGCAAGACATTAGGTGTAATATATTGTTTATGCAAGGCATTAGGTGTAATATATTGTTTATGCAAGACATTAGGTGTAATATATTGTTTATGCAAGACATTAGGTGTAATATATTGTTTATGCAAGACATTAGGTGTAATATATTGTTTATGCAAGACATTAGGTGTAATATATTGTTTATGCAAGACATTAGGTGTAATATATTGTTTATGCAAGACATTAGGTGTAATATATTGTTTATGCAAGACATTAGGTGTAATATATTGTTTATGCAAGACATTAGGTGTAATATATTGTTTATGCAAGGCATTAGGTGTAATATATTGTTTATGCAAGACATTAGGTGTAATATATTGTTTATGCAAGACATTAGGTGTAATATATTGTTTATGCTAGGCATTAGGTGTAATATATTGTTTATGCAAGACATTAGGTGTAATATATTGTTTATGCAAGACATTAGGTGTAATATATTGTTTATGCAAGACATTAGGTGTAATATATTGTTTATGCAAGGCATTAGGTGTAATATATTGTTTATGCAAGACATTAGGTGTAATATATTGTTTATGCAAGACATTAGGTGTAATATATTGTTTATGCAAGACATTAGGTGTAATATATTGTTTATGCAAGACATTAGGTGTAATATATTGTTTATGCAAGACATTAGGTGTAATATATTGTTTATGCAAGACATTAGGTGTAATATATTGTTTATGCAAGACATTAGGTGTAATATATTGTTTATGCAAGACATTAGGTGTAATATATTGTTTATGCAAGGCATTAGGTGTAATATATTGTTTATGCAAGACATTAGGTGTAATATATTGTTTATGCAAGACATTAGGTGTAATATATTGTTTATGCAAGACATTAGGTGTAATATATTGTTTATGCAAGGCATTAGGTGTAATATATTGTTTATGCAAGACATTAGGTGTAATATATTGTTTATGCAAGACATTAGGTGTAATATATTGTTTATGCAAGACATTAGGTGTAATATATTGTTTATGCAAGACATTAGGTGTAATATATTGTTTATGCAAGACATTAGGTGTAATATATTGTTTATGCAAGACATTAGGTGTAATATATTGTTTATGCAAGACATTAGGTGTAATATATTGTTTATGCAAGACATTAGGTGTAATATATTGTTTATGCAAGACATTAGGTGTAATATATTGTTTATGCAAGACATTAGGTGTAATATATTGTTTATGCAAGACATTAGGTGTAATATATTGTTTATGCAAGACATTAGGTGTAATATATTGTTTATGCAAGACATTAGGTGTAATATATTGTTTATGCAAGACATTAGGTGTAATATATTGTTTATGCAAGGCATTAGGTGTAATATATTGTTTATGCAAGACATTAGGTGTAATATATTGTTTATGCAAGACATTAGGTGTAATATATTGTTTATGCAAGACATTAGGTGTAATATATTGTTTATGCAAGGCATTAGGTGTAATATATTGTTTATGCAAGACATTAGGTGTAATATATTGTTTATGCAAGACATTAGGTGTAATATATTGTTTATGCAAGGTATTAGGTGTAATATATTTTTTATGCACACATACTTCTCTTATTATAAACATCCAGTCTAAGGCATACTGTACAGAAAAATGTACCTACATTGTTTTGCCATGTATGGGGTTCGAATCCACTACCTCCAAAAACGCCAAATGCCTAACCACTAGACAACGAAGTAATTTTAGTTGACAAATTTAATAATAATTTGAACCTTAAGTAGGTACCGGTTAAAAAACGATTTGTTTAACTGATGAATATTTATTAATTATAGGCATTATCTACCAGCTTTAGGAGAGTGAAAATTTATTTATTTAAACTTATTTTTTTATTAGAACATTACACGTGACTCTTTACCCATCTGACGGTAAGCTGTATGCGTAGTCCGATAATGTGAGTAACCAGCAAGTATGATATTCAGTCTTCTGGTTGCTTTCACTAAGCCGGTTTTAGATGCCGGATATAGGATTTAGGAAAGATATATCAGTCTGGATAGAGCATTCGAGACTATCGCAACATCTGGCGATGTTTTAAAAACAAGAACAACAAGTAATAATTTTATTTTTATTTTTTACAGATCTTAAAAGGAGCGTACAGTTATTACACTTTACTGAGGAAAGGTTGAAATAGTTCTTTAATGGGTTTTTAGTGTTTGTGTGAAATAAAAATAAACTACAAAGCAAATAAACCTTGTGAAAGCTGCACTAAAACTGTTTTTAATGTTTCGGAGTTTTATTTATTTTAAGTTTAAATATTTTCTATAGTGTACACATACCTACATAAATATATAAACATACACATTTATATAAATACACAAACACATACACGCCATACACACTTATGGTTTGTAAATTACCATTTCCTTTTATGTAGAGCTCATTCGTAATATTTTACCGAATGTTCCATTATAACAATTTAAGAGATTTTAATTTTGTTATACTGTACTCACGCTCATATGCGTACACATACATATATTTAGAAACACATACGCACACACACACACACCACATACACTTGTGTTTTGTTTTGTAACTTACCATTTTCTACTTAAAAGTAACATTTTAATAAATATTTACATTTAATTTATAATAGTATAATATGTTTTACATTGTAGTCATCATCACATACATATGCATACATAAATTTTGTTTTTGTTTTGTATCTTACCATCTTATTTTTATAGCTCATTGTTAATATTTTACTAGATGTTTTGTAACTTTATAAAAGTTTAATATTATCTATCTATACACAAATCTTTAACCCTGTTCTTTTACCAATTACACAATGACTTTCCTCTTTTTAAACATTTTGTTTTTAAATTGCGACCAGACCTACATTGTCCATGTTTAACAGCAATGGTCATTCCTACTTACCTAATTAATGCGGTTATGTAATTGGCGGCGATAAAGACAAATTTGCTTTACGAGTCTACTTTAATGTCCTCGCAGCTTTATCGTCAAATCAACTGCCCGTTTCGTAACCGAACCCTGAAAAGAGGCTACTATCTCAACAAGAAATCGATGCAGTAGCCTCCTGAAAACTGGTAAACTCACACACTAAAACCGAAATATGGCTAGGTCACTTGACAATTTTTGCATCTGTATAGGCCTTCTTCTCACCTAAAATTCCTTATAAGGATAATCTTATACAACAAAAAAAAAAACAATTTTCCGAACGATATTTCGAATATTTTCTTTTATACAAACCTTGTCTTGACAATTGCAAACAGAAGCAAAAAAAAACAAATATGTGCAATATAGATTATGTACCTACTGTATATTGAAAACATATTTGCAAAAAAAAAAAAAACCAGGTGCACCCACTGGGTTCATTTTTTTATAACACGTTTATATTAAAGGCCTCATTAACCAAAAATTAGTATAATCAAACTTCGAGTACTGAAGGCAAAATAAATAGTGTTAAACGCTCGGCTCTGAAGATTATACAAAAGAATATATTTTGCTGGTCCCTATCAGTATTTGTCCTGGGGTTTGGGACAATTTATGCTAATCATTGTCCAATGCCACACGGACCTTTGAAACATTGTTCTTTCCTGTAGCAAAACTGGACATGTCCAAAAATCTATATTTATAATTTTTAATATTTTTTTTTGGGTCTCAAGCCATTATTATTAGTAGAAACCTTCAAATAAAATACTTAATAATAAAATTGTATATACAAAAAAAATTTACATTGATGTGATAAAAAAAAATGGCGTGTATATACGTGGTGGCCGAGTTGGTTAGACCTTGGATAAAAAAAAAAGTCCCTGGTTCGAATCCCGGTGTGTACCAATGAGTTTTTAATTAAAAAAAAAATGTACATTTGTTTGACAACACCACTATAGTGCCTCAGAGAGCACGTTAAGCTGTCGGTCCCGGTTTTACTATACCAACTTGTGAAACTGTTTATAGATGGGTTATTGAGTCTATTCAAAACATCGCTACGAACTAGCCACTTGTTCGGTGTAGACTCATACTATCGGCTACGACGGAGTGTGATTAAAACCCCTCCGCTGGGTACCCTGCGGCCGTCCAGGCGGTCTCGGGCGCCGTAAGGCACCCGTGAAGATATGTATGTATGTATGTGGACTCTAAACGAATTCTAAACATGTTAGATTGTTTAGAATTCGTGTCTGCCTGATTCTTTGTTTGTTTTTCGGTGCGTCACTACAAACTACTGAATCGATTTATATGCATTTCGATTTGTTGAATAGCTCTGGGGGTAAAATAGGGTATATTATATCGATTTGCATACAGGGAGTTCACATTTACAGGATCTTTGTGTTTTAAGAGATTTTCAATGAGTGATAGAAAGAAGTGATCTATGAAGCAAAGTTGGGTATATTTAATGACATAAAAATCTATTTAAAATGTTTTATATATTATAATTAATCTGTTTAGCAACTACAATGATTAGTAGGTAAGTACTTATTAAAACCCAAAATTATACCTACAAATTGGAGTTTTATATACTTTATTAAGCACGGGGATGGTCAAAGTAAAGAAATCTAAGATAAAAATCACAGACTAACAAAAATCGCCCTAAACCTTTTAAATTTAAAGTTAATAACTATAATTAAAATTATAGTTAAAATATAATTTTAACCTTTTTTTACAAAGTACCAATATAAAAAGTCTGATATACGTCCGAATATATGTATTTTTCTCAGTTATAGTAGACCGACCGGTCTTGTTACCACCGCCCATACAGATGCAAAAACCCTTGACAGTGACCTAGTCATGTTTTGGTTTTAAAACTGAAAACCGGTGGATTCACCGGTTTTCAGGAGACTACTGCATCGATTTCTTGTCGAGGTGATAGTGTGCTTTTAGGGTACGGTTACGAAATGGGTAGTTTAATTGACGATAAGGCAGCGAGTTTATTAAATTAATATACTCGTAATGCAATTCGTAATTGTCGCCCCTCATTTCATAATCGCATAATTTAGCCGGCATAGTGGGAGCTATCATTATTGTTTAAGAACAATTATTGATTGACTCCATTCATGGACTTTAAGGTCTGCTCACCACCAGGTAGATACAAAGTCACATGTCGTCATAAAAAAAAGACTCCACTAGCGACGCATCTGTCGATTTTGGCGTTGGTGGCGCCTATTCATGGACTGCATAATCTTCTTACCATCACAGTTATTCAGTCACATTTGTCCCATTTTTTTTTTTCTATTAACAAAAAAAAACAAAAAAAAATGGACTTAGTAGTTTTCTGGTTAGAATACAGTAGGTATTTATGTCCGCATAGTCCCAACTATAGGTGGCAGGTTCAATTTCCCGTCACACGCTATGTAAATGTGCGACAAACCCCGCTAAGTTAGCAAAATTGTATTGTATAATTTTCGTCCGCAACAAAATTTTGTGTCGCCGTGTAAAATATTGTTTTGTTATTCTGTTTTGAGTTCACAAGTTCTGTTTTCTACATAATTTAGGTATTGTTCTAAATTCAAAATGTTTGTTTATTTTGAATTAAGACTGTTCTGTTGAAGGTTACGATGAACAAAGTTAGTTTACTGTTTCCTTCATAACCATTAACAGTCTGTAATATAATGATAAAAAGTGGTCCCAGCCTAGTGGTTAAGTCACTTCGCAACTGATAACAAGGTTAAGCAGATGACAACAAGGCCGGACAGGGATGGGTAACCGCTTTATACAACGAGGCTATACCATCATAAACACCGCAATAAACTCGCCACTTGTTAGGTGTTGCCTCCGAATACCATCGGCGAAATGAGGACGGGTTCATCCCTCCGCTGGGTACTCTGAGGCCGTTTAAACGGTTCTCGGGAGCCAAAAAGGCACCCGTGATGATATTTTAGTCTGTAATATTCCAGTATTAGAGATAAGACTTTTCCAAAGCACGCTTTTTTTTTAATAATCCTTTTTTTTAATGGAGCACGGTATGTAACAATGTACCTGATGTTAAGCAAACCTACAAATTCCATGAATGGGCTCGATCAATACATAGTTGTTTAACAATATTGATCGCTCCTACTATGCCGGCTAAATGATGCGGTTACGAAATGGGCGGCGACATGGACGTATTGACATTACGAGTCTATTTTTAATATCCTCGCTGTTTTATCGACCAATCAATCGCCCATTTCGAAACCGTACCATGAAAGGAGATTGGTGTAATCTCCTTTCATGGTCTCGACAAGAAATTGATAAAATATAGTCTCCGGAAAACCGGAGAGCCCACAGACTTAAACCGAAACACGACTAGGTCACTTGACGGTTTTTGCATCAGTTTTTTTTTTTGAGTCCGGTCGGTCGCCCTATAGAAATTATAGAGCCTTCCTCCCATCTAGTACTATGTTCGACATTTCACACATATTGCTCTGGTCACTAATTAAGCTCTAGGCTTGTACTATGTTTACGAGACAAATATATATTAATAACCAGCTGACCCGCACAATTTCGTCTGCGTAACTTTAACCGTTTACGCAGCGCACGCAACGGAAGCTTCTTAAAAGGATCAATTCTCCCCCGTTTTTTCGACATTTTTCATTCATACTCTGCTCCTATTGGTCGTAGCGTGATGTTATATAGCCTATAGCCTTACTCGATAAATGGCTATACAACACAAATATTTTTTTAAGTCGGTTCAATAGATTCAGACCTTCACAAACTTTACCTCTTTATAAAATTATTAATAATAATAAGTATAGATCGATAATAATACGTTTATATACGTGGTGGCCGAGTTGGTTAGACCTTGGACTTAAAAACACTAAGGTCCCTGGTTCGAATCCCGGTGTGTACCAATGAATTTTTAATTAAAAAATGTATGTACATTTGTTTGACAACACCACTATAGTGCCTCGGAGAGCACGTTAAGCTATCGGTCACGGTTTCACTATACCAACTTGTGAAACTGTTTATATATGGGTTATTGAGTCTATTCAAAACATCGCGACGAGCTAGCCAATTTTTCGGTGTGGACTTATACCATCGGCTACGATGAGGTGGGATTAAAACCCCTCCGCTGGGTACCCTGGGGCCGTCTAGGCGGTCTCGGGCGCCGTAAAGCACCCGTGGTGATATGTATGTATGTATGTAAAAGTTACAAAAAATGCAGAAAACAAAACTTTTACAAGAAAAGTTAAAAACAACAGGAAATAAATTATAAAAAATTACCCTCGAGTTCCTTAAAGGAGAGGAGGTTAAAAAATAGAGAAGAAACAGTGCGCCCTAATTTTGTTAAAGAGCTAAATAAATAATGGGACGAGAACAAGAAGACGGGAAAAACTTGCAGACTTAATAAATTATTCTAATTAAAATTTTGTCTTCATTTTCTTTGGCTGACAGATGAAAAAAAAGTTTTGGGAAACACAAAAAGTTTTATAATTTAACACAACTTTTTTAATCGATGCAGTAGTCTTTTACTAGTATAACTTCGCTAGGCCGACTGACCGATTTCGTTTCGTGTTATCACCGCCCATTTAATTACAAAAACCGTCAAGTGACCTAGCCTCGTTTCGGTTTTAGTCTGTAGGTTCACCTGTTTTTATGAGACTATAGCACCGATTTTTTGTCGAGGTGGTAGTCTCCTTTCAGGGTGCGGTTACAAAATGGGTGGTTGAATTGACGATAAAGCAGCGAGTATATTAAAATACCTATACTAGTAATGCAACTCGTCTTATTATGGAAAATACATAGTTTAATTACACACATTACTAATAAATACTTTAACATGGAAATATACATTATTATATACCTTTATAAATTAAATTTCATATACATTACTAGCAAAACAGAAAAAAAATATTAACATTATATATTTACTTTTTTTTTCAATTTATTTATTCAGATAAGTTTTACACAGTTTACATTATTATACAGCAGCACCGGGACTAGGAAAAAAACCCTATATCGTGCATTTGTAATATTATGCATTTTCATGAATTCCTTATCAGAATAATTTTATATTAAATTTTTAAGATAAAATGCAATGAAAAAAATCCTGGCGGGCGGGACTCGAACCCACGATCCTTGCTTTTGCGACAAGCACTCAACCACTGAGCCAACCAAGTTCCAGTCACCCCTTACGAATTTTGTCATTGCTTGTTATCTATACACAGACACCCTCTATTAGCTTTCTAATAATTTAATAACTCTATGAGTGAAGTTAGAAGTGCTAGTTTCTAATACTAGATGGCAGAGATGTCTGTTTTTTGTTTTTACTTTTTTCAGTATTTTTATATTTATGCATTTTTGTAAATTTCTTATCAGGATAATTTTATATTAAAATTTTAAAGATAAAATGCACTGAAAAAAATCCTGGCGGGCGGGACTCGAACCCACGATCCTTGCTTTCGCGACAACCACTGAACCAACCAGGTTTATTAAGTATAGTTTTCAGTATATACAATAAAAAAGCGGCCCCAGCCTAGTGGTTAAGTCACTGCGCAACTGATAACAAGGTTAAGCAGATGACAACAAGGCCGGACTGGGATAGGTGACCGCTTTATACAACGAGGCTATTTCATCATAAACACCGCAACAAGCTCGCCACTTGTTAGGTGTTGCCTCCGAATACCATCGGCGAAATGAGGACGGGTTAATCCCCCCGCTGGGTACCCTGAGGCCGTTTAAACGGTTCTTGGGAGCCAAATAGGCACCCGTGATGGTATTTTTATTTTATTACAATTATTGATTGACCCCATTCATGGACTTTGTAGGTCTGCTCACCACCAGGTAGATATGGTTGAAAGAATCTTTATTTACCATAAGACATACTATATCGTGCATTTGTAATATATGCATTTTTATAAATTTCTTATCAGGATAATCTTATCTTAAAATTTTAAAGATAAAATGCAATGAAAAAAATCCTGGCGGGCGGGACTCGAACCCACGATCCTTGCTTTCGCGGCAAGCACTGAGCCAACCAGGTTTATTAAGTATAGTTTTCAGTATATACAATAAAGCAAAACTTATATACATTGTAGTTGGACAAAAACGGCTCAAAAGAACTTATAAGAAAGTAAAGTAGACTCAGTATTTCTTTAAAATTCTATTACGAAACGAAACAAATTACCTTTTATTTTCGAGTTTTTACGTCAACGTTCTTAGACCAAAAAGATTAATTCTGGGGTGTCATCTCAATTGGAATTTAATCGCTTTTTTTCGGACGATTTCAAAAACATTTCCGCTTTGGGACAGATTTGGAGGTATGAATAATGAAAACGTCGAGTGGTGATGAAACGACAATTTTGGCTATGCGGTGTATTTGCAACCATTTGAGGATTTAAATAATTTATTTTACATAGGTATCTAACGTACGTAATATACGTGGTGGCCTAGTTGGTTAGACCTTGGACTTAAAAACACTTAGGTCCCTGGTTTAAACCCCGGTGTGTACCTATGAGTTTTTAATTTAAAAAAAATATGTACATTTGTTTGACAACACCACTATAGTGCCTCGGAGAGCACGTTAAGCTGTCGGTCCCGGTTTCACTATACCAACTTGTGAAACTGTTTATAGATTGGTTATTGAGTCTATTTAAAACATCGCAACGGGCTAGCCAATTGTTCGGTGTAGACTCATACCATCGGCTCCGACGAGGTGGGATTAAAACCCCTCCGCTGGGTACCCTGGGGCCGTCTAGGCGGTCTCGGGCGCCGTATGGCAACCGTGATGATACATACATAAAAAGGTATATAACGGTTGCGGTTTTACTCATTTGATGGTTAAACTCGTAAAATAAAATAATAACAAAACATGTAGATCTCTATAGCCTTCCTCTATAAATGGAGTTCACCCTGTGCGCGGTTACTAAATGATAATAATAAATTAAATTAAATTAAATTATTTATTCGAAGTTTCAGAAAAACATGACAAAAATTTCGTGTTAAAATATACATAGTTATATTAGTTTTGTTGATATAGAACCCTAGTCACACTAGGATTCCCTGTGTTGTAGTGACTAGTCTTTTTCTAGTTTCAAGTAAATAATAATATGTAGGACAGTTTATAGATATTGGTCTGGTCACAAGCTAGACTCTAGGTTTACCAGAAACAATGATATAATACATCTCTATACTATACTAATATTATAAAGCTGAAGAGCTTACTTAGATCCCTGGTTCGAATCCCAATGTGTACCAATGACAACAACACTATAGTTCCTCGGAGAGCACGTTAAGCTGTCGGTCCCAGTTACACTGTACCAACTTGTAAAACTGTCCCACCTCATCGTAGCCGATGGTATGAGTCTACACCGAACAAATGGCTAGCTCATCGCGATGTTTGGATAGACTCAATAGCCCATCTATAAACAGTTTTACAAGTTGGTATAGTGTAACTGGGACCGACAGATTAACGCGCTCTCGCGCGAGTTTTAATCCCACCTCGTCGTAGCCGATGGTATTAGTCTACACCGAACAAGTGGCTAGCTCGTCGCGGTATTTTGAATAGACTCAATAACCCATCTATAAACAGTTTCACAAGTTGGTATAGTGAAACCGGGACCGACAGCTTAACGTGTTGCTTAGTGGTGTTGTTAAACAAATGTACATTTTTTTTTAAATTAAAAACTCATTGGTACACACCGGGATTCGAACCAGGGACCAAAGTATTTTTAAGTCCAAAGTCTAACCAACTCGGCCACCGCGTATTTTATTGGTATTAATAGAAAATATTATAACCATGCTATATTACAATTATTAATTAAATTTATGTTAAATTAAACAGCGAGTTAAACATATAGTAATAAATGAAATATATATGTAGGGGTCAGCGTGAGTGTTTGTTAATGAAATGCGTTTGTTAAAGATTATCTTGTTTATTGTCACTTGTTATTTGAATGCACCCGGTCTGCTTGTTGCCGTGCGCACTGAATCGCGCTCGGTTGTCGAGCGCGAGCCGCTGACGATGCGATGATGATGCAATAAGGAAAAATGGTCGGTTCTAACCGAACAATAAGAAACAAGAAGTCTAGAAATTAAAATCTAAGCAAACCTCAGTAACTAGGAAGGTAGAGTGAGCAAACAAACCAACTCATTTGTCGGGTAAATAAACAAAGACTTAACCTACTGTTTTAATTCGATAAACAAGTTTTAACAAGATTCTATTGTCATAGAACCAACTTGTTAGGTTTATTCTACAAAATAACTACTACAACTTTACAAAATGTAGGGCAAGAGTTTTTTTTTATTATGTAGCTCTATAAGCAGATCTACAAAGTCCATGAATGTCGTCGATTAATGCATTGAGGTTTAACAGCATCGATCGCTCCCACTATGCCGACTAAATCATGCGGTTACGAAATGGGCGGCGACAAAGACAAGTTTTAATTATGAGTCTTTTAAGGCTCTACCAGCCAATTTTATCGCTTTTTTGTATTGGGCACGGCATATGACTTTGTATCTACATGGTGGTGAGCAGACCTACAAAATCCATGAATGGATTCAATTAATAGTTTTTTTAATCTTAAACAACATTAATCTCTCCCATTTGCCGGCTTAATGATGCGATTACGAAATGGGAGGCGACAAAGACGTATTTGTATTTGAGTCTATTTTAGTATCCTCGCTGCTTAATCGTCAAATCAATCACCCGTTTCGTAACCGCACCATGAAAGGAGACTACTACCACTACAAGAAATCGATGCAGTAGTCTCCAGAAATCCGGTGAACCCACAAACTACAACCGAAACATGACAACAAGGTCATTTGACGGTTTTTGCATCTGTATGGGCGGTGGTAACGAGTCCGGTTGGTCGGCCTAGCAGAGTTATAGGGGTGTAGCGACCAACAAAAGTAAAGAAACAAGAGAAAATCCTGAAAAGAACTGTTTTTCACTCAAGTACTCAAAACCCCTAAAGGGGCCTTCCTCCCAACTAACATTTATTATAACTGAAAGATATTTAAAAGTACAACCAACATAAAAATAATATTTAAACCGCCTCCGTTAACAAGTGGTTGCGTCTTTGGCGTTGTATCCGGAGGTCGTGGATTGGATTCCCCCCCATGACAAAAAAAAATATTAGTACGTTTTTCTGTACAGTTTGTCATGGTCTGGGTGTTTATAAAATATAATATCTATTATATCATTGTTTTTGGTACACATAGTACAAGCCCAGAGCTTAGTTTGTGACCAAAACAATATGTGTAAATTGTCCTACATATAAACACCACTAGATAAACCATAAAGATCACTGTTGATTCCGTTTTCACTAATACTTTGTAGAGGAATCATAAATCGTAGGTAAAGCTAGTAAATCAGTACTACGGTGTAGACGCTCGTAGGCTACGGGCGGCTACGCCGTAGTACTTTAGCTACGACTCGTAGCACATTTATTTAGGTCTTCCTTCCTGAGAGAGAAACAAGTAAGTACTTTATTTACTTGTTTGTGAAACTTTTTAGGAAACCCTATTTTTGTAGAAAAAAATACTTTCAAATTGAAATGTGAAAAGAGTTAAAAGTTATTATGTTATACAAATATCAGTTTATATGAGTTGTACTTTGGGCTAATTTGGGGCTGTACTGGTCAATTTAAACAACTTATACACATATATATATTTAGGGGTCTTGAGTACTTGAGTGTTTGTGAAATAAAACTCTTGGTTTGATGTTTTCGAGTTATTAATACTGAATGGATTTAATTAATAATTATTCCTATATTTATACAAAATAAAATTTTAATATTGACGCCATATTTTCCCGCCATTTCTACGGTGCATTCGCAGCTCATTGTTGTAGTGGGCTGCGACGGCGCGGCGTGGTAGTCGGGGACTATATAAGACATCCGCGCAATACGCGCGGCCTTTCTTGAGCGAGCGCCGCCGACACGACACCAGCCATACGAGACAACAGGACACTGCAGCACTGTGCGGAGATTTGCGGAGCGCCTGCTTCGGTGACGCAGCTTGCATCGGAGGATGGTGTTTACACAGCGGTGCTGCCGTCATCCTTCGGTTCAACAACATCCTTGTATGGACATTATAGACAATTCATATGGGCATTATAGACAGAATTTCACTTGTTTCAAACTATTTATAAAATGGAATAAAAACAGTTCTTTTCAGGACTTTCTCTTGTTTCTTTACTTTTGTTGGCATGTCGCTACATATATATATATCTCATCAAGGGTGCCTTTGCCGCCTAGACGGAGTCAAGGAGTCAGCGAAGGAGCTGTATGAGCCTACACCGAACAAGTGGCAAGCTCGTGAAACTGGGATCGACAGCTTAACGTGCTTTTCGAGACACTATGATTATAGTGCTTTTGTTAAACAACAAATGTACATATTTTTTTTAGAATATAAACTCATTGGTACACACCGGAGTTTGATCCAGGGACTTGTTTTTCAGTCTAACGTCTAACCAAATGGCCACCACGTATATTAATGTGTCTCAAATGAAAAAAGTAATGGCTACTCCATACAAATTGCAATGAAAAACATCCTAGTGGGTGGGACTCAAACCCACGATCCTCGCTTTCGCGACAAGGCACTTAACCACTGAACCAGGTCCCGGTCACCCCTCACGAAATTTGTCATTGCTTGTTATCTACTTATAGACAGACGCCCCCTATGTGCTTTCTTCTAATTACTCTATATTAGGGTGAAGTTAGAAATTAAAAAAAGTAAAAACAACAAACTGACTTGTTTCCATAAGAAAGGCATATTTTCAAGCAAAAAAAAAATATAAACGTTTTCATTAGTAGAGCCTTATATTAGCCCAAAGTACATCCTTACAAAATCACCATGTATAACATATTTAGTAATTTCTAGACCATTTGTTAGCTGTAGACTCACAATACCTTCAGTTACGACGAGGTGATAATACAACCCCACCGCTGGGTACACTGAGGCAGTCTACGTGTTCTCGGGCGCCGTACGTAAAGCTGCCGCGGTGTAAATTACTTTTAAAAAAAAAACTTTGTGTAGAAATTAATTATCAGAAATTAATTTTCATTGAAATTATATTGAAAAAAAAAAACAAAAGAATATCTTGTTAAGTAGGCAGGAAAAGGATTCGCAAACTAGAGCGTCAAAAATCATCTAAATGTTGTTTTCAGCTATAATAAAGTTTTTTTTTTTGGAAAAAAATAACATGGACGTGTAGATTTTATTTACTCGTTCCTAATTACATAATTTCTTTATAAAAAATCTGTTTAGTTTTAAAATGAGAACTAAAGTAGTATTTTTAGAATCATAAATCAAACTTTGGGTGTCTTTTCAAAAGTTAATATATTATTATTTTTTATAAAATTACTATCTAATTAGGATCGAGTAAGTAATATTTACACCTCTACGTTCTTTTTCTGTAGTAATAAACTTTGATATCACTGAAAACAACATTTACACGTTTTTAGACGTTCGAGGTCGCCTTTTACTTTTACTGGCTTCTTCAGGAATTTATATAAATAATTTATAGAGAGAGTTTGTGTATAAACAGGCAAAAAGCAATGAGTATTTCGTGATGGTTGACACTTACTCGACTGAGCGAGTTCCTTTGAATTGGGTTCGAGTCCCGCCCAAAAAAAAATAACCTTAAAAAATATAATATATGATTCCACCAGATATTTCAGTACAATAAACGCTTGTAAAGCTTATGTTATTAACTACAATTGTAATTTAAATCCCTCTTTTGTGAGTATTTCAATTGGAATTCTATTTTAAGGTTCGAAATGTATTTTCACTTAATACCAGCTTACGATATTAAAAGGGTAAAGGATATTTTGGGAATTCATTATTTTATGTCTATTAAAATATAATTATTTTATTGACAAATCAACGCGAAAGTATTATTTATTTATTATACTTTACAGGTTAATAAAAAAAAAAAACATTTATAAATAAAATAAAATTTAAAAAAATATTATCACGGGTGCCATGCGGCACCTGAGACCGCCTAGACGGCCTCAGGGTACCCAGCGGAGGGTTTTTTAATCCCACCTCATCGTAACCGATGGTATGAGTCTACAAAGAACAAGTGACTAGCTAATAACTAGCTGTTTATAACCCATATATAAACAGTTTCACAAGTTGTTATAGTGGCTGACAGCTTAACGTGCTGTTGTCAAACAAATGTACATTAGTACACACTGGGGTTTGAACTGGAGACCAAAAACTGAAGTGTTCTTTTAAGTCTTATCAACCCGGCCACCACGTAGGACTCGTGAATGCGTTAAAATGCTTTAAGTGTTTACGCAAACTGCTCTCAGTGATAATCAGTCAAATATTTCAGCCTCCTCGTCAGTCCCTGGCTTGGCCACTGGTGCTGCCGAAGCTCATAAACGATTGAAGTACAGGGACTTGACCCAAAATTATCAGTTTGTGTCTTTTGGTGTCGAAGCTTCTGGAACGCTCGGTCCCGAAGCTAAGGACTTTCAACGTGACTTCGGAAAACGTGCAGGTTCTGAATGTGGAGACCACAAATGCCACAACTACATACATATCATCACGGGTGCCTTACGGCGCCCGAGGCCGCCTAGACGGCCCCAGAGTAACCAGCGTAGGGGTTTTAATCCTACCTCGTCGTAGCCGATGGTATGAGTCTACACCAAATAAGTGGCTAGCTCGTCGCGATGTTTTAAATATACTCAATAACCCATCTATAAACAGTTTCACAAGTTGGTATAGTGAAACCGGGACCGACAGCTTAACGTGCTCTCCGAGGCACTATAGTGGTGTTGTCAAACAAATGTACGTAATTTATTTAATATAAAAAACTCATTGGTACACACCGGGATTCGAACCAGGGACCTAAGTGTTTTTAAGTCCAAAATTCTCTCGTCGAACCAACTTGGCCACCACGTAGCCACAACTACTTCAAACAAAAAGTCATCATTCCCTCTCAACAGGGAATGCTGCCAGTGTTTTAGGTACTAGGCCAATAGTATCCCATTTAACGATTTTTTTATTTTAGTATGATTTAGGGGTTTTTATTTTAATTTTATTTTTTGTAAGTAACAACTATTTAAAAAAAAAAGTGAGAATTGCCATTTAACGTGGTAATTCTGCCAGTGTTTTAGGTACAAGTGGGGATACCACTTGGAAGAGTACCTAAAACACTGGCAGCATTGCCACGTTGATTGGCAAATCTCACAAATTCAAGATTTTTTTTTGTTCAGAATGATATAGGTTTATTATGGTATAGGTTTTTATTTTATTTTTTGTAAGTAACAAATACTTTAAACAAAAAGTCTCCATTCAATTAATCAATTATTCATAAAGCAAAAACTTACAAAATATAAATAAAAACTGAAATATTTTATAATAAGTAAGTTTTGTTTTATAAATAAATGATTAGTCTTTACAGTAATAAATTATTGTTACAAGTTATAGTTTTAAGCGCTTACTTCTGATTGCAATGCAAATACATACGTTTGTATTAGTTCTAGAAAATTAATTTAAATCTTGGCACAAGCAGCGCTCACGGATAGCGAATTTCATCGTAAGTTCGCCTCAACATGTCTTGAAACAGCTGAAATTTCTAACATTTGTTAGCTGAATTTAGCAAATTTTAGAGCTGCACAAATGTTCAGCGGTTTTTTGGTAGTTCTAGTCGGTATTTAAGTTGGACGTTGTTTAGAAAATAATTGGGTTTGTTTTGCATTTGGTTTAACTATCCATATTCTTCTATGTAGGTAATAATAATAATAATAATATGGACAAATTACACATATTGCTCTGGTCACAAACTAAGCTCTAGACTTGTACTATGTGTACCAGAAGCAACGATATAATACATATTATATTTTATAAACACCCAGACCATGACAAACTGTACAGAAAAACGTACTAATATTTTTTTGCTATGGGTGGGAATTGAACCCACGACCCCCGGATACAACGCCAAAGGCGCAACCACTAGTCTACGGAGGCTGTCAAGGTATATATAGAGATGATCGAATCAAACAACTATTCCCATGAAATGTATCGCAAATAAAACGATTGTTCGGTAGAACCTTATTTTAGCACAAAGTACAACCTTTCAATAAAATAAAATGAAATGAAATTATTTATTTATTTGCAGTAATTCCGAGTTTACATACATACATACATATCTTCACGGGTGCCTTACGGCGCTCGAGACCGCCTAGAGGGGTTTTAATCCCACCTCGTCGTAGCCGATGGTATGAGTCTACACCGAACAAGTGGCTAGCTCGTCGCGATGTTTTGAATAGACTCAATAACCCATCTATAAACAGTTTCACAAGTTGGTATAGTGAAACCGGGACCGACAGCTTAACGTGCTCTCCGAGGCACTATACAAGATGGTAGAATATAAGTTGTGTCTACAGAATTAGCCTATTTGCAATGTGATATACCTACTACTATTTTCTATATGAACGCGAAAGTAAGCCTTTTTGGGCAAATTTACTAAACTACTCAACCGATTTCAACAAAATTTTACTATATTTACGTGAATTAAATTCCGAGGGACAACATTTTTATTTTGCGATATTATTGTAGATTATCGATTTTGCGCTTGTTTAGCTATTGACGTATAGATATAATTAATTTTTGGGACCACGGTACGTAACTTTGTATCTACCTCATGGTAAGCAGACCTACAAAGTCCATAAATGGTGTCAATAAAAATATTGTTTAACAATAATGATTGCACCCACTATGCCGGATAAATTATTACAAAGACACAAAGACTTATTTACTATTATTAAGCTACATTTTATAAATATATTAAATTTAGATTTTATTTTTTTGTAGTTATGTTTAATGGTAAATTTTTATTTTATAATTTCTTTCACAGTCATTATTTTTTCTACAAATGTATATTATATACATCAAATAATTTTCGAATAATTATTATCACATTATTTTTGCGATAAATGCTATTTATCATCAATAACTATTATTTAATGATGATATAGTGATAATATTTGGGCAAATAGCCAGCGATAATGTAACGGTGTACAAGCAAATTACAATACCAAAGTGATGCGCTTAATTGTGATGTTAAATAGCCAGGAAGGTTTACCAATTGGAAAAGGTATTATGGTGTACAGTAAAATTGATTTAGTTTAAAAAAACACTGTACCAAAAGTTTTTTTATTTTTGATTTTATTTTTTTAATCTAAAACACAAAGTGTCTTTTTTTTTTATTAACCTATTGTGTCCCACTGCTGGGCAAAGGTCTCCCTTCCCTCCTTCCATCTCTTTCTGTCTTTACCTGTCCTGGGCCAATCCTTTGAAAAGGCGTCTAGCTCGTCTCTCCATCTCCTCCTGGGCCTACCGCGTTGTCTTTTTCGGGCCTGTGGCACCCACCACAGTAATCCTCGCCCACATTTCGCCTGGCATTCGACACACGTGGCCGGCCCAGTCCCATTTGAGCATGGCGGCTTTCTGAGTGGCGTCGGCTATTCGCGTCCTAGAGCGCAGTATGCCGTTTCGTATCTTATCTATACGTTTAACGCCTAGTATACTGCGCTCCATGGCTCGTTGACAAACCCCGATTTTGGACTTCTGTTGGGCAGTCAAAGACCAAGTCTGTGCTCCATAAGTTAGGATGGGAAGAATGCACATATCCATAAGTCTACGTTTCAGGGTTAATGGCAGGTTACCCTTCATCAACCCTTTCATAGACCAATAGCTCTTCCAGGCATTTTCGGTACGCCGATCTATCTCCTTTTCTTGTCGTGCCTGGAAAGAGACTATTTGGCCAAGGTAAATATATTCATGGACATATGCAATCGTCTCACAGTCTGTTTTTAGCAGATGTTGTGTGTTGTTAGTCATCAGCTTGGTCTTCGACATGTTCATCTTTAGTCCAACTTCGAGGCTTGCAGTGCTGAGCTCCTGGAGCATTTGCCCCAACTCAGTAGCCGTGGAAGAGAATAGAACAATATCGTCGGCAAAACGAAGATTTGTTAATCTGCTTTCGCCGACAATAATGCCTCTCTCATTCCAGCTAGCCGCCAGTTTTCTGAAGACTTCCTCGAGAACGCTCGTAAATAGTTTAGGAGATAGAGGATTGCCTTGCTTAACACCTTTTTGAATTCGAAAGGGTGGTCCAGGTGATTCAATTTTTATGGAAGCTGTGCTATGGCTATATATGGTGTGTAATATATTGATATATGGGGGATCTATTTTATGGCTATTGAGTGCGTTAAATATTGAGTGGTGATTAAGACTGTCAAAGGCTTTGCTGTAATCGACGAAGGCAAGATACAAAGGAAGATTGAATTCATTGTGTTTTTCTATGATTTGATTTATTGAGTGAAGATGGTCAGTGGTGGAGACGCCTCGACGGAATCCAGCTTGTTTAGGGGGTTGATTTTGGTCAAATTTTTCAGATATACGGTTAGAAAGAACGATCATAAAGGCTTTATAGAGGTGGGATACTAGACTGATAGGGCGATAATTGTTAATATCAGTTTTATTTCCTTTTTTATGAATTAAAATTATGTTAGAGTGTGAAAAATTGTGGGAGAGTATATTCTTGAAAAGGATAGTGTTAAAAAGTTTAGTTACATGAGGAAGAAGAATAGTTTCGCCTATTTTTAGAGCTTCGGTGGTGTCGCCATCATCTCCAGGGCTTTTATTATATTTCATGGACTTTATTGCGTGAAGAACTTCTGTTGTTGATATTTGAGGAACTTCTTCTAAATCTGGGTGTGATATGTTTTTTAGGTTTTGTTGAGTGGTATAGGAGTATAAAGGAGAGTAAAAGTCGGTGCATATAGATAATATTTTGGCTCTGTCGTTTTGTCTTATACCATTTCTGTCTTTTAGACCTCTAATCCACGATTTTCCTATGTCAATATCTTGTCTTGCCGTTTTTAGGGAATGGTTATTTTCTAAAGTTCTTTGAATTAATTTTGTGTTGTAATTTCTAATGTCCCTTCTGATGCTTCTATTTACTAGTCTGTCTAATATTCTGTATTCTTGTAAGTTTCGGTTTTTTGTCATATTTTGTCTTTGTTCTATTAATTGTAGGGTTTCTGTAGTTAGTTTTTTAGTTTTGTTATTTATAGGTTTTATTTTTCGGCTTGCTTGTTTAATACTATTTTTAATGTTATTATATATTACTGTCACTTCTGTGCTTTCATTGTTTAACAGGCTGAAACTATTTTTTAACTCTAAATTGAATTGATTTTCGTTTACTATTAGTGTTATTTTATCTAGTCGTTTTATGGATTTTTTAAATTGTTGGGCACGGAAAATTTTAAAGTCAAATTTAGTTGTGATACGTAGTGGGCGATGATCGGAACTAAAATTTATTTTGTTTATTGGTTGAACATTTGTTATAAGAATTTTGTTTGATGAGAGGCAGTAATCTATTTAATTTTTTATGATGTTGTTGGGAGCCAGCCATGTCCATCGACGCTGAGGTTTTTTGATGTAAAAAGTGTTGCTAATATTTAATTTATGACCGCACGAAAATTGTATAAGGCGTTCTCCACGCTCGTTTCTATTTCCTAGACCATAAGGGCCTATAATGTTTCTGTTGTCAGTTGCCTTTAGGGTTTTTTTTAGCGTTAAAGTCACCTATTACATCCATACATATTATAGTCCATGTTCCTTTGTGTTGGTTATAAGCATTATCAAGTAAGTCATAAAAGTCTTCTATTTCGTCGTCATGATGTGTTGATGTTGGTGCATAAACCTGTATTATGGTGAGTAATTAATTTTTTGTTAGTCGTAATTTTAGTAATGCAATTCTTTTAGAAAAACCAATGAATTCGATGATATTTGCCTTCCATTATTTTGCAACTAGGAAGCCTACACCACCTTGTCCACCGGCTTCTCCAAAATAGTAAAAGATGTGGTTGTCGTGTCGTTCTATTATGTCTTCTCCTTCCCTCCTAACTTCAGCTAATCCGATTATGTCCCATTTTATGTTTTGGAGTGAATTTTCTAAATCTACCAGTCTCTCTTCTGTACGAAGAGTCCTTACGTTATAAGTTAAAACGTTCAAGTTTTCAAATTCCTTGTGTCTTGCCGTGGTCGTTTGACAGTTAAGAGATCTCGCCCGGGGATTCTTCGCACCCCGTGCTCTAGTAGCATCTAACCTACTGTCATTGTTATTGCCACTAGAGACGCCGGGCACTAGGGGCCAATGTTTTGGATTGTTATTCATGAGATTTTATGAGAGAAAGGGTTTGGACAATTAACCTACCGCGCTTGTCCGCTGCGTGTTGGTGCGTGTGCAGTAAGCCACCTGACTAGGCCTGTGGGCGCCGCCGTTGATGTGCTAGACATTCTTCCACCGTCGCCCATGAGTGGGCATCCTACACTGTTATTTTTTTTATCATACAAACTTTTATCCCCTATTTTATCCCCTTGGGGGTAGAATTTATCAAAATCCTTTCTTAGCGGATGCCTACGTCATAATATCTACCTGCATGCCAAATTTCAGCCCGATCCGTCCAGTGGTTTGAGCTGTGTGTTGATAGATCACTATGTCAGTCAGTCACCTTTAAGTTATATATATTTAGATTAATATTTTAAATATGTAACGTTTAATTTGTAAAGTATATTTATTTCATTGATTTATGTTTATATGTGTAAATATTAATATAATGTGAGAAAGGGTTTGGACAATTAACCTACCGAGCTTGTCCGCTGCGTGTTGGTGGGTGTGCAGTAAGCCACCTGACTAGGCCTGTGGGCGCCGCCGTTGATGTGCTAGACATTCTTCCACCGTCGCCCATGAGTGGGCATCCTACACTGTTATTTTTTTTATCATACAAACTTTTATCCCCTATTTTATCCCCTTGGGGGTAGAATTTATCAAAATCCTTTCTTAGCGGATGCCTACGTCATAATATCTACCTGCATGCCAAATTTCAGCCCGATCCGTCCAGTGGTTTGGGCTGTGTGTTGATAGATCACTATGTCAGTCAGTCACCTTTAAGTTATATATATTTAGATTAATATTTTAAATATGTAACGTTTAATTTGTAAAGTATATTTATTTCATTGATTTATGTTTATATGTGTAAATATTAATATAATGTGAGAAAGGGTTTGGACAATTAACCTACCGCGCTTGTCCGCTGCGTGTTGGTGCGTGTGCAGTAAGCCACCTGACTAGGCCTGTGGGCGCCGCCGTTGATGTGCTAGACATTCTTCCACCGTCGCCCATGAGTGGGCATCCTACACTGTTATTTTTTTTATCATACAAACTTTTATCCCCTATTTTATCCCCTTGGGGGTAGAATTTATCAAAATCCTTTCTTAGCGGATGCCTACGTCATAATATCTACCTGCATGCCAAATTTCAGCCCGATCCGTCCAGTGATTTGGGCTGTGTGTTGATAGATCACTATGTCAGTCAGTCACCTTTAAGTTATATATATTTAGATTAATATTTTAAATATGTAACGTTTAATTTATAAAGTATATTTATTTCATTGATTTATGTTTATATGTGTAAATATTCGAAATATTTTTTATGGGTCGTTAACGACCCCTTGGGCATTAGTGATACCATATTTATTATGTTGTTATTTGTATAGGTTTCGAAGATTACTTACTACTAACGAAATTATGGCACTACTGGAATCTTTATAAAATTAAGAGGTGTGAGATGCCGATGTGTACATTGACCTTCTAGGAGATGGCACTCAAAAATATGGTAATTTGGGGGATGGAGGATACAACAATCCTGATCCGTTGAACAGAAATGAATTCCTTCCTCCTTTAGAACCACATGTTCTAAAGGAGGAAGGAATTCATTTTCTGTATTCTCAACCATAATGAAGATGGGCATTTAGTTTAGATTGCTTTAGATGAAGGTACTTCTTCAAATCAGTATACGAATTGTCAGTACAGACAACTATTACCAAAAGATGTAGGAGTGCCATATGGGTCAAAATTGAATTGCCTCGTTAAACTACTTTGGATACATTCAAAATACGCAAAATTCCAGACGAATTAGCAGTTTATAGACCAGACATCCTTGAGGTACACTCTCGGTGCTTGTGTCCCAGTTGAAAGTTTTTTTTAAATACTTAGAGTAGAACTTACCGTTCCTTGGAAAACAAACATTCCTAAGGACCACACCATCAAATTTGATCTTACAAATGAAATTACTAAAATCGGTTTTAAAACCCTTCGTGGTCTTAAGCCCGGGAACGCTGCAGTTCATTTCTCTGCCTCCCATCCACGCGATGGAATCGACACCCGCGCGGAGAATCCATAGATAGCTAAGAACGTGGTCTCTCTCAGGTTTAATCAGACAGAGATATACTTTATGTAAAAATTAATCCGTAGAAAGTGCAAAAAATGCAATGTACAACGTTGTAATGCAATTACACGACAAATGTTTTGACGATTTACACTCAAAATTAATAAAGTTATTATTGGTTTACACAAACTTTTTTTTTTCTTTTGTGTATCCTATTTGGCCAGGGGGTCGTTTTTGACGCACTTTAAAAATCAACTGAAAAACTAATCTGGCTGAAATTTATTTTACTGTTACATTTTTTAGCTTATACATATCAAAATTTTATAAAAATCTAAGCAGATCAATAGTTCTGGGTATATATGGGTTAATAACCTCGCTGCTAACTGCCTGCTTAGGATCCGCATCCTGACTGGAGACTACTGCCTTAATAAAAAATCGATGCAGAACAGTCTCCTGAAAATCGGTGAACCCACAGACTAAAATTGAAACATGGCTAGGTCATTTGTCGTTTTTGGCATTTGTACGGGAGGTGGTAAAGAAAAGGTCGGTGTGCTTCCAAAAAGTCATAGAGACCTTTTTTACCTAAAAATTATGAATTCGGTTGTTACATAGATGCTAGTCCTAGACTTAAATTAAAAACTGCTTTATGCTAAGCTGATAGTCAGTTCGTTTGTCCTTCTTTTCGACATGACATATTTTTGGAGTAATATTAAATATACCGCCTCTCATGAAGGTAAAAACCGTGCCCGTCCGTGCGCCTTTGACGTAGTATCCGGAGGTCGTGGTTTCGATACCCTCTCATGGCATATACAATTTGTGATGGTCTAGGTGTTTATAAAATATAATATGTATCATTTGCAGTTGTCGCTGCAAGACTTTGGAATAATTTACCGGTCAAAATAAGACAACCACCAAATAGAGTCATATTAAAAAAAAAGAGTTTATGATTACTATCTAAATTCGTAGGTAGTTTTTATTTATCATTCATTATTCTATTGCTGTCCACTTTGTTACGTCTTCTTTTTTTACTGTTGGTAGTATTGTATATATGTAGTTTATGTATGTATAAGATATATTTAAGTAGTGTATATTAGATTGTAAGTATTTTATATAATATTCACTGCATTATGTGTAGTTACTGTATTGCACCTACCTCACTTATTAACTGCTTTGATTGTCCCGAAGGTTTGACTGGTAGGGAATGCCTAGCGGTATTAAGTCCGCCTTTGTATTTTGTATGCAATAAAGATTTTAAATAAATAAATATTATATCGTTGTTTCTGGTGCCCATTAGTCTTCGGAGGCAGTCTAAGAAAGTCCTAATCAAAAGTTAGCTATACTTGATTATAAATAGGAATTAAAAGAACCTTCGAATGTTGCCTCTTAGTGGTTGAATATTAATTCATATGAAAATGCAATTCTAATAAATCACGTTATTGTTCTACCTAAAGGTACTTCCTACTGTAACTGTAGGTGAGAAACACACATACATACATCACATACATATCATCACGGGTGCCTTACGGCGCCCGAGACCGCCTAGACGGCCCCAGGGTACCCAGCGGAGGGGTTTTAATCCCACCTCGTCGTAGCCGATGGTATAAGTCTACACCGAACAAGTGGCTAGCTCGTCGCGATGTTTTGAATAGACTCAATAACCCATCTATAAACAGTTTCACAAGTTGGTATAGTGAAACCGGGACCGACAGCTTAACGTGCTCTCCGAGGCACTATAGTGGTGTTGTCAAACAAATGTACATATTTTTTTTTAATTAAAAACTCATTGGTACACACCGGGATTCGAACCAGGGACCTAAGCGTTTTTAAGTCCAAGGTCTAATCAACTCGGCCACCACGTATATCGAGGGTGGTGAGGTGAGAAACGCTATTCTATATAATAATAATCTATAGTAGATGAATATTAACCTTATTTCTTTACGAAATTTATATTTATTTATTAATAAGCCATTTATTCCTTACACAACATCAAAAAATTAAATTTAAATTTGTAAGATTCCCGTCGCGAGTATAGGCCTCCTCCAATTTCTTCCACTGCTCTCGATCTTTTGCCAGTTTTTTTCCAATTTCCTCCTGCAATCTCCTTACGAAATAGAGGTGAATTAATAACATAAATATCACGGAACGTGCGCCCGAGACCGTATAGATCGCCTTATGGTACCCAGCGGAGGGGCTTTAATCCCACCTTATCGTAGCCGATGGTATTATACTACACCGAAAAAGTGACTAGCTGGTCGCGATGTTTTTTTTAATATTTTTATTGGAGTACAGCATGTGACTTTGTATCCACCTGGTGGTGAGCAGACCTACTAAGTCCATAAATGGGGTCAATCAATAATTGTTCTTAAACAACATTGATCATGAAATAATGCGATTACGAAATGGGCGGCGACAAAGACTAATTGCATTACAAGAATATTTTAATATACTCACTGCCTTATTGTCAATACAACCACCCATTTCATAACCGTATCCTGATAGGAGATCCTGGCAAGAAAACGACGCAGTAATATCTTAAAAATCAGTGAAGAAGACTAAAACCGAAACATGACTAGGAGGTCACTTGATGGTTTTTGCATCTGTATGGGTGGTCGTAACGAGTCCGGTTGTAGATTAAAATTCACTTAATAATTTCTTCCAAAGTCACATTGTGAGTTAAAAAAGTTAACAATAATAACGTACAAATAAAACCGTTAGTAAAATAGACAGAAGGGATTGTATTCCCATGACCCTTGACCCATCATGACCCATCAATCAATGCCCATTACCTCCTGACAAAGTACGCTGGCTACCCCGATCCGTCTTCCGTGACAGATTGACCATAGTTCGACCAATAAATATTTGCTTTTTGTGTAAAAGATTATTTTTCATTACAACACTTTTGCAGTAGAAAAAAAAACCTCTTCATGGGCATTTTGAGGCTGTTTAAGGTTTCCAGCGCCATAGTCAGCATTTTTTTTTTTTACTTTTGAAGAAGGTGTCGAGTAATAATAAATATGTCGGTAGGATGGGTGGGCGTTCGTTGCCGGACTGATCGTCTTCCATTATGGTAGCCGAAAATAAGACTCGATATCCACTCAATTCATTATATTACATTTTTTATATAAACAATCAACTCGAAATAACCACACACGGATCGGATGGATACGGATTACTATTGGAATGCGGCGAGGTCGGAGCGAGGTTGCGCCACGTGCGTTCAGTTCGATGTCTAACCACAAAGTGTGCGTGAAAATGCCGGAATTTCAATGACAGCTCGCACAGTGTTGCCAACCCCCGTTTCCGAATACGCCCAATTCGGTTCGGCTTGACGTTCCGTTTCGAAATTCACGACAAATAAAATAATAAATACCATCATGGGTACCTATTTGGCTCCCGAAAACCATTTAAACGGCCTCAGGGTACCCAGCGGAGGGATTAATCATTTCGCCGATGGTATGCGGAGGCAACACCTAACAAGTGGCGAGATTGTTGCGGTATTATGATGAAATACCCTCTTTGTATAAAGCGGTCACCCATCCCAGGCCGGCGTGTGTCGAGTAGTATAATATTTATTATTGTTTTTTTTTACATTTGCAAAATGTGTTTTTTTTTATAGAGGTTCCAGGAAGGTCACATCGGTGATACCGCAATAATTTTACCATGTTCTGGTGATATAAGCCCAGGATAATTGAGGGATTTCCTGAAGTTCTAAAATAATATTTTATTTCATTTTATTATGATACCATAATAAAATGAAATGAAATAAAATGTACAAAAAAAAGTTACAATAAGAACAATAATTACAAAAAATATAGGTATATGCACAAACAGCATCATTATCCCAAGATATAAAAGTTAGTACCTACATTTAAACATAAAACATAAATATTAACTAAACAGATAAAAAATTGTGATACAAATAATAATAGCGACAGCGTATATAGATAAGCAAACAAATACTAAACAAAAAATGCAATAAGCAATCATCATACTTCTTTACAAATAGCTTTTTTAAATGCATATTCCTATTATCAGCAATTTGATCATTGGATTTTAAGTTAACTTAAGGAACTCCTTAACGCTTAACAGCACACGCGCAGTGAAGGTGTTAAAATTCATTAATTATACGTCAGATCCGAACAAAACTAAGACATTTAATATTCAATAAAAAAAAACATTTTTAATACAGATTAACATCTACTAATATTCCAAATTTCAACTTCCCTCCTAGGTTTTTGATAGACTGGTTTAGAGAAATAGACAGATGGACCAAGTGATCCTACAAGGGATCTATTAATTTAACCTGTAGTAGTCCTAATGTGATTTTTTTAACGTTAACTTTCCACTAGCGTTACCTTTTATACAAATCAGATAAGGTTATTATGCCACAAACTTTTTGAAAATAAAGCGATAGTCCATAGTTAACTTTCCACCAATCTATTACTGGAGAGTTAAACGATTGACATGATAGTAAAAGTTACACTACCTCTACAAAACCCTGGAGGAAGGTCTCTATAACTTCTTTAGGCCGGCCGACAGGTCTCGTAGCAAAAACCGCCAATGACCTTGTCATGTTTTGGTTTTGGTATGTGAATTCACCGGTTTTCAGGAGACTACTGCATCAATTTCTTGTCGAGCCTCCATTTACGGTGCAGTTACGACGCGTGCAGTTTATTTTACGATGCTATTAAAGTGAAGTCGTAATGCAAATTCGAAAACCACTTTCGAAAATCATTTATGGTCTGTTTACAATCAGAAAGATACAAAGTCACATGCCGTGCTCAAAAAATAACCGTTTAAGATCACAAAATTAACAATTTGCATTCCACATCGTAATTAAGAAACTGTGACACTGATTAAATCAAAATCCCAACTCTGCAACTCCAGTCATAAAACAGTTTCACTAAACTATTCGGAACTCTTGTACTAATGCCATAATAACGTATTAAACCCCACGTGCCCCCGAAAGTGGTATGTCAAAGTTTTTAGGCTAAGTCTACGGTGTTTCCTTGCTAGACTGTATTATTAAAAAGATTTTTTAGAAGACAATTCTATTGATGAAATATCCAAAAGTTGCTAGACGGTATTTTTTAGAATAAATATTCTTATAATAAAACCTGGTGTCTGAGATGGCCTTAGACTTAGAAACTATCACTAGTATTCATAAAAAACTTTATTATTGAGGCTTTGAAGAACACTTTACATTATATTAAGTGTTTATAAAATATAATAAGTATTATATCGTTTCTAGTACACATAGTACAAGCATAAAACCTTATTTTGTGACCAGATCAATATGTGTAAATTGTCCTACATATTATTATTATTATTATTTTAGAAGGTTTTGTCTCTTATTTTAGTAACAAAAATTAATATGCGTAGAAGAGACAAAACCTATTGTAACTAAAGTGTTCTTCAAAGACTCAATAAGTTTTTTTGAAAAATGTCATATTATTATATTCTTAGGTCTAATTGTACCAATATATACTAACCTTAAAAAAAATGTACAATGTTGTTTGTTTGACAATACCACTATAGTACCTCGGAGAGCACGTGGGTTCCAGTTTTACTATACAACTTGTGAAAATATTGAGTCTATTCAAATACCTCAACGAGCTGGCCACTTGTTCCGTGTAGTCTCAGAATACCATCGGCTACGATTGGGTACCCTGAGGCGGTCTCAGACGTCTTAAGCAACCCGTAATAGGATGCAAATTCATCGAAATAACGTGACCTGTTGTGGTAACTTTGTCACTTCTAATCGTCATTATTGTCCCACTTACGCCCCAGTTCCACCGATACATTTATTATATTATTTATTAGAAAAATATTTACAGTGATACATAAATACATTAAAGTTACTTCTGGTATACATAGTACAAGCCTAGAGCTTAGTTTGTGACCAGAGCAATATGTATAATTTGTCCTACATATAAAAAAATGCATCATTGTTAAAATTATATGTATAAACTTCTATCGAAAGTTCCGCACCCTAAGCATATTTCACTCTCTTAAAGGTTAGCTGGTAGAAAATGCCTAAGGCATTAAGCTCGCTTATGTACAATTTTGTGCAATAAAGAATTAAAAAAAAAAAAAAATAGTAAATACAGTATTAATCAAATTATAAAAAACGAAATAAAAAAATAAAAAAATCAGTATCCATCTGTCAGTCTAGCAAGTGAAAACCCAATATCCTGGGTTTTTAGTCTACAGAAATTCGAAGCAAGTTGGAGACGACGACCGTTCTGAAACACGCTTTGTCACTTTCGGGTAAACTTCGTCACTTCTGATCGTCATTGTTGTGAAACTTCGAACGGGTCGGAAACACAAATTGATGGATATTTGCGTTTGTAGAAAGAGTTTTTTTTTTGTTTTTTACTGAGGGATCGAATGGTTACGATTGTGAAAGAGAGATTCGATCGTTCTGTTGTTGATTGGAAACCAATGGCCTCCTCCGTAGACTAGTGGTTGAGCCATTGGCGTTGTCAATGGAGGTCGTGGGTTCGATTCCTATCCATGGCAAAAACATATTAGTACGTTTTTCTGTATAGTTTGTCATGGTCTGGGTGTTTATAAAATTTAATATAGTTTGTGACCAGAGCAATATTACACATATTGCTCTGGTTGTCCTAGATATATATATTTTTAAATATTATAATACATTTTTTTTATTACCCACAATAGAAAGATTTTTGTAAATAACATAAGCATGGAGCATATACGTGATGGCCGAGTTGGTTAAACCTTAGACTTAAAAACACTTAGGTCCCTGGTTCAAACCCCGGTGTGTACCAATGAGTTTTGAATCTAAAAAATATGTACATTTGTTTAACAACACCACTATAGTGCCTTGGAGAGCACGTTAAGCTGTCGGTCCCAGTTTCACTATACCAACTTGTGAATCAATGAGCTAGGCACTTGTTTGGTGTAGACTCATAACATCGGCTACGACGAGTTGGAATTAAAACCCCTCCGCTGGGTACTCTGAGGCCGTCTAGGCCGTCTAGGCAGTATATATATATATACAAAAACGAACTAAATTTTAAAATTCGAAACCTATAAATTTAAAATTCATTCATTCGTAGTGGTGTATCGGATTGAAGTAGAAATGAGGTTTTGGTAACAACGTCTACACCACTGACTATCACGGTTTGTATAGCTCAGAGCTATATAAACCGTGATAGTAAAAATGCACTTTGTTCTTTTATTCATTTTAGACCAAACCATAGATTTTTATTTAAGCTCGGTAAAGAACTGTTACGCGAAAGAGAGAAAATGGAAAGAAGACTTCTCTTTCTTGTTTTTTTTAATGGTGCACGGCATGTGACTTTGTATCTACATGGTGAGCAGACTTACAAAGTCCATGAATGGGGTTGTGAGAACTTCAATGTGACAGCTTGCATTCATAGCTGTCTTAATATATTTCTATCTCATTTCTAAACTCACTTATACTTTGGGTATCGACAAGTAAATTTTATAGATCTTTATTTTAATTAATAATAAATGATTTAGTAAGTGCAAAACTCAAAAGTGTTTTTCATTTGAAAGATAAAACCACAGAACCCATTATCATAGTTGAAGAAACGACAGGGATCAATCAATGATTGTTATGAAACAACATTGATCGCTCCCACTATGCCGGATAAATGATGCGATCACGAAATAGGCGGCGACAAAAACGAATTACATTACGAGTATATTTTAATATACTCCCTGCCTTATCGTCAATCCAACCACCTATTTCGTAGCCGCACCCTGAAAGGAAACTCTCCACCACCCCGACAAAAAATCGATGCAGTAATTGGCTAGATTTTATGATATAATTAAAATATTTTTTTCTTACTAAATTCGGAAGGAAATGTTTTAAAAATATATGCCTGAAAAAATATGTAATGTATCCAGTAATGTAAAATAAATAAAAATTAAGAAATTAGTTTATTATTTTACCAACGGTAAAGGATTATTTGAAAAATTTGAAATTTTCCGAATAATCAGTTTTTTTTTTTAACTCACTACTGAATCCTTTTTTTAAATTAAATTTAAAGTTGGTGCACCCAAGTTTAAATTTAACAAAATTAATCATTTAAACACCAAAAAGCACTAACATCTACTACTTTTCCCTATTAAACCTTCAAATCAACGAGTTTTGAAATATTTATTGGTATGGTTCATTGAACAGACATTTTCTGTACAGTTTGTCATGGTCAGGGTGTTTATAAAATATATGTATTAGAATCGTTGTTTCTGGCACACATAGTACAAGCCTAGAGCTTAGTTGGTGACCAGAGCAATATGTGTAAAATTGTCCTACATATTATTATTATTATTCTATAAAAGTACCTACATAAAGTACATGAAAAAATTCGCCATATACTAGTGGTTGCGCCTCTGGGGTTGTATTCGGAGGTCTTAGGTTTTTTTTAAATTTATTCACATCAAAAATATTCACAAATTTGTTTTAGAAGTTGGTTAGACCTTGGACTTAAAACACTTAAGTCCCTGGTTCGAATCCCGGTGTGTATCAATGAGTTTTTAATTAAAAATATTATGTACATTTGTTTGACAACACCACTATAGTGCCTCGGAGTGCACGTTAAGATGTCGGTGTAGGTTTCAGTATACCAACTTGTAAAACTGTTTATAGATGGGTTATTGGTCTATTCAAAAAATCGCGACAAACTAGCCACTTGTTCAGTATAGATTCATACCATCGGCTACGACGAGGTGACGAGGTGGAATTAAAACCCCTCCGCTGGGTACCCTGGGGCCGTTTAGGAGGTCTCGGGCGCCGTAAGTCACCCGTGATGATATATACGTATGTTGTTTTATAAGTTACGCTTACCATTCCTACAGAATAATGTGTTATATTTTTCTGTACAGTTTGTCATGGTCTGGGTGTTTATAAAATATAATATGTATTATATCGTTGTTTCTGGCACATATAGTCAAGTCTAGAGCTTAATTTGATGCCATAGCATTACGTGCACATTATACCACATTATTATTGAAAAAAAAATCCGGAATAAAATGCTATCCTATTTTCATACAGGTTCAGGATTACTTAGTACACGTTTTTAATTCATAGTGCGGCGAATAAAACCGCAACGCTGAATGTAATAGGGCCCTAGCCAGGGCCTGAGAAGTTTTGAATGTTAAATTTTTTTTTTTTATGCACCGTCTAAAATATAAAACCGAAGAGATTATTCAATATAGATTATTTTGTGAATAGGTAAAATATAACTTATCTATTAATTTAAGTCTAAGAAATAATATACACTATCTACCTAGGTATCTTGCCGTGTCTAATTAATCCGCAACTGAAATATCTACCTACCTATAACTAACATGAGTCTTGTAAGAACACCTGAAAAATGCAGCTCGGAGTCAAATATTTCCTCACTCATGGAGAATGTCTCCACCCCACTCGATTATATCAGCCAAAGAAATAAGAGAAGGAAGGGTGATGATAAATGGTCAAATGAACATCAAGATTTTAAGTGTGAAATGAAAAATCTACTCGAAACCTGGATGAAACAACAGGATAAAGAGATGACAGCTATAAAGAATACACTCATCGAAATAAAACAAACCAATACTAACATTGAGACTTCTATGTCATTCCTTTCTACTCAATATGAGGAGGTGTAGTGTCGAGTGGACCAGATTAGCACTGATTGCAAAAATAACCGTGACTACATAATCTTGCTTGAGGATAAGATTGAGGAATTGCAAAAAAATAACCGTAAAACCTGTATCGAGCTAAGAAATGTTCCCAAATCTAGCAAAGAAACTAAGGAAGATCTTATAAATCAAATAATCAATTTGGCCAAAAATATTAATATTTCTTTGGAACAAAATGAAATAAAAGATATTTACAGAATTCGGGGCAAACAGGAGTCCTTTGGACATATAATCGCTGAGTTGTCTTCAACTAACTTAAAAACCAACTTCATAAAATCAGCAAAATTATATAATATAAAAAAACAAGAGCGCTAAACTGAATGCCAAACACTTAGGTATTCCAAATACAAATATGCCAATATACGTCGCAGAACATCTGACCCCAAGAGCCAATAAACTTTACTTCATGAACCGCCAAGTGGCTAATGATCAGAAATACAAGTTCTGCTGGACTTCATACGGTAAGGTGTATTTGAGGAAAGATGAACAATCGCCAGTTATATGGGTGACTAATGAAGCAAAGTTGGAGAACATAAGAAATACGGTTTGACTACTGCTGTTTAATAATTTTATTAATGTTAATTATTATGATTACAAAAGTGTTAATATTGAGTCAACCTGTCAATCACTTTATGAACATTGGATATATATTTTGATATTTACCTACTTATATAACATTAAAAAAACATGTATGTGTAAAAACTTAATCTACAATCTTACATTATTAAATTTGTCTAGTTGCAAAGAAACAAGTATAAATGAGTTATACCTAAATACAAATCATCACCTAATAATTATCTACTTACCTAATATTACTGAGAGTTCAATAATAAGATGTATATACTTAACCTACATTCTTACACCACTATATATTAAAAATTTATCTACTTGTATAAACTATAACACTAAACGAAACATACCTAAAAATGAAAAAGTATAACTATCATTTAAATTCCATAAAATGCTGTGTTACTCTGGAAAATTCTGTATCCGAATATAATATTATAACATATAGTATTCTTGTACTATCATTCCCTAATTGTATAAATAATAAAAACAAAATCAAATACCAGAAATTGAAATGCCTACAAATAATAACTAATATTATCCTCCAATTTTGCTTAATCATAATTATCTATAGTGTTTCCCCAACTTACATAAACAAAAACCTGAAACCGACATACCTGCTACAGTTTCTTATGATAATTATTTACAAGAACAGGCAATTTTTGCCTACTTTTATGATAAGAAATAATGAATACCAAAGAATTAAATACCTACAAATGCTTTATAACATAAATTTTCAACTGTTTATTTATAAAAAAGGGTTTATTTTATCTACTTATTTAAAACAGTATTATAATGATTACTACAAAGTTATTAAATACCCGAATATACTACTCAGCAATTTATTCCAGCATTTGCAATTTTCTTCATTTATGTCGTCATATTATATACTAACTATTAATGTACCTAGTATCATTATTATAATATTTACCTACCTAAAACATATTAAAATGAATATCGAAGTATCTTCAACTAATCTTACAACTTTTATGAATATTTTAAAACAAAATGGATAATACAACCTTAATTAGTGAGGAATTAGATAATCTACAAGTAGCTCGGGCAATCAAATGTAGCCCGGAAGCCTATATAAAGTATTTCGACAGACTTAGTGCCGAAACCTTTAACATTATATCGCAAAACATTAGAAGCATTTATAAAAATATAGACTCATTTACATTAACGTCTTTAAATTTAAATTGCCAAATTATCATTCTGACGGAATGTCATTTATCTTCAACTAAATGCCCTCCCATTTTAGATTCATACAACATGCATTGCACACAAAATTTACCAATGTGATGGAGTTGTAGTATACGCGAAAAATAATACAAAATATAAAATTGAAGAACCAAATATAGTGAATGCTTCATGCTTAGTCATTAAACATGACGACACTGTAATTGTAGGGATATATCGCAACCCATCAATTAAAAATATTGACAGCTTTATGAATTCTTTACATTCTCTACTTGTATCTTTAGACTCATATAAAAACATAATTTTAGTTGGAGATATAAATATTGATGTTAAAATTAATAATAGTGATCGATCTAGTTCTGATTATTTAACTGGTCTAGCAAGCCACGGCCTTTTACCAGCTCATAGATACCCTACACGTGAAAATAATTGTCTCGACCATGTTTTTGTTAGGACAACGAGCTCGATCCTGGTTGCCGTAATAGAAACGTCTATAACTGATCATTCAACAGTAGTACTAATTAATATAAATTATAAAACTAAAATTAATAAAGTGCCCAAATCATATATTAAATTTGATTATGATAAAGCAATAACCACCTTAAATATAAGTGATTTTCCGGAAATCATAAACTTAGCTAATCTGGATACTGCAGCCGAAAAACTAGTAGAAAAACTTAAGATTATTATTGATGATAATTCCAAAAAAGTGTATATTCCCTGTATAAAAAGAATAATACAACCCTGGATCACATCTGGAATCCTACGATGTATACGTAACAGGGATCGGATGCACTCAAAATTGAAACTTCAACCAGATAATGTAGTTCTAAAAACAACCTACAGAAGGTATAGAAATTTCTGCAATAACTTAATAAAAAAACTTAAAAATAACTATGAAAGGTCTTTGTTGCAAAAATCTCCTAATAATACTAAAATGCTATGGAATAATGTTAAGAAAGTTACGAATATGTCTAAAATCAAGAATAACAATTTTAAATTATTAAAAATTAAACCAACTTATAATGAGTCTTTAGATTATATAAATAGCTATTTCTCAAATATTGGCAAAACCTATGCTGAAGAGATTATGTCTAATAATGACACATCTTCTATATTTCCCTATAAATGTGCATCTCAAACTAATTCATTTGTCCTTTTAGAAACTGACTTAGCTGAAATTCGATCGATCCTATTGAATCTAAAATGTGACAGTGCTGCAGGATGGGACAACATCACAACAAAATTTATCAAACTGGGTCAAGATATAATAATGCCATTGTTGTGTCATATTTGCAATAATATTTTTAATACGGGTATTTTTTCAAAAGTTTTCAAGCGATCATTGATTTACCCTATTCAGAAGGGTGGGAATACAGACGATATCACAAATCACCGACCTATCTCTGTTCTTCCAGTTCTATCTAAGGTTGTTGAGAAACTCTTAAATAACAGACTTAAAAAATATCTTAATGATTACAATCTCCTCGTTCACTCACAATATGGGTTCAGAGGTGGAATATCATGCGAAGACGCTGTATTGGCTCTAACCAACGATGTAGCAATGCATCTCGATCATGGTGATAAGTGCATAGGAGTGTTCTTAGATCTAGCAAAGACCTTTGATACCGTCTCTATTCCCATCCTTTTAGAAAAAATGGAGAGGTTTGGTGTTAGGGGCACACCTTTGCAAATATTTAGAAGTTACCTTCAGGATAGACAGCAAAGCATCAAAATAGGTTCTATCATATGGTGTGCCACAAGGTAGTGTCCCTGGACCTACACTATTTTTAATGTACATTAATGACATTGCAACATTACCACTTGATAATTGTAAAATATATTCCTACGCCGATGACACGGCCCTGATTTTTAATGGCAATTCTTGGAGCCAGGCACGTGCTTTCGCTGGGACAGGTCTACATATCACTGCACAATGGCTTAAATATAACTTATTAACCATAAATGTATCGAAAAGTAAGTAAAGTACTTGACTTTCTCCATACTCGACTCCACACAGCCACCAGAAGACTTTGATATAAAAATACACTCATATGACCAGCCGAAATACAACAAATGTGGTTGTGCGGCGGTTACAAAAGAGTCAAGTGTCAAGTACTTGGGTGTAATCATTAATAATCATCTATCTTGGCAAGCTCAAATTGACTATCTGGTTGATAGGGTTAGGAAACTTATTTGAATTTTTAAAAAACTTAGACATGTCGCACAACCTAAACTCCTGAAATATTTGTATATAGCCCTAGTGCAATCTGTTCTTTCTTAAAACCAAACTTCTTAAACTTGAGGTGGCTCAGAGATCGCTTTTAAAAGTAATGCTATTTAAACCTTACAGATTTTCCTCTCATGAGCTTTATTGCACAAATTAACTTTTAACTGTACGTCAACTTTATATATTAAACTCAGTCCTTAGGGTACAACGAAAATTAATATTTGATCCCAATTACAAAGATAAAAGACGCTATGATATTGTTAGTTATGCAGTGACAAACAAAACTGTATTTTCCCGAATACAGTTTAAATCTCTATCATCTAATATATACATGGTAAATTTGAATGGGTGTACTTTGGGCTAATATGATGTTCTACTGATCAATACGAACAACTTTTCCCATGGAACCATGTGTCGCAAATGAAAAAAAAAATTGCGTTCTCCATACAAACTAGTAAAGTTAAAATGACCAATATGTATGGGGAAGCCATATTTTTTTTTCATTTGCGACACATGGTTCCTTGGGAAAAGTTGTTCGTATTGACCAGTAGAACATCATATTAGCCCAAAGTACACCCATTCAAATTCACCCTGTATAATAAAATTAATAAAATACTTAAGATATATACTTTATCACGGAGTGAGTGTAAGAAGGTCATATCTGACTGGTTGTATAAGAAAAATTATGAAGGTACAGAATCACTTCTGGGAATTATTAAATGATTAATTAATTAAATTACTACTATATTGAATATAAGTATAGATACCCTATATATTCAACAATAAATTACCTATTGTATATTCAAACTTTCCATCTAATGTGTTTATTTATTTTTTAGATTTTTTTGCAGCTGTATTTTTGTATTTTTTTTAATATTTTTAAGTCTTAAGTCTTTGTATTTTGGTGGATGAAAGGGAATGCAAACATTATAATGTTAGTTTGTTCTACCAGCTCCTTCCACCTTACTTTACTTTATTATTATTATTATTTTTGTTGAATTACTAATGAAATTGTGAAATGTAATTTGACGGAAGTGCGGGATCTCCTGTTACACAGGTCTCTTGACTTAGCACAGGGGTCCCAACATCCAAACAATGTAATATTTTGGTAAATAAACAATTTTTATTTTTTTATATATATATGTATCATCACGGGTGCCTTGCCTAAACCGAACAAATGACTAGTTAGTCGCGATGTTTTGAATAGACTTAAATCCATTAAGTCTATTCAAAAACAGCCATCTATAAACAGTTTCACAAGTTGGTATAGTGAAACCGGGACCGACAGCTTAACGTGCTCTCCGAGGCACTATAGTGGTTTTGTCAAACAAATGTACATCATTTTTATTAATTAAAAACTCGTTGGTACACATCCGGATTCGAACCGGGGACCTAAGTGTTTTTAAGTCCAAGGTCCAACCAACTCGGCTACCACGTAAAAAAAAAAAAAAAAACACTTACTGTATTTTTTCTTCAATCGATCGATGTAGGTTTAGAGAATCTTTAATTCCAAAAGAATACATGGATTCACTTAAATAGAAATTAACATTTTGTTTAATATTAATTATGTTTTGAGTTCCAAACAAATACTAATAAAATAGTCTTCTAGGACACTAGAAAACCTCCAGTCAATACACATCCATATACAATATTTCTTGAAGTAGCAATAAGTTGGACGATGCTACTTCAAGAAAATCGTTAAAATCAAGTGGTATTGTAAAAAGAAATACGCAAGTACTTATCTTAAAAATTGTTCTTTCAGTTTTCATCTCCTGGATTTTACGACGTGTCTTTGATCTCTTTCTTAAAAAAAAGGAGGAAACGAAATAAAAAGTAGGTACATTGAGGAGGTTCAAGTTTGCAAATAACTTTTGGACTTGCTGACTGCAAATGACACTAAAACTTGGTGCCGAACTTTGTGGAATTCGGAAATTTGAAAATGATAATTTAAACGAGTTGTAACAGAAGATATCAAGAAGTTTTAACTCTTTTGGGACACTTGTCGTTTACCTGTTTATTTACCAGGCATAAATACAATTTTGTATCTTTGAAAGTCAGTTAATATTTATTAATATTTAGGGTATAAATACAGCCTCCGTAGACTAGTGGTTACGCCTTTGGCGTTGAATCTGGAGGTCGTGGGTTCGATTCCCACACATTGCAAATAAATATTAGTACGTTTTTCTGTACAGTTTGTCATGGTCTGGGTGTTTATAAAATATAATATGTATTTTATCATTGTTTCTGGTACACATAGTACAAACCTAGAGCTTAGTTTGTGACCACAGCAATTTGTATAAATTGTCCTACATATTATTATTATTATTAAAAAAACGCCTTATTTCAGGGTTTTTTTAAGAAAAACTAGTTCTTTATTAACTCTCTAGCTCTTTTACTTCTAGCTCTAACTTACATGTAACTTTATCTGCTTTTTTTAAGTTATAGAGTGATATTTCATTCAGCTAGTCTTTAAACATTGGTTAAATATAATGAAAACTTGAAATATAATAATGTAATATATTACAACTAAAAATATACCAAACATATTTAGATCTTCTATACATACAATTTAATTGTAATTGTAGGCACTATTAAAAAACAATAGAAAATAGTTTTAGTCTTGTTTTAAAATAACACCTACACTGATAATAGCTAGTAATAAAATATAGTTCTACAATACGAATGTAACCCGCAGGATAAATTTAAAAGATTTAAAAGTCACTTTAGCAAATAGTGGCAAATGTTAATTTATTGTGGCTATCCTACATTTGAAATTCCAATTAGTGTCCATGGAGGAGTAGGACAAGCAACTCATTAGTTACGTCGAGTAAGAAACTGGAGTAAGCACAGCAACTAGAAATTTGGATGAGGCAATTATAAACAGAGCTAACGTTCTTAATGTTATGTGAAAGATTTTGAAGTTACATTAGTAAATGTGTAGTAGCAAATGTAAATTGATTGTGGCATTCTACATTTCAAATTCCAATTAGGGTCCATGTAGGAGTAGAATACGCAATTAATTAGTTAACTGAGTAAGAAACTGGGGTAAGCACAGAAACTAGAAATTTGGATGAGAAAAAAAAACAAAGTTATTTAAAGATTTTAGTTGCATTTAGCAAACGCGCTAATTTACATGGTAACACGTAAATTAGCGCGAATCTTATTTTGGTTTTCCTCCAATGTTTTTCATTTTATTTTAATTAATTCAGTAACTGACTATTGATAGCAATTGTAATTTGCCTAGTATGGGAGTCAGACAATCCACTACTATGCAATCAGGAGTTTTGATGAATAAAGAATGTTTTTTTTTAAATTGTCATTTTAATATTTTTTACTAGGTAAAATATATAAATTAAAGCTATATTTATTGCTAAATATTTTATGACAATGACCTTTAGTCACTGTCACTGTTCACGCTGCTCCAAAGAGATGCGAACTATTTGGCAATAAAATTTTATAGCTTCAATTTATATATTTTACCTAGTAAGAAACACATCTAACACACTTTATTTGTTTCAGATCATTTTAACATGTTATATGATTATTATAGGTAGGCACCCATAGTCCTGGCTATGTTGATACCTTTTTCCCTAATGAATGAATGATTTTGAACTTTGGTTCTCTCATTGCCTTTTTAAGCTTATGTCTTAAAAATATATAAGCTAATAATAATAAAGTAAAATATAAAAAATACAGAATTAGTCTATACCAAATAATAAGTTTCTTCCATATCGCTATCTATCGAGTGTACAAAACTAGATAACGCACCCAAAAGGTTGGTTGCGTCGTTTTATGCTTATGCGCTGTCCGAGAAACGATCCAGCCCTTTGGTCACGATGCGTCGATCAAACGCTTTGATATATACTGCCGCCATAAACAAGAGAGACGTATCTGATAAAATGTAAATCGAGAGAAAATAAATAAATCATATTTTAATTGTTTCATGTCTCTCTGTCTTCATAATATTTAAAATGTGCATACAATTTTTATTCCATTGCATCTATTAGGCTTTAAACTTATAAATTCCAATATTGATTTTATTATATTTATTTAATAAACCAGCCTAGTGGTTAAGTCACTGCGCAACTGATAACAAGGTTAAGCAGATGACAACAAAGCCGGCCTGGGATGGGTGACCGCTTTATACAACGAGGCTATTTCATCATAAACACCGCAACAAGCTCGCCACTTGTTAGGTGTTGCCTCCGAATACCATCGGCGAAATGAGGATGGGTTATTTATTTTTTCTACCATTTTTGCCTTATATTTATTCAAAGTCCTACGCTAAAAAGTCATTTCTTCATCATGACGCCCTATAATACCAACCCAACACAGTATAACAACACAGTAGTTGCGTCTGTTTATCAAATTGTAATCTAAAAACGCCTTTTTATTTATTTGAAAAAATGTTGGATGCGCCCTTCTTGCTTATGATGGCAGAGTATATATGTGCTCCTGGCCCCATGAGTCCATGATTTTCACCCCAAACGGCTTAAATATAAACTCTGGTTAGAACTGCGTATTTGCGTCGGATCAGATTTTCTAATATAGAAGCGGCGCCGCCAGCCTTTTGCGATGTTTCTGGTAGGTGAGACTGCGCAAAGGTATCACAGGGCACACGTTACGTCCCATATGTTAATACTTATTTATTTATAATATGCTTTACTATGATTTTAATAATGACACCTCCATTTCGGTCTCTCTTCATTCCTAGAACGAACACTACCCACAAACACGTACAGTTTTAATTTAAATGCCAGAATGTAAGTCCATCCACTATGACCTATTATGTCTACAATTTCAACTCTGAAAATGTAATTTATATATAATGTCACAATTCTAAATTAGTCTCTACTTTATTACAAATTTGGGACAAACAAAGTTTTATATTACCTAACTTTTGCTTTAAATTTCTATTTAAAATATTTACCCTTGATCTACTTTTAATATTATTTACTGCCTACACATTATTTTGCTATATTTTGTTGATTTTAGACGACTTTGAAGTAGATGGAACTGTCTAGACATTTTTAGGGTTACTTACATTATATTTTTCGAACCAATATTCGACTTATATTAATTTACCGTTATATAAATTTACAAAAATAAAGAAAAATATCATCACGGGTGCCTTACGGGGGCCGAGCCCGCCTAGACGACCTCAGGGTACTCAACAGCGAAGGGTTTTTAATCCCACCTCGTTGTAACTGATGGTATGAGTCTACACCGAACAAGTGGCTAGTTCGTCGCGATGTTTGGATAGACTCAGTAACCTATCTATAAACAGTTTCACAAGTTGGTATAGTGGTGTTGTTTAACAAATGTACATATTTTTTTAGATTAAAAACTCACCGATACACACCGGGATTTGAAACAGGGACTAAGTCTAATGTCTAACCAACTCAGCCACCACGTATAGGTATATTTTATGACCATCTTTATTTATGAATATAAAAGTTATTTTAATTAATTCTATAACCATCCTATATATAACCTTGAGTCCTTTAAACGAAGCGTGAATAGGCATCGCCGGCATGATGGATGAAACCGGTTCTAACAACACAGTTCTAAGAGCTGGTTGTATCCATTCTTGGACCTGCATACTGCTTTCGATTAGGTGGATGTGGGGTCACATGCCGAGATCCTATAAAAAAAAAAAAAAAAAATGCGCGTTGGTACCTACATTACGATTGTATTTTCGGGGAATAGTTTGATATGTTTCGTTAACATGGGCTTTCATACTCCAAAGGTTCGGGCAGTTGCTGTTGTAAATAATATCCTACAGAGGGCCCTTGCCTCTGCTGATATTTCTAACATCTTACCGGTATTTTCCTAGAGGACGGAACAAAACCAGAAGGTATGACTTTTATAAACATAATATCTATTATTGAAGTTAATAAGGCGCATGATTTACGGAAGTGAGTTAGACCAATGATGTGCTTTCTTAGCTAATTTTGACCTAGGTAATATAAATTAAATACTAATGTTCTATGATTGAAGTTAGCTAATAAGGCGCATGATTTACGTAAGTGACTTAGACCTATGATGTGCCCTGAGCTAATTTTGACCATTGATTAATTTGATCAACGTTGCGCAAATTGTGGGTAAACATTTTGTCACTGAAATATTTTTATAAGTAGGAGTTAAAAATGAAATAGTTCATTTTCAGGATAAAGTTGCTAATTTAAGTTTATATTAAGTATTTAATTTCTATCTAACGTGACTAAACCATATGACAATACTTTAAACATGAGTATGAGTCATTGTTAGTGTAAAAGCCAGCCCTTTTTAAAAAATAAACGGTTGAAACTTTTTAAAATCGTATTTATAAAAAAAATAGCTAATCAAAATAAAATAGATTACTGTAAATATGTTCAAAGACATAAAAGGAACATTATATATTAAAATAAATTTAAATATAAATTAATTAATTTATATAGTTACAATATTTAACACTTTGATCATTCATGAAAAATATTCCGCTAACAGAAACCGGGCCTTGGGGCGAGTTTCTGGAAGCGCTGTCAAAGTCAAAATAAGAGAAGTTTATAAGAGAAATCAGAGGCTAAATTAATCAATATTCGACTTTTACCATGCATTACCAAGTGGAGAGAGTTGAATTCAGAAAGGCCTGCCTAATAGGTGTGTCTGTCGAAGCTCTTCGATGCTCATGCTGATTCAACTGTAAAGTATTACAGTATTAGCTCTCCCCGCGCATGAGGGTGAGTCGGAACGCTACCATACATTTATGTAAACCTTCCCCCCTGACCCTCAATAAGAGAAATAGCACATGAGATTATACCTACAATTTAGGCAGTAAAACGACTTTTGAGCCAAAACTGTTTTCTACTCCTAAATTTTAATCGATTTGAAAAAAAATTGGTCTCATTTTATTAAAGAGAAATTAAATGATGACCTTTTTTATTTTTCTTTCTTGATATTTTATAAAAAAATATTTTAATACGAGGGATTTTTTCGCGATTTTTTTTCGAATTTCAGGTGTCGATATTTTTTGTCCTATGTCAAACTTAAAAAAAAAGGAAAACGTACGAGCCTAGATATAGGTAATGTTTATAACGCCTCCCTTTTAATCATAAAAATCTATGAATGTTTAGGGAGGGGTAACAGTTAGGACCGTGAATGTCGTGAATGTATGGGAAATGTTTGATCAGACGCTCCTCTTAAGCCTGCTTCGCTTAAGTCTTGAGACGGACTTATTTATTTATTTATTTCAGCACTTTATACATAACTTTTGTTTACTGTGCAGTAAACAAAAGTTATGTACAAAGGCGAACTTAATACCTTAGGCATTATCTACCAGCTAACCTTTAAGATTGTGTTCGAAGTCGGGTGCTTAATTTAATTTTAATAAACTTATATAAATTAGGACATAGTAATACAATAACATATATATTATACAATATATACTTAATAAATAATACATACTATACATAAACACTTATCCAGGGGCCTTAGAAAAAAATCAGCCAAGACCATGTGTCGCATCACTAATTAAAACTGTATAGACTTTTACAGGTGACAGCGTACCTCACGCCTACTTACACTGCACAATCAATACAGTTCTGATTGAAGGTGCCAGAATTTTCTCTAAGGCCTCGGGGACACTGCGCATTCTCAAATCTTCCAACCACGCGATGTACCCGGCACCCGAACGAAGAATCCATTGATGGCTTAGAACACTGTCTCTTTTATTACCTATGTACACATATTATTTTATCGTTGGTTAGGTTAGTATTTCCGGCAATGTAAATTTTATTTATTTATTTATGCCTTTTTACATCCTTACAAATATTGTTCACATAGCATTATTATATTACAAATTATCATATTTCAATTCATTATATTACAAATTCTTATTATTATTATATAAAGTTAAATTTTGCAAGATCCCATCAAGAGTATAGGTCTTGTAAAGGACTGTATATAGATAGGAGCTGATTTACTGTGGCCAAGGAGTCGGTGGAAACGAAATTCAAATTCAAAATTATTTATTATTCATTGGTTACAGTCATGATAACACTTGAACACGTCATTTACAATTAATTTATATCAAATATGAAAATTATATGAAGTAACAAAATACAAAAGACAAAACTAAACCAATATAAATAGGAACCCATAGTCCGGCTCACAAAAGTATGTGACGGTAAGACGGTGATATAATTTTCTTTTAATCAAAGTAAATAAGTTATAAAACAATAATTATACATTATAATGTATCTGCTGTAAAGAGGCATTGTCACACCACGATTTTTTCCGAAGGATCTTTATATAAACCAAATATTATTTATTATTATTTAATTACAATTCTGAAGCTCTCTGTAGCACATTGACAACCTAAACAAAACTCGAAACCTAGCAACGTATTGGAAACTATTCTATATGACTTAACTTTAACATTATAAAAATACAAGTAAAGGATGTGTTCGCCACGGCCTCCTCCAAACTTGATCACGATCTTTTGCTTCTCTTTTTTTTTTGCTTTGTCCGCTGCTATGCTTTCAATTCATCTTCCCATCATGTGGTCTGGTCTGCCCTTCGGTCTTTTTCCGTTTATTGCCCATGTCGTTATTTTTTTGGTCTATCACCCAATCTCATTACATGTCCAGCCCATTTTAATTTCCATGGCAATGTAAATAACAATGTCAAAATAATTTTGTCAAGGTATCCTGGTTTTAATCACAAGACTTCTTGAACCCGAACTTGGCAAGAAAACGAAGGTATGTTCACGCGTCTTCCATGACGCAGAGGTCGCGTTTAATTTGATATGACGTGTGGAGAAACATAATAATATGTCCCACCCTTTAGGACAAAAAAAAAAAAGAAATTATCTTTAAATTTTTAACTTAAACCTCCGAACAATGATTTCTAAACAATAAATTTAAATTAAACAAAATTTTAGTTCTCAGACATGCAGGAAACACACAACACAAGAGAGCAGGCACAGTTAGGTAACTGGCAGTTAGCCAATGGGCAGTGTGTGGTGACCCCATTTTAAATGATCCTGAATTGTTGTATACCAGAAACAGTTCTGCACCGAATATACCCGTAGCTTAACCGTGTGCCAGTTCAGTTACATGGATTTAAACACCTTAGCTGTGATAGAAAGGGCTAAAATAGTTTTATTAGTGATTCTCTATCTACCTGATAGCAGACCTATAAAGTCCATGAATACCGTTATTCCACTACGCTGGCTAAATGGTTGGGTTACAAATTGGGTGGCGACTAAGACGAATTTGCAATACGAGCCTATTTTAATATTTTCGCAGATTTTTTGTCAAATAAATACTCGACTAGACTACCACCTCGATTAGACACGAAACTGTTGAACTCAAAGACTGAAATTGAAACATAACTAGGTCACTCACGTAACCACCTAGTCTTACACTAGTTGGTTATGTGGTGTGAGCTCGGTTATTTTTTATGTAAACATGAGCCTAACCAAGCGTACACTTAGATCTTATACATAATATAGTTTTTTTTTACTACGCATAAATAGCCTTAAAGGTTTACACGAAATAAACATTTTGACTTTCACTTTGACTTAGTGTACATTTTTATTTTTAATAATAGATAATAATTCTGAACGTTCCTTATACCAGAAACAGTGTTTGCATTACCAGTCTACTTTAAGTCTTATTGTTTTTTTTTACTGAAGCACAGCAATGCTCAGTAAACGCATCCAGATTATAGGTACCCGAAAAGCAAGAAGCAAATTCTGACATAAAATGTCTTATTTCAATTTGTTCCACTAACATGTTCTCTCTATCCCACAAGTGGTAAGCAAATTGGAGAATTTAACGGAATGTGAAATGTGCTTAATGAAGTCTACCGTGTCGGGTTATTGTGTAATATATAATTGAGTTTCGAACATTAAATTCTAGCGGATTTCGTCACCTTTCGCTAATTTAACATTTGTTAACAATGTTTATTTTATTCTATTATTAGTATTGCTATTAAAAGCTCTTGCGGGACCTTTGTTTAACTCTTAGTATGCCTGGTAGGATCTTTTAGAACCACCAAGCTCCATAAACCTTTGTATTTTTTATTTTATTTTAATTTTGGGCTGGCCGCTTACTGATGACTTATGAACCGCTGGACGCCCTCTGCCGGCTACCTCAGACCATTTATTCTCGGATCCTTGCATTTCCTATAGCTGGATTGAGAACACTTTTTGTATGTAATGCATGATATAAAACGAATAAGGGGCCCTAGCACAACAGCATCGAAGGCCTCGATAAATCAACAAAAGCGATACATATCGATTTTATGATTGAATGTTTATTCATAAATAAAATTTTTTCGACTGTCGATATATATCTATGTGGTTATGCTAAGCCCCATTGTCTATATTCTTGTTAAAATACTTTTTAATTGGAATATAATATATATTAAAATAATCTATTTTTTTGTTTAATGTTTTTATTGCGTATTATATTACTATAAGCGTATTTATTAAAATGTAATAGAAAGTAAAATGTAGGGTGTGACAAATCCATCAGGCACGCTGTGTTACTTTTTGCCACCATGCATGCAGAGGGTTGGGTTAAATATATTTATCAACCAAACATTTTTGTGTTTACGCCATTGTATCTGGGGGTCGTTGGTTCCATAACCACTTAAGGCTAAATAACAAAATTAGTACGTTTTGCCATGGTCTGGGTGTTTGTAAAATATAATATATATTATATCGTTGTTTCTGGTACACATAGTACAAGCCTAGAGCTTAGTTAGTGATCTAATATTAATCTTCAGAAGCTCATCACGCTCGGTAAAGCTATGTCATCACATCTTGCTATACAATTAAATGGATCTTCATCAGTAATCATCAGACATGGTGATGATACTATATTTTAAAATATACATTGAGATATTGGTCAATATCTCAATGTAGTCTTGGGATATTGACTAATATGTCAAGACATATTGACAATATGTTTAGACATTTCGAATTATTGTACCATCACGGGTGATTTAAGGCGCCTGAGACCGGCCTCAAGGTACCCAGCAGTTGGGTTTTATTCACACCTTCTCGTAGCCGGTATAAATGTACATCAAACAATTGGCTTGCTCTTCGATCCTTTGAAGTTCATTGTAAGATAACGCTATACTTTTGAGATATGTCAAATATTAACGATGGATACCGTTAGGATAGTTATATACGGAATACACATATTCAACCATCACTGTAAGGATTGGGCTAATTTACAAAATTGCAGGCCAGAGTGGCGATCACAAAGCTAGTCCACGTCTAGTTCGGAAACTGTTCAATCCCAATAGAGGTAACCTGCGTATGGTGGGGGGTGTACTTACCGGACAATTCCCATTAAACAGGCACCCTACATGTTTAGGTATCACCAACAGCCTTCTCTACAAGAGGTTGCATGAACACTGATGAAACTCCCACCCATGAGCTGCTTCATTGCACCGGGGTGACTTCAGAACGGGCAAAAATCCTCGGAACAACGAGGTCGCTCCTTGAGGCCTGTGGAAGACTCGGACTTCTTGTCGCCTTCTGAAAGGAGCTGGGCTGGCTAAAATAGTCAGCCGACCCATGAAAAAAGGCCTAACCTCTTGGTTAATTGCGGAAAACAAGCCCTATATGAACATGACCATATATTGCTAGCTGTGATTCGCTGTTTAATTAAAAAAAAAAACTAATAGAAAATTAAATATAGGCCATGGTACTCACTCATAAATAGATCTTTATATTGGTAAAATCATTTTCAAAATCGGTCTAGTAGTTTTTGAGTTTAACCGGAACAAACAAATAATTAAATCTTTTTGTTATAATATTAGTATAGACTGTAGACGATATCGTAAGCTAAAGTAATTATTTTAAAAAATCGTATATTTTTTGTCAGTAATGCGCTTAAAAGCTAAGCCCAAATAAAAATCTCGAAAAAACCTTAAACTCTTTTAAAAATCTCAAGATTAAATCCCAATTTAATAAGGAAAATAATCACAATTAAATTAGACATCCAACAAATTATAGAAGATTTTATGAGAAGGTATTTTTTTGGGAAAGCTTATAAAGATTTTTAGGAGTAAAATTAATTGGCTTAATTTGTCACTACACAGAATTAGGCTTATAAAGGGATGAGTGAGACACTGCTTAAAGTCTTAGAGTAAAGAGAGGTTGTAGATGTTTGTTGTTTTGTGGAAATACTAAATCATAATAACTAGCGATTTTTTTTTATTGGATGTGACTTTGTTTATACCTAGTGGTAAGCAGACATACAAAGTCCATGAATGGAGGCGATCAATAATAAAATTGATCGCTCCTACTATGCCGGCTAAAGATGCGATTACGAAATGGGTGGCGACAAATTGCAAATTTATGGTTCATACAATATAGATTTTGTACCACAAAATGAAATGGAATTTCACCCATAATCCTGGATGTAGTGAAGTGAATAATCACCTATTACTATGGAATTTATTGGATTCTAGTTTCTGCCAATCAATAGGGCGTTTACACACTAGTAAGGTCACTAATTGAATGCTGCTGGGATTTGTTTGGTTGGTTTATTTTGCAATGAAATTCAGTTTTTTTTTATTGTGTTTTTAGCCTGTAAACTGATTTATTATTTTTTGTACTTACAACTTTAGTTAGATACTTATTGTCATAAATAAAGAAATACATCGTCAAGGTTTTGTCTCTTTTTTTAGCAACAAAAATTAATATGCGTAATAAAGACATAACCTATTTTAACTAAAGTGTTATTCAAAGACTCAATTAGTTTTATTTTATGAATAAGGCCAATAGTCGGTGGTTCAAATAAATCTTTAGTATACATAAACACTCCTCTATTGAAATATGAATCTTACAGATAAGTAAATCTGGATTTTTTTCTGTCACACCGGGGATTGAACCTGTAACGTAACTTTTTTTTATTTTTACTCAAAACGGGATATTGTGGAAATTATGAAGACAGTCACAATAATGAAACAGTCTTTTCCATGCATCCATGTAGAGGATGCATGGAAAAGACTGTTGGTGATACCTATAAGGGTAAGGTGTTTGGTTATCTATATATATTACAGTTGTTTTGTTTTAAAATAATTCGCACACGAAGTTGCGATCAACAGCTAGTACCATACTAATATTATAAATGCGAAAATAACTATGTTTCCTAAACTTTCACATTTAACTCGCTTAACCGATTTAGATGAAATGTTGTATGGAGATAGTATGAGACCCTGGAAAGGATATGGGGTATATAATTTTTCGGTAGCTTTAAGGGGTGCAGATATACAGGATGTTTGTATTTTAAGAGTATCTTAGGAAACGTTTTTAAATACACCAGATAGAGAAAAGTCTTCTATAAAGAAAAGTTGGGTTCATTAAAATAACATAATATTGCATTCAAATACTTTTGAATTTATATTAACTTTTTCCAAATAATGTTGTTCAATATTAAATATCGGTTATCGTTTGGTAATCAGCAACTCAGGGGGGCCTATAATAGTGGGGCCTTGGGCAAGTGCCCAGAGTGCCCAATGAGAAAGAGGGGCCAATGGTATTCTGCTTTTATTTTCCTTTTTATGAGAGCTCGGCATGTGACTTCACATCTACCTGATGGAAAGCAGTATGAAGGTCCAAGAACAAATCTAACCAACACTTACGATCTACGTAACCGTTAGTAAGATGCCTATACACGCTTCGTTTAAAGGACTCGAGATTATAAGAAGAAGGAAACACGCAAGCAGGTAGAGCATTCCACATTTTAATAGTGCGGCAGATATACGAATCACCATTTCTTTTTTCAATCTGGATTCCTTTAAAAAAATAACAAATGAGAAAAGAACTCAATTTAAATAACATTATATAAGTCTAACCAAAATATTAAACAATATTGGAGGGTAGATAACAATACTCGAATAATCTCCATCAATTGATCACAAACTAATTTAACTTTGTTGAATTCGAGCCGAAGTTAATTCGAGATAAGGACAAAATATTCACAGGGTGTCACTTATACCTATTTGTACCATATTCTTTAGTGATTTTTTTTAATTTTGAAGAAAAAATATACCTATATTTTAAATTCGTCTGGCTGAAACAAATATTTAAAAAATACTATGCAATAATACATTGTAATTTAGGGACTTATAGTTCAGATTTATTTTATCCAACCATTAAAACTAAAAACAATAAAAAATAAATAAAAATACCATCAAGGGACCTTTTTTGCTCCCAAGAACCGTTTAAACGGCCTCAGGGTACCCAGCGGAGGGATTTTTAACGGTGTTAATGATGGTATAGTCTCGTTGTATAAATCGGTCACCTATCCCATGCCCGGCCTTGTTGTCATCTGCTTAACCTTGTTATAAGTTGCGCAGTGACTTAACCTCGAGGCTGAACTGTCACCTGCACTGTGTTCACTACCCTCTCTACTCAACCAAATACTATATGATCCTGTTAGCGCCATCTTGGAAACACGCTCCATAAAAGTTCCGACGGCTGATCTTGGAAGGCCAAGATCATTCAATTGACGATGCAAAGACTTTCCTGGTATTCCTCTTGCACCAACTTCCACTGCATAAAGTTGAGTTTTAAATCCGTTTCTAGTAATTTCGTTTGTGGGATCAAAATATTTGTTGGACTCGATGTTGTGGTCCTGAGGAATGTTTGTTTTCCACGGAACGGTGAGTTCTATAAGTATTACTTTCTTCAAGTACAAGAGTACACCAGTATATCAGGGCCATATTTCATAAACGTGACAATTGTAATTTACCATGACAATTTATAATACATTGCTTGATTTAGTTTGTTCTAAACAAATAATTCCAACTAAACAAAGTAATGTATTATAAATTGTCATAGTAACAACTGCTAAACTACCTATTATCTTACCTAAACAAACGAAACTTTAAAAATGATAAACAAGTTTGAAACCATCACCTTCAAAAAAACGTATCTATATAATTTTACAGAAAGAAAAATTACTTTTTGTTTGGATAAAGATTAAAGCAATATTTTCATAACTTAATCAAGGTTACCAATTAAAAATTATGATAGGCAAATGTTTTTTTTTTTGGTAAAAAATAATACTTTCTAAGGCAATTTGAGTAAAAATAAAACTTTGGAAACATTTTAGCGTCTACGTTTTGGAAAGTTAACATTTAACGTTCCAAAACGTAGACAACAAAGGTTCGAAATTTAACTTTATTCAATATTGTTCTTTTGAAGTTTAATTGTGTTAATTCTGCTTAAGGGGTCCAAAGTTTTCAATATAATAATTTTTAAACAGTTATGGCTTGTTTATTTGGTTCTTTGGCGCTCTTAGTACCGTCACTTACCGACCGAGTATGTTTTTATGGACCACGGCATTTGACTTTGTATCTATCTAATGTTAAGCAGACCTACAAAGTTCATAAATGGGTTCGATCAATACATTGTTGTTCAATAATATAGATCGTTCTCACTATACCGGCTAAATGATGCGGTGACATGGATACATTGCATAAGGAGTATATTTTAGTATCCTCGCTGCTTTATCGTCAAATAAATCGCCCGTTTAGTAACCGTATCATTAAATGAGATTACCACAAGAAATCTATGCAGCAGTCTCCGGAAAACCGGTAAACCCATAATTATTCTAAAACCGAAACAGGACTAGGTCACTTGATGGTTTTTGTATCTGTATGAGCGATAAAGCAGAAAGGGTATTATTAAAATATAAACTCGTAATGCAAATTCTTCCTTGTTGCCGATCAATTCGTAACCCCATCGTTTATCCAGCATAGTGGAAGCGATTAATATTGTTAAGGCAGCGAGTATATTAAAATATAATAGAAATGCAATTCGTCTTTGTCGCCGCCCATTTCGTAATCGCATCATTTAGCCAGCATAGTGGGAGCGATCAATGTTGTTTAAGATCAATTATTTATTGACCCCATTTATGAACTTTGTAGCTCTGCTCACCACCAGGTAGATGCGACAAGGTCACATGCCGTGATCCAATAAAAAAAAAACAATTTATAAATCGACCCCATTCATGGACTTTGTAGGTCTGCTTAACATCAGATAGATAACAAGGTCACTTGCACTTCTCCTATAACAAATTTAAAAAAATAGCTCTACGAGTATATACATATATGCGGTTTAAAGCGCCGCAATGGTACATTAAGTAAAACGAAAATTTCAATAGAAGACTTTATATTTGCTATACAAAGCTATTTTGTTCGAAGCAACATAAACTGTTATCAATGAAGTGTGACGTTAAAGCTAAACCAGCCTATAATCCTATCATACTCCTTACACTAATCTAAACTTAAAAGCCAAGATGCTAAGGTTCCGATTACACTGAACAATTATTTTATGGGGTTAATTAATTGTTTAAAAGTAAACCTTTGATTTTCCCCTAACAGCAAAATTAGGGGTGAAAATTTCAGTTAATTTTCCGGAACGCGTTTCTGTTAGCATTTAAACTACGACTTAAGTACCTTGCTACATAAATATTCTTATATTGCAATTATTATTATAATAAAATTAAAAAAATAACATCACGGGTGTATTACACGGATTATTAACCGAAATATGCCTGGCGGTCTCGGGTGCCTTACGGCGCCCGAGACCGCCTAGACGGCCTCAGGGTACCTGGCGGAGGGGTTTTTAATCCCACCTCGTTGTAGCCGATGGTATGAGTCTACACCGAACAAGTGGCTAGCTCGTCGCGATGTTTTTGAATAGAATAGATTAACCCATCTATAAACAGTTTCACACGTCGGTATACTGAAACCGGGACCGAGAGCTTAACGTGCTCTCCGAGGCACTATAGTGGTGTTGTCAAACAAATGTACATATTTTTTTTAATTCAAAACTCATTGGTACACACCGGGATTCGAACCAGGGACCCAAGCGTTTTTAAGTCCAAGGTCTAACCAACTCGGCCACCACGTATATGTAGTATTTCGAAATTGTGGTTTATAGAATTTTGATGATTTTCTAAAATATTATTTTGAACAAATTGTGACCTCTCTGATAAACATTAACACTATATTCAGGTACAAAACCACAATATATTTATTTTATTTTATTCAATTCGCTAATATAATCAAAATTCACAATAAAATTAATTACAAAATTTTACATCATTTGATATAACATATTTTATCAAGTAGAGCAAATAATATAATTATTAATTCTTCAATGACATATTAATTTTGTCACTTAAAAAGTCCTTTGTAGATTAATATTTCATAATTACATGAATACTCGTATGTACATATTCATGTAATTATCAAATATAGCCCGAGACCGTCTAGACGGTCTCAGGGCACTCAGTGGTGGGGTTTTATTTCTACCTCGTCGTGGCCGATGGTATTCCGAACAAGTTGTCTGCTCGTCGCTTGGATGGACTTAATAACCCAAATATAAAGTTTCACTGGTCTACAAGTGAAACTCATACCGAAACCTTAACGTCCGTCTGTCCGAGGCAATATTAATGGTGTTGTTAAAGAAATGAACCCACATTTATTTTTAAATGAAAAACACTAAGTTAGTTAAGCACACACATCACAAAAAAACTGTAGTGTCTTTAAGTTTAAGGTCTAAGCAGTTTTTGATTAAAAACAGAGTAAATATAACCCTTTTAGTTTGGTTAGTTTTAGATTTGTACAAGATGTTGGTTGGAAGTATATTAAATATAATATATGAACAGACATACAATAAAAACTGAACTGTAAGCAATCAATATAGTTAAACAACAATGACCCCATTCATGGACATTGTTTACCACCAGGTAGTGCCGTGCTCCAATAAAAATTATAAAAAAAAACGTTCAATCGAAAATAATATGGTTGTTATAAAAATGATGTGTTATGAAATGGGCGGTGACAAAGACGATTTTGGATTACGAGTCTATTTTAATATCCTCGTTGCTCTATTGTTAAATCAACCGTCCTTTTCGTAACCGCACCCTGAACGGAGACTACCACCTCGACACGAAATTACTAGGTCACGGTTTTGGCATTTCTATGGGCGGTTTCTTTAACACATACATGTATGTATAAATGTAAAACCAATCAAGTGATCTAGTCATGTTTTGGTTTTAGTCTTTGGGTTCACAGGTTTTTAGGAGACTATAACATCGATTTTCTGTCGAGATGTGGTCCCCTTTTAATTTATAGTGCCGCTACGAACAGCCAGGATATTATAGTAGAGACCACATAATTTAGCCGGCATAGTGGGAGTGATCAATCCTGTTAAACAACAATGTATTGATCGACCCCATTTACATATAAGAACAGCAAAATATTTCGATTAAAATATTTCTAAACTTTATTTTATTTAAATAAAAAAATCTTTATTGCATACAAAGTACAAAGGCGGACTTAATGCCGACAGGCATTCTCTACCAGTCAAACCTTCGGGACAATCAAAGCAGTTAATATGTGAGGTAGGTGCAATACAGTAACTGAGTTTAAAACAAAGAGATTATAAAATAAAATACTTACAATCTAATTTACACTACTTAAATATATCTTATATATATACATACATAACTACATATACATAATACTACCAACTTCACAATGATTTAGAAAATCGAAATACCTATGTCCAAAGTGGAAAGGAATAGAATAATGAATGATGAAAAAATACTACCTATGAATTTAGATAATAATCATAGACTTGTTTTTTAAATAATACTATTTTTATGTTCTATTAAATTTATCCTGAAAGCTAAAACAACTTCTCACTTCTTACTATATATAAACTTTGTAATAAAACCATATGAAAACTAAGCGTGAATTTCGAAACATGTATTGTGTTTCTAAATGCTTTAAGTGTACAATACTAGATATTGGTTTTGTCGCACGTATTTTCTGAACAATATTTTTTGAGCGTGCTACGTTATAGGGGCTTAGACATTTTCAATATTGTATTTATAGGAAAATTCCTTCAGTGTAGTGGCCGCTATAATAAATGCTCCATATAGATTTATTTTTAAGAAAATAAATCCCAACAACAGTCGAATTAGTCATTATACTGTTTATACAGGGTGTTTTTTTAACAATGACAATATTTTTTTGATCCCTCCAGTATCACTTTTAGAACCCATTTTTAAAATAAAAAATGTAGATAAGTATTTTTTTCATCAAAAAAAAAAGTTCGAAAAATAAATTAACCAAAGTATATATGCTTAAAATTACTACTACAAAATTAAATACAATAAGTCTTCGTATCTAACAAGTAAAACACAATTAGACAAGTGATAGGCTTTAATTCGTGAGTTTAGTATAAAAGTTAACGTGATTTGTAGATCTTTTTTGTACTTTAAGTTATTTATCTTTATGTTTTTGTATAGGCGACACTAAAAGGAAAAAATACGTGTTTCATTATTTTTATCATATAACACAATATAAAAAAATTATTACCTTGACAAAAACACCCAGTATATTATATGATATGTAGTATATTATATATTTACATGAGTATAATACATGTATTTGTATAGCATATGGATAGGTATATATGTCATTATTTATACATAAATATAAATATATTAACTAATACTCGTACTTTAAACTAATTATATGTTTTACACACCTACCTTAACTTAATGTTCTAATGTCCCGAAGGTTTGACTGTCAAATAATGCCCAACGGAATTTAATGCGCCTCTGTACTGTGCAATAAAGTTTCATTAATAAATAAATCAAATAATGCTTTTCTCGACATTCGGTTTTCAGGAGACTACTGCGTCGATTTTTTGTCGAGGTGGTAGTCTCCTTTTCCGGGTGCGATTGCGAAATGGTGGTTGGAGTAATGATAAGGCAGCGAATATATACTCGTAATGCAATTTCATCTTTATCGCCGCCTATTTTGTAATTGCATCATTTAGCTGGCATAGTGGGAGCGATCAATATTGTTTAAGAACAAATATTGATCCCATTCATGAACTTTGTAGGTCTGCTCACCACCAGGTAGATACAAAGTCACACGTGCTCCAATAAAATAGATAAAAAAATCCTCTCTCAACGACATTGTGAAAAGGTATCTTACCATTGTAGGCTTCCTTCAATTTTGATGCCGCCTGGATTGTCCCGGAACGACGGCAAGAGCACATGAGTAAATAAATGGAACAGAGTCCAAGCTGCCTATAATCGGCCTGTTGTAGGTACACTTACACAAAGCGCGGCGACGGGGTAAAAACAGGGCTGACAGTCTATTGTGCGCTGGCGCTACGTTACGTGCATGTTTGTGCGAATGTTTTCCAAACAATTATTTATATAATTATTTGGTGATTCGTACATCTGTCGCACTATTAAAATGTGGAATGCTCTACCTGCTTGCGTGTTTCCTTCATTCCATAACCTTGAGTCCTTTAAACGAAGCGTGAATAGGTATCTTAAGCCGGCATAATGGATGAAACCATTGCAGCTCTTACAACACAATTCTAATAGCTGGTTGTATTCATTCTTGGACCTGCATACTGCTTTCGATCAGGTGGATGTGGGATCAGATGCCGAGCTCCTATAAAATAAAATAAAAAAAAATAATTTAAGGAAACTCTATTATTAGATTCAGAGTGTACCACACGTTAAAAATAAATAATATATTTTGAAAAAAAACAAAAATACATATATTTATAGGGTTCGTCAATTATTATTAATGTTACTTTACTCAGAAATGCATATAATGTGGTCATTATTTTGACAACTTTGTTTGAGCAAAGTTGACCTTGCCGTTCTGTTTCAAGGAGCGGCCGGCAAAATTTTGCTGGTCGCTCTAACAGGCCGGCAAAACATTGCCGGCCGCTATTTTGACGTTTTAACCTTTTAATAGTACATTATTTAAATTACTTGCTGGTTATATTTGGATTAGCTACTTGCATTTTTGAGTAAAGCACTATACAAGCCTTGGCCCACTATGACGGCTTCGCTGGTCACGCTATGATTGCCTCGAGCTAGCCTAGCTATGCTCTAGCTTGGACATAATTGCAGCCCTTGCTAGCCGCGCTGTATCGGCCTGGAGCTGCGCTACGCTGCGCTGTCGGCCATCATCAGCGCGACCACCAAAGTAGTCATTATAGACCGCGGCAGTAATGTACTATTAGTACATATGTGTCAAGTACACTAAACATTAATGCCTATTCAAATACACATTTTGTTATGCACCTGCTTTACACTTTTTCTCTCTCTGCTATTTTTAACCTGCAACAGGTGTCAACCCTATGACAATAGGTATAAGTTTTGCAAGTCGTTGAGAGCTTGGACTCTGTTCCGTTTATTTACTCCTGTGGCAAGAGACCGGGCGGATTTCGCTAATTCCATGGAAGATGGCCGGTGCCTGGTATGGGACGCAACCTGTGTAGACACCTTGGCATCATCTCATTTACAAGGGACACTTTGGAGTGCGGCAGCAGTGACCTTAACTGCTGAAACATACAAAAGGCGCAAATATGCAAATATTATGATATATATTTGTGCCTTTTGCTGTGGAAACACTAGGACCGTGGGGGCCTTGTGCAAGAATTTTTTTTAAAGAACTGTCTTCACGATTGATCGCAGGTGAACTGGCCATTTCCTCGCTTAATTTTTTATATATATATTTTTTTCGTTAAAATGTATTGAAGCCAGTCTTGATTCTCAAAAAAAATTGCATGGAAATATTGCCAGCATTCTGGCCACCATGCCAGTCTACTGTCAGATAATGCCCAACGGAACACGGAAAAGTTTTAGGAGATTTTTTTAATAATGTAATAGGGTTTTTTTTTTAGTTTTAATTAAAATCTTTATTTTATTTTATTGTATTTTGTGTTAAATTAATTTGAAAAAAAAATAATTGTATAATAAAAATAGTGGTGGTCGTGTTTGTTAAACCTCAGACATAAAAACGCTAGGATTTCAAATCAAATTCAATTCGTCAAATCGATAGCATTTGTAACATCAAAAAATAATCTAAGAAACTCTCTAAAGGGTTTGTATCCACAGCAGTCAATTTTTTTTCTTTTAGTATGAAAACCGAACAATTATCAATCTGTCAATTCTCTCAAATTCCGTCAAAGTTTAGTATTTAAAAATAACATATAACATCCGCTTATTTAAAAATATATATATATTAAAGTTGATTGTTCCTAAATCATGTTATTCAAAATTTTTATAAAATATATAGCATCCTAAATAATTTTAGTCGATCAAATACGTCATGAAATTTAACGATCAGTCTATATCCGGCAGGTTTAACTAAGCTTTAATTACCTTGCAGGTTTTGCGTTATTTTTTTTATATGTAGACAATTTACACATAATATTGCTCTGGTGACAAATTAAGCTGTAGGCTTGTACTATGTGTACGAGAAACAACGATATAATATATATTATATTTTATAAACGCCGCCAGAGATGTAGCGTCGTTGAGCGTGTTTTATTATGGAGAGTGCTCTGAAATACTTTTTCATCTCATTTCTCCTTCTCCTTTCCAATATAGGACTTCACGAGCAGGTAACAAAATGCATGGACATACTGTGGCAGATATACCAACCCGCACTAAAAAAATTGGTGATTCGTATATCTGACGTACTATTAAAATGTGGAATGCTTTACCTGCTCGCGTGTTTTCTTCTTCCTATAATCTCGAGTCCTTTAAACGAAGCGTGTATAGGCATCTTAAGCCGGCATAATAGGTGCAATCAACGGTTACGTAGATCGTGAAGAAGTGTTGGTTGGATTTGTTCTTGGACCTTCATACTGCTTACAGGTAGATGAGAGGTAACATGCCGAACTCACTTAAAAATAAAAATTTTGAAACTGTACAAAAAATGTATTTTTTTTAACACATAATATTGCTCTGATCACAAATTAAGCTCTAGGCTTGTACTATATGTACAAAAAGCAACGATATAATACATATTATATTTTATAAACACCCAACCCATGACAAACTGTACAGAAAAACGTACAAATATTTTTTTGCCATGGGTGGGAATGGAACCCACGACCTCCGAATAAAACGCCAAAAGCGCAACCACTAGTCTACGAAGCCGGTCAACATAATAAAAAAAACAACAAATAGCTTAAAATATTCCATATGAATGTCAAATATTATTTGTAATAAATACTTTTGTGTCATAACCATTCAGGTCACGTTGTAGGTAACGACTCCACGGATGGCTGTATGAATATTCAACGGAGTGCAGTATTTGAATCATCCCCATATTGCCACTAAAGTTGAATAGAAAATCTTTAGAGAGGGCGTAATTTTTGTTATTTTTTATTTTAGATATTCAATAAAAAATATGCCCCTTTTAAATTTAGTGGCCATAGTTGAAGGTTGGCCGAGTTGGTTAGACTTTAGACTAAAATACACTTACGTCCCTGATTTAAACTCAGATGTGTACCAATGAGTTTTTAATCTAAAAAAAATTGTAAGTGCATTTGTTTAACAACACCACTACAGTGCCCCGGAGAGCACGTAAAACTGTCGTCGGTCCTAGTCTCAGTATACCAACTTGTAAAACTGTTTATAGATGCTTTATTGAGTCTATCCAAACATCGCGACGAGCTAGCCACTTGTCCGGTGTAGACCATCGGCTACGACGAGGTAGGAATCATTACATATATTAAGGTGGGAGGAAGGTCAGTTTAACTTCACTAGGACCGACCGGGCTCGTTACCACCGTCCATACAGAAAATCCGTCAATTTCCAATTCATGTTTCGGTTTTAGTCTGTGGGTTCACCGGTTTTCCGGAGACTACTGCATCGATTTCTTGTCGAGGGGACTACCCCCTCAAATTCCTTTTATGGACGGTTACGAAAAGCAACGAGCGTATTAAAATAAACTCGTAAGGCAAATACGTCCATGCCGCCGCCCATTTCGTAACCGCATAATTTAGCCGGCATAGTGGGAGCGATCAATACTTTTAAACAACAATGTATTGATTCCATTCATGGACTTTGTAGGTCTGCTTAACGACTCTATGCAGGTAGACACAAACACATGCCGTGCTCCATTAAAAAAAAATACGGTCAGAGTGGATTCTCACTCATAGGTTCGATTCTCACTCAAGGCAGTCTTGGTGTGTTATAAAATAATATATTTCAGAATCATAGTTTATGGTATTAAATCGCATAATACATATTTTTTATCATTAGTTTTACTCTAAGTTTTAGTGATTCGCTATCTAATTACTATTTTAACTCTTTAGTCATATAACAGAATGTCATGGTGTTAGCGGTGAGCAATTTGGCTTGTGGTACCTTTGACACGAGTTTATACTTAGAGCATTAATAGTGTGTTATAAATATCTAGTATAGTATATAGTACCTAAATATTATCATTAATTCCCACTAAAGGCAAAATGTTTTGCCTTTAGTGGAATCGTACAAATAGAAAAAAAATCCTAAAACCATTATTTTGAGATATATATATATATCATCACGGGTGCCTTATTACGCCCGAGATCGTCTAAACGGCCCCAGGGTACCCAGCGGAGGGGTTTTTAATCCCATCTCGTCGTAGCCCATGGCATTGGTATGAGTTTACACCGAATAAGTCGCTAGCAGCTCATCGCGATGTTTTGAATAGACTCAATAACTCATCTATAAACTGTTTCACAAGTTGGTATAGTGAAACCGCGTCCGACAGCTTAACGTGCTCCGAGGCACTATAGTGGTGTTGTCAAACAAATGTACATATTTATTTAATTAATAACTCATTGGTACACACCGGGATTCGAACCAGGATATTTTGAGTTTTGAGATAGAAGATATTTATCTCCAAATATAGACTGAAATGAAATTAATTTTTGATATATTTTAGTAGAGAACCTACTTTTATATATTTTTTATTTATTCAAACATTTTTACAAAAAAAATGATTTGGTGATTACGCCCTTTCTCTTAATAAAAGGTTAGAGGCGGTCACTATAATGTTGTCCCGCTCTTACACACGCAAAAGTGATATAAGCCTTGCCTTATTATGTTGTTCGTAAGACGCCCATTTTTTTTTAAACCTTTTAATACCTCCTCATCGTAGCCGATGGTATAAGTCTACCTACATCGAAGTGACTATAAACAGTTTCACAAGTTGGTATAGTGAAACCGGGACCGACAGCTTAACGTGCTCTCTGAGGCACTATAGTGGTGTTGTCAAACAAATGTACAGTTTTTTTAAAATTCATTGGTACACTCCTGGGTTTGAACCGGGTACCTAAAAACTGTTATATTATAATAATAAAAACATATCATACTGACTGATTGACTGAAGAATTAGGCGAAATGTTTTAATAAATAATACATTTTGGAATTCAATATAAATGTGTTCTATTTTTATTAATAATCACTTATAAAACATTAAACAGACGATAAATGTACTAAGTGAAAACATCAAAGCGATTTCTGTTTATTAATAACGTACGGAATGCAAAAAAAAAACGTAAACCCTATTAATTAATCAACTCTAAAAGATAAATCAACAACATTTTAAGACTAATCTAGCAAACCTTCGTTATAAATTATTCCGATTAGTGCTAAGCCCGACCAAAACATTAAACCTAGGTTTCGAAATTTCGAAACCGAACCTTTTTTTATATCATCACGGGTGCCTTAAGAGCGTCTACACGGCCTTACTCCCGTATTCTAAGACGTATCCTTAACTCCACTATACACTCAAGGAACGTCTGTCTCTTTCCACCAAATGTCAACTATAAAAAGCAAGTTGAGACAGACGCTCCTTGAGTGAAGAGTGGAGTTAAGGAAACGTCTTAGAATACGGGTGTTAGAGTACCCAGCGGAGGGGTTTTTAATCCCGCACCTCGTCGTAGCCGATAGTATGAGTCTACGCGAATAACTGGCTAGCTGGTCGCGATATTAACCCATCTATATACGGTGTGCTTTCCGAGGCACAGTAGTGGTGTTGTGAAACAAATATAGGTACATAATTTTTTAGATTAAAAACTCATTGGTACATACTGGGGTTTGAAACAGGGACCTAGTGTTTTTAAGTCTAAGGTCTAACCAACTCGGCCACCAAGTATATAATAATAAATATATACTAATAACTAGCTGACTTGCACAACTTCGTATGTGTAAATTTAACCATTTACGTAGCCTGTTTGGATGCAAATAGAAATAAAAGTTCAACTTATTAAACAAGCATTTAAAAATCTCAAAACTGGACCAATTCGAAATTTCGTAACTGGAAAATTTGGAAGTTTACAAACTGGAAATGTATGAAGGCACACCCTAGTTATAACTTACCAAAATGTTTCAGCCTAGCCGTCAGCGGAATCGCCATGATATTCGCTAAAATTTATTTGGGCCACGTTTCGTTCACTTTAAGATAAGATTAATTGAAAAGTTAGCAAGTGTGGCCTCGCGCAGACTCGAGTTACTAAGATAAATGCTTTAGCTATTTGCATTTAAACTCTCGAAAGATTTCGAGATTTAATTAAATATATATTTTTAATAAGTACTTATAAAAGTTATGGTTTTGCTATTTGCGCTGATTATTATAATGGAATTTTGACCACCTTATTAGCAAAAAATATTGGTACGTTTCTCTGTATAGTTTGTCATGTGGTCTGTTATAAAATATAGTATGTATTGTCGTTTCTGGTACACATAGTACAAGCCATAAGCTTAGTTTGTGACAAGGGCAATATGTGTCATTGTCCTATATTATTATAAATATAAAATGACATTTATTTGACAAATAATTAGATAACAATTTACAATTGAAATTAATTATATAATATATAAGAATTTGCACTTAAGAAGCCAGTAAAAGGTTTCGCGATCTCGAACGTCCAAAAACGTCTAAATGTTGTTTTCAGTGATATCAAAGTTTATTTTTAATGAAAAAGAACGTAGAGGTGTAAATATTACTTACTCGATTCTAATTAGATAGTATTTTTATAAAAAGTATATTAACTTTTGAAAAGACACTCAAAGTTTGATTTATGATTCTAAATATATTACTTTAGTTCTCATTTTAAAACTAAACTATTTTTTTATAAAGAAACTATGTAATTAGGATCAAGTAAATATAATCTACACCTCCATGTTCTTTTTCTTTCCAAAAAAAATAAATATTATAACTGAAAACAATATTTAGATGTTTTTTGACGCTCGAGTTCGCGAATCCTTTTCCTGCCCACTTAAAATGGACGTTTGTATCCCTGGTTTCTATATATTATTACTGGACCCTGTGTTACAGGGACCAGTTATAACCGCTACATATATTATAATTTTTAATAAATGTACATTATGATACCTATTAGCTCTACATATAATTGAAAAAAAAAAGAACCTATAAAATGTGTATGTTTTGTAAGTAAATATAAGGGTTTAGTGTATTCGTGCATGGTATAGTAGGAATAGTGTGTGTGAACTGTGTGTGTGCAGAGGTGGACTAGTAGTTTCGTCCGCCCTAGGCCGTTTAAGCGGCCGCCCTATTCTAACATTGAATTTTTCATCATTCTAATACTTAATTCTTTGCAGCATAAAAATGTGAAATTGTTCTGTGCGAAAAACAACATTTGGTTCGGTTCTGTTCTTTTAATATTTTCACTTGTCATATTCTCACCAGGATATAACTTAGGTTTGGGAGCAGATTTTCCTCCCCTGATATTTGGCCGCCCTAGGCCTGGACCTAGTCCAATGTGTGTGTGTGGTGTGTGATGCGTGTGTGTTGTGTGTGTGTCAATTTATGTAAAATATAAAGAATCGTGATTAAAGAACCAGGTACTAAATATACATTAGTATATTTAGTAATAGGGTCCAACTTTTAGTAGCTTCATAATCGATTATTATTATTAGAGTGAGCTCCTAAGGTCAGTTATAAAATTCATTCATATTATTATATAGTTATTATAGTTACTAGGTGCGTTAGATTAATGTTGTCAATTATATAAAATAATTTCATGATTAATATAATTAGAAATTTCAGCGGGAGATGGCACTGATATTAATTATGGTGTTTATAATGGAATTTGTAGAATGGCGGTAAAGATTAAATTGCATATTGAGTGTGTTTATGTAAAATTATACCATACACGTTTTAATACCCACAAACACAATCGCATTAACGTGTGTTTGTGGGTTTTTAAGCCTTGGGTGTCACTTATAAAGAACCCATATTTTAAATAAAAATGTGAAATGTGAGTCTTTGTTTCTTTAAAAAAAAATGCCTGAATAATAAAATATCTATATTATAATATGGTTTAAATTCCAACAAATATATATGGTCTTCGTATTAAGCAAATAAAATACTTTTAGACAAGTGGCGGGATCTCAATCGACCGTCTGATGAGGCTCTTCGATCCTGATTCAACTGCAAAGTATTACCTCTCCCTACGCATGGGTAGGTAATATGAGGTTCTACTAATCAAATCGATTAAAAATAGCTCTTAAACTTTAATCGATATTATGCAATTCTGGCGTAATGCAAACCTGGTCCTATTTCAAATTGACAGACCACTACGTCATTTTGGTTCAAGTTTAGCTTAACGTTGTACGGCGTAATAGGCTTACAGCAGTGGACTATAATAGGCTGATGATAATGATGAATAAGTATTAGTATTGTTGTGTCTTGTCTTATATTATTATTATTTTTTAATGATAAAAATGCAATGAAAAAATTCCTGGTGGGTGGGACTCGAACCCACGAACCTCGCTATCGCGGCAAGGCGCTCAACCGCTAAGCCAACCAGGTATAAGAAGATAACAAACAATGACAAAATTCGTGAGGGGTGAGTCCCACCCACCAGGACATTTTTTCATTGCATTTTTATATTTAAAAAAAAATAATAATAATAAGATTATCCTAATAAGGAATTTATAAAAATGCATAAATATTGTTGTGTCTGGTACACATAGTACAAGCCTCCAGCTTAGTTTGTGACTTGATTACATTTTGTGGCTTATTAAATATATTCTGTAGCCCATAATTCGATGCACAAATATGATATTTTATAGGTAAACTATTCTCTGTAAATTAATATATAAATATATCGAGTACAAATGCGATTTACCGGAAAATACGTAGCTGTACGTTGGAAAAAGGATTTATGATAAGTAAAAAAAAAACCAATAGGGTTAATAGAGAACGTTTAGTTAGTTTGCAATTTATCACCAAAAGGAGGTACATAGATTATTAGATTGAAATAGAAATTACACAAATTACAAATTACAGATTTTGCCGCCAGGGGGCGCAGAGTGTACATACCCTTTCCGATAAAATATTGTTATAAAATATTTTTTGATTGATTAATCATTATTGGATATGTTCAATAGTTAAAACTCACTATAGTGCATTGCTGGAGGTGTTTTCGTGTGTTACCGAAGTGAACAAAGGATTTAAAACATAATTTAATAGTGCGTGATTAACGATCTAAAATAACAGTCAAACCTGTGAAATATTGTAATATTATTGTAAATTTGTGATAAATAAACAGTGATTAATGACTTAGTGGGAAGTAACTTTTGTAATATAGGGCTTAAGAAACAATTCTAAAAACGAACAAGTTTTAAATAACTAACGGGACTTTAACGTCTTTGATATAGTTTTGCTACTCGACATTAGATGGCGCTGTCAGCAAATTAGTATAAATGTTAAAGCGACATCTTTTGGATTTTTATTGATTTCTAAAATTATTTTTATTTTTTTGCCTGATGATGCGAAATTGCGAGGCATGTTGTAAGTCTGCATCGGCTACGGAAAGGGCAAGATGCACAAAGTGCACTAAGGTTTATCACCGGGAATGCGTGGCTATCCCTAACACAGCAACAGTTCCTGCAACATGGATGTGTCCTGACTGTAAAAGGCACATCCCCAAAGGAGACAACAATTCTACTCCTGTAAAGAGTCTGAATGCTGATCTTGTTATGACACCGAACCCGCCTGTCGAAGACGATTCTACTACTGGAAGTTCCCTGGACCTTGCGTCCGAGATTCGTCTCCTTCGCAGTGAGATGAGGGCTACAAGGACAGAAATACGAGAGTACCGTAGTGAGATCTCCGCTCTTAGTGAGTCAATGAAACGATGTTGCACACAAATTAACAATCTCGAAGAAAGAGTCGGTAAACTCGAGAAGCATCAACAAGAAAGCTCGCCGGAAAATTGTGAACAACTTCAAACTAATATAGACGAGCTAAAAAGTCAAATAAATGACCGCGATCAAGAACTGCTGATGAACGACGTAGAATTCTCGGGGCTACCGGAGAGCAACGGAGAGAACCTTGTCCACATCGTCGTGCTTGCCGCTAGGAAACTAGGGGTAGAGGTCGACGATCGGGATATCGTAACCGCGGACCGTGTGGGCGCCGTGCGTCGAGACCGACCCGATGGGGAGACCACTGGGCGCACCCCGCGCCGCATAGCTGTACGATTCGCGCGCCGCGCCCTCAAAGATACCATCATCAAAAGCGCGCGAGTACGCCGCGACGTCACTACCGACGGGCTGGGGTTCACAGGTGATTCCAAGAGGTTCTACATAAATGAGCGCCTGACACGTACTAATCGGCAACTATTCGGTAAGACACGAGAATCAGGTCGTCATCTAGGATGGAAATTCATATGGACCAGAAACGGAAAAATATTTGCCCGCAAAGAACAGGGCAAACCGGCTGAGTTGATCCGTAGGGATATTGATATTAAACGGATTTTTGGGCCAAACTGAGTTTGAGTGTGTTTTTTTGTTACATTATTATAGTTTCTAGCATACTGTCGTTGTTTAATATTCAGGCATTTGGATGTTTTTTAAAAATTGATAAATTGTTGCTTTATTTGAACATTATGCAAAGTACGGCGGAGTTTTGTGTGGCGACTCGTAGAATCAAAGCTCACCAGTCACAGTATTACTACTTACAACAAATGACTATTAACTGTGTGTGTTACTTACCCGTTTATTATAAGTCATTAACTGTTGGTTTTTATGTGGAGTATGCCTTGAGATGTTTAAGTTTGGTTGTATATTACTTTAATTCAATACTGTATTGTTTTATATATCATATAAAAGCACATATTATTATAAAGAAAATATATTATAAAAGAAAAAAAGAATAAATTTATAAAAGTTAGTTTACATAACGCAGGATCTTTGGGAACTCGGCACGACGAACTAATTGCGACTATCGAGCGTCACGACTCCGATATAGTAGCCATCAACGAGACCTGGCTGAGGCCGGGCGAGGAAGGCCGCGCTCCCGTGGTGCCGGGATACCGCCTGCGGCACGTGCCGCGGCCACCGGGCCCGCGCTCTCGTGGCGGAGGTGTCGGATTTTATGTTAAGACCGGAGTTAGTGCACGAACACGAGCCCATCCTATGAGTTCTGTGGAGCAGATGTGGATCAGTCTGAGCGTCAACGGTCTTAAGCTCATAATAGGAACCGCTTATCGACCGCCGTGGATGGACGTAAGTGTATTTTTTGATGCGATTTCGGAGTCTGTCGGTGTGTTCTCTCATTATGACCATTTGATACTGATGGGGGACTTTAACATTAATTTATTAAATCAACATGATAATAAAACTCATGAGTTGAACACGTTTCTTAGACATAGCGACCTTGTTCAATGTGTAACTCTCCCAACACATTTTACCAGCACGAGCGAGACTCTAATAGATGTTGTTTGTATCGATGCCGAAGCTAGGGTTCGAAATATAACCGTTGATCATATACCCAGTCTGGGGAATCACGCATATATAACTGTCGAATTCAATATTAAAAAATTAAAACCCAACCCAATGATGATCACGTACAGACCAATGCAGGATATGCTCCACTACAACTTCCAAAATGACTTACAATATGTGAATTGGGAGTATATTAAATCGCTTGACAGTGTTAATGAAATGGTCTTAACTTTTAATAATTACGTCACATGCCTTTTCGATCTACATGCGCCTCATAGGACAGTCTGTATAAGAGACCGCCCGACACCGTGGATAACGGATAATGTGAGACTGATGATGAAACTGCGTGATAAAGCATATAAAAAATATCGATGCTCGCAATCGGACTCAAATAAACAAAATTATAATAACTATAAAAAACTTGTAGAAACCGCCATTGTCAATGAAAAACGCGCTTATTTCGATACATCGATTAATCAGCATGCCCACAACTCAAAAACCCTATGGAATAATTTAAAACAACGTGTACTTCACTCTAATAAACATTATGTAGATCTGCCCTCACATCTCAGCGATCCAACAAAAATAAATCAAAAATTTCTTGATGTTCCTGGTAGTTCCAACCCGAGTATATCGCGGTTATCATACTTCAAGTCACATAGACATCATGATCCCACTTTTAAACTCACACCTACGAGCGAGCTCAAAGTTTCCAAAATTATAACACGTATTAAAACCAATGCTCAAGGACATGACAAAATAACACGCGATATGCTTGTGATGACATTACCACAATGCCTAGACATCATCACTTTTATTGTCAATTTATCAATAACCTCGTCCACATTTCCATGTGCTTGGAAGACAGCTCTTGTGAGGCCCTTGCCTAAAATTCCGAACCCACTAGACTTTAAAGATCTACGTCCAATAAGCTTACTCCCGTGCATGTCAAAGGTGGTAGAGAGGGTTGTATGCGAGCAACTTACAAGTTTCATAGAGACTAACAACCTTCTGCCTGCCAGACAGTCAGGGTTTCGGAAGGGTCGCAGTACGACAACGGCTCTTCATGACGTAACTGATAATATCATTGCAGATCAAGACGTTGGACTGGCTACTATTCTAGTGCTTCTCGATTTCTCGCGAGCATTTGATAGCATTAATATAGAGCTTCTGCTGTCTAAACTAGCATATTACGGCTTCGAACCTGCTGCAGTCGCCTGGTTCAGTAGCTATCTAAGTGGTAGATCACAGTACGTCGAGGTGAGGGAAAGTGGGGGAAAGGTGGAGTCGTCACCGGTATATCCTGTATCTCGAGGTGTACCACAGGGATCTATCCTCGGTCCTCTACTCTTTATATTGTACAGTGCAGACATAACCACTTGCATACATAACTGTAAATATCATCTGTATGCAGACGATCTCCAAATATATTTCTCCTTTGACCCTAAAAACGTGCTCGAAGCAGTAGAAAAAATAAACGAAGATTTACTGCGAATAGAGAACTGGTCACATGAGAACACCTTAGTTTTAAATCCGCTCAAGTCCAAGTACTTAATTTTGGGGTCAAAAAAGAATATAAAATCCTTAAGATCGTTTTCTCCGCAGCTTCTCATCTCAGGACAACTTGTCGAACATGTGACTGAAGCCAGAAATCTTGGTATTCTGATGGACAGCGAATTGCGTTTCGAGAAGCATATTACTGAGGCTGCTCGCAATTGTTTTTATAGGTTAAAACTCTTATATAAGATCCGGAGCTATTTGAATATTGAAGTGAGAGAGAAGTTGTGCGAAACAGTAATACTTTCAAGGCTGAACTACTCAGATACCGTTTACGGTCCATGCCTACTGGCTAGGTCTGAAAAAATTATACAGCGTGTGCAGAATGCCTGCGCACGTTTCTGCTACAATATTCCTCCACGGACACATGTCTCTCCATACCTAAACAAAAACAGATGTCTCAGGATGGGCCACCGGCGGACTCTCCACTTCGCGATGTTGCTTTTCGGTGTAATTAAGTTTAAAACGCCCAATTACCTTTTTGATAAGTTGACTTGGTCACGAAATTTGAATACCTATAATACCCGCTCTTTTAATTTATTATGTATACCTCGGTATAAGACTTCATCTTTTCGGGGCTGTTTCAGATACGCGGCTGCAAAAATTTGGAACAACTTGCCCCCACCATTGCAGAACATGCAGTCGTCAACTGCATTTAAAACCAAATTTAAAAAAAATCTGGTAATAAGTCAATTATAGCCCAAATAACAATAATAATAATAAAAGATATTTATAATAATAATTGATATTTATAATGATAATAATAATTGTTAATAATATTAATAATAGATAATGATACTAATTATTGATAATAATAAATAATGAAATTAATAATTGATAATAATAATTAAAAATGATAATAACAATTGATAATGTTAATAATAACAATTGATAATAATAATAATTGATAATGATAATAATAATTAATAAAAATAATAATGATGGATAATAGTAATATTAATTGATAATAGTAATTTTAATTGTTAATGATAATAATAATTCATAATGAAAATGCTTTAATAATAATTGATATTCATTATAATTATAATAATAACAACAATAGTATTAAATGATACAAATTCTTTACATTTTCATATTGTGTATTAGTATGCTTGCGACCGTTGATGCTCATAGAATCTTGCGTTGTTAAATGTTGTTTTATTCTGATTTAAACCTGCCTACACGTGTATTATGTTACAGTACCTATATAATGTATGACTTTAGTGTATAACCAATTTTGTCATTCCCGTGATGGTATTATTTATTCTTCATTGTATTATTATATTATATTTAGATAGTGTTAGTTGTGAATCTGTATGTAAAATTTTGTCGTCCCCTGTAAAATTGCTTAAAATTGTATACATTTGTAATAAGTAAACATTGAGTTATTCTGTACTTATAACTCTAACACAGGCGTCAGCTGAAAATCAGTGCTTCATCCTAGAACGATGTAGCTTATACTGAGCTGATTACCTTTTAGTCGCCACGCAACACACTCCTTTGAAAAAAAAAAAAAAAAAATTTTAATGTTTGTAATTATATTTGAATATATTATATTAATTGTCTATGTAATTGTGTTGTTAGCGAAAATAAAGTTTTTCTTTCTTTCTTTTCTTTCTTTCTTTCAAATTGGTACAATAGGGATCTGACAACCGAAAACCTATAAACCCACTGACTAAAACAGATTTTTGCATCTGTATATTCATTAAACATCAACCTTTTTTTATAAATAAATAAAATACCTATCACGAGTGTCTTTTTTTTTGGCTCCATTTAAACAGGGTCAGGGTACCCTACAGAGTTATTCCCATCCTCATTTCGCCGATGGTATTCAGAGCCAACACCTAACAAATGGCAAGCTTGTTGGCTTATGATGAAACTTTTTTTTTTCATTCCAAAACAGTACTTAAAGAAAACAGATTAAAGAAGTGAATTAAGTATTCATGTAGATACCCAGTAAAGGTGTTTCAAGTACCCAGTTATAAAAGTGGGCAACTCCACCAGGCTTCAGCGCAGAAACTTGGAACGTTCCATATGCTGCTAACTTAGACTGCACTTCTATATGAAGCGTTGAGCTTAATAACGCCTACAATATGTCGTTAGAATGCGCATTTATTTTTATATAAGTGCGGTTATAAAGGAAAATAAAACTGGTAAAATAAAAGAAACCTATTATTTATTTATATTGTTTAAATACTTTATTGTACAGTAAACAAAAGTTATGTATAAAGGCGAACTTAATGCCTTAGGCATTATCTACTACTACGCTACGCTAACCTTTAAGATTGTATATATTATATAATGCTTGAAGTTTTCCTCACTAATAAAATATAAGTAATATTAAAAGTTCTACTTTGAGGTATTATGAGTCACTACTGATGAATTCGAAAACGTTTTTTCCCATAGAAGCAAAGTGTGGCAAATGAAAAAAAATGGCTTCTCCATATAAATTGGTTATTTTACGGGCGCCGTAAGGCACCCGTAATGATATGTTTGTATGTATGAGACTAATCGCCTCTGTAATAAAAATAAAAAAACTCAAAATTTGAGTTTTTCCATATAGTGAAATGACATAGCGATGAGAATCCGTTCAGTCGAGAGCAGTGTTGCCAAACGTCCCGTATTTCGGAAGTAATTTTTAATGTCCCACCGGGACTGACTTTGTCCCGTATTTCAACCGTTCTCAAATTGTTTGTTATTGCCAAGTCAATCGTGCTACGGCTAACAAGTAGGTACTCAATTCAATTCAATTTGTTTATTTAGATATTTTATTCGAACTAGGAAAAAAATCCTGTATCGCGGGCCCCAATTCAATTAACATAATATACATTCACAAAAGGTTAACTAAACCTTGTTAACAAAAGACATATTATTAGGATACACAAAAATTATTGAAAGGTACAAAACAATTCAAAATCATAATTTAAACGATCATTAACTTATGGCCATGAGAAAACTGTAGGACGGCGCTGCATGAGAGGGGTCCAACCTTAGTTATTAAACTTGTTAATGTCAGCATCCCTGTTAATGAGGAGTTATACCAAGTCTACGTAATTATCAATGCAAGCTTGATAAAGCATCGTGAGCCCGTCCACATGGGGGAATTCCTTGTTTACAGGGATGCTGAAATAAATATATTAGATAAAGAAGGCTGGATCCTTGTGCATGCAGTTCCGTCCTGTGGTTTCCTTCTATAATAATGAAAGCGGAACGCAGTCTAACGCTAAAACGCGTAAGGATGGATCATCATCAGCCAGTACACGCAAGATATGGCATTAGAAATGTTAAAATCGGCCAAGGAACTCGTAAAAAAGCAGCTAACAGATACGCAAAGAAAGCACAGAATAATACCAATTGGTGTAATTGTTTATAGATTAGTTATTGTAGTCTACCCAACCATCGTGACGAGCTAGCTGCTTGTTCGGTGTAGATTCATACCATACGGCGAGGTGGATTTAAACCGCTCCGCTGGGTAATCTGAGGCCGTTTAGGCGGTCTCGGGTCCCGCAAGGCACCCTTGATGATAATTTTATTCACTTATTGTTTTTAGACCCTACACAGCCAATTTATTTTTATTGGTAAAATTATATTTAAAAATTAATACATTATAGCTTGCTAAGCTAATTAAATTTTCAGTCATCTATAATGCATATACTGCCGGTCAAAAGTTTGAGGATAAAAAGCAAAATTCTATTGGGTTAAGATCGAGACTTTGCGGTGACTAAACCATGTTTTCCAAAACTCCTTTCTTCTGTTTTTCTTCTAGATAATCCCTGAATAATATTGAGCTATGCTTTGGAGCATTATCTTGTTACAATATTAATCCATTTCCATTAAATTTTGTCCCGAAAGCATTTTTCTTTAATCGATTTGTACTGTTCATTTTTCATAATTCCTTCGATTCGAAACATATCTCCAGTTGCATGTGCAGAGAACCAACCATGACAGAGTCACCACCATGTTTGACGGTCACTCAATCTGTCGATATTCCTAGTCAATATTAAGATATTCCTTATTTAATAATATAATATGCAGGTGTGCACATTGTTTTATATCATTAATAGTTTTAGAACATTTAGAGATGACTTAAGTTTTTTGTTAGTGGTCTCAAACTTTTGACCGGCAGTATACATCAAATGAAGGCTATAATATTGGGTATGATTTAGGGGGTAAAGAAAATTATGAAATTATGTGTGATTTATATTTCGGTTTCTTTTATAAATTCTCTATTAGAAAATTTGCTCACTGTAGTTACATTAAGCTTAAACGCAAGCTTACGACAATCAAAATTTAACCAACAAATGTTATTACAAAATGACTGATCAGACTTTAGCAGTGGTAGCGGAGAAGAATTTATTCCAGGAACGGATGAGGGCACCGACTCTGATTTAACTAGGGGATAATAACGAATTAAACTAGAAAGTTTCATTAGGCCAAAGAAATTCTTGAATACTAAAAATATTGTAATTGACGAGTCAGATACTGCTTCTGGTGAAGAGTCTGAGTTACAGCCTAGACCCGAATGCTCGTTTTGGGATAATAGTGGAGTAGATAAAAAAGGAAAGAAAAAATAATTAGAAAGGCCCTTCACGGAAGAAGGAAGGAAAGAGATTACAGAAAATATCAAAGAAACTCAGGCAAAAGTTACACTACTTTGTCTGGAAAATTTGTAAAGGAGAAAATATTACTTCCACTTCCTAAATGTAGTGATCGAATTCCAAAGTCAATAAGACAATATACGTTCAATGAATATTGGAAATTAGGGTCCTACGACGATAGAGCAAAATATGTTGAAAAAATTGTTACCTTACAAAATATAAAAAGAGCTGCAAAACAACAGTTGCTGCAAAAAGTAATTTATAAAATAAAGTGGTAACTTTTTTTATAGAGAAATATAAAAAGTTCTCGTTTCTAACAGACTATTTGTGAAAATTTACACAACTATGGTTACGTAACTAAATCGGGACATGGGCGTGCCTCAAGTTATAAAAAGATTGGCGATGATAAACTTGAAGACGTTAGACGACTGCTGAAAAAAGTTATTGAAAATGTAAATAATAGAAGACCAGTAGTGGCAATTTATATGGATCTAAGTAAAGCTTTTGATTGTGTCGACCATAATATACTACTAAATAAATTGAACGTATATGGGATTCGTGGGGTTACAAATAAGTTATTTGAATCTTACTTAAAAGATAGGTCTCAAGCAACGCAAATTAATAAAATTTGTCTTAAATCAAAATACAATAACATTTATACTTCAAGAGCTAGTAGAGTGCAATATGGTGTTCCACAGGGTAGTGTTTTGGGCCCCTTGCTATTTTTACTTTATATTAATGATTTTAATAGGGCTACACACTATCCTATGGTTCTCTACGCTGACGATAGTAATATTGTATGTACGTGTGAGGACAATAACCTTGGTATGTTTGAGTATGATGTTAATAGGGCTTTGGAAAATGTAATAGATTGGCTACAATTAAATAATTTAAACATAAATTTGAGTAAGACGAAGATAATGACTTTTAGGCAAAGGGCAAATGATTTTAATATATGTGTTAAATACAAAGGCGAAAGTATTGAAGAAGTAGAATCTACAAAATTTTTGGGGCTTTTAATTGATAATAAAACTACATGGAGAGAACAAACACAACACATATGTAAAAAACTTAGTAAATTTTCTTATGCACTATATAAATTGTCCAAAATAGTAAATAAATCTGCCGTATTAACTGCCTACTATGGTTATGTAATGTCTTTATTAAAATATGGTATAATATTCTGGGGAAATTCGACTGACAGAGACAGTGTTTTTAAAGCTCAGAAAAAGTGCATTAGAGCCATTTCTAACTTAAAAAAAACAGATACTTGTAGGCCACATTTCATATCATTAAAAATGCTTACAGTTCCCTCAATATATATTTTAGAAGTAGCCATGTTTGTCAAGTGTAATTTAGATTTGTTTATTAAATATAACAGCGCCCGCATGAAAAATAAAATTAGTCCTGAACAGTCCAATACTGGATTGTACAGTAAAAGCCAAAAGCCCACAAAATTTATAATAAGGTACCTAATGAAATAAGGGAAATTGATAGCATTAACGACTTTAAAAGGGCACTGAGAGAATTATTAATAAATAAATGCTAGTATAATATAAATGAATATTTACAGAATATAATATTTACATAATCTTTAATTAACTTAAGGTCATTTGAAAATTGATTAAATGTATTTGTAATAAATAATGTGTTAGTGTGTATGTATGAATTATTATTATCAACTGTGTAAATGTATAAATTGTGTACCTATCTAATAGTATAAATTGTGTAATGGTATAAATTGTGCACCTACTGTGTTCTAAATTGTGCACCTACTGTGTTCTAAATTGTGTACCTACCTAATGGTATAAATTGTGTACCTGTTGTGTAATTGTCTAAATTGTGTACCCACCTAATAGTATAAATTATGTACCTGCTGTGTAATTGTCTAAATTGTGTACCTACCTGATAGTATAGATTGTGCGCCTACTGTGTAATTGTCTAAATTGTGTACCTACCTAATAATATAAATTGTGTATCTGCTGTGTAATTGTCGAAATTGTGTACCTACCTAATAGTATAAATTGTGTAACTACTATGTAATTGTCTGTATTGTGTACCTACCTAATAGTATAAATTGTGTACCTACCTAATATTTGTATACCGTAAGGTAGAACAAAAGCGACCGCAAATTGTAACATCTGTACTTGTACATTTTCTTTTGTTCACAAATAAATGATTTATGATTTATAAACTTAATATATTAAAGTTTCCCACTTATGAAAACCATAATGGTAAGGTTAGACCTACTAAAAAATACTTGAGCAGTGATCTTTCAATAAAGAAAATAGAATGGATAAAGAACGAACAAAAGTGAAATCTGGGGAAACTTGTGTTATTGCTATCGACCTTCAACTGCCTTTACTTAATATCTCCTCTGTACTCCTCTTAATCTAATATTTTATAAAAGATAACCATGGGTATGCAATCTCACCATTCATGATTTCAAAACATACATCATTTAGTGTTACATGTACCCCGAATCAAATTGAGCGCGAGGGGCCAATCAAATATCTTCTTGTTTATATAATTTTATTGCCATTTATCTACTGGTTCTTCATCTCCAAGCATGCTTAGTTATGTATTCAGACTGTTGTTCTGGTGAAAACTGAAACAGTTTAGTAACATTGATGCTACTATTGGCTATAAAACAATCAGATCAACTTATTTCCATTGAGCATAATATTAAGTGACTTGTCAAATTGGAAGTTGACAGCGACCATGCTCTGATTAAATGCGCTAAAAAGAAAACAAGCTTATACCATCCACGCGATTTTTTTTTTGTCATACAAATGCAATATGATGATTTTTACGACTGCTGAATTTTCTAAAAAGAACTTTTAAAAAAATAATGTTAAATATAAAATATTCTTGTTTAGTTAAGTAATCGTGCCAGTTTATTTTATATTAAGTTTTTTATCTTTCCTGTGAAGTTGCATTTTCTAGTTAGAGCGTTTTTCACGGAAGGTACAGAATTAAAAAGGGCCGAACAACTCATACGCTTGAAGGAATCATACAAAAACAGGCAGTCGGGATTGTTTTTCTAGCCGCGTGCGCCGCGGGAGACAAGGGCGATGTAGACTGGCTCCTAAAGTCTGGTGCAAATATAGATACGTTAAATGCGGAAAGGCTTATGACGCTTCATCAGCTTTGGTAAATTGGAATCCTAGTTAACAGAGATGCTCACATAAATAAATTAGATAACAAAAGATGGATCCCTCTACGTGCAGTGTTGTATTGTGTTTTTTTTTCCGCCAGTAGGCGAAGACAAGAGTGGAACGCAACGAAGGCGTCGCGAAATGCTAAAAGTGTGATCCACAGGTTCATGCATGATATGACGTTGGAAAAATTAAAATCGGCCAAGCAAATCGTAAAAAAAAAAACAGCAATGCAGAGGAAGCACAGTATAATGACTCCAAAAAGGATAATGGCAAAAACCGACCGGTACCACCATTACTGCCACCAATATCGTCAGCATTTTTAAAAAGGACTGAACAGCGGTCGAGCTGGAAAGAATCATACAAAAACAGGCAGTCAGGATAGATTTCCTTGTGGCTTGCGCCGCTGGCGACAAGGACGATGTAGACAAGCTTCTGTAGTCTGGCGCAGATATATCGACCTTCAGGATTTAATTTACCTCTCTACAAAATTTTATCGAAATCGGTTTAGTATTTTAGCCGTTAAACTCCCACAACAAACAGAAAAACTCACTTTTGTGTTTTTATTTATTTTTATCATCACGGGTGTCTTATGTCGCCAGCCCATGTACCCAGCGAAGGGGCTGCATTTCTTATATAGCATATCAGAAATATTTTTGATTGATCTTCATTCGTTGAAGAACATGGCGACAGCGATACTTCCGGCGAAGATCGCGAAGAAAAAACCAGACCAAAAAGTAACAATAAGGCGAATCAGAAAAGCATGACGTCTACTTCATCGCGAGTTAATAGTATTGGATATTTGGATTATCATAAAGGAACAATACCCAAATAAATTTTAAAGAATTTGATCACCAATTTCAACATATATTTAAGATCCAATTACCTAAAGAACGAAACAAACTCAAAATAAAACGGAAAATTGCACTAATGCTGCACTTCACTGAAACAGACGCTTTAAACATATTGCATTTATTCGACGTTGACATCAATACCATGACTTTACAAGAAAAATATCAGGAATGTTTTTTACAGAAAGTGTACTGGAACGATACAAACTATTTAATAGAATCCAAAAGGAAGACGAAGACATTGACTCTTACGCCACAGAACCTGACCAATATCAGTTTGCAATGCAACTTTGGGTATCAGGTACACAAATCGTTATTTTCTACAGTTGACATTCTACAATGTTTTGGGGATAGATTTGCGTTCTCTATTTAAATAATATAACTAAGTCGGAGGGCAGAGTAAACTTTGAAAAGCAATACGTAAGTTTAGTTCACTTTGTGGTCGCTCTGTTAATATTCATATATTATAAAGAGATTAAACGGATAATGAAGTTAAGTTCAGTATCTCGACACCAAAGGCTTATTTCATTAACATGACAATTCCATTGTAATTTACAATGACAATATAAAATACGTAATCGTTGATTGCACCGATTATGGCAGCTTAAAATGCCTATACACGCTTTATTTATAGGACTCAGGGTTATAAGAAGAAGGAAACACGCAAGCAGGTAGAGCATTTCATATTTTAAAAATGCGACAGATATGGTAATCAGCAGTTTTTTAGTGCAGGCTATATCTGCCACAGTATGTGCATGCATTTTGTTACCTGTTCGTGAAGTCCTATATCGGAAAGGAGAAGGAAGAATGAGATGAAAAAAATATTCAGAATACTCTCCATGATAATGGCGATGAAGCACGCTCGTTACAACTCTGTGAAGCTGCAATGCTGCCGTGTCATGCCAAACTCATGTATCTTGAAAACATTTGAGAAAAACGCGTTTAAAGTTTTTAACACAGTTTTCTATTTTATTTAAGCAATGTAGTTCATATCAATTAGAGACCAACATAAATTTCTTTAAATGTTAAAGCTTTCTTAGTATTATATATTTTTTATTATTATAATCGTTTTATTCGAGTTAAAGGAGTTAGGCGTTACCAAGTTCTTCATACAAATGTGGTAATCAAATCTAATGTAACTTAAGTTGCATAAAATTGTCTTTACCAGCTATGTATCAAAAAATAGCAAAAATTTAAATGGAAATATTTTAAGTAAAAAAACTATTTCAATAAATATTAAATTATTAGATATTATATGCATACCAACTGTAAAAACAACATTATACTTGCACAGGGATGATAAAAAAGGTATTTTGTTAATTGTATGTAAGGGTCTTTATTTAACCCTAGAAGCCTTATCTACGCCTGCGAGGCGTACACGCAATTGAAAATTCTTTATCCCTTTCTAACGGGTGAAGTTATCGCCTGGTGCTTGTCAATAGTGTTTGTGTCGTTAAGCTAAGTGCCACTAATTTTCACTTATTGAGGTACCGTACGCCTGCGAGACGTGTGTTTAGGCTTTGTGTAACTTTTAAAAAAATGTCAAAGATTATTCATGGAACATTACGTGCAATAACTGGTTCATATCTGTGTCACTGGCTAAAAATCTACTTCAGTAGCCTACTAGGTACTCTAGATTACTAGAATCTAAAGTACCTAGAGGCACTATTTAGATCACCACCTGTAGTTGTCAGTTGTAGGTTTTCATTTGAATTCATTGGCCTTCTGCAACTTGTATCTTACAAGCCAAAACCTGTAAAGAAGTATACCTCTTATCCTCTTGTGATGTCAATGCAGGAAATAATAATTGAAATGGCAAACCAGACATGATTAATTTCTACAACCAAGCAAAAGGAGTAGAATCATTCGATAAAATATGTTATTCAATATGGTGTAGCCGCAAGGCTAAAAGATGGTCAATGGTTGTATTCTACGATATCCTGCCATGGGTTTCATTACTTATACTGCAATTTATGACCGAAAAATGTTCAGGAATAATAAAAAAAACCCTTGAATGGAAGGGGATTAATGTAGAAACTCAGCACAGATTTGGTCAAGCCTTGGATGAAGAAGTGACCTGAAGCTCCTACTTTGAATAGATTTTTATGAGAAAATATAAGCCAAATTATCGAATGAACTTCAGGCAGGAGAATTAGCCTAAAACATGTAAATACTGCGCCTTTTGCTCCTACAAAAAATAAGATGTCGAAATTAGGGTCCAAAAATTCTGTATATTGTGAACACATACTTGCTATCTGTGCAGATTGCTCTAAAATAATAGCTAGTCATTAAAAGATTGCCGATTACCTTTAATATGTATCCTAATAATAAGTATTTGATGTTAAAAATTAATATTTAAAAAAAATATATACATATTTCAGTTGATTTATGAGAAGTTTATTTTTTAGTTTGAACATTAGGTATTTTTATTTATTTTCTTGTAATAAATAACTGTGATTGTAGTGTCTATTAATAATAGTAAGTTTTATTATAAATTATATCCTAACCTTAAATTTCCTTTAAAAAAATATATATAATTAGGTATATTTTAGCTTACAGGCGATCTTTAATATATAAACGCCTCAGAGACGTATGTTAAGGCTTTATGTACCTTCAAAATAGATAAGGCTTCTAGGGTTAAATATACATAAATAAAAAAATTAAGATATTTTTTAATTAAAAACAAAAATTAGAATAATTTTGACAGTCTAAAAAAAAATAACAAAATAAAATAAACAATGCTTAATCATAATTGAAATCGGCTTCTTCATTGAATCACAAATAATCAATAATTATGAAACAATACATCAAAACAATTTTAGAAAGTGTTAAGGACAATGTTGACACATAGGTGCACTCTAAAATGAAGATCTTTAAAAAAACTTAATAAAAATTCTAAACAAAATTAAAAATTAACTATACATCAAAGAAAACTGCAGAATTATCATTGAATTACAAATAAACTATAATTATAAATAAAAACATCTAACTTAAATGATTACTTAATTAAGATTTAGGTACTTTCAGGGACAATGTCGAGATCACAAACGTCTCCGACATGAAGGTCTTTAAATATTTTTTTTTCTTTGTATTGGCGTCGATTCACATAATGACAGAAGTCCTGTTTTTTTACCACACTTATTCCTCTTGGTGTTGTTTCTCTGGGCAGCAGCTTTTCAATTTGATTTTCAGAATCACAATCAAAGGTCATTGGGCACAATCCGACCCAATTTATGAAGGTTTGCCTACAGAAACAAAATTACTTTTAAATTAATAAGGTATATCCCACTTTCCATTTTAAGTTTTTTTTTTTTTTAAACCATGGGAATAAAATATTACAAGTGATTTAAAAGTTGAAGATATTTATTGTAAAGAACAAAATAGAATTTAAATGAAGGAATTGTATTAAAAAACACCATGCGTATGAGTACTCGGTCTGGCTAGATGATACAAATGTACCTGTTGATATTGATGGAATAGAATAAATCTTATAAATAAATAAAAACCTAACCTTTTTTTACAAACCATCATGAACAATTATCGAAATTCTATACACTATTTTATTTCTGTAGATTCTGGATATATTTTTTGTACTAAGTGAGATAGTACGATTGCACCTGTAGATATTAACCAAGTTGAAATAAACCTCAGTATTTTTTTTTTCTAAGATACAGAATTTCATTTTCTGTCTGATTCCCATTATTTATGGTAATGCGACCCATATATTCGTAAACCAGAGATATATGTCGAAACATCCCACATCAATTAATTTCTGTAGGTCGTGGGTAAATTTTTCATACTTAAGTGCTCAATGACCAATTATTGAATACTTTCATTTCCTTGAAATTTGCCAAGTATTTCCCGTTTTTTGCAAAAAATACTTTGCGATCCTCGTCGAAATTCTACAACTTTTAAGGCTTGTACATTAAAGTTTTTAGGAAATTTTATTTTTAGCCTATCTGTAAATTTTATCATATCCTTGTGAGTTAACGTTTGAACAACCATTTGCTTACGAGATTTGTTCATTTTATAAAGTAAAGTCAGTAAAGTCTTTAAGATCGTACATATTTTTTTCTCTCGTAAATTTATTGATGATGCAAGCATGCACTGTATCAGCTGCCATATATCTATGGCCCGGCTCAAAATAAACAAAGCGCATCTTTTGTGCAGATATTAAACTAATATAATTTATCAATTGTATCATAGCTGTGAAAAGGATTCTATTTTTGTTTTGGGCAGTTCAATTGTCACAATAGCAAACAATTTCATCAATATCTCTAGCGTTGTTGATAACAAAATAGACATAGGCCGATGCAATGTTATATGCCTTTCGGCATATAACATTTTTTGGCATGAAGGAGAAAGTGGTTTCTCCTTCATGCCAAATAATGCAGTGTGCTGGTTTAATGTCTCATTAAACAGTACGAGTTTTCTAGAGAAATAGTAATTCTTTACTGACATTTTTGGCATACATATTGCTTTTTGCATATCGAGAGTAAATATTTTGTAAATAGAACTTTCTTTTCGTAAGTCTTTATCGTGGCATTGTCGTGGTGATATGTTTCGGTTTGAAATATGAGTTGAGTGACAAATACATTCAGTACTGTTATGCTCTTCTTCTGGACCATGCTTTTCTTTGTGTTGTTGACACAAAGTACAGAAATCTTGTATGGGGTTAGATGTAGACAAATTCATTTATTTTAAAATATTAAAGAAATAGGGCCAACTACACAATTTAATTCTATTTTCTTCACAATAGGATTTAAACAAACTATACAAATCACGGAATGACACCCTTGAAGGCAGATAACGTCGATACGGTGCATGCTTTATATTGTAATGTGATACAGTCGGTTTGGTTGAATCAATAAATGCTTTAACAGCATTTTTATAATTTTCTGGTAAATAGTTCCAAAGTTTTTTTAGACCGCGTTGTTCTGGAGCTGCATTGCAGGTCTCATAATATATTTTAGTTTCTCTGCTTTCAAAATATCAATTGGATTTCTTAATCTCTTTTTCTTTGTTATTATAGATTTATTGGACGAGTTTGCTACGAGTTTTCTTGACTCATTTAACTCAGCACTAGATCTAATACTTACATCTTTTTCTATTAGTTTGTTATTTAATATTTTGTTTTTGTTAGATATACTGGAATCATCATGGTCTGTACTTTTTTCATTACTAAGTTGTTGAATTAACTCATCACAAGTCACTTCAAAGGATTTTTCCGAACTTATTATATTTAGTGCATTACAGGTGTAACATGGCTTTAGTTTTGGTGTTGATGTTTTTGGATTGGCTATATATTTTGCGGTAAGAAATAAAATATCTTCAGAAATAGAATTTGTATCAAAATCATTCAAGAGGGTACAAGATGAATGCCCTATACCGTCAATCAAGCCTATTAAATCGTCCCTTTGAAGTACTGGAATTGATGAAGCACTTAAATTGACGGGCTGAAGGTCCTGATATTGTTTGGGTGATAAGCTGGTATAATCTGTGTCTTGGTTATTTATTAATAAGGGAAGATGTACCTCATCATTTTGGTCGCGCGTGTGGTGAATTTCAGCTTCCACGACAGTTTTTAATATAGAAGAGTAGTTCTGCTGTAGTATAACCAAATTTTTCTGGGACTATATTTTCTTTACACATTTGTAATAGTGCTTTACTTCTAATTGAACTCATTATGATAATTTCATGATATATGATATGATAATTATTAAAAATATTATGTATCAATCATTAACTTTAATTACGTATTAATTAAATAACGCACACAATAATAATGTCACAAAAATAAACAAAGCATGGGATGAAGTGCGCGGGGATCTAACTGCCATTAGAAATTCCCTCGAGGTCTCGTAACTGGCGGTAGCGCGCATCTCAGTTAACTTGAGCTACCGCACATGTCCTGTTGGAACTATTGAGCAACGGAATTTTGTTTAACTCGTGTAACATTAGTTGGCGTAGTTAGGTATAGACACATACTGAAAAAATCAAATTACATGATTTTTATATAATTAATATCAAGCTTAATAACGAAAAATTAAAAAAAAAGTAACTTCATAAGAGGGTATATATGACCAAAAAAATGCGAATTACACTGGTAGCGCGTAACTCATGTAACTTAAGATAATTGAGATTGGCATGACAAGGCAGAATGGGTGCCCTTAATTTTTGCACCAAATTTTTTGTAATGCATGACGCAGTTTTTCTAAGGTTTTTTAAAGCCGCCCACAGGCTTGAACTTGGTGCTTGCTTTAACACAATATTTTTTGCTTCAACACAATATGCATTATGTAGTCTTAAAAAGTGCTTCTTAAGAGCAATAAAAACATATTTTTTTGTATATTATCGCTATTGCGTAAAAGTTTATTGTTTAAGAAATCTCTGTATTCACCAAAATTTATCTTAATATCCAAAGAAGCATAATTAGTATTGAACAAATTCTTTTAGAACGTGCTTTGGAGTATTTTTTTATTTTTATTTTATTGGTCATTTAAACTCTTTTAATATTTTAATTTAAACAATTTTCGGGCACAATAATTAATAATATACAGGGTGATTTTTTTAAGTGGGCCTTCAAGGCCAAATCCAGAACTATAAGGATCGAGATAAGATACTCGTAAGTTTTTCCACCATTTGATCATTATATATCTTCTCTTTTCAAATAAACTGGTTCGATTGCCAGGAGATTTTTTTTTTCAAAAATCTAATTTAGTTTTTAGTATTTTTCGCTACTCCTTGTAATTTAGGATTTGGCATTGAAGGCCACTTGAAAACAAAACCGAGACATTTTTTCTTATATATTATATTGCAATGACTTTATGTCACTATTTTTTTCGTTTATAAGTATTGATTATATTTCAACACTTATTACTAAACTAATAAGTCTATTTGTTTTTAATGTTAAACCAGTGGTCTACTATAAGCTTGAAACATACTGACCGATGTTGAGGGTAAGATAACCTTCGATTAAAATTACTTTTATTGAACATATTTCCTTTACTTTAGTCACAAAATACCCTCATCCTTATTTTATTTCCTAAAATAATTGATATCGCCTACAAGGTATCTAATATATTTAATTTGTAAGATTTTGTTTCATTTCTTAATTATATCTATTTTTTTTAGTTTCAAAGGGTGTAATTAGTTTATTTAGTTCACGTGTAAATGAATTAATATTGTGGATTTTTGTTGTTAATTAAACACATTAGTACACATAAGTGTACCCAATTCGAGCATTGTTCACATTAAAACCAATTTACAATGAGTGATTCTCTTTCTGTCTGCACACATTGTTGTGAATCAGAATCATTGGTACTTAGACTAATTTTAGATATATCGATGTTCTCTTTATTTTGATTTAAATATCAATAAAGTGGTTAAGTTTTAGCCTTGCGGCGTTTAGAATTCCATTCTGTATGTTTGTTGAGTCATGTTTTTTTTTGTATTACATAAATTGATTTTCGGAATTCTATATTGGTGTTCTTTTGTTAAAGACATAACTATATAAAAAATCTATTAAATTGCGTTGGTTTAAAATTATGTTTATTATTTAAAATGTGATCAAAATAATTTTCTATTGTAGAATTTCTGAATATGTTTGCCCGTTAATGAATAATTGCTGACCATAATGGACAATATCGTAAATATTTGTTTGGGAAAAGGTTTGAAAAGGTGATATATATATTTTTTTTTCACATTTGAATACCCTATGAATAACTTATGGAATCGTATATAAAATAGGCTATTTTTATAAATTGTGTAGTCGGTTGTTTCATGGATATCGTCTGGTTTATTATTAAGTAATATAAATAAACTTAATACAATCGAACTTTTTCAAATAAGTAATTTTGCTTTGGGAAATTAATTATTTTATAAAACTTCTTTCATGTCCTTCTGAAATTTTCTCAATATCATGCATGACAAAGCATTTTTTTAAAATGCGCACAATACTGGTACCTTTTTAATACTTTGATTTAAAAATGCTCTGCACAGTTTGTTAAATATTAGTTATTTTTTAGTAGTCTTCTTCAAATAATCTAATAGCGTACTGTTGTTAGAAGTTTTGACTAAAGCACGTAAATTGGTATATAAAAGTCTGTCACTACTCCATCAAAAGTATGCCAAGCGCGGTTATCTTCCAAATTAAATTTGTATTGCTTAATAATTTTCTAAATGAACTAGAATGGGTTGAAGACAGCATAGAGAAAACAGGAAATATTCTTCCAGTACGTTCTGTTTTTAATACACCGCAGTATTTGTTTTTTGTAGTTTTATCTTTTGAGAGGTTTTATTACAGTTCCCGTAGCATCGAAATATAGTGTACAAGGCCTTTGGGATTTTAAAAGATCTAATTGTATCTTAGTAAAAAAAATAGCCAGGATATTTGATGTGTAAAATCTTGATGTTCTGCTTGATATTTTATTAAATCAAGAATGTCGTTTAAAAAATTTCCTTCGGATTTAATTTTCCTAAAAGTGGCATCCGATTTAATTTTTAGCATATATTATACATGCGTATAGTTTATATTGTTACTATATACATTTACATTTTCTGAATTTATATTTATTTTAAACGACTAATGCCTGGAGGTTCGAGTAGGCTCGGGGTGTCAGCAGTATACATATTTTTCATCAACTTGAAATATATACTAAAAGATCCTTCATTGATATTATATCCTCCATTTGCTTTATATGTATTAATCGGAAATAAATTATCGGTCAGATTAGGAGGTTTTATTGTTTTTATTGAATTTAATGGAATTGATCTGGAAAAATATTGACTTTTAGTTTTACAAATAGAAGTTGAATCGTCATGTTTTTGTTTATTTTCCGTTAGATGTTCTAATTGTTCGTAATTAATAAATGATCTAGAGCGATTAGAGATGTGCTTATAATTTTCATTGGTGTTCCAGAATATTTATCTTTTTCTGAATATTCTGGTAGTGTATATTTATATTTTTGGAGTGCTTTTTACACATACATATCAGGTTACATTATAAACTACAGATGGAAAGTTTTTAATTAAAACTTCATATTAATATATTTTTTTCATCTCACCTTCATTATCTATTGACCTCTATGCAACATAAATACGATATATTGAATTATTATTTGTTATATTTAAAATTTCGCAAATTTGTTGAACGTTAATAGTAACGAACTTTTTTTAATTCGATAGGCTTTTTATTTATGTTTAATTCTCTGATTGAATATTTTTTTAAATGAGAAATAATAGTATTTGCTTTGTATTTATTACTTTGGTTAAGAAATAATAAAATTATATATATGTAATTAGTTTATTTAGTTCGAGTGTAAATGAATTAATATTGTGGATTTTTATTGTTAATTAAATACATTAGTACACATTAGTGTACCCAATTTGAGCATTGTTCACATTAAAACAAATTTACAATGAGGGATTCTCCTTCTGTCTGCACACATTGTTGTGAATCAGTTTCATAGGTACTTAGACTAATTTTACATATATCGATGTTCTCTTTTATTTTGGTTTAAATATCGTCCATCAAAATTAAAAAACTTTTCTTGCGGGCGTTTAGAATTCCATTCTGTATGTTGAGTTCATAGTTTTTTGTATTAAATAAATTTATTTTCGGAATTCTATATTGGTGTTCTTTTGTTAAAGATTATATATCTTTATAAAAAAAAATCTAATAAATTGCGTTGGTAATTTTATGTTTATTATTTAAGATGTGATCAAAACAATTTTCTATTATAGCATTACTGAATCTGTTTGCCTGTTAATAAATAATTGCTGACAATAATGGACAATATGGTAAATATTTATTTGGGATAAGGCTTGAAAAGAAAGAACGAAAGAAAGAAAGAAATACTTTATTTGTCGCACAGCAACATAACAATAACAAAGCACACACATAAAAATAAATAAAAATAATCAATGAACACCTAATTCACTACGACGAGACGAATACGCGGAAGCTAATTTTGTGTGGAGAACGCGGCGCTCGTGATTACGAATGCAGTGCTCTCAAGAAGTGTTTCAGGTGCTGATTCATAAATTACAATTTTGTTGCGCGGCGACAAACAGGGAATCAGCTCAGCACAAGCTACAGTTGTTAGGCCGTAGCGCTGATTTTCAGCTGATGTCCTTTTGAAAAGGTGATATTTAATTATTTTTTTTATAACTATATTTATTTATATAACTTATGGAATCGTATATAATATGGGCTATTTTTATAAATTCTGTAGTCGGTTGTTTCATGGATATCGTCTGGTTTATTATTAAGTAATATAAATAAACTTAATACAAAATCATCGTACTTTTTCAAATAAGTAATTTTGCTTTGGGAAAGTAATTATTTTATAAAACTTCTTTCATGTCCTTCTGAAATTGTCTCAATATCATGCATGACAAAGCATTTTTTTAAAATGCGCACAATACCAGTATTATAGTAGATTATATTCTATCCCTTAAGGCTCATAACTGCATTAATACCAACCTGGGCCCTTACAGGGAAGCCACATCGACAAACCGATCGACACGTCGATGGATAAAATGTATAGTAGAAAACATCGGTCGATCGAAAGCGAAAATAAAATGTATGTGATTTGACGTTTCTCGGCGATCGAGTTCTACACAATATTTCCTATACAATTTTATCCATCGACGCGTCGATCGGTTTGTCGATGTGGCTTCCCGGTAAGCCCTCTGGTATTCGATATTTCCTAGCTCATTATTTTAAGAAATAATTGTGTAAAATATTATACTTAACGAGAAATTAATACCTTTTTAATACTTTGATTTCAAAATGCTCTGCTTGTTAAATATTTGTTATTTTTTAGTAGTTTCCTTCAAATAATCTAATAGGGTAGTGTTGTTAGAAGTTTTGACTAAAGCACGTAAATTGGTATATAAAAAGTCTGTCACTACTTCATTAAAAGTAGGCCAAGCGCGGTTTTCTTTAATAATTTTCTAATTGAACTAGAATGGATCGAAGACAGCATAGAGAAAACAGGAAATATTCTTCCTGTACGTTCTGTTTTTTAATACACCGCAGTATTTGTTTTTTGTAGTTTTATCTTTTGAGAGATTTTATTACAGTTCCCGTAGCATCAAAATATAGTGTACAAGGCCTTTGGGATTTTAAAAGATCTAATTGTATCTTAGTAAAAAAAATAGCCAGGATATTTGATGTGTAAAATCTTGATGTTCTGCTTGATATTTTATTAAATCAAGAATGTCGTTTAAAAAGTTTCCTTCGGATTTAATTTTCTTAAAAGTGGCATCCGATTTAATATTTAGCATATTGTTATAATCTTTTAAAATTGTATCTTTAGCGTGCAATATTTCCATTTTTATATATTAAAGCGGCTTTATGTTACTTATGTTTTGTTTAATAATATTACTTTGTACTCCTCGCACCTGAGATGTTATTAAAGACTCTACATGCGTATAGTTTATATTGTTGCTATATACATTTACATTTTCTGAATTTATATTTATTTTAAACGACTAATGCCTGGAGGTTGGAGTAGGCTCGGGGTGTCAGCAGTATACATATTTTTCATCAACTTGAAATCTATACTAAAAGATCCTTCATTGATATTATTTCCTCCATTTGCTTTATACATATTAATCGGAAATAAATTATCGTCAGATTAGGAGGTTTTATTGTTTTTAATAAATTTAATGGACTTGATAAATAGAGGATAGTTTTATTCACATATGGGTAATCTGGAAAAATATTGACTTTTAAAGTTTTACAAATAGAAGTTGAATCGTCGTGTTTTTGTTTATTTTCTGTTAGATGTTCTAATTGTTCGTAATTAATAAATGATCTAGAGCGATTAGAGATGTGCTTATAATTTTCATTGGTGTTCCAGAATATTCATCTTCATCTGAATATTCTGGTGGCGTATTAAACGTTTATATTTTTGGAGTGCTTTTTACACATACATATCAGGTTACATTATAAACTGCAGATGGAAAGTTTTTATTTAAAACTTCATATTAATTTATTTTTTTCATCTCACCTTTATTATCTATTGATCTCTATGCAACATAAATACGCTATCTTGAATTTATATTGTTTGTTATATTTAAAATTTCGCAAATTTGTTGAACGTTGATAGTAACGAACTTTTCTTAATTCGATAGGCTTTTCTTTTATGTTTAATTCTCTGATTGAATATTTATTTTAATGAGAAATATTAGTATTTGCTTTGTATTTATTACTTTGGTTAAGAAATATTAAAATTAAATATATGTAATTAGTTTATTTAGTTCGCGTGTAAATGAATTAATATTGTGGATTTTTGTTGTTAATTAAACACATTAGTACACATTAGTGTACTCAATTTGAGCATTGTTCACATTAAAACGAATTTACAATGAGGGATTCTCCATCTGTCTGCACACATTGTTGTGAATCAGTTTCATAGGAACTGTTCGATGTTCTCTTATATTTTGGTTTAAATATCGTCCATCAAAATGAAAAAAACTTTTCTTGCGGGCGTTTAGAATTCCATTCTGTATGTTGGGTTCATGTTTTTTTTTTGTATTAAATAAATTTCTTTTCGCAATTCTATATTGGTGTTCTTTTGTTGAAGACAATATATCTTTATAAAAAAAAAATCGAATAAATTGCGTTGGTAATTTTATGTTTATTATTTAAGATGTGATCAAAATAATTTTCTATTATAGCATTACTGAATCTGTTTGCCTGTTAATGAATAATTGCTGACCATAATGGACAATATGGTAAATATTTGTTTGAGAAAAGGTGATAATTTTTTTTTTTTTTTCACATTTGGATACCCTATGAATAACTTATGGAATCGTATATAATATGGGCTGTATATAATATGGGGTATACAAAATCATTGAACTTTTTCAAACAAGTAATGTTGTTTTTGAAAATTATTTATTTTATAAAACTTCTTTTACGTCCTTTTGAAAATTTTCTCAATATCATGCATGACAAAGCATTTTTTTTTAAATGCGCACAACATAGATATTATTATACTGGTACCTTTATAATACTTTGATTTAAAAATGCTCTGCACAGTTTGTTAAACATTAGTTATTTTTTAGTAGTCTTCTTCAAATAATCTAATAGCGTACTGTTGTTAGAAGTTTTGACTAAAGCACGTAAATTGGTATATAAAAGTCTGTCACTACTCCATCAAAAGTATGCCAAGCGCGGTTATCTTCCAAATTAAATTTGTATTGCTTAATAATTTTCTAATTGAACTAGAATGGATCGAAGACAGCATTGAGAAAACAGGAAATATTCTTCTAGTACGTTCTGTTTTTAATACACCGCAGTATTTGTTTTTTGTAGTTTTATCTTTTGAGAGGTTTTATTACAGTTCCCGTAGCATCGAAATATAGTGTACAAGGCCTTTGGGATTTTAAAAGATCTAATTGAATCTTAGTAAAAAAAATAGCCAGGATATTTGATGTGTAAAATCTTGATGTTCTGCTTGATATTTTATTAAATCAAGAATGTCGTTTAAAAAATTTCCTTCGGATTTAGTTTTCCTAAAAGTGGCATCCGATTTAATTTTTAGCATATTGTTATAATCCTTTAAAACAAGAATGTCGTTTAAAAAATTTCCTTCGGATTTTGTTTTCCTAAAAGTGGCATCCGATTTAATTTTTAGCATATTGTTATAATCTTTTAAAATTGTATCTTTAGCGTGCAATATTTTCGTTTTTATATATTAAAGCGGCTTTATGTTACTTATATTTTGTTTAATAATATTACTTTGTACTCCTCGCACCTGAGATGTTATTAAAGACTCTACATGCGTATAGTTTATATTGTTACTATATACATTTACATTTTCTGAATTTATATTTATTTTAAACGACTAATGCCTGGAGGTTCGAGTAGGCTCGGGATGTCAGCAGTATACATATTTTTCATCAACTTGAAATCTATACTAAAAGATCCTTCATTGATATTATATCCTCCATTTGCTTTATATATATTAATCGGAAATAAATTATCGGTCAGATTAGGAGGTTTTATTGTTTTTATTGAATTTAATGGAATTGATCTGGAAAAATATTGACTTTTAAAGTTTTACAAATAGAAGTTGAATCGTCATATTTTTGTTTATTTTCCGTTAGATGTTTTAATTGTTCGTAATTAATAAATGATCTAGAGCGATTAGAGATGTTCTTATAATTTTCATTGGTGTTCCAGAATCTTATAGCATTACTGAAAGAATATTATAGCATTACTGAATCTGTTTGCCTGTTAATGAATAATTGCTGACAATATGGTAAATATTTATTTGGGATAAGGTTTGAAAAAAAGAACGAAAGAAAGAAAGAAATACTTTATTTGTCGCACAGCAACATAACAATAACAAAGCACACACATAAAAATAAATGAAAAAGAATAAAAAATATAAAAAAAGTACACAAAAAAATAAATAAAAATAATCAATGAACACCTAATTCACTACGACGAGACGAATACGCGGAAGCTAATTTTGTGTGGAGAACGCGGCGCTCGTGATTACGAATGCAGTGCTCTCAAAAAGTGTTTCAGGTGCTGATTCATAAATTACAATTTTGTTGCGCGGCGACAAACAGGGAATCAGCTCAGCACAAGCTACAGTTGTTAGGCCGTAGCGCTGATTTTCAGCTGATGTCCTTTTGAAAAGGTGATATTTAAATATTTTTTTTCACATTTGAATACCCTATGAATAACTTATGGAATCGTATATAATATGGGCTATTTTTATAAATTCTGTAGTCGGTTGTTTCATGGATATCGTCTGGTTTATTATTAAGTAATATAAATAAATTTAATACAAAATCATCGAACTTTTTTAAACAAGTAATGTTGCTTTGGAAAATTAATTATTTTATAAAACTTCTTTCACGTCCTTCTGAAAATTTTCTCAATATCATGCATGACAAAGCATTTTAAAAAAATGCGCACAACATAGATTTTATTATACTGGTACCTTTTTAATGCTTTGAATTAAAAATGCTCTTCACAGTTTGTTAAATATTAGTTATTTTTTAGTAGTCTCATTCAAATAATCTAATAGCGTAGTGTTGTTAGAAGTTTTGACTAAATCACGTAAATTGGTATATAAAAGTCACTACTCCATCAAAAGTATGCCAAGCGCGGTTATCTTCTAAATTAAATTTGTATTACATAATAATTTTCTAATTGAACTAGAATGGATCGAAGACAGCATAGAGAAAACAGGAAATATTCTTCCTGTACGTTCTGTTTTTAATACACCGCAGTTTTTTTTTTGTATTTTTATCTTTAACTTTATTGTTGAGAGGTTTTATTACAGTTTCCGTAGCATCGAAGTAAAGTGTACAAGGCGTTTGAGATTTTAAAAGATCTAATTGTATCTTAGTAAAAAAAAAATAGCTAGGATATTTGATGTGTAAAATCTTGATGTTCTGCTTGATATTTTATTAAATCAAGAATGTCATTTTTAACCCTGTCATTTAAAAAAATTCCTTTGTATTTAATTTTCCTAAAAGTGGCATCCGATTTAATATTTTGCATATTGATACAATCTTTAATATTTTTTTCTTTAGCGCGCAATATTTCCATTTTTATATATTAAAGCGGCTTTATTTTACTTATGTTTTATTTAATCATATTTTTTTGTTATCCTCGCACCTGAGACGTTAACAAAATACTCATCATGCGTATAGTTTATATTGTTACTATATACATTTACATTTTTTGAATTTATATTAATTTTAAACGACTAATGTCTGGAGGTTCGAGTAGGTTCGGGGTGTCAGTAGTATACATATTTTTCATCAACTTTAAATCTATACTGAAAGATCCTTCATGGATATTATATCTTCCATTTGCTTTATTTATATTAATCGGAAATAAATTATCGGTCTGATTAGGAAGTAGGGTAATATAATTTAATGGACTTGATAATTTGAGGATATTTTTATCCACATCTGGGTAATCTGGAAAAATATTTTGATTTTTAAAGTTTTACAAATAGAAGTTGAATCGTCAAGTTTTTGTGGAATAGGTATCTATATTATTTTCTATTAGATGTTTTAATTGTTCGTAATTAATAAATGATGTAGAACGATTGGAGATGTTTTTATAATTTTTAATAGTGTCATATACCACCAGAATATTCATCTTCTACTGAATATTCTGGTGATGTATTAAACGTTTATATTTTTGGAGTTATATTATAAACTGCAGATGGAAAGTTTTTATTTAAAACTTCATTTTAATATATATTTTTCATCTCATCTTCATTATCTATTGATCTCTATGCAACATAAATACGATATCTTGAATTTATATTATTTGTTATATTTAAAATTTCGCATATTTGTTGATAGTGAATATTGCCTTTTTTAAATTCGTAAGGCTTTTATTTTATGTTTAATTCACTGATTGCATATTATTATTTTTTATAAGAAATAACAGTATTTGCGATTGCTTTGGTTCAGAAATACTTTTTGTTGTATTGGGATTTAATATCACCTTGCTTGCTTATTAATATTTAGTATTTTATAACATTAAAGAAATTTCAACCAATCTTTTAGTGGAGTTTTACTGTCAACCTTAATTCCTCCGATATTATATTAAACGTTTTTTTAATATTAATATTTAATAACCCCATATTATTATTATGCACTCCAATTCTTTTAATAACTACAAAGGCCTACAAACGTATTGTCTGGTTACTTATTACCTAACAGAAATAATATTACTGAGTTTAATAGAAAGCATTTCAATCAAATACGCGTAACATTAATATTATTATATTGGTACCTTTTTAATACTTTAAAAATGCTCTGCACAGTTTGATAAATTATTAGTAGTTATTTCATAAGTCTCCTTCAAATAATCTAATAGCGTAGTGTTGTTAAAAGTTTTGACTAAAGCATGTAAATTGTCATATGAAAAGTCTGTCACTACTCCATCAAAAGTAGGCCAAGCGCGGTTTTCTTCCAAGCTAAATTTTTACTTGCTTAATATTTTTCAAATTGAACTAGGTGTCATGTATAGAAGACAGCATAGAGAAAACAGGATATATTCTTCTTGTACGTTCTGTTTTTATTACACCGCAGTTTTTATTTTGTAGTTTTACCTTTAACTTCAATGTTGAGAGCTTTTATTACAGTTTTCGTAGCTTCGATATAAGGAGTACAATGCGTTTGGGATTTTTCAATATCTAATTGTATCTTCAAAAAAAAATACAGTAAATGGCCAGGATATTTTTTGAGTAAAATCTTAATGTTTTGCTTGATATTTAATTAAATCAATACTAATGTTATTTTTATCCCTATTATTTAAAGATTTTCCTTCGGATTAAATTTTCCTAAAAGTGGCACCTGATTTAATTTTTTGAAGGTTGTTACAATAGTTTAAAATTGTATCTTTAGCTACCAATATTTCCATTTTTATATATTGTTGGAAAAGAATAATGGAGGCACAAATACCTGTTGTTTCTGAGGTCGCTGGTTATATATAGATCCACAGACACTTCACAACTGTTTTATGATTTTTACACTTTCTTCGCGGCCGCGGTGTAGTCCATGAATATTTGGACGAGAGCAAAGTATTTTATATGCGTGATTTTATTGTAACAAGTTGGTAGACGTCCGTCCGCGGTAAATGTGCGATAGGAACCAAAAAAAAAGGGTAGGCGGGGATGGAACAATATTAATGAAAGTAAGTATGTGTGTGTAATTGCGTATGTGTGCGTGCCTTGAGTTTCATTTTAACTAAATATCATCCATGCTCCCCCCTTGAAGCACTTTAAAATAGCTTCAAATTCGCGGAATACTATTAAATAACAACAAAGCGAGAACGAATACAAGAGATAAACAATCTCATATTAACACGATAATTAACAAATTACGAATTAATAAGACAACAATAATACTAAATAAAAAATTAGGGAAATAAATAAAATTAAACTGCTTATAGCTATTGAGTAGGCAAAGGACATAAGCGAACCACAGGTCGCTTATGATTGCCCGTCACTGTTCGTACAGTGACCACGCGCAAGATTCGATCGCGACCGGGATGAGTCTCCTCCACTATACCCAAAGGCCAACGTAGAGGAGGCACGTTATCCTCACGTATCATTACCACCTCTCCTACAGTTATAGGCCGAGACGAAGAATTCCACTTTTCTCGCGTTTGCAGCGTGTTTAGGTATTCGAGGCGCCATCTATTCCAGTATGACTGAACCAGTTTATCCAGAAGATCGCGCCTCGAGAGTCTTTCTATAGGAGTTGCGAAAAAGTCTTCCGCAGGAATATGAGAAAGTGGAACGGTATGAAGGAAATGGCTCGGTGTTAGCGCCGTCGGCTCCGAGGGATTCGAACTTAACACGCACAGAGGGCGGCTGTTAAGTAGCGCCTCGATTTGAATCAGCACCGTGTTCATTTCCTCATAGGTCAAAATCTGTCTGCCGATCACCTTTATGAGGTGAGTCTTCACGCACCTAATTTGCCTTTCCCATATTCCAGACATGTGTGGACTGTATGGCGGCATATTTCTAAATGTTATCCTATTCTCAACTAATACGTGATTAAGGTTGTTAATATGTTGAGAGGAGGACAACAGCGTGTAAATTTCATCCAACTTCCCGCGAGCGCCGATGGAATTAGTTCCCCTATCCGAATGGACAGCGGCTATGGGTCCCCGTCTGGACAAAAAACGTTTCAACGCTGAAATTAAACATTCCGTACTAAGGCTGGACGCGAGTTCTATATGTACGGCTTTAGTCGCCAAACATATAAATAAGCAGATGTATGCTTTGTGACTTGTAATACCCCGACCCTTTCGAGGTGTGACGTATACAGGTCCCGCATAATCTACTCCCGTATTCCAGAATGCCTTCACCTGTTCCCTAACGCGGTAATTAGGCAATTGGCCCATCAGCGGTTCCATATTTCGCGGCTTGAATCGAAAACAAACGTTACACTTGTGTGTTATTTTTCGCACGACATTTCTTGCAGACAAAATCCAGAATTTTTGCCTTAACAATGCGAGTAACAATCCTGGACCAGTATGCAAGTTTCTCACATGATAGTGATCAATAAGGAGTTCAACTATACGATCCTTATTAGGAAGTATAAACGGATGCTTTTGGAAGTGATCGACATCGGCATTAGATAGTCGACCTCCGACTTTCATTAGGCCGTTTTCTAAAAACGGATATAATTTTCTTAACTTCGGCGAGCAGTCCTTACCGTCATGCAAGGATCTCATATCGGCGGAAAAATGTGTACGTTGTACACACTCCACCAACGATAATTCAGCACGTTCTAAGTCCGCGCTGCTGACGCTACCGAGTGATTTAATTTTTCGCGTGAACCTAAGTACGTAAACCACCACACGAAGAAGCTTATCATACCTAGACATCCTGTCCGCGAGGTCGTAATAGCAATGTACGAATTCTATTGCGCTACTCTGTAGAGTAGTTTCCCTCTTGGCTTCCGGTAAATCATCCGTGGACTGAATTAAAAACTGTTCAGATTTCCAGTCTGTCACAGGTAACGAGGACCAAGAGGGACCGCGGAACCAAAGCTCGTTGTCCACCAACTTCTTTGGTGTCACCGGTCGCGATATAATGTCGCTCGGATTATCTGCGCTGGCAACGTGTCGCCAATGTTTTGCAGGCAACGTTTCTTGAATCGCGGCGATACGGTTAGCGACAAACGTTTGCCACCGATAAGAAGGCGAACTAATCCACGACAGCGCTATCATGGAGTCGGAAAATGCGTAAAAATCGCTTATAATGCAGCGAGCAGAAACGATGTCGATCGCCGCCCTTAGGAGCCTTGCCAGCAGTAGACAAGCACAAAGCTCCAGACGAGGCAGCGACTTGTTCGCGAGTGGGGCTAGCTTGCTACGAGAGCAAAGTAACGCAGTGGATCCACTAGCACTGGGGCACGCGCTGACCCTAACGTACACTGAGGCTCCATAACACTTCTCACTACTATCTGCGAATCCGAGTAAAACAACGTAAGCGCCGCTGTGTATACCTACGTGTCGAGGTATCTTAACTGCGTCTAACTCATGGAACTCCTCAATGAAGTCGAGCCAGTGACGTTCAATGGAATCGGGTGCAGGGTCATCCCAGCCCAAACTCAGCTTCCAGCATTCTTGCACTAGAAGCTTGAGGCGAGCCACCACTGGACTAATTAATCCGATGGGGTCGTAGTAACGAGCCGCCACAGATAAAATATTCCGCTTAGTACACTGGAGTGCGGCTATATTGTCTATCGATGAGGAGAAGAAGAAGTAATCATCTAACTGCTTCCACTTCATCCCCACGACCTTCGCGTGCGAGTCATCATCAAAAGTTATGACCTTCGAGGCGCGGTGTGTATCGGGAAAAAATGCGTTAAGTGTGGGGTCGTTGGTTAACCATTTGGTCATCTCGAATCCCCCGGCGTGGAACAGTTCCGTCGTCTCCTCGTACAACTGTTTCGCCTTTTCGACTGTCTCTACTGAGCAAATATAGTCGTCCATGTACAGGTTGCTAGGTACATACTTAACAGCGAGTGGGAACCGTTCCCCCTCATCCAATGACAGCTGCTTAATAACGCGCATAGCGAGAAACGGCGAAACCCGAATGGTACCCTTGTAAACCTATAGGTCTGGATAGGTTCCGAGGGATCAAACCTAAACAATATACATTGATAGGTCTGATCCTGTTCTTCCACCAAAACTTGGAAAAACATTTTCTCTATGTCAGCCGATATCGCGATGGGAAATAATCTTAATTCTATTAATAAATTAAAAATATTTGTTTGCAAATTAGGTCCACTGTACAAAACATCATTCATTGCTTTGCCCGAAAATGTTTTGCAACTTGCATCTATGGTGACCCTAATCTTGCTGGTCTCCTTATCCTCGCGGTAGACTGCATTATGCGGCAGATAATTGCAGTCCTCTAACCTAACTCGCGTTTCATCCACAAGGGTCAAGAATCCCTTGTCGATATACTCTCGTAAAGTCGCGTTATACCTATCTTTTATCGCGGGTATTGAATTTAGTCTACGTTCTAAGTTCAATAATCGTCTACGAGCTATACATAAGGATTCCCCAACTCGTGTTGAGGGTTCCCCTTAAACGGTAACCGTACCACATACCGTCCGGTCGCGTCGCGGTTGTGATATTTCACAAACATCCCCTCACACTCTTTTTCATCCGAAGTTAACCGAGGTGCGTTTGGAACACTCTCGAGTTTCCAAAATTTTTGTAAAATTAAATCGACCGATGTCTCATCATTAATAGTACATAACGCGGTGTCACATTGGGAAAAAACTGACTCGTCAACTCTCGCGCTACCCATTATGACGTAACCGAGCGAGGTTTCCAGAGCTATGGCACTGGAATGCGAAAAACTTATTTTGCTAGTACCTATTATTTGCATAAAACATTTTATGCCCATCAAACAATCAATCTCCTTTGGAATATAAAAATCTTTATCGGCTAAAGGTAGTTTATAAAAACACTCCAAATCTTTACAACTTAGTTTTGCACTCGGTAACTTATTCGTTATACGGTCGATAACAAAAGCAGGCATCGAATATATTTTCTTGCTTGCATCGAGTAAAAATTTTAATTAGTTTTTCCGGAAACCGGACGTGAGTAACCCCCTATTCCTGTTACGGAAGAAGGAACGCGTGATATATTTAAACCTATACGTTTGCAGCAATTTTCTGTAATAAAATTACTCATTGAACGTTTACCAAATTCATTTTTAATAACAATGTTTGCCGTAGGTAAAATTGTTAAAGAAAAATCATCCTTACGGTCAAACGCCATAAGGTTGAGATTCGAGGCAGCAAAGTGTGAGTGTAAAGTATCGGCCATCGGCCCGTGCGCAGCTGACTGCGATTGCGATGGCTCAGAGGTCCGAGCGCATGCCGTCGTTGGCGCGCTGTTCGATCCCGAATAGGTATTTTGCGCGGAATTAAAGTGTAATGCCGTATGATGCTTCTGCCCACAACATAGGCATTTACTTTCAGAGCGACAGTTGATAGTTTGGTGAAAACCGAGACAATTGACACAATAATTTATGTTTTTTACTAAATTATATCTATCACTATTATTTCATTTCATAAATTTAGGGCATTTATATAGCGGGTGTCGCGGTGCGGTACAAACGGGACAATTGTTGTTTTCGGGTTTTGTGTTCTCCGTAGGAACCCGTTCACTAACAAAGCATGGCTTTGATACCTACTTTTTTGAGTAAATTTAGGCGTTGTTGATTCTTTCGAAGTTTTCGAAAAAGTTTTTAAACTTGTTCGACTTAATATTTTAGTATGATCAATAATAAATTCATGTAAGTTTTGAAATGTAGGTAAATCTTTTTTGATAGTCAATTCAAATTGTTTAACCGTTTCTATGTCTAATTTGCTTAACGCGATATGTGTTATCAAAAAATCAGATAAATCGGGTAAATTCAAATGTCTGAGTGCCGCGACAGACGAACAAAACTTTTCGTTAAATGCCTCGAGGGCCGCGGTCGTAGCTTGAGGAATTTGTTTAAACCCTAACATTTGATCTAAGTAGTTGGACGCTACACATCCTGATATTTATCGCCTAAATTTTTCCAAATTATTTCATAATTATCCGAGTTGGGTGTTATTCCCGCACACACGGATAATGCCTTCTGCGAAAGGTGTCCAACCAAATATTGGATTTTTTGAGCGTTATTTAAATTGGTATTCGCGTGAATGAGTGACTTAAAATTCTCATAAAAAATATTCCAATTCGCAGGATCGCCGTTAAAGGTAGAAATCTTTAATGGCGGTAGTTCAACTTTAGGTAAAGTAGAAGATCCCTCCGGGTCGCGGTTTTTCGAAACGAGTTTTTCCGTTGACTTTATAGCACAATAAAGATCATTGAAAGATTCTATGCACGAAAAATTAGGAACGTATTCCTCGTCATGTTTGCAATACTCCATGTTCAGCTCGTCTACAACTTGATAAAATTTATCTTTGGTATCTTCCAAACTTTGTATGCTACTTAAAAATAAACTCGCGTATTTTCGGTTTGAGACTTGTTTACTATGTTCATAGGAAGTTTGTATTCTACTAAACAAGGTCTCCTTTTTTCCCTCCAAAACCCGTATTTTGACAGAGGAAATCGCGGAATTCTTTGATGTAGTTTCCATTTTTAAATTAAACACCACATTAAAATAAATTTAAGTTATTAAAAGGTACCTTCTTATAAAAAATAAAAAAATGGCAAGAAACTTAAACCTTACTTTTCGAATAACTACTTAAATAATGTATTAATAATTGTAATTGTAAGTGTAAAATGTAGGAAATTTGTAAGGTCTGTAGATGGGATACGGGTCGAATGGATCAAAAATTGTGTTGGAAAAGAATAAGAGAGAATAAGGGAAAAGAACAAATACCTGTTGTTTCTGAGGTCGCTGGTTATATATAGATCCACAGACACTTCACAATTGTTTTATGATTTTTACACTTTCTTCGCGGCCGCGGTGTAGTCCATGAATATTTGGACGAGAGCAAAGTATTTTATATGCGTGATTTTATTGTAACAAGTTGGTAGACGTCCGTCCGCGGTAAATGTGCGATAGGAACCAAAAAAAAAAGGGTAGGCGGGGATGGAACAATATTAATGAAAGTAAGTATGTGTGTGTAATTGCGTATGTGTGCGTGCCTTGAGTTTCATTTTAACTAAATATCATCCATATATTAACATGTTTTGTCTAATAATATTTCTTTGTACTCCTCGCAACCGAGACGTAAAGCCCCATCATGCAAATAGTTTATTTTGTTACTATATACATTTACATTTTCTGAATTTATATTATTTTTTAACATAAATTTTAAAACATATAGCAATGTTAATCACAGAAAAAATAAAAATCATTAAATTTTTTTTTTTTTTGTACATTCTTTAATGTAAAAATGCCGATATTATTAACAAATTTCTTTATTTGTTTCCTGAGTTTGTAAGGATAATTTTTAGTATGTTATTTATTATTTGTATACATATATTTAATCAGCTTTAAATCTATACTAAAATATCTTTCATGGATATTATATCTTCCATTTGCTTTATTTATATTAAAAAAGGAAATAAATTGTGGTCAGATTAGGAAGTAGGGTATGACGATATTTTTATCCACATCTGGATAATCTGGACTTTTAAAGTTTTAATAAAATAGGAGTTGTTTGTAATTAATAAAATATGTAGAACGATTAAAGATGTTTTTATAAATTTCAATGGTGATATATTAGACGTTTATATTTTTGGAGTGCTTTTTACATATATATCAGGTTTCATTAAAAACTGCAGATGGAAAGTTTTTTTTTTTATTTTTTTATTTATTTATTTAAGGTCGCTATTAACAACATGGTCATAAGCGACCGTATAATTATTCAAGAATATAGGGAAGTCTGATAAGGTGCCGAAAGCATATGGGTAACCAAGCGCGCACAAAAATTGACGTCTGGAATTGACCTACACATGGTTTGGTTAATTCCAGCGGTCAGCGCTGCACACGCCTACCCACACATACACTAACTACCCCATCAGACCCCCACTACTGCAATGGAACTATAGTTTATTATAAATATTAACAAACTTTAGGTACTCAAATACATCATTACAAAACTCGTCACTTAGGCACTTTTTAATATCTGGTGGTAGACTAAATCTTTTCCTGTCATTATCATAGGCACTGCAGTCTAATAATAGATGCCTAACCGTTAACTCGGAGCTGCATCTTTCACATTGGTTTTTTGGGTTTTTAGTGATTAGGTGGACATGTGTTAAGTTCGTATGTCCAATTCGTAATCTTGTCAGGACCGACTGATCTCTTCGAGATGTTTGGGGGACTGGGGATTTTTCTAGTGTCGAACAACGGACAAGGTTTAAGCATCGGCCATTTTTAGCTTTCCATGAATTATCCCAATGAATATTAGCCTTCACTTTTATAACTTTTTTAAAATCTTTATCTGTCCACTTAAATGATTCATCAATAATTTCTTCATTGGTAGCTAATTTGGCTTCATAATCTACTTTCTCGTTCCCTCTAATACCCTGATGACTCGGAATCCATACTAGTTCCAATGTGTATTTATTAGCAATGAGATTTAAAAATTTTTGCTGGATTTCAACTACAAGAGTATCTTTATTATGAAAGTTACCTAAAGCCATTAGGCATGATTTTAAATCTGAAAAAATTACATATTTGCTACTATTGGGTTTACTAAGTATAATTTCAAGGGATTTCGAGATAGCTATGGCTTCACATGTAAAGATGGAACTAGAGTTAGGCAAACGATAACGATAATAGTCATCTTTATATACTATGGCACATCCTGATCGTCCATCCATGACGGAACCGTCTGTATAAAGGGGTTCGAAATCTTGGTACTTGCCATGCACCAAATTTAAGTATAGATTTCTATAAATATAATCGGGAGTGTTATCACGGTTATTTTCAGCAAGTTCCAGGTTTATTGGCAAAGGAAACCGTTGCCATGGTGGAACTGATAAAATTATTTTATGTCTAATGGGAGGAATACTGATATCTAATTCAAGTAGGTATTTTGAAACTCTAATTCTAAATGGTTTTGGTAAATCCGTATGAATTTGATACTCAAGGTCTGATGGTCTTTTTTGATTAAAGTAATTATAGCTAGGGTTATTAGGGTACGATAAAATCTTTGTTGCAAATACTATGGATAATTCTTTACGTCTAATATGCAGCGGTTTTTCTTCAGATTCTGCTAAAATACTGTCTATAGGGCTGGTTTTGAATGCTCCAATACATAGTCTTAGTGATGTGTTCTGTATACTTTCTAAAATTTTATTAGTATTTAGACTACCTGAATCATATATTACACTGGTATAATCTATTTTATGTCGTATTAATGCTTTGTAGGTCATAAGTAAAGATGTTCTATCTGAGCCCCATGAATATGATGATAGTGATTTTATAATATTCAACCTTTTATTACAATCTGATTTTAATTGTTTAACATGTTGTTTCCAGTTTAGTCTTGAATCAAAGGTTAATCCTAATATTTTAATATTATCAACTTTTTTAACTATGTGCTTATCTATTAATAATTTTATTGAATGTTCTGTTTTAGTCTTTTTACGAGAAAAAATTATGTACTCCGTTTTATTTTTAGAAAATTTAAATCCTGTTTCATAAGACCATGTTTGTAATTTATTTAATGTATTTTGTATTAATGTCATTGTGGGGGTGATGTTATTACCGCTACATAAGATAGTTAGATCATCTGCAAACAAAAATCCCTTTACTGGTTTTTCTATAGTCGAAAAAACATCATTAATAGCTAAGAGAAACAGTATAACACTCAATACTGATCCTTGGGGCAACCCATTTTCAATTTTATAGGAGCTAGACAAATAATTATTTATTCTAACACAAATAGATCGATTTTCTAAGAAATTATTGGTGAAAGCTAAGCAGTTACCTTTGATATTATACTGCTCCATTATTTTTAGAACTCTGTGCTTCCACACCATTTCATATGCCTTTTCTATATCCAAGGCGACAAGGACTACCTGATTCTTATTTGCAAACGATGTAAGGATTTCGTCTTCTAGGTTCATTAAGTGATCTACTGTGCTTCTAAAATTTCTGAAATCAAACTGAGATGGTGCAATCAATTTATTACTCTCTAGATACCATCTCAGTCGATTGCTAATAACTCTTTCTAGAATTTTACAAAGACAACACGTTAAGGAAATTGGTCTAAAACTTAAAGGTGAAGTCGGAAGCTTTCCTGGTTTTAATATAGGGATGACTAAAGCTTCTCTCCATTTATCAGGAAAAACTTGATTACACCAAATATAGTTATAAATGTCTAATAAATAATTTATTCCACAAGTTGGTAGATTTTTAATAATAGGGTTTGGTATATCATCGTGGCCAGGGCTAGAATTTTTAAGATTTGAAAGGGCAAGTAGAAGTTCATGTATTTGAATTTTGCTATTAATTGGGTTACTGTTATCTTTAAAATTAAAATTGTGTTGTGATTCCTGATTAGATTTATATTGTAAGAAGTTATCGTTATAGTTGTTAGAAGAAGAGTTGGTCGCAAAACATTGTCCTAAACAGTTTGCAGTTAGACTAGGATCACTGCTAAAGTTATCTTTAAATACTTCTAGAATTATTGTATCCATTTTACCTTTATATCTATTAATACTTTGTATTTTTCTCCATACCTCGGCAATAGGTGTTTTAGGATTTATAGAAGATACATAGTCTCTCCAGTACGTTCTTCTACTTTCTTTAAGTGTTATTCTTGCATGTGCTCTTTTTTTCTTATAATCAGTTTTTAAGTCCAAATTTACATCTTGTTGGGCGTGTTTCTCATACAATCGTTGGGCTTTTTTGGCCTCTTTTACTGCCATCTTACACTCCTCATTCCACCATGGAACGTTTCTTTTTTTTATTTTATCTGAACTTTTAGGTATTGAGATTTTAGCAGCATTAATTAATATTTCTGAGAATTTGGAGATAATTGTGTTTATGTCAGGATTATCTATAACAGGAGGCAATTTAATTATATTTTCTCTAATTTCACTTTGAAATAATGACCAATTTGCAAAGTTAAATTTCCATTTTTGGGGAATAATTACAGTATTATCTAAAGCTATTTGAGATTTTAAAATAATAGGATAATGATCGCTATCATATAGGTCTTCAAGAACATGCCAATCAAAATATGCAGCGATATTTTGGGATGAAATTGTTAGATCAATGTTACTGGTACTTCCACTTCTAACACAAAAGTGTGTAGGTTTATTGTAATTCAATAATACCAGATCGTCGTGGGAATCCAACCAGTTAGCCACTATCCTTCCTCTTGAATCACATTTAACAGAGCCCCAATAATAATGGTGGCTGTTAAAATCGCCCACGATAATATAAGGTTTAGGTAATTGTGATACCAATTTATTCAAGTCAGATTCCAATAATTGACGACTATTTGGTAGATATACATTGCATATTGTTAAGATCTTGGGAAACTTAATTTTAACTGCTACTGCTTCTAAGCTGGTGTTTAAAAAAAATTCTTCGGGTAAAGCGGATGGTTTAATAAATGTTGCCACCCCACCACTGGATTTTAAATTGTGTTGACGATTTTTATAATAGTGTAGATAACCTGTCAATGAACCACAAAAATCTTTACTAAAATTTGTTTCTTGTAAACATATACAAAGGGGATTAAATTTATTTTTTAATAACTTTAGGTATTCTAAACGACTATAAAAACCATTTATGTTCCATTGCAATATATCCATGATTTTACAATATTTTATATAACTAGTATTTAAGTTCTAAGTATATTAATTTAACACAAACTAAAAAAAAAAGGTGTAAAAAATAAATATAAGTATAAGGCACCCCTTAAGGGTTGTCAGCATGCACGCTTGCTGCTGAAGTCCAGTCCGTCAGGACCGAAAAGTTTATAATTTCATGAAGTTTCTTAGTTAATCGCGAACATCTGTTTTTAAGACTTCTATTCATTTTTGTATGCAAAGTATTGCATAATAGAATAAGATCCTTTATGTTATCAGTATATTCATTAACAATCTCTCTGACATTTTGTTTTCCTCGTATTGAGTCTAATAAACTGATAAATTGATCGATGTTAATAGGAGATAGCTCTTGATCTTTAATTTCATGTTTTATATCTTTCCAAACTTCCAAATCCGTTCTTTGATCTTCCCCTTTAGTCTTCTTTTTCTTTCTATTTTTTATGTTTGGAGTATTATCTTCTATGGAAGTGTTACTAAATGATGTATCATCAGTTTCTGAGTCTGCAGCCGGTGGATAATTTTCTTTAGTGTGAATATTGTCTGTATATTTAGCAACAGGTGACTCGGTGGTGGTTGGTGAGTGATGGCGTTTCAAACCCTTATCATTTTTATTTAGAACAGTAAAATTTTATGGAGTTTCATACAAGTCAGACAAGAACTTACTGGAAGGAACCCGTACATATGGGGTAGTATTTTTATTATCTATTTGGTCTGGTAAAAATGTGTTATTTATAGTCTGTGATTGTTGGGAATTATCCATTACATTTTTTGAGCAATTTTTAGCTATGTGTCCTATATTATTACAAGTAAAACATTTCAGGGCCTCGGTTGATACGTATATCCAATAATTAGTACCTTCGAAGTTAACTTGCAATGATTCTGGAAGTATCTTCTCATCTTCAGGAGAAATGTATAGTTGACGTCTAAAGCTAAGTATGTGTGAAAAACCCGGTTCTTGAATTCACACTTTCATAAAAGTAATTGGACTCATAATCCTTACTTTTAATTCACGAAGTTTTTCTTCTATAATATAATGGGGGATTACTGGACATACGTTTGATAATACGATTCTTTTATTGTTTGTGATTAATGGGGAGATCTTTAACTGATTGTCTTTAATTGTAATAACTTTGTCTATTAGATTTTCTGCTGTTTGTTTGTTTTCAAAATAAATACATATTCTTGAATTTGATATTCTCGATATAAAACGTATTGACGTCGGGTTACATAGTGTAGAAATTGCCAAAATATATTCTTTAAGCATGACACCGTCTAAAGATTCTAGAATAACAGCTTGGTCTTTTTTCGGAAAGTATCCATTAGATGTAACGCTGGCGTAGCTGGTACTTTGTGAACTTACTTCATGTTGTTGAGACAATGTGGTTAGGGGATACGTTGGAGGTGCACACGACATATTGAGGGGCTCCAGATTGACCCTGGAGTTACCCTACACACAAGTATACTGTTAACACTAATAAATAAGGTAGGGCAAATTAACTCGAAAAACAAGGCGCAACATAGCGCTCGCGCGCAGCGACACGTGCGACTCGCGGCAATGTTACTTGCGAACTGGGAAAGTTTTTATTTAAAACTTCATTTTAATAATATTTTTTTTATTTTATTATCTCATATTCATTATATATTGATCTCCATGCAACATAAATACGATGTCTTGAATTTATAATATCATTTGTTATATTTTAAATTTCGCAAATTTGTTAATAGTGAACGTTGTCTTTTTTTTAATTCTTAAGGCTTTTATTTAATGTTTAATTCACAGATTGCATTTTTTTTTATATTAGAAATAACATTATTTTCGATTACTTTGGTAATTTTTTTTTTTTTGATTTAATAACACCTACAACCTTGCCTGGATATTTATATTTTGTATTAGAAATTTCGACAAATCTTTTAGTGAAATTTTACTGTCAATTATTTACCTTAATTCCTCCGAAATTATATTAAACGTTGTTTTAATATTATTATTTAATAACCCCATATTATAAACTGCAATTCTTTTAATAACTAAAAAGGCATACAAACGAATTGTTTGGTAACTTATTACATAACAGAAATAAGATTAGTGAGTTTAATACAAAGCATTTCAATAAAATACGCGTAACATAAATATTATTATATTGGTACCTTTTTAATACTTTGAAGATGCTCTGCTTTGATAAATTATTAGTTGTTATTTCATAAATCTCCTTCAAATAATCTAACAGCGTAGTGTTGTTAAAGGTTTTGACCTAAACATGTAAATTGTCATATGAAAAGTCTGTCACTACTCCAACATAAGTAGGCGAAGCGCGGTTTTCTTCCAAATTAAATCTTTCCTGTACATTCTGTTTTTATTACACCGCAGTTTTTTTTTTGTAGTTTTACCTTTAACTTCAATGTTGAGAGGTTTTATTACAATTCCCGTAGCATCGAAGTAAAGTGTACAAGGCGTTTGGGATTTTAAAATAATATTTTTTTGTACTCCTCGCAACTGAGAAGTTAATAAACGTAGTAAAGTAAGTAAATAGTCTATGTTGTTTCTATATAAATTTACTTATTTTGAATTTAAATTAATTTTAATAAAATTCAATTTTTTTAATTTACAGATATAGCACTCAAAATAATTTTATTTTTTCTATACTTTATATCATTATTTCAGTCTTAAATGAAAAAAGGCAGATATTATTAACAAATTTCTTTATTAGTTTCCTTATTATTTATTTGTATAGGTACATGTTGTTCATCAACTTTAAATCTATAAAACATTCTTCATGGATATTCCATTTGCTTTATTTATTTTAATCAGAAATAAATCATCGGTCAGATTAGGAAGTATGGTAATTAAATTTAATTGACTTGATAAATTAAGGATATTTTTAACTACATCTGGATAATCTGGAGAAATATTGACTGCTAAATTTTTACTTAGTAATTTTAAAATTTAACTAGGTGTCATGTAGCATAGAGTAAACAGGAAATATTCTTCCTGTACGTTATGTTTTTATTACACTGCAGTATTATTTTTTTTAGTTTTACCTTAAACTTAAATGTTGAGAGGTTTTATTACAGTTCCTGTAGCAATGAAGTAAAGTGTCCAAGGCGTTTGGGATTTTAAAATATCTAATTGTATCTTAGTAACAAAAATACAGTAAATGGCCAGGATATTTTTGATGTATTGCTTGATATTTGATTAACTCAATAATGTTATTTTCAACATGTTTAAGATTTTCCTTTGGATTAAATTTTCCTAAAAGTGCCATCCGATTTTGAAGAGTGTTACAATCTTTTAAAATCTTATCTTTAGTGTGCAATATTTCCATTTTTATATTAAGGCGGCTTAATGTTAATTATGTTTTGTTGAATAATATTTCTTTGTACTCCTCGCAACTGAGACGTTAATAAAGACCCATCAAGCGTATATTTCATATTGTTACAATATACATTTACTTTTTCTAAATTTAAATGAATTTTAAACATTTTTCAATTTTTAAATTTACAGATAGCACTCAAAATAATATTATTTTTCTGTACTTAACATTCTTAAGAGCAAAGTCTGATCAAACATTTCCCATAAATTCACGACCGTTTGGTACTAACTGTTACCCCCCCACTAAACATTCATTGATTATTATGAGTTTTATAGGCGTTATAAATAAGACCTATATCTAGACTCGTACGTTTTCCTTTTTTTAAAGTTTGATGTAGGAAAAATAATATCAACCTCTGAAATTCGAAAAAAAGTCGCAAAAAATCCTTCACATTAAAATAATTTCTATAAAATATCAAGGCAGAAAATTAAAAAAAGGAAAACAGTCATCGTTTATTTCTCCTCTAATAAAATAAGACCATTTTTTTTAATCCATTAAAGTTTAGGGGTATAAAACGGTTTTGGCCCGAAAGTCGTTTTGCTGCCTAATATGTAGGTATAATCTCATACGTGCTCTTTCTCTTATTAAGGCCCGACCCTTCCGGAAGGTTTATAAAAATGTATGGAAGGGTTACCGACTCACCGTCATGCGCGGGGAGAGGTAATACTTAGCAGTTGAATCAGAATGAGCATCGAAGAGCCTCATTAGACACTCCTCTTAAATGTAAAAATGCAGATTTATTAACAAATTTCTTTATTAGTTTCTTTATAAGGAAACTAATCTTAAGTAAGTAAAATACTTACGTAAGTAAGAATAATTTTCTTTATTTATTATATTATTTGTATACACATTTATCATCAACTTTAAATCTATACTAAAGGAACCTTTATGGATATTATATCTTCTTTTGGCTTTATTTATATTAATCGGAAATTAATTATCGGTCAGATTATAATCTGACCGATAATTACATATGTTAGATTATAATTTGACCGGTTATGTGCATAAAAATATAATAAAAGGAAACCTAACTTAATTATCTATTTAGCTGGCTAGGAAAGGAAATAAAGACTAAATGTACTTTTTTTCTATTACTAATTTTTTCTATTACTTCAATTTTATCACAAGAGTAAAGATATAAATTTTATAAAATCATTAGACCTACAGATATTTCAACAAATAATTAACCGTTGTAATCATATACTAGCGACATCTATTGTTAGAATTGTAAAACTCACTCTAGGTACACGACTAGGTACACCTACTAATATTTACTACAGACCGTTCACTGTAAATGTGTATGGTAATATTGGCACTATGGCAGGTAGGGGACATCTTACGGTGAACGCACTGTACATGTTTGGATGTTGTTAGTGTTATTATAAAGTCGTTCGTGTTGTTTATTACGACAACAAATGAACCAACCATCAAAATATTTTTTAAAGCATTTTTAGTCTGGGGTTCACCGGCTTTCAACGTTTTATAATAGTGATAATAATAAATCATTTATTTGCCAGAATATGGGTACATGTTGTTGAAAAGTTGTTTGATTGATCTTACATATTCTACCACACAATGGCGTGCAATATATATATAGATTTTTTAATCTTTATATAATATTAAAGTTAAACCACAGAAGAAATAACAGTACAAGTAATTAAATTTACACTAACACTATAATTACGCCATAATTATATTTACACTGACACTGTAATTATTAGACATCAATATCAGCACGGTCAGCATTACAAATAGACCTGTCTTCTAAAAATTCTTTTACTGAGTAGTACAACTTATGAAGCAATAATATATGCAAACAATTTTTAAATGATCCAAATAGTAGACTATTAAATGATTTAGGAAGGTGATTATACACTAGAATTGCCATGGCAAATGTAGTCTAGATGGTAGTCTCCTTTCAGGGTGCGGTTACAATACTGGCACTTAATAACTATAGAGTAACGAACCTATTTATTGAGTAATAATATGTTCTTCGGGCCCTTTAGGTGGTTGTTTTTTTTCTTCTATTATAGGTATTGAAGCGAACACAACAAAACAATTAATCGATCCATTTTCGAGTTTTGGTGAGGCTAACGCTCAGTTTTGATAACGATAATCAATATCATTCTATGAACAAATTAGCGAACGGCCAATCTGATTGGTAGAATATCTGGGCCCCGATTCCGCTAATTTTAAAACTTTGACTTACCGACACGATCCAACGAAAATCCACGAAATCCAACCATTTTTATGAAATGTTTTTACATAATTCACAAATAAGCAACTTTTGTAAAATGACATTATAACTGAAGTAAAACTTTTCAGAGAACGTTGATATCAAGTTAAACTAAACGTCAAAAAATAATAGAATACCATTAAAAAAACCTTCCATACACGATTGGAATAGTAGAATACCTAATTTGTCAAAAGTCGATACAACGTTCAGTTGATATCCAATCGATGTACAATTGACAGCTAATTTTGTTAGTAGACTACCAAAAGTGTGAAATGACGTATAAGCTTAGCCGTTGATATTCAATCCATACAACCATGAAGGTAAAAACCGTGCCCGTCCGCGCGCCCCTACTGGAGTAAGCATCATTCAATTTGCAGTTTGCCGCGCGAGTGACAAATTTGTCACTCACACACACTCTTACATTTTTTACATCCTCAGTCTGATTTGTGCGTTCGGCGGAGAAAGTCGAAAAGAGCTCCGCTTTTATTGTCGGAAAAATGGTTAATTGTGCATTAAAGCTGTGTAGAAACTACTATTAAAAAAAAGTACCTAGTGTCATGTTTTTCAAGTATGTATTTAACATGTTTTTCTTATATTAAACCTTAATAAAAAATAATAATAAAACCCATAATTAAAATATCAAAATCTGACGGTAACTGTCAAACTATGTGCATCAGTTAGAAGTTGAAGAACTAGTGATGTGTTTTTATTTTTAATGAGAATTTCGATACTTTAAAATAATTTATAATCTTTTCAATTTAATTTAATCAAAAGGTATGGCGACACAGAACCATCCAACGAGGTTTGTCAGTTACTATTTAGTGATGTGATTTTATAGTTGATAAACTCGATTTTTGTAAATACTTTCATGGATATAAGATATTATACAATTATTGTTTTTTTTTATATAATACTAATTATATTTTCTATACATGATACAGTTTCCCGAAAGATCCGGCATTAAAACGTAAATGGGTAGAGGCAATTAAAAGAGAAGAAAATTGGTAACCAACAAGAATACCCGTGTATGTTCAGTACATTTTGACGAATCAAGCTACGATTTAATGAGGAGTTTTCTTTATGACGGTTCCAAAATATTCCACTAGATGGCAGCAGGAGAGATATCCACATAAACTGTCAAAAAGGCTGTTTCACAGTCTATATTTCCGTATGTCTATAACTTAAACTCTCAAACTAAACTGTGGTATGCAAGACGTGTAATATTTTTTACCATAATTTGTCACTATTGTATGTAGATATATACAATAGTGACAAATTATGGTAAAAAATATTACCTACTCTATATTCTTGCTCTTTATATTCTTTAGTAAAATATCTTATAAATTCAAATTTAATTACTCATATGTTGATATTTATAAGAAAAAAATATTACTTGGGTTACGGCACCAACTTAAGTGCTCAGGATATTGGTGTATATATTAAACAAAGTTAAGTATTTTTTTTTAATTAATCGTATGTAGGTATTTATTTTCCTATTTACCCTAAATTTTAGGTATATTTTATATATTACCACTATCTGTTTTGACAGTTTTTGAATCAAATAATAACTACTGGAAAACTCCTCATTGTTTTTCGCCTTTTGTAGTTTGAGTATAACTTCCTCTTGGAGGTCGGTCAAAAATGTTGAGATTGCGTTTAGTAGGTACATGTAGTTAGTTGTGCATGTGTTTTAATTTAATAAATAATATTATATACCTACATTTTTTAAATCCACTAGTATTATAAATGCGAAAGTGTCTATCAGGGTGGATTTGAAAGGATGTACTTTGGGCTAATATGAGGTTCTGCTGATAAAATCTAACATTTTTTCCTATGGAACCATATGTCGCAAATGAAAAAAAAAATGTACTTCCCCATACATATTGGTCATTTTAACGTTACTAGTTTGTATGGAGAAGGCCATTTTTTTTTCTTTTGCGATACATGGTTCCATGGGAAAGTTGTTTGATTTGATCATATTAGCCCAAAGTATATATTTCAAAGTTATTGAGTCTATTCAAAACATCGCGACGAGCTAGCCACTTGTTCGGTGTAGACTCATACCATCGGCTACGACGAGGTGGGATTAAAACCCATCCGCTGGTTACCTTGATGATATGTGTGTGTATTACAATTGTATATCGGTAAATAATTATTAATCTTTGATGATCTCTATAAATCCCAAAATATTTGGTTTATATCGATAAGTAATAATATTTGTGGTCGGTGGCAACACTATCGAAACTATTAAGTATGCAATTAAATATTTAGCTTTTTATAATAAAAAAACAATACACTTCATAGACACGCGCACACATTCATGTTTGCTTGTATTTCTTTTTTTCTCAAGCAGTTTTTTAAGTGTCAGAAGCGTTGAGCTGCCATTTGAAGCCACACCTTTTTCCCTGTTCTTCATTTGTTCGCCTTAGAAATTGACGACACCGGTATCGTACTATTATGAAACAATTTATGTATCATGCTTACTCCATTGGCGCGGGGCGCGTTTTTTTAGCTTCATGCATACAACGTTGATTTAGCGGAATTGAGCCCCAGGTCACGTTAATTTTAATAGGTTCTAGAAACTGATACATAACGCACGGCAATTTATTTATATATAATACAAAAAGGTAAATAAATGTATAATTATTCGACAGCCTCCGTAGACTAGTTGTTGCGTCTTTGGCGTTGTATCCGGAGGTCGTGGGTACGATTTCCACCCATGGCATCAAAATATTAGTACATTTTTTCTGTACAGTTTGTCATGGTCTGGGTGTTTATAAAATATAATATGTATTATATCGTTGCTTCTGGTACACATAGTACAAGCCTAGAGCTTAGTTTGTGACCAGAGCAATATGTGTAAATTATATATATATCTTCACGGGTGCCTTACGGCGCCCGAGACCGCCTAAACGTCCCCAGGGTACCCAGCGGAGGGGTTTTAATCCCACCTCGTCGTAGCCGATGGTATGAGTCTACACCGAACAAGTGGCTAGCTCGTCGCGATGTTTTGAATAGACTCAATAACCCATCTAAGTATAAACAGTTTCACAAGTTGGTATAGTGAAACCGGGACCGACAGCTTAACGTGCTCTCCGAGGCACTATAGTGGTGTTGTCAAACAAATGTACATAAATTTTTAAATTAAAAACTCATTGGTACACATCGGGATTCGAACCAGGGACCTAAGTGATTTATAATATGATTTATTTATAATATGTGTAAATTGTCCTACATATTATTATTATTTCTTTTATAGACACATTAAAACGATTTACGGAAATTTTAAACAAGAAATTGTGTAATTTCCTATAATTATGTTGTATTCTATTCTGGCAACCAATTGATGACGTAATTCTCTATTCGTGACGAATTAAAGTCGATACAGAGAATCGTCGGTGAATATTTTATACCGAAATTACTATGTTGTGAATTAAATTTTCAGTATTAAGGACCCTGTAGTCGACTTGACGCCCATACAAACGTACTTCCAATATTACAACTTGGCTGTTGGTCGAAATTCAATAATTTTTTCAATGTTCGTAATTGTACGTAAAAAAAATCTATTGTGGGTAATAAATATTTTTGTATTTTAACAATTATATAATTTTTTTTATTTTTTTTTATTATTAGGTATTATTTATTATTAATAATTAATACATAAATTAGAATAATATAAGTTTTTTATTATAACAATTTAAAAAAAAAAAAATCTGAATTAAAAAAAAAAAAAATCTCTTATTAAATACAATGACCGACAAAAATATTATTTTAATTCTGCGACACACAAATACCGAGTATTATTGGAAGTGAGAAAGCTAATTTTGTATGGAGAACGCGGAGTTCGTGATTACGAATGCTGGTTCCTTAAGAGGATGTATATTGAACGCGTTCATGGTAGTTTATAGTGGTTCCTTTGGCGTTGTATCCTGAGGTCGTGGGTTCGATTCACATTCATACCAAAACAATATTAGGACTTTTTAATGTACAGTTTGCCATAGTTTTAAATATATAATATGTGTTCGTATCGTTGTTACGGGTACACATAGTACAAGCTTACAGCTTAGTTTGTGATCAAGGCATATTAAAATGCCTACATATTAGATATTGAAATATTTGACATATTAAATATATTTTATTGTAACTTAAATGTTGTAATATTTTGTTTCTTATATCAGAGGCTCTACTATAAGTTTTTACTTCGTCACTGCCCATTATGCAACCGCATCATATAGCCAGCATAATGGAAGCTAACATTCTGTTAACAATAAGTTATTAAACGACCCCATTCATACACTTTTGTAGGTTTGCTTACCGTGAACGCACATCCGATATTCCAATAAAAAAAACATAGCAATGGAAACAAACTTTCATCACAAACCATCATCAAAGTCAAATTTAATCAGCATCAGAGCAAACTGAAAGGTTTTGGGGGAATCAAACCTGAGAGTTTTGGATCTAATCCAAGGCACGTTCTACGCAATGCACCATAGAGCTGCATCAGTAGATAGACCGACTATACATGGTGTCCAGTATCGGTTTACCAGCAGGATGAGTAGTTTAGGGCCATTATTTTTACATCTTAAAGAATTTGAAAATATTCATATTTATATATCTAAATGTTATTAGGTCTACTAGGTAGTTTTTATTTATCTTTCATTATTATATTCCTATTGTGTATATGTAGTTTATGTATGTATATATATATATATATATATATATATATATAACATATATTTAAGTAATGTATATTAGATTGTAAGTATTTTATATAATATTATGCAATAATATTTAAATAATAATTGTATGCAATAAACATATAAATAAAATAATCAATTTAGTAGCGGGGGTGACATGACAGTTCGGTCAATGTCGCTAGGGGCGGCAAAATTCTAATAGCCTACTGGTGGAAATTCTGTAAATCCAAATGGAAATATAAAGTAAAGTCCAGTATAGATTCAATAATAAGATATAAGTTCAGTATTCAAGTTGATAACTTGACTACTACTATACTAGATGGGCCACTTAAAATATCTTGGCGGGCCGCAGATTGAGTATCGCTGGTCTAGGCGGTCTCGAGCGCCGTGATGATACTTATTTTTAGACTGTGGGTGAATCCGGCTTTCAAGAGCCTACTGCATTGATATGTTGTCGATGTGGTAGTCTCCTTTCTGGTTACGGTTTTATATGACATACAGTAGCGACGGTTTTAAAGTAGACTTGTAACGGAAATTCGTTTTTATCGCCTCCCATTTCGTAACCGCGCATTTACGAGTAGCTAGCATAGTGAGAGCGACCTATGCTTAAACAACAGTAATCGATCCTTCGCATGGAATTTATAGGTCTGGTTTCCACCTAGAATATACAAAGTAACGTGCCGTAAAAAAAAGGCCTTGGGCCATTTCCCTATATCATTCTCACTTTCATGTCTCAGAGTGATACAGAATCAGACATGTTCGCTTATGACGCTTTTCTAATGTACCGGAAGGTAAGCAGTCTTTCAAGTAAAGTTACAGAAGACTTCCACCTATGCATCATCACATTCAGAAAAAAACTCAGATTTATTGGTCGTAGTATAACCACGCTTATCGTTCACTGCGCCCGCTCTGACTTCAATTACTTTCTATGCAATCCATATTATACTATTATCTCATTCTCAACGGTCCAACCGTTCATTTATTTGAAGTGAACACAGTGAGTATAGTAAATTGTTTTACCAACAAGGTTACTGTAACCTTTCTATTTACCTTTTACGTATTTCACTTAGTGGAAAGTTATTTAAATTTAATAGAAATATGCCTTTCATTCTAAATGCCAAATACAACGCCGACCATTATTTTATTAAAGTTAGGTACAAATAACAGTTTAACGACACACTACACCGATCCCCGAATTTAAAAAATACACACAGTTTCTGTTAAACCTTTAGTTTAAGACAACTGATACATATTTCAAATTGCATTTGAGATAATGTTATTAACAAAGTATTGAATTTTACGAGTGGCGACATCTATTGTAAGAATCTGGTAAACATCATGTCTAAACAAATTGTTGTGCGTTATAATTTACATGTAGCGACATCACACTATTAAAACTTATAATATATTTATTCCTAACAATAATAGTACTTAATAATAATAAAGCTTCAAATGATTATTAAATACATTAAAACTATTAAATTTAATAGTGTCAATATTTAAAAATAAATATAATCAACATCAAATTATTTATAAAAATTTTGTTCTATTTCCATATAAATTAGACAATATTTGTTATCAAACCAAAAAGTCACTTATCGATTAGAACTAAACATTTTTGGAGAATCCATTTATCCAATTTAATTTCATATTTTATTTATTTACATTTCATATTTGTATACATATTACAATACAATTATTATTGGTAATATAATTCGGTGTACCTACATGAACCCTGGTAGGGCATCGCAATTTTACTATATAGGTACATAAAATACCTACATAAAATTTTGTAAAATCTTGTAAACCTCCACATCATCAGCCTATCGCAGTCCACTGCTGGACATAGGCCTCTCCCAAGACACGCGACTGATCCCTAGCCTCCGCTCTTCGCATCCAGTCTCTGCCAGCCACCCTCCGCAGGTCATCAGTCCATCTAGCTGCAGGGCGTCCTACGTTACGTGCGCCAAGACGTGATCTCAACTCCAATATCCGCCTACTCCAACGGTTATCCATCCTGTGGCAAATATGACCAGCCCACTGCCACTTCAGTTTTATAACTTTCAGAGCTATGTCGGTGACTTTAGTTCTCTTACGTATATTCCTGATTTTATCCGTAAGAGAAACTCCTAGCATAGTTCTTTCCATAGTATATATATTTCAAAAAAGGCAACAATACAAACCTCCACAATAAAGATAATTTTATTTTTTATTTGGAAAGTTATTTATTTTCATAAAATTGTACATTGTTTTAAAATTGACAACTGAAACACAAATTAAAAATAAAAACTAAAATTAAGTCATAAACTAAACTATATATAAAAATATAAACTATAAATTTGAAATTAAAATACCTAAACTTAAAAAAAAACTATGTTTAAATTAAACTTTAAAACTGTTTCTGTAATAATCATATAAATAGCATTATTAATAAACTAGGTATATTTATTTATTTATTTTTATTTAAAATTCTTTATTGCACTAAAAGGTTTGTACAAAGGCGAGCTTAATGCCTAATAATAATAATATTTTATTAATTTATATAATAATTATTAAGGTAAATCAATTTTATAACTTACTACAATATATTTTTATTCATTTAATGATTATATATAATTATCTACTGATTTAGGTGTGTTATTCACACACAATTAATTATGATTTACCTATTATTAATTATTTTCCTAAACTCCCTCGGTATTTTTAGATAGCATAAAGTTATTTATATACGAGTTGTTATATATAGGTAAATATAAAAATATTAAATAAAATTAAAATTAAGATATATAATTTTAATAAAATCTTTTATTTTATTTTTGTTACCAGTTAGGTAATTATTTTAATTAAATTGTTTTTTTTAGGTGGTTTAATTTTAATATTTAGATTTTAATTACTGTTATTTAATTTTATAAAAAATATACCTAACTAATTTTTTATTAAATTATTATTACAAATATACATTTACATACATTTTAAAGATAAAAAAATGAATACAATTCCTATTTAATTAATAAATTAAGAGATATATATTATGTCAAAGGCGATTCTTAGAAAAATATCAAACAATTTTAACGAAATTACAGCAATTTACAATTTCACCTTTTTCCCCATCTTCAGGTGACAATCGGTCAAATTTTCCGGGAAAATCCCAAAAGTTTCCGACAATCTGGCTGCCTTACCTTGTGTCATTTATCAGAACTCAAAAAAGAATAGGTACTACCATTGTTTAGAATGCGCAGTTAAAAGTTTCACTTAAGTAATGACAATTATCATATATAAAAAAAAAAAAAAAAAAACATATAATTCCTTTACAATTTTCAATATAACTTATTTATAAGGTTGGAGCCAACTTTTAAGTATATAATACCTGTGTCAGTCAGTTGGCTCCGCTCTTCCTAAATATAGTTTATATACAATTTAAAAAATAAACAGTTAAGGAAAATGAAAAAATAACAGCTCAAAAGTAGCAAATAAATTTTAACAAAACTTAACCTACCTAATACATAATACACGTTTGTGTTAATTTGTGAGCGTGCGTGTGTGAGAGTGTGTGGGTGAGCGTGTAAGCATAAGTGGCCTATGATAATATACGTGAATAATACACGGTGAATTTGAATAGGTGCTAATATAATGTTCTACTGATCAAATCGAAAAACTTTTCCCGTGGAACAATGTGTCGCAAATAAAAACTAATTGGTCATTTTAACATTACTAGTTTGTATGGAGAAGGATTTTTTTTTTTCACTTGCGACACATGGTTTCTTGGGAAAAGTTGTTCGATTTGATCAGCTGAACCTCATATTAGCCCAAAGTACATCTTTTCAAAGTCACCCTGTATATAGTCGACTTAACGCTCATACAAACGTACTTCCAATTTTACAACTTGACTGTTAGTCGAGGTTCAATTTTGTTTTTAATGATTGTAATTTTATGCAAAAATCATTCTGTTGTGGGTAATAAATATTTTTGTATTATAATATTAAAAATCGTGTTTTTTTTTATTAAAAAAAAAAATAATAATAATAACCCAACGCAGAAAGATTAATAAATAAAATGACCGACAAAAATATTATTTTAATTCTGCGACGAATAGTAAGTATTATTGGAAGGAAGTACGAAATCTAATTATGGAAAACGTGTTCTCCATACTAAATTACGAATGTAGGGTCTTTAAATAATAGCGCGACTCGACCAACGATCCGTCGAGAAATGTCGCGGCGCGTAGTGTCGTAATACCTCCTATGATACCTCTCAGGAAGGCAGTTTTTACTGTTTGTTCTTTTCGTTTCTTTATATATTTTTTTATGAAATAATGTCAATGTAAAGTAATTATTGGAGCAAACATTGAAGGCAAAAAGAATATGCAAAAAGTTAAGTATTGTCAGACGACAAAATATATTGAGTGTTGATAAATAAATAATTAAAAATTAAAACTATATCTAAAATAAACTAAATTAAATAAAAAATCTCTTTAAATGGGATACCACTTGGCAGAGTACATACATTTTAGTTTATAGTAAAATTTATATTTAAAACAAGCTACTTGAAAAAAAAAAAGCCTCTCTCACGTTAAGCTGTCGGTCCCGGTTTCACTATACCAACTTGTATAACTGTTTATAGATGGGTTATTGAGTCTATTCAAAACATCGCGACGAGCTAGCCACTTGTTCGGTGTAGACTCATACCATCGGCTAAGACGAGGTGGGATTAAAACCCCTCCGCTGGGTACCCTGGGACCGTCTAGGCGGTCTCGGGCGCCGTAAGGCACCCATGATGATATGTATGTATGTAAGCCACTTGTGTCATTTTTAACAAAAAATATACATATTTGTGTGCACTATAAAATCGATTTATTCGTTTTTATTTCTAAAATGATAACTAGTGATTGGAAATTCCCTGTAAAAAGTCTTTCAAAATTATAAAAAAAAAATCATAAAGAATTTTATAATTTTATTTTTTCTCGGAAAAAAACTAGTGATAACCTAAATTCTATAAATATTTATTATTAAACTAAGCGCTATCTAAGCCTAATGTATAATATTCGCTGGTAACCTAGGTGGGCCCTATTAATCTTATTTCTCCTTAAATTTGCATCTCTTTTATTCAGAGCTATTGATAGCATTTTTCAAAAGAGAGTGTGTTCGACAAGATATTTTACTAAACGTGCAGGTAGATTAACTTTTTTTGTAAAGAATAGAAACCTTCAGTAATTTTTTTTTTTATAAGAAAGGACATATTACATATGGCTCTGGACACAAAGTAAGCTCTAGGCTTATACTATGTGTACCAGAAACAACGATATAATACATATTACATTTTATAAACACCCAGACCATGACAAACTGTACAGAAAAACGATCATCTTTTTTTATTTATTCTTATTTTATTTTCATAGTTTACGGTTTTTAACAATGTGGGTTTTTTACATAAAGATAAGACGCTCGGTAGGCTTATTACGCGCACAACGTTAAGCTAAACTTTAACTAAAATTACCTGGTCTGTCAATTTTCAATGTCACCAGATTTGTATTACGTCGGAATTGTTTTATACCGATTAAAATTTAGCTTGGCGTTGTGCGCGTAATCTCACCGCTAGTCAATAAATGTTTCATTTTTAATAAATGTAAATAATTTGTCGAATATGTACTTGTATCACTTCAGAACGGCTGCACCTATTTAACTAATTATTTTCTTGTTTGTGTTTGTAAATGTCAGGTTGTGTTTGTAAACAAGGTTTGTATGATAGAAAATGTTTCAAAATTAAATCGATAGTTATTAATAAATCTAAAAAAAAGTTTTAAGGAATAATTTTAATGTAACCTTTCTTGTTATTTTTTTATTGTTCCTTCAAAAAAAAAATTTTAATCTAATCTCAAAGTTTATGTTTAAAAATTTAATAATGTAACGTAGATGGATATTTCAGAAACTTTTTTAATCCGTCTACTTGTTAACGTAAATTTCAATTTCATTTGAAATATTATCATGTTTTGGTGTCTAGCGAAATAATTATTGTAAGTTGGTAGACTGTAGACGCTTGTTTGTACATTTTTTATAGTTTAATTTACCTAATAGTAGATTTTACAACAAGTGCCCAAAACAAACCATTTTTATCCGAGAATTTTAACATGATAGTACTGTCGAGGATATATGGTTTTGTGGACGAGTTATAAACTCTGCTTTTCACTTCGATTGCGAGGAAATAAAACAGTAGTATAACATAACATTCCTTTAATTAAAATTCAAAGTAAAATTAGTACAGTTTTGAATAACTGAAGGAATTTGTTTTTATGTCTTAAAAACACATAAGGCAAATAAATTTAAGTAAATATTATAAAATAACAAATTCTATCTATGAACTTCTTATTGTATTTGGCTGTATGGCTCAACTTTCTTTGCCTTAATATAGATACATTTATGAGTAAATACGTTAATGCACTTGTGCACAAAATTCGATTTGGTGCAGCCTATATCGTGTACAAATAAGCACTTTCAGAGCATGAGAAGTGAAAAGGATATTATTATCCAAACATGTACTAATTATGTATAATTATAAGCATTCTAACGACAAATAAATCATTGTTATAATTTTAAAGATTTTTTTTGGAATAAAAGAAGTGGAGATGTATATTTTACTATTAATATGTACATTAGTTTGTCAACACCACTAAAGTGCCTCAGAGAGTACGTTAAGCTGTCGGTCCCAGTTTTACTATACCAACTTGTATATAATTGGGTTATTTATTGGTAATTCTTTGTATGCTCAAGCGCAGGACATAGCTGAACTTAAACACTTTATTGCACAGTAAACAAAAGTTATATACAAAGGCGAACTTAATGCCTTAGGCATTATCTATCAGCTAACCTTTAAAATTGTGTTCAAAGTCGGGTGCTTAATTTGTATAAACTTATATTATGTATAAATTAAAATCATTAAACCAATTAATCTTTATAAATCTTGTAAACCAATGATAAACAATTAAAATTGGGGTAAATGTCTCAAATAAAAAAAAAATCCTGTTTCAAATAAAACAGATTAAGTATTGTTATTCTATATAACAGCAAATACATACATACATATCATCATCACGGGTGCCTTAATGCGCCCGAGACCGCCTAGACGGCCCCAGGGTACCCAGCAGAGGGGTTTTAATCCCACCTCGTCGTAGCCGATGGTATGAGTCTACACCGAAAAAGTGCCTAGCTCGTCGCGATGTTTTGAATAGACTCAACAACCCATCTATAAACAGTTTCACAAGTTGGTATAGTGAAACCGGGACCGACAGCTTAACGTGCTCTCCGAGGCACTATAGTGGTGTTGTCAAACAAATGTACATACATTTTTTTATTAAAAACTCATTGGTACACACCGGGATTCGAACCAGGGACCTAAGCGTTTTTAAGTCCAAGGTCTAACCAACTAGGCCATCACGTATATATATATATATATATATATACGTATTCTAAAATAGACTTCTTATAAATGGGGAATAGTGGTTAGTTATATCATAGTTAATAAAGTCTATAGGTACTTTGATTTATAATAAAAATAAATGAAACACAATATATTTCATAACTTTTTTATATAATACTTCGCTTCGCACGGGACGGGCCGCTAGTTCGTTAACTTTAACTATATGCTCAGCGCACGCCACGGAAGGCCTCAGAAATGATACTTTTCCCCCGTTTTTAAAACATTTTTGGTTACTGCCCCACAACTATAGGACCTAGCGTGATATTATATAGCCTATGTTACTTCTGAATAATGCAGCTTTCTAATGGTGAAAAAAATATTGCAATCGGTCCAGTAGTTTTTGAGTTTATTCATTACAAACATACAAAAACACAAAAACACAAAAATACAAAAATACAAATCTTTCCTCTTTATTATATTAGTATAGATTTGGTAACTAGACTTCTTATTAATGGGGATTAATAGTTATATTATTGTTAATAAAGTCTATAAGTACATAATTTTTCTGTTTTTTTAATAACAGGAATGCGTAAATGAGACCAAACCTGTTATAACTAAAGTGTTCTTCAAGGAATTGTATTGTATTGTAAAATTCTTTATTGCACAAAAGCTTAACACTAATGTACATAGGCGAGCTTAATGCCTTAGGCATTATCTACCAGCTAACCTTTGGGAGATTGACCAAAAAGCAGGCAGAGTACTATTTAAACCGATATATAATATAAAATACAAGGTATATAGATACATTATTAGGTAATATGATAATAGATTAATAATTTATGAATAATGCCATAAAAGTTTAGACTTTTATGGCATTATTCATAAATTATTACACAAGTATGTAAATTATTAGACTTGACTTAAAAGAAACTTAAATTAACATACAATTTGGCGTAAAATCTCGATATTTTCGCGTAATTTATTAAACTTATATTTTTATTTATTAAAAAAATACGGGTGCCTATTTGGCTCCCGAGAACCGTTTAAACGTCGTCAGAGTACCCAGCGGAGGGATTAGCCCGTTCTCATTTCGTTGATGGTATTCGGAGGCAACACCTAACAAGTGGCGATCTTGTTGCGGTGTTTATGATGAAATAGCCTCGTTGTATAAAGCGGTCACCCATCCTAGACCGGCCTTGTTGTCATCTGCTTAACCTTGTTATTAGTTGCGCAGTGACTAGGCTGGGGCCACTTTTTTTTATTAAATAACTAATTAAATTTTACCTACTTTATTAAATAAACAAACGCCAGCATAAAAAAAAAGGTGAAAAAAATGTTTATTATATAAATATACGACCATAATAATCAAAATAATAACTCATGTTTATTACGGTAGTCTAATTTGGGCAACTCTAATCTAATGTGCTTATGACGTCTGAAATGACGTCACAATTCAAAATGACGTACACATTTGTACGCTAATAGTCGTTAAATAGCGCACTATACAACACTATGGAGTGTATGCAGACATTATCTTCAAGGCATATGATAGCTACATCCATTAGAGGAGCACAGTGGGTCGTTTGTACACAATTTTGGGACATAATATTATTTATTTTTATATTAAAGAATGAACTATGATAGATGATGTGGCTGCAGTTATAATATGTGGCATTTACAATAATTAAACGTTAAATTATTCTAAATGTTTTAATAGAACAAATTGTTTTTAGGTACCTTGTTTTTGTTATGTTCGTACAAGTCATAATACATAAAAAACTTTTTAGTTTCGGAATAGCTACGAAAATGCTACGCAATTTCGTAGCTGTGTATATAGTTTTAACATTGTTTTAAAGTACATTGTCTGCGAAGAAAGTAATATTTAAATAATAGTAATAGCGAAGTATTAAGGACACTGCATTCGGGATCGCGAAGCCTGCAATCTCCGTACAAAATGAGCTTTCATATTTTAACTATTTCTCCACTACTGCAGTGTTAAAATTATATTGTTGTAGGTATTTTTTTTTAATCAGAATTAAAATTAGTTAGGTACTGATTATTATAAATAATTACGAGTACCAATACAAAAACAATAAATAAACTACGACTAACAGCTAAGTTGTAATATTAGAAGTTCGTATGTAAGTAAGTATGGGTCAACACGACTGCATAGCCATTAAGAGATGAGTGATAAATAAGGGTGCCTTATTGGCCCCTGAGAACCGTTTAAACGGCCACAGGGTATCTAGCGGAGGGATTAACCCATCCTCATTTCGCCAAAGGTATTACGGAGGCAACACCTAACAATTGGCGAACTTGTTGCGGCGTTTATGATGGTATAGCCTCGTTGTATAAAGCGGTCACCCATCCCATGACCGGTCTTATTGTCATTGCTTAACTTTGTTATCAGTTATATACATATATTTTGAACTGTTGTCTAATTAACTATATTATTTCTTACATACATACATACATATCATCACGGGTGCCTTACGCGACCGAGACCGCCTAGACGGCCATATATATACATGGTGACTTTGAAAGGATGTACTTTGGGCTAATATGAGGTTCTACTCATCAATACGAACAACTTTTCCCATGGAACCATGTGCCGCAAATGAAAAAAAATATTGCCTTCTCCATACAAACTAGTAATGTTAAAATGACCAATTTGTATGGGGAAGCCAAATTATTTTTTCATTTGTGACACATGGTTCCATGGGAAAAGTTGTTCGATTTGATCAGCAGAAACTCATATTAGTCCAAAGTACATCCTTTCAAATTCACCCTGTATATTAAACTGTTGTCTAATTAACTATATTATTAATATATTATTTCTTAATTTAAACATAATAATTTTGCTTCGGAGACAATTTAATATAGACAAAACATATACTTAAAAATAATATTTGTATTATAAATGCCTTTTTTTTACGTAGCTAATACAGTAAAGCTATAAACTGTACTGATTGTCTTTTTACAGATCAATTTGTACAGTTTTGTCTCAAGATTAACATTATTAGTCCCACTGTGTTTCGTTTACTACTATCGCCTTTGATAATGGCGTCTGTGGCTAGTCTTTGGCGCCATTGCTAAATTTTGATTCTATGCAAATTGAATATTTATGTACAACGTTAGTTCCGGATGAATAATATAATAAATTTATATTTTTAAATTTATTATAGCAATGAATAGTATAATTTAAATATTTTTTATTTTATTTGTACGGCTTGTGACTTTGTATCCATCTGATGGTAAGGACATTAAAAACACTCAATGGGTCGATCAATAAATTGCTGTTTAACAGCAATTGATTTTTAGCAGATTGCTTCCACTATGCCGGATTTTTGATGTGGTTACGAAATGGACAGCAACAAAGGCGAGTTCATTACGAGTCTAATTTATTATCCTTGCTGCATCGTCAAATGCTTTGTAACCGCACCCTCAAAGGATACTACAATTTCAACAGGAAAAACTATGGAGTAGTCTTTTGCAACCCGGTGAACCCATAACATAAAACTGAAACATTACTACTAACAGTATACATAAACATAATAAATAAAAATAGATAGACATACATACATAAATAGAGATAATATATATATATATATACATATAAAAAATAAATGTTAACACAGTTTTGATTATTGAGGAGAAAAGAGTAATATCATGTCAATGATAGTATAATAAATTGATATTATTTTATTAGTGCACGGCTTGTGACTTTTTATCCACTTGATAGTAAGAAGTCATATTAAATACATAACTGCAACAATACATTGTTATTTAACAGCATAGGTTGCTCCCACTATGCCGGATTAATGATGCGGTTACGAAATGGACAGCATTAATAGCGAATTTTATATACGAGTCCAATTTATTATCCTTGCTGCTTTGTCAAATCACCTGCTTTGTAACCGCATCAAAGAAACCATTTCTACAGGAAATATTAGGCAGTACTTACTCATTACGTAAACCGGTGAGCCCATAAACTGAAAATTAAGCATGACTAAGTATGATATAAGGTACATCTGTATATTAAAAAAAACGTACCAGACCATACAAATATTTTCAGAACTACAGAACTACAAACCGAAAAATTCCTCATTAAGCACAAGTTTAAAAGTCAGTACCGAACTTTAAACCGTTTAAAAGTTCAATATTTTATTCAATAATGAAATTAAACTTAGTCTTATTGGACTGTGAATTGTAGTAGCAAGTTTATGGTTTCAAGCAATTAGTGATTGTAATATAGGATTAAGCAGAGTGGTAAATGCAATCACTGAGGTGTTAAGTGATTAATTATACTTGATTTAGCACTTTAAACTGCTAAGCATGAAATCATGCTAAGAAATTTATTTATTTACATGCTACCCGGCTTTGCACGTGTGTACTAATGAATAAAATGTTCTGTCTCACTCTGCAGTCATTCACTTTTTTTTTATGGATATTTTTTAACCCAAATTTTAAACTTTTCCATACGTGGACTTTTTGGGTTTCATGAAAATTTGATCATTGGTTTCGGAACGCATAAAAAAATATAAAATTAATAAAGATTGTTAGTAAAATTCTTCAATAAATAATAGATATCGCTATTAAAAAATGGGGGTTGGTAGTGAAAATTAAGCATTATATGTATTTTTTAATGCCAAATTATAAAAAATAAAAAATAGTTGTCCAAATTTTTTTTTGGGTAACCTTTATGACTTAGGGGTATAAAAAATAGTTTTCGATCTATTCTCATACCCACCAAATATACACAAAAAAAAAACATATTATTATGTTAAAAGCGGAGGTCTCGCAAAATTGTCGGATAGGCTAGCGCAGGCATCGGGGGGCTATAGTGTTTTGTGATTCTGTACTACTTCTATATTGTAAAATGGTTTATCTGCTATGGGGTGTTCTACTCGTGCTCTTCAGCAGGATGAGGGTAAATTATCATATGCTATGATTATAAGCTAGTAAATAAGCATATCTCCTGATGGTCAGGTACATATGTGGAACGCCAGAGTTTTTACTTGCTGGTGCCTTTTTCACCGGGGTGTCTCTGGGGGACCAACATGCGGTCAGTGTTTGCGCTCCGATTAATACATTTTTGTACTTTTGTATTAATTATTACTTATAGTGGATATTTGGGGCGTAGATATAGTCTGTTAGGTTGGTCGGCTCGGTGGCACCTTTGCATGGCAGATAACGATGGACAGGTCAATGGAACCAGCTAACCACCTAGTCTTACACTGGTTGGTTATGTGGTGTGTGTTCGGTTTGGTTTCTAATTATTTTATGTATGCAAGAGCCTACCTAACCAAGCGCACACTTAGACCTTATACTAAATATAGTTTTTTTTTTTTTTTGACTATGCATAAATACCTGTAAAGGTTTACATGAAATAAATATTTTTGACTTTGACTTTGACTTTAACATACAAATCGGTCAAGCCATTTCGAAGGAGTTTGATTAGAAACACTGTGACACGAGAATTTTGTATATTAGATTTTTTTTATTTTATTTATACACGGCATGTTACTTTGAATCTACCTGATGGTAAGTAGACCTACAAAGTCCATGAATATAGTTGATTAATATTAAAATTTGTTGTTTAACAATATTGATCGCTCTTACTATGCTGGCGTCAATTCACGCACGCGTTTTTTAATCGCACCCTGAAAGAACACCTCGACAATAAATTGATTCAGTACCTAATCTCCTGAAAATCGGTGAAAAGCAGCAAGCAGCGAGGATATTAAAATAAACTAGTAATACGAATTCATCTTTGTTGCCGCTCTTGTTGTAATCGCATCATTTAGATTACATACTCAGAATAAAATTAAAATTAAAAATAATTTATTTTAATAACAAAAACACAATTGCAACATAGGTTGGAGTTAACTCTTAGGTAGGGCACCAGTATCAGCTGGTTCTTCCAAACATACATAGTAGATATTCTACATGCATATTTAATATTATAATATAATAAAAAAGGTTAAAAAAGTACAATTATATAATTTAGAAATATAATAATTAAATAAATATCGCCTAGACGGTCTTAGGGCACCCAACGGAAGGGGATTTTAATCCCACCTCGTCGTCGTCGAACCAGGGACCTAAGTATCGGCCACCACGTATATAGGTATACTAGTATATAATTAAGAAAAACAGTATAAATAACCATCCACTATTCTAATTAAACAACATAAAAATTTCATGGTGAAAGTTGGTGAGTGTGTATGTTTGTGTATATATATATATATATGTGTGGGTGTGTAATGAGTATTGGTGTGTTTGTTAGTATGAATGTATATGTGTGTGAGTATGAGTGTGTTTGAGAATATTAGTGTGTGAATGTGAGTGTACATGTTTGTGTTTCTGTGTATATTATATTTATTTTTTATTGGAGCACGGCATGTAACTTTGTATCTACCTGGTGGTGAGCAGACTTACTAAGTCCATGAATGGGGTCAATCAATAATTGTTCTTAAACAACATTGATTGCTCCCAATATCGATTACGAAATGGGCGGCGACAAAGACATTGCTCTACAAGTATATTTTAATATAGGTCACTTGACGGTGTTTGCATCTGTATGGGCGGTGGAGACCGGTCGGTCGGCCTAATGAAGACATTTCTTCCACCTAAAGTAAGTCTGGTTACCATCAGCTTAATACAAAGTCGTGCTCCACTAGAATAAAATAATCAATTGTTTTCAAATTTAAAAGTCGACCAACTCATAAGCAAAAGCTAGTGTCTATCAGCATTATCGGCAAGTTCTGATTTAGATACAAAAGCTAACAAACTGTAACAAGACTTGCTGACCACTGTACTGTAACTGCTATAGCTCCAACTGGGAATGGAGCTGCTTCCGCTTGTACAAGTTTTAGTTTGTTCCAAAGCCGAGCGTAAACAAAGATTACTGCAGCGATAGGGATCCAGATTTGAGTTTGAGCTTCACAGTAAAATTTATCGCTTATTGGAAACCCGAAAATTTGTTTGTTTTAAACTTATCGAGTTATGTTCTGAGAAGTTTTTCGGTGTATGAGTGGGGTGATTATACATTTGGGCTCCTGGACTAGCTGATAAGTATTTAAGCTCTGGTGTGTATATATCTGGGCCGCTTTCGTAATATGCGTCTGTATATAGTAAAACTGATCTGGCTTAACGAAGTTATATATTATATAAGGTCTCTTCTCCCACTACCCTATAAAAAAAAATCGACCGCAGAGGGGAACGCGCGGGTTTGAGACGGTTCTATATATGTTGTATTTTGAATGGAGCACGGCATGTGTATCTCTGATGGTAAGCATACCTACAAAGTCCATGAATTGGGTCCATCAATAGATTGTTCTTTAACAAGATTGATCGCTCCCACTATGCCGGCCAAGTGACGCAGTTACGAAATGGGCAGCGACAAAGACGTATTTGCATTACGAGTCTATTTTATTATCCTCGCTGCTTTATCGTAAAATATATCGCCCGTTTTGTAACCACACCATAAAAGAAGACTACCACCTCGACAAGAAATCGATGCGATAGTCTCCGGAATACCGGTGAACACACAGACTAAAAACGAAACAGGACTAGGTCACTTGACGGTTTTTAATAAAATTTTTAAATAAAGTGTTGCGTGTTTCTTTTTAAAAAGGACTAACAGGGCCAGCTCCTAACAGCCACTTAAAATATCGTTCCTGGGTACAATGTGGACATCGTACTAAATTTTTCTGTGTTGCTGGAGTATAAACAATAGATAAAATTGTCTACAAACGCGTTTGAAGTTGAGGTGTTCAACATTAAGTAAAAGAGAAGATTACATAAAAATAGAATTAATGTAAAGTGTTAATCTAATTATTATAAAAATAGCTATAAAAATAATATATATCATCACGGGTGCCTTACGGCGCCCGAGACCGCCTAGACGGCCCCAGGGTACCCAGCGGAGGGGTTTTAATCCCACCTCGTCGTAGCCGATGGTATGAGTCTACACCGAACAAGTGGCTAGCTCGTCGCGATGTTTTGAATAGACTCAATAACCCATCTATAAACAGTTTCACAAGTTGGTATAGTGAAACCGGGACCGACAGCTTAACGTGCTCTCCAAAGCACTATAGTGGTGTTGTCAAACAAAAGTACATATTTTTTTTAATTAAAAACTCATTGGTACACACCGGGTTTCGAACCAGGGACCTAAGTGTTTTTAAGTCCAAGGTCTAACCAACTAGGCCACCACGTATATTTAAAATTAAAATAATATTATTATAATAGCTATAAAACTGAAGAAAAAAAAAGCTTTTAGGCTTTTTCTTATAGTATTGGAGTCCAATGAAATGAAATGATCTTTATTTGGTAGAATACGGTTACAAGGTGGAAAATAAAACGTTAAGCAGTTTTACATATTCTGCCAATTCAGCGTGTTAATATTAAGGTACACCAATCAATTTTATGGTTGTATAAAGTCAATGCAATACCCAAAATGACTTGAAAAGTCCTCGTTTAAATAAGTACTAGGTTTATAAACGTTTAGGGCCGATTTTTCAATACCCAGTTAAACAGTCTGATAGCAGTTATTCTATAGTTAACAAAAAAATGAATTTTTCAATGGTTGGATAGTGTCAAAGAGAAACACATTAACAGTGGAATAAAATTATCTGGTAGTTCAAGCGTCAGTTAAAACTTATCAAGCTGTTATTGTGGTCTGTCATGGTTAGGTTTAAAGAATCTTTATTTCCAAAAGAATACATGGATTCACTTAAATGGAAAATTAACATTTTGTTGACAACAGACTAAACAATACTAATACAACAATAATAGGTAAGTACCTAATTCACAACAATCGACCCACCCCTCCCACTGGACAATAAGTAACCCAGTTGTTGTTATCAAATAATGCTAAGTTATTTACTAAGCATTTTATTGATTCCTACTGCACAATAAAAAGGGGTGAGTCGGTCGATGGGAAATATTTCATAGAAGGCACCCGCCCGACGCGCCCGCACATCACTCACTATGGCGGCGACTGGCTCACTGAACAAAAGCGAAGTGCGCCGGCGCACAAACATTGTGAAAGGGTAGGGGGCGCGGCACAGCCACCTTCCATATACAGTATGTTAAAATGGTTATAATTTTAAAGTATTTTTGCGTGTTTTTCTTTTAAATTCGGAAACATGGAAATGTTTGACTCAATTGAAGATTTACTTATCGAAGAAGAAATTATGATAGTGAATTATTTAAAACTAAACCGGAAAAAATAGTAGTCAGAGAAAGATTTGACCATACCAGCTGGGACGAGGATGAATTTAGGAAAAGATTTCGTCTCCAGAAAGAAACTGTCAATATTTTACTTGCAATGATCAAAGAAAAAATGGATAATCCAACGGAAAGGTACCTAAACGATTAATTATATTTAACATCCTTTTTTCTAACCTAACTACACCTACATACTCATTAGTAGCTATTTCTAGTAGTGTTTGTTTACTTTAAACTCATGAAGATATAATCATATAAAACTCAGTGCTTAAAATCATCACTGATAATTTAAACATTAAGTACCTATATATTATTTTTTTTCAATTTTCAGAAACCAATGTGTTCCACCCATTCAGCAATTACTCCTCCAGGCCAACTAGCAGTTTCAGCCTATAGACAAGACATACTGGTGTGCTCTCGGTGTTTGAAGAAAGTAGTACTTATAGAACTCACCCTTCCGTGGGAAACAAACATTTCTAAGGACCACAACATCAAGTCGAACAAATCTTTTGATCTCACAGACGAAATTACTAGAAACAGATTTCAAACTCAACTTATGCAGTGGAAGTTGGTGCAAAGGTATCCCAGCAGTCTTTGAATCGACTATTGAAGGAAGGACCTTGGCCTTCCGAAATCAGCCGTCGGAACTTTTATGGAGCGTGTTTCCAAGATGTCGCTAACAGGATCATATAGTATTTGGTTGAGTAGAGAGGGTAGTGAACACAGTCCAGATGAGGGTTCAAAAGGCCTTTAAACCTACTTCGCGGTCTCAAGTCTGTTCATACTTTATAAATAGAAATAAAAGCAAAATAATAAATGTATCCAGTTTTTTATTTAATTATTTACACAAAAATCAACACATCATATAATAGACAGTAATTAAAAATAATATAAGTTAACTAATGATAATCAAACAATTTTAAAAGAGCCAATTTGAATGGGGAAACCAATAAATTTTGCCATTTCCAACAACCCAAAATGGTTGTTATTGAAAAAGTTGTTTTTTGATCAGGTGAGCATTATATTAGCCCAAAGTAAGAAATAATAATGCTCTAATACTTGACTTTGGTAGTTTTTTCACCAGATTTCTAGGTATTAAACCTGATGTAGCATTAAAAAGGGAACTAATTTTTTCCCATGTCCATTCTTTCTCTTTATTGGTAACGGCATCAGTCTTTTTATTTTCTAAAATGTTCCGGTATTTAGCTATTAGGTCAAATAAAATGCGTGTCTCCGTTTTATTACAATTTGCTGATCGCTTCCGTTTCTTTTCCATATTTTACTGAAGAAAGGGATCCGTTGAGATAGCACCAATACCGAGTAATGCGCAAATGCTAACACTTCTCACACATAAGATCACTATGAATGCTTATTCTACAAAATTGGTAATTTGGTACACTTTTGCATAGTAATATCCTATAAACTTAACTATGAAAAATATAACTTAAACACACGTCCAGTCTTCGGGCTAACCTCAAGGAATCTTCTCCCCATATCATCTGTGGGAATCTTTTTACATAATTAGATATGAACATAAAAATTTACAAAAATAATAAATCCTAACCTAAAACATATGTCAGTCATACGCCACTGATAAAATATCACGCTCTCTTTCTAACATGTGCCATTTTTGGTAAGTCATTCTCGCTCTGACAAAGTTTAATGTGAAGTTAGGTACAAAAATCCTCAGTTAACTAGCTGACTGAATAAACGTTATTGAAAAATTCAAAACCTTTATTCCACTGATAAACAATCAAGTAAATTAAACAGGCTGATAACTAACTAGCGAGTTATCAGACGATTGAAAAATCGGCCCTATAATGAATGCTGGTGACAACTCGATGCTTAAAACATAGTTTTTCTACAATAATTAGTATTTATTTTTAAGCCCGTATAATTAATCTAAAAAATAAGCTGTAAAAGATATTGAAATGTTTTCGTTTTTCTATAAAAAAAGAAAAATTTGTTGTATTGACTTCGACTTTTTTTTTGTTCGCATAAATCGTGTTCATTCAGTTTTTCTAAATGTATTTCGGGGCCTTTTCATTGCATTATTTGCTATGTTAAGTGACGGGGTCTTTTTATTTGTGTACGCTTTACAATTTACACATTTGCTTCGGTCACAAACTAAGCTCACCTAAGCTTGTACTATGTATACTAGAAACTACAATATAATATATATACATATTGTACTATAAGTAATTTTATCTTAACGTTTTTGTATGGGGTATACTAAAAGGAAAAAATACGGGTTTCATTATTTTCATCATAGACCTGTATCTCGGTTTCCTTTCCTCTTACATATATTTCATATTTATTAAGTTAATTTGTGTATGTATAGGATAGTAAAAGTATGCCGGTGTGTATGTATGGGAGTGTGTATGTATGGGAGTGTGTATGCATGGGAGTATGTATGTATGTATAGCGTGTGGATTTAAGTATGAATGAAATGATGTACACATTGATTAAATCAGTGTTATTTTTTATTTTAATAATAAAAAGTTTAATTATTATATTATTAATAAAAAGTTTTATTAAAAAATACACATTATAAAATTAAATTGATTTCTTTAATCTAATTTGCATATATATAAATATATTAGTAGTTTACTGTTTATTTAATTATAACATATTTTCCGTTTCATAAAATGTCTTATTGTTCAGCCATTTTTTGAGTACAATTTTACATTTAAATTTGGTACTTGAATATGATAAGGTTCTAAAGTAGGTCATAAATTAATTCTAGTATCTATGCATACCTATTCATCAGTAAAGTTACCTTAAATCGGTCTTACTAGGAAACCTGTACAATACAATTCTAAGCTTCTCAAGTCTATGAAATTCAAATGAGGTACAGTTGTCGGCAACGTATATTGCATACATTGACATTTGCACTCTATGCCATCGTTTTAAGGTTCCATTTACATTGACAAGCGTACTATGTCATACATGGATGTACATTGATGGCTGAGTTGGGACAGATCAAATTACTATTTAAGATGCAGCAGCAATGATCTGTTACGTTACCTTAAAACTGAAAGTACTCAATAGGATTAATGCTTAACGCCTTAACATACTGGTATAGTAAAAGTTCTAATGCTTTCTCAAATAACATATATAAATATCATCACGGGTACCTTACGGCGCCTGAGACCGCCTAGACGGCCTCAGAGTACCCAGCGGATGGCTTTTAATCCCACCTCATCGTAGCCGATGGTATGAGTTTATACTGAACAAGTGGCTAGCTCACATTTCTCCAAAGTACACAAAAATTTGCCCATTGAATTGGAAGAAGTCATAACTTCTTTCGCAAGAAGGAAAAAGAGAAAAAAAAAGTTATTTAAGTACAATTATTTTGACGTACATAACCTTAATATACTATTTCTTTCTAATTATATTTATTATTGTAAAAAATAAAAATACCTTTTTTTTTTTTCTTTATTTAACCAACAAAAAAAACAGAATTGTACAAGTATTTCTCTGCCAAACTATATAAATAGTTTGTCGGCAGATTGCTCTCGTTACATGTTTTGGCACTTAATTATAACACAATTTTAATTTATTTTTAATAGACACAAAACAACAATACATTTAACAGAGTGAAGTCAGGCTTAGCTTATAAATGGCTTACTTTGGAAGAAACAATCTATTTAGGTTGGATTCAATCTAATCCAACAATTCTTTTTTAACTTGGATCTTATAGGTGACCTTTGACATTTCCGTTGTTCTTAGGTCTTGTGATAGTGAATTTAGTATCCTAGGAACAACGTACTGTCGCGTCCTCTCGCCGTAGTAGTTTCTACGGGTGCACGTTTCCACCAATTCCTTGTTTTTATTTCTCCGTGTGTTGAAGTTATGACTAATTGATTCTTTATACTCAGTACTGTTATACTGTTCTATTGCAATTAAAAATTTTACTTTTTCTTGTACCGGTAGTGTTTCACAGTGTAAAAATATTTTTTCATAATTTTGATAATATTTTTGTTTAGTTTGTTAATTTACTAATGATTTTAAAAATCTAATTTGAATATTTTTAAATTGGTTAAGGTATGATTTTTTTTTTTTTTTTTTTACGTAGGGGAGGAAATCCTTTATGGATACCACCACACCCGTATGTGGTGGTTATGCCCGACTTCCACTGGGAAGGTGGCCCAGTGGGTACATGCTAAAACCTCCCCTGTAAGAAGCTAGTTGCTATGTTGTCAAGGGGTTTGTGCTAATGGGTTACACTTGCCCCTTGACCAAAAAAAGAAGTTGGTGTGAAATGAATTTGGTTGAGGAGTTGGTAATTTTTTTTTTCATTTTAACCTGCATTGAGCAGGTTCATCTCAATTGTGGGGCCGTTAGCTTCGGCGGCACCACGACAAGGTGGCCCCATGGAGGGGTAAGGTTAAGGTATGTTGGAAACGTGCACCCGTAGCTACTTAGGCCATAAGATAGCAATGACTCTGCTAATGCATGGTATACCATAAACAATGTGGCCGAACTTACAATTCCACGTAGATGGTAAAATTTTCCAAGCACGGATCTTAATTTTGAGCACACAGTGCTCACGTGCATCTTCCATGACATATTTCTGTCGATTACAAGACCTAGGTATTTATATTGTTCTACTAATTTAATTTGTGCACAGCGGCAGGAACGCAAATCATTGTGGAGGCAGTCATAATTATGTCCTATAATACCAATTGCGGAGTTTCTATTTTTATTATATGGCGAACATATGTGCATACACTGTGTCTTATTTAAATTGATTATTATGATTTCAGTAACAAAGATTAAGAATTACACATTGTTAAGGTTGGAGCCAGCTATTAAGTAAAACAATACCTGTGTCAGCTGGCACCGCTTCTTCAAAAATACATTTAATTTAGTATAAGTTGGTTTATATATATTCATAAGACATAAAGGCTATAAATTTTATATAATTTCAAAAGTTAAATGACCTAGCCTACAAACTAGGCATCCTATAAATTACTTATTATCTATTAACTATTTATTAACTAAGTGTATATCAGACAACAATTAATATTTTGGTATAAGTGTATGTGCGGGTGTTTGTGTGTGTGTAGGGGTATACGAGGGAGGGTGTGGGTGTTTGTCAGTGTGTATGGTTGTGGGTGCAAGCGTGCGTATTAGTATGTTTTGCTTTGCGTGATATTAGGACTACGTATATATTTTAATATTGTAAACGAATTGGCCTGACGAATCCTCGACTATTTGGCCCCCCCTGAATTGAAAGATGGATCCACCCTTGATCGGGCGCCGTGATGGTACACATATTCTCTGAAACATCATTCAATTATTTATAAGTTAAATAAAACTTGTACGTTATTACTGTAGCCAGAATCTCGTAAAGATAGAATGACATCGTTATTCTGTATCACGGTGAGACAGGCGAACGACAAAGTATAGTGGGGTGTTTAAGGTTGCCGGACAATTTATGTGACACCCTTTATAGTTACTTGTAAACGAAATGTTTGTAGTTTGTTTAGTATGTAAGGCAAGAAAGCTAGTCTTGTGACTTAGCTTTACAAACTAACTTTGTGACTAGAGAAATATATTTTAAATAAGGTATAGGTATATAAAATATGCACAAATATAATGTTGAAATGTATGCCTACAGCGTGTTTATGGTTCAAAAGTGTCCTAGAAAAAAGGAGGCACTATAAATTTTAGTCTTATTTGCTTATATCTGCAGAGGCAAGCAAACATCTATTTATTAAAACACTTCAACTTAAGTTTTTTCAGACCTTCCTCTCTCCATGTCTTAACCAAAAACCTAATTGGAAAACATTTTTTCGATACTTTTTCTATTTTAAAATGATGCCTTTTTAATGTATAAAGACATTTTTCTTCTAAACGGGTTGAGTTTTAAGTCTAAAATAAACACACCTCACAAGAAAATACAGTTTATAATCCACTACTAAACGAAATTTTACCTAAATAAATTATTAAGTATGTTATAGACAAAATTAGCTTTGTGACTTACGACATTTTTATTGATTGAAAATTGTTTGCGCGATTTTCAATCTTGCGGAGCAGATCCAAGAGCTATAATAAGTAATTATATGACCCCGTTGACCAGTCCCGCCGATGTAGTGTGCCGATGCGTACGGACGTGTATCTCTCGTGCTGCCGGGGCTACTAAAGATTTACGTAATTAATTTGACCATGTATAAACCTTACAAGTCCTTGAATTATAGAAAAAAATCTTTTAATCAAAATAATATTATTAGTTTTAGGAATAAATTTGAGTTTTTGAATCTGGAACAAGGAAAACCAGAGTCACCGCGAAACAACATCGATTTTTTTTATCGGTTACCTATAACTTTTTTATTTATTTTTTTGACAACATAGAGAAGCCACATATATAGGGGTAACCGCGACAGTCGATTGACGTTTTTTATAGGAATTATTTTGTAGACTCCTCCGTAGACTGGTTGCGACTTTTGTGTAATATCCAAAGGTCGTGGTTCGATTCCCACCCATGACAACAAAATATTAGTATAGTTTGTCATGGTCTGGGTGTTTATATATAATATGTATAATATTGTTGTTTCTGATACACATAGTAACTTAGTTTGTGACCAGAGAAATATGTGTAAATTGTCCTACATATTATTATTAAATATTTTTTGGTTCCGGTCGCAACGACAGTAGTCAATGATCATCAAGTATGAATGTTACTTTTTTTTTTTTCAACATAGGACACGTTCTATAGGTTTTTGTGTGAGCCAAGCACGAATTTGAGGTCCATTTAAAAATCCAAGATGGCGGCCTAACTTTTTTTTTAAATTCGACATGGGACTCTTTATATAGGTTTTTGGGTGAGCCGAGCACGAATTTGAGGTCCATTTTAAAATCCAAGATGGCGACCTTAACTTTATTCTTAAAAATCGACATGGTACTCGTTATATATGTTTTTGGGTGTGCCATACACGAATTTGAGATCCATTTTAAAATCCAAGATGGCGGCCTCAACTTTATTTTTAAAAATCGACATTGTACTCGTTATATAGGTTTTTGAGTGTGCAGAGCACGAATTTGAGGTCCATTTTAAAATCCAAGATGGCGGCCTCAACTTTATTTTTAAAAATCGACATGGGACTCGTTATATAGGTATTTGGGTGTGCCGAGCACGAATTTGAGGTCCATTTTCAAATCCAAGATGGCGGCCTCAACTTTATTTTAAAAAATCGACGTGGGACTAGTTATATAGGTTTTTGGGTGTGCCGAGCACGAATTTGAGGTCCATTTTTAAATCCAAGATGGCGGCTTCAACTTTATTTTAAAAAATCGACATGGGACTCGTTATATATATTTTTGGGTGTGCCAAGCACGAATTTGAGGTCCATTTTAAAATCCAAGATGGCGGTCTCAACTTTATTTTTAAAAATCGACATGGGACTCGTTATATAGGTTTTTGGGTGTGCCGAGCACGAATTTGAGGTCCATTTTAAAATCCAAGATGGCGGCCTCAACTTTATTTTTAAAAATCGACATGGGACTCGCTAATGTTTTAGGGTGTGCCGAGCACGAATTTGAGGTCCATTTTTAAATCCAAGATGGCGGCTTCAACTTTATTTTAAAAAATCGACATGGGACTCGTTATATATATTTTTGGGTGTACCGAGCACGAATTTGAGGTCCATTTTAGAATCCAAGATAGCGGACTCAACTTTATTTTTTTAGACCGACATGGGACTCGTTATATAGATTTTTGGGTGTGCAGAGCACGAATTTGAGGTTCATTTTAAAATCCAAGATGGCGGCTTCAACTTTAGATTGTGAAATCCAAGATGGCGACCTCAACTTTATTTTTAAAAATCGACATGAGACTCGTTATAAAGGTTTTTGGGTGTGCCGAGCACGAATTTGAGGTCCATTTTAAAATCCAAGATGGCGGCCTCAACTTTATTTTTAAAAATCGACATGGGACTCGTTATATAGGTTTTTGGGTGTGCAGAGCACGAATTTGAGGTCCATTTTAAAATCCAAGATGGCGGCTTCAACTTTAGATTGTGTAATCCAAGATGGCGGCCTCAACTTTATTTTAAAAAATCGACATGGGACTCGTTATAAAGGTTTTTGGGTGTGCCAAGCACGAATTTGAGGTCCATTTTAAAATCCAAGATGGCGGCCTAAACTTTATTTTTAAAAATCGACATGAGACTCGTTATATAGGTTTTTGGGTGTGCAGAGCACGAATTTGAGGTCCATTTTAAAATCCAAGATGGCGGCTTCAACTTTAGATTGTGTAATCCAAGATGGCGGCCTCAACTTTATTTTTAAAAATCGACATGGGACTCGTTATATAGGTTTTTGGGTGTGCCGAGCACGAATTTGAGGTCCATTTTCAAATCCAAGATGGCGGCCTCAACTTTAGATTGTGTAATCCAAGATGGCGGCCTCAACTTTATTTTTAAAAATCGACATGGGACTCGTTATATAGGTTTTTGGGTGTGCCGAGCACGAATTTGAGGTCCATTTTTAAATCCAAGATGGCGGCTTCAACTTTATTTAAAAAAATCGACATGGGACTCGTTATATATATTTTTGGGTGTGCCAAGCACGAATTTGAGGTCCATTTTAAAATCCAAGATGGCGGCCTCAACTTTATTTTAAAAAATCGACGTGGGACTAGTTATATAGGTTTTTGGGTGTGCCGAGCACGAATTTGAGGTCCATTTTTAAATCCAAGATGGCGGCTTCAACTTTATTTTAAAAAATCGACATGGGACTCGTTATATATATTTTTGGGTGTGCCAAGCACGAATTTGAGGTCCATTTTAAAATCCAAGATGGCGGTCTCAACTTTATTTTTAAAAATCGACAAGGGACTCGTTATATATGTTTTTGGGTGTGCCGAGCACGAATTTGAGGTCAATTTTAAAATTCAAGATGGCAGCCCCAACTTTATTTTAAAAAATTGATGATGATGATGAGCACGAATTTGAGGTGTATTTTAAAATCCAAGATGGTGGCCTCAATTTTAATTTAAAAAATCGACATGGGACTCGTTTTATAGGTTTTTGGGTGTGCCGAGCACGAATTTGAGGTCAGTTTAAAATTCAAGATGGCGGCCTCAACTTTATTTTAAAAAATCGACATGGGATTTGTTATATATGTTTTTGGGTGGGCTGAGCACATAGGACTGGGAGCCGAGCACATAGGACTCGTTATATGGGGTTTTGGGTGAGCCGAGCACGAATTTGAGGTTCATTAAAAATCCAAGATGGCGGCTTCAACTTTAGATTGTGAAATCCAAGATGGCGACCTCAACTTTATTTTTAAAAATCGACATGGGACTCGTTATAAAGGTTTTTGGGTGTGCCGAGCACGAATTTGAGGTCCATTTTAAAATCCAAGATGGCGGCCTCAACTTTATTTTTAAAAATCGACATGGGACTCGTTATATAGGTTTTTGGGTGTGCAGAGCACGAATTTGAGGTCCATTTTAAAATCCAAGATGGCGGCTTCAACTTTAGATTGTGTAATCCAAGATGGCGGCCTCAACTTTATTTTTAAAAATCGACATGGGACTCGTTATAAAGGTTTTTGGGTGTGCCGAGCACGAATTTGAGGTCCATTTTAAAATCCAAGATGGCGGCCTCAACTTTATTTTTAAAAATCGACATGGGACTCGTTATATAGGTTTTTGGGTGTGCAGAGCACGAATTTGAGGTCCATTTTAAAATCCAAGATGGCGGCTTCAACTTTAGATTGTGTAATCCAAGATGGCGGCCTCAACTTTATTTTTAAAAATCGACATGCGACTCGTTATAAAGGTTTTTGGGTGTGCCGAGCACGAATTTGAGGTCCATTTTAAAATCCAAGATGGCGGCCTCAACTTTATTTTTAAAAATCGACATGGGACTCGTTATATATGTTTTTGGGTGTGCCGAGCACGAATTTGAGGTCCATTTTAAAATTCAAGATGGCAGCCCCAACTTTATTTTAAAAAATTGACATGGGACTCGTTATATATGTTTTTGGGTGTGCCGAGCACGAATTTGAGGTGTATTTTAAAATCCAAGATGGTGGCCTCAATTTTAATTTTAAAAATCGACATGGGACTCGTTTTATAGGTTTTTGGGTGTGCCGAGCACGAATTTGAGGTCAGTTTAAAATTCAAGATGGCGGCCTCAACTTTATTTTTAAAAATCGACATGGGATTCGTTATATATGTTTTTGGGTGGGCTGAGCACATAGGACTGGGAGCCGAGCACATAGGACTCGTTATATGGGGTTTTGGGTGAGCCGAGCACGAATTTGAGGTTCATTAAAAATCCAAGATGGCGGCTTCAACATTAGATTGTGAAATCCAAGATGGCGACCTCAACTTTATTTTTAAAAATCGACATGGGACTCGTTATAAAGGTTTTTGGGTGTGCCGAGCACGAATTTGAGGTCCATTTTAAAATCCAAGATGGCGGCCTCAACTTTATTTTTAAAAATCGACATGGGACTCGTTATATATGTTTTTGGGTGTGCCGAGCACGAATTTGAGGTCCATTTTAAAATTCAAGATGGCAGCCCCAACTTTATTTTAAAAAATTGACATGGGACTCGTTATATATGTTTTTGGGTGTGCCGAGCACGAATTTGAGGTGTATTTTAAAATCCAAGATGGTGGCCTCAATTTTAATTTTAAAAATCGACATGGGACTCGTTTTATAGGTTTTTGGGTGTGCCGAGCACGAATTTGAGGTCAGTTTAAAATTCAAGATGGCGGCCTCAACTTTATTTTTAAAATCGACATGGGATTCGTTATATATGTTTTTGGGTGGGCTGAGCACATAGGACTCGTTATATGGGGTTTTGGGTGAGCCGAGCACGAATTTGAGGTTCATTAAAAATCCAAGATGGCGGCTTCAACTTTAGATTGTGAAATCCAAGATGGCGACCTCAACTTTATTTTAAAAAATCGACATGGGACTCGTTATAAAGGTTTTTGGGTGTGCCGAGCACGAATTTGAGTTCCATTTTAAAATCCAAGATGGCGGCCTCAACTTTATTTTTAAAAATCGACATGGGACTTGTTATATAGGTTTTTGGGTGTGCAGAGCACGAATTTGAGGTCCATTTTAAAATCCAAGATGGCGGCTTCAACTTTAGATTGTGTAATCCAAGATGGCGGCCTCAACTTTATTTTTAAAAATCGACATGGGACTCGTTATAAAGGTTTTTGGGTGTGCCGAGCACGAATTTGAGGTCCATTTTATATTCCAAGATGGCGGCCCCAACTTTATTTTTAAAAATCGACATGGGACTCGTTATATAGGTTTTTGGGTGTGCAGAGCACGAATTTGAGGTCCATTTTAAAATCCAAGATGGCGGCTTCAACTTTAGATTGTGTAATCCAAGATGGCGGCCTCAACTTTATTTTTAAAAATCGACATGGGACTCGTTATAAAGGTTTTTGGGTGTGCCGATCACGAATTTGAGGTCCATTTTAAAATCCAAGATGGCGGCCTCAACTTTATTTTTAAAAATCGACATGGGACTCGTTATATATGTTTTTGGGTGTGCCGAGCACGAATTTGAGGTCCATTTTAAAATTCAAGATGGCAGCCCCAACTTTATTTTAAAAAATTGACATGGGACTCGTTATATATGTTTTTGGGTGTGCCGAGCACGAATTTGAGGTGTATTTTAAAATCCAAGATGGTGGCCTCAATTTTAATTTAAAAAATCGACATGGGACTCGTTTTATAGGTTTTTGGGTGTGCCGAGCACGAATTTGAGGTCAGTTTAAAATTCAAGATGGCGGCCTCAAATTTATTTTTAAAAATCGACATGGGATTCGTTATATATTTTTTTGGGTGGGCTGAGCACATAGGACTGGGAGCCGAGCACATAGGACTCGTTATATGGGGTTTTGGGTGAGCCGAGCACGAATTTGAGGTTCATTAAAAATCCAAGATGGCGGCTTTAACATTAGATTGTGAAATCCAAGATGGCGACCTCAACTTTATTTTTAAAAATCGACATGGGACTCGTTATAAAGGTTTTTGGGTGTGCCGAGCACGAATTTGAGGTCCATTTTAAAATCCAAGATGGCGGCCTCAACTTTATTTTTAAAAATCGACATGGGACTCGTTATATAGGTTTTTGGGTGTGCAGAGCACGAATTTGAGGTCCATTTTAAAATCCAAGATGGCGGCTTCAACTTTAGATTGTGTAATCCAAGATGGCGGCCTCAACTTTATTTTAAAAAATCGACGTGGGACTAGTTATATAGGTTTTTGGGTGTGCCGAGCACGAATTTGAGGTCCATTTTTAAATCCAAGATGGCGGCTTCAACTTTATTTTAAAAAATCGACATGGGACTCTTTATATATATTTTTGGGTGTGCCAAGCACGAATTTGAGGTCCATTTTAAAATCCAAGATGGCGGTCTCAACTTTATTTTTAAAAATCGACATGGGACTCGTTATATATGTTTTTGGGTGTGCCGAGCACGAATTTGAGGTCCATTTTAAAATTCAAGATGGCAGCCCCAACTTTATTTTAAAAAATTGACATGGGACTCGTTATATATGTTTTTGGGTGTGCCGAGCACGAATTTGAGGTGTATTTTAAAATCCAAGATGGTGGCCTCAATTTTAATTTTAAAAATCGACATGGGACTCGTTTTATAGGTTTTTGGGTGTGCCGAGCACGAATTTAAGGTCAGTTTAAAATTCAAAATGGCGGCCTCAACTTTATTTTAAAAAATCGACATGGGATTCGTTATATATGTTTTTGGGTGGGCTGAGCACATAGGACTGGGAGCCGAGCACATAGGACTCGTTATATGGGGTTTTGGGTGAGCCGAGCACGAATTTGAGGTTCATTAAAAATCCAAGATGGTGGCCTCAACTTTATTTTTAAAATTCGACATAAGACTCGTTATATAGGGTTTTGGGTGAGCCGAGCACGAATTTAAGGTTCATTAAAAAATTCAAGAAGATGGCCTCAACTTTATTTTTAAAATTCGACATGGGACTTTTTATATGGGGTTTTGGGTGAGACGAGCACGAATTTGAGGTCCATTTTAAAATCCAAGATGGCGACCTTAACTTTATTATTACAATTCAAATTACCAACGACAGATCACTATTGCGTTCGATGTTTTAGCCACTGGTTGATGCTTCACATTATATCAGTTTTAGTTAATAGATTCTGTATTTTAAAACTATTTTATCTATCTTATGTCTATCTTATGTATGATTTTAAAATGGACCTCAAATTCGTGCTTGGCACACCCAAAAACCTATATAACGAGTCCCACGTTGATTTTTAAAAATAAAGTTGAGGCCGCCATCTTGGATTTGAAAATGGACATCAAATTCGTGCTCGGCACACCCAAAAACCTATATAACGAGTCCCATGTCGATTTTTAAAAATAAAGTTGAGGCCGTCATCTTGGATTACACAATCTAAATCCATATATATCTTTTTTTTTTCTGCCATTTCTATTTATCGCGATAGCGATCTGTCATGACGTTGGTAATTTGAATTGCCACAATTCAAATTACCAACGCAAGATCGCCTACGCGTTCGATGTTTTAGCCACTGGTTGATGCTTCACATTATATCAGTTTTAGTTAATAGATTATTTTAAAACTATTTTATCTATCAAATTTAATATTTATATAATTAAACTTAAAAATATTAATTATGACAAATAAAATAAAAATATTAAATACGGCTCACATTCATTTTTTGTTCGTAAAATCGCGCCAAATAGAAAATTCTTGCCTGCGACAGCGGCAAAACAGTGATGCCTGCGGGGAAGCTCCGCCTATAGGGCGGGGCGATAACAAAAAATATTTTGAGCGCAGGGTCTTAACCAGTGTTTTCCGAATCCAAATATACAATAAGCTACCCATTGAAATATGAATTATTAAAGATATACAAACATTTAAGGATAAGCTGTAAATGTTACTATAGAATTTACCTATATTAAATGCCCAGAACTATTGATCTGCTTAGATTTTTATAAAATTTTGATATGTATAAGCACAAAAGCTAAAGAATGTAACAGTAAAAATAATTTTCAGCCAGAGTGGGTTTTCAGTTGATTTTTACAGTGGGTCAAAAACGACCCCCTAGGCAAATATTATATTTGTGTAAACCGATAATAAATTCATTAATTTTCAGTGTAGAACGTCGATATATTTGTCGTGTAATTGTATTACAATAACATTGCATTTTTTGCACTTTCTATGGTATTTTTTTTACATAAAGCATATCTTTGTCTGATTTAACGTGAGAGTGACAATGATCTTAGCTGTCCATGGATTCCCGCGCGGGTGTCGATTCCATGGATGGAAGGAGTTCTACTCTAAGTATTAAAAAAAACTTTCTACTGGGATACAAGCATCGAGAGTATACCTCAAGCATGTCTGGTCTATAGGCTGAGACTGCTAGTTCATCTGGAATTTCGAGTATTTTGAATGTATCTAAAGTAGTTTATAGATTGTTGACGAGGAAATTCAATTTTGACCCATTTATGTTGTCAGTTTACTATTACCAAAAGATGTAGGAGTGCCATCTGGCACTACTGACGATTCGTAGACGGATTTGAAGAAGTACCTTCATCTAAAGTAATCTAAACTATAAGCTCATTTTCATTATGGTTGAACACATGTTCTAATGAAGCAAGGAATTCAATCGTGTTCAACAGATCTCGATTGTTGTAACAACATAATAAATATGGTATCACTAACGCCCAAGGGGTTGTTAACGACCCATAGAAAATATTTCGAATATTTACACATATAAACATAAATCAATGAAATAAATATACTTTACATATTAAACGTTACATATTTCAAATATAAATTATTTTATAAAATTCAAAATTAATATTTGTAATTAATAATTACTTACATTATTGTGTGCGCGGCCGATAAATTTTGGTAATTAAAATTTCTTACAATTTGCACTGAATTTTTAATTACTATGATTTATTTCAAACTAGTAAATAAATACTACACGCCAAAGTATATATTTCTAACTATTTAAAGCCATCATTCAGGAGAGAACGTTAAGCTGTCGGTCCCGGTTTCACTATACCAACTTGTGAAACTGTTTATAGATGGGTTATTGAGTCTATTCAAAACATCGTGACGAGCTAGCCACTTGATCGGTGTAGACTCATACCATCGGCTACGAAGAGGTAGGATTAAAACCCTTCCTGGGGCCGTTTGGCGGTATGTAAAAATAACATTATGACAACTGTCACTGATTGTCCTCTTTATAGTTGTAAGTGACACAATAACAATATGAATATAAACTAAAATACATTAGAAGAGAGAGTATGTGTATGTGTTTGTGTATGTGTGTGTGTGTATGTCATAAAAATATATATACACAATTTTTATGAATATTAGTAAGGATTTTTTAAATAAAAAACTACCTGCCTACCAAATACTTGACTCCAGCTTTTATTGTTGCTATCCCCCTCTAAATTTTGGTAATTAAAATTTCTTACAATTTGCACTGAATTTTTAATTACTATGATTTATTTCAAACTAGTAAATAAATACTACACGCCAAAGTATATATTTCTAACTATTTAAAGCCATCATTCAGGAGAGAACGTTAAGCTGTCGGTCCCGGTTTCACTATACCAACTTGTGAAACTGTTTATAGATGGGTTATTGAGTCTATTCAAAACATCGTGACGAGCTAGCCACTTGATCGGTGTAGACTCATACCATCGGCTACGAAGAGGTAGGATTAAAACCCTTCCTGGGGCCGTTTGGCGGTATGTAAAAATAACATTATGACAACTGTCACTGATTGTCCTCTTTATAGTTGTAAGTGACACAATAACAATATGAATATAAACTAAAATACATTAGAAGAGAGAGTATGTGTATGTGTTTGTGTATGTGTGTGTGTGTATGTCATAAAAATATATATACACAATTTTTATGAATATTAGTAAGGATTTTTTAAATAAAAAACTACCTGCCTACTAAATACTTGACTCCAGCTTTTATTGTTGCTATCCCCCTCTAAATTTATTCAAGCTCCTGTAATTTCAGTCACGTTACTAAAATGATTAATGAAGTGTTATGACAAGAGAAAGGTAATTTGTTTACTATTATAATTAGCGATGGTAGTGTTGACTTTGCGATTTTTAATAAATGATTTTTAATCTTATTTTGAATATTGTTTGGGTATAAAATCGATTTGTGAACAAATTATTTTTATTCTACCAATAACAACAAAAACAGTAATAAACTTCAGTTCTTACCATCTGTATGCCGATGACTTGCAACTGTCGCTGCACTTTGAAATGAGCGACGTAAATGGCGCGATTTCCAAAGTGAATAGCGATTTGGAAGCTATTCGAGTACGCTCGCAAAATCTCGGTATCCTAGTCAACCCTTGCAAGACGCAGGTCATGATCCTTGGCTCCAAACACATGTTGAGCAGACTGGATTTGGGAGCCATTTCTCCAGTATTATTTAATAATTTACCACTTCCTTTTTGCCAACATGCTAAGAACCTTGGTGTGCACCTGTCCTCCGATCTTTCCTGGAATTATCACGTCGCTGATGTCAGTAAACGTATTATCTCCAGTATGCATTCGCTAAAGCGGTCTCAGTATCTTATCCCTTTTAAGTCAAAGCTCATGTTGGTCAATTCACTGCTTCTACCTATCATTGATTACGCTGATGTCTCCTACCCGGATGTTACTGAAGATCTACTTAACAAACTTGACCGCCTCCTTAATATGTGCATACGTTTTGTCTTCGGCCTGCGTAAATTTGATCATGTTACCGAATACCGCAAACAGTTAAGGTGGCTTAATATCCGGTCTCGTAGATCAGTACATATGCTATCCTTTTTATATAATATACTATATAACCCTAATACTCCCTCTTACCTTAAGACTCGTTTTCTTTTCCTTGGTGATTCGCATGATTGTCCCCTCCGTCCCCCTGTCAATAACCTTCTAAAAATCCCGTCACACGTCTCTTCCAAATATTCAGATTCGTTTACGGTGTCAGCTGCTCGCCAGTGGAATTTGCTTCCTCTGACTATAAGATCAGCCCCTTCCATCGGGGTGTTTAAACGCTTGCTCACTGCTCATTTTCTGAACGCTTAAACCAGATCCTCGTGACAATTTTAGTTTGGTATGGTATGTATGTTTATGTATTACATTTATTATATTATATACAGTATTTAAGTAGTTTAAGTATTGTTATGCATCTAATGCATCATTGTTAAAATTATATGTATATCCTTCTATCGAAAGTTCCGCACCCTAAGCATATTTCACTCTCTCAAAGGTTAGCTGGTAGAAAATGCCTAAGGCATTAAGCTCGCCTATGTACAATTTTGTGCAATAAAGAATTTAAAATAAATTAAATACATAAAAAACTTTATTGCACAAAATAAAATTGTACTTAGGCGTACTTAAGAAGAGGTGAGTTCAGAGTTTTATTGCCGTGATAGATCCGATTTTTTTAAGAAAGTGACGGTTTTTAAACAATTTAAATAAATCGTGAAAAAAGCTCTGAAAAATTTCAGAGCTTTTTTCGGATTTTATGACATTACAATAAATGTTTAACATGATTTTTTTCTTTATAAATAAAATTGTATATGATAAATAGAAAGAATATTGTTAATCCATACGGTTCGATTTTGATAAATAGTCAGGACGTTAATCTGTGGTCATGACCTTTTGACAGAACTATCAGTGAAAATGCTTTTGTAAAATTGTATAATAATTGTGAACAAGTAATCGTTTTGTTTTCTAACTTGGAATATTGTTCTTGCTCCGCCAGTGTGTATGGGCGGCCTATTATAAATCCCATTTATATATTATGTAGTGTTTGTTCGCCATTATTAGGCGCCTATAAGTGATTCATATTTGTCGCGTTGTGTGTTGTTAATATTACATGGTTCCAACGCCGTATGTTACGTAGCTTGGTGCTTTTGGTTCAACATCGAAGTTATTGCATCCCTTGGGTACCCAGGGATCTCGACGTTGAAGCACCACAAAAGCCTTACGGTAAGTCTAGATTTTAAGTTTAGCAATTAACTTTTCGCGGTGCGAATCGCACCCGTGTGAGAAGCCTGGACGAGTTTGTTTCCCGGCTTCTCGCACACATACATTACATTTTTTATGTACTTTTTCTTAAATTAATATTTAAACGCATTGTGACTTACGACATTTTGTTTCCGTGCAGCTTTTGGTAGTCCACGCTGCTTACTCTCACCAGAAACTGTACTTATAACGCTGAGATAAAACAAAGGGAAGTAGATACAAATACGTAATTTCATAAGAAGTATACGTAATTTCGTAATAGCATACCTCGCCTTAAGGCGTGGTCTGAGGCTCTACAATGGGTTTGCGCATTGTAGAAACGTAACGTATTCATTTACGTATACGTGAGCAACAACCAATAGGGCAGCTTTATTTTTGGTAACAGGATTGAATAAAGCGACCCTATTGGTTTTGCTCACGTATACGTAAATGAATACGTTACGTTTCTACAATGCGCAAACTCATGGTAGAGCCTCGGAATAGAAATGGCGTTAGGAAGATTCAAATATCTCAATAACCATAACTCCTACCAATTTGATATTTAGATATAAGATTCTTGAAAATATAATTTATGATATTTAAATAGGAAAATTCAATTAGAGCAAATTCTGCCGATAAAAAAATTTTGAAAACACCATGTTTTTTAGACTAAGATCCATCTCAATTCTAATAAACAGGGTGAATTTGAAAGGATGTACTGGGCTAATATGAGGTTCTGCTGATCAAATCGAACAACTTCTTCCATGAAACCATGTGTCCAAAATAAAAAAAAATTTGGCTTACTCATACAATGGTCATTTTAACATTACTAGTTTGTATGGATATTTTTTTTCATTTGCGGCACATAGTTCCATGGGAAAAGTTGTTCGTATTGATCAGTAGAACCTCATATTAGCCCAAAGTACATCCTTTCAAAGTCACCATGTATTTTAGTTATATAATATATTTTTTTTATATTTCTACAAAAAGAGATTATTTTCATCATATTTAAATAAGAAAATCATTTATCTTTAATATTTTTGTATCTTTTCATTATTTTTTGATTTGAGATTCCGAGTCGATTTGATTCGGGCTTGATTTCTCTAGCCCTTTCATACACATAAAAAAGTAATAAACCCTATTTTTTTAAGTTATTCACTAAGCCACACCCGATCTAGTCTCTTAATGCTTTAGGTATTGTACTTTTGACCTTTAAAAAAACAAACGACTTTCGATAAACTACAAAGAGAATAATAATTAAATTCTGAAACGGTTTAACACCAATATCCTGATATTCCTACTTAAAAACGTTTAGAATGTAAATTGTATTTTATATTTTAAAATACAATTTACATTCTAAGCTAATAACTAAATGTATGCACTGAAAAACAATTTTATATTCATTTCAGGTTTTACGGCAATTAATTTACGTTTCATCACGGTGCCTTGGAGTTCACTTTTCAGATGCAAAAACCGTTGAGTCATCTAGTCATGTTTCGGTTTTACGAAATGGGTGGTTTAATTGTCGATAAGGCAGCGAGTATATTAAAATATACTCGTAATGCAATTCGTTTTTGTCGCCGCCCATTTCGTAATCGCATATCATTTGGCCGCTATAGTGGAGCAATCAATTTTGTTTAAGGACAATTTTATTATTGAGAGACCCCATGGATTTTGCAGGTCTGCTCACCACCAGGTAGATACAAAGACACATGCTATGACTATGAATAAAATGACCATACTATTTTAAAATAAAGTTTAGGTATAATTGACGGCCTCCGTAGACTAGTGGTTGCGCCTTTGGCGTTATATACGGAGGTCGTGGGTTCGATTCCCACCCATGAGAAAAACATATTTGTAAGTTTTTTCTCTACAGTTTGTCATGGTCTGGGTGTTTATAAAATATAATATGTATTATATCGTTGTTTCTGGTACACATAGTACAAGCCAAGAGCTTAGTTTGTGACCAGAGCAATTTATATGTGTAATTTGTCCGACATATTATTATTATTATTGTAATTATTCTTCTGTTATCGCCTGAATTTTCGATCACTAGTTAAAAGCGAGTATAACTTGCTTAAAATATTAAATATTATAAGTACCAAATGGGTAGTTATATACGTGGTGGCCAAGTTGGTTAGATCGTAGACTTAAAAACACTTGGGTCCCTGGTTCAAACCCTGGTGTGTACCTATGAGTTTTCAATCTAAAAATGTATGTAGGTACATTTGTTTAACAACACCACTACAGTGCCTCGGAGAGCACTTTTAAAGCTATTGGTCCCAGTTTTACTATACCAACTTGTGAATCTGTTTATAGATTAGTTATTGAGTCATCCAAACATCGCGACGAGGTAGCTACTTGTTTGGTGAATAGCACTCGTAGTCATACCATAGGCTAAGAGTGCTACAACGAAGTAGAATTAAAAACCCGCCTCTGGGTACCCTGAGGTTGTCTAGGCGGTCTCGGACGCCTTAAGGCACCCATGATGATATTTTATTTATTTATTTACCAAATTAGTAAATCATTTATTTATAGATGTTTTTAAGCAAAAACATTTCATAAGAAACAAATGGTAATTGCAATTTTGAAACAAGACTTTCAAATAGCTTAATTTCCCCTTTAACTATTCTCTTATAAAACCACACTTAATAGTACTGCGGTACAATGAAACGTTATCTAATGTATTTAAGAGGAGCGTCTGATGAGGCCGTTCGATGCTCATGCTGATTCATCTGCAAAGTATTACCTATCCACGCGCATGACGGTGAGTCAGTAATGCTACCATACCATATTAGGAAAGAGCACGTATATTTATATCTACAATTTAGGCAGCAAAACTTTCGGACAAAACTGTTTTCTACCCCTAAACTTTAATGGATTTGAAAAAAAAAAACACATTTAATAAAGAGAAAATAAATGATGACTATACGGTATATTTTTTATTATTTTATTTTTTGATATTTTATAGGAATTATTTTAATATGAGGTATTTTTCCCGGAGTTCATGGATTGATATATGTTTTTTTATACCAAACTTAAAAAAAAAGGAAAACGTATGAGCCTAAATAACGGTCATATTTATAACTCCTTAAATCATAAAACCTATGAATGTTTAGGGGGGGGTAACAGTTAAGACCAAAACGATACTTTGGGACTCAATTGGCATAAAGGACAAAGCCACAGATTTCACAATAAAGGAAAAACTAAAAAAAAAAAAAAAAAAAAATGCTTTTATCTTTTTAATTTTAAATGTGGTCTAGGAACAAAATTCTTAGATGTTTTAGAAAATTCTCGCAGTATTATCATGAGTTCTCCTAGTTTAATAATAGCGGAGATAGCCTGTACTTTACGCCCAAAAAAATGGTTACACTGTCCTTTAGTGCCCTAAAAATCTATAATGTTTAAGTGAAAAATTTATTCAAGGACGTAAATGTAATTTAGGTACAAAAGTATGTAAAATAATGGGAGTTTCTTACAGGTGGGTGTTTTATAAGGTTGGAAAGCTTATTCTTCAGCTGACATAATATTAAAAGTAGGTACCTACTTTTTAAGTTAACCCTTTAGATAAGGTTTTATATTTGAATGCAGAGAGAGAGACAATGTTTTTAGCTATCCATGGATTCACCGTGTGGGTGCCGGGTCCATCGCGTGGATGGAAGGCAGGGGAATGAACTACAGCGTTCCCAGATTTGAGACCGCGAAGTAGGTTTAAAGGCCTTTTGAACTCTCACATGCACTGTGTTCACTACCCTCTCTACTCAACCCAATACTATATGATCCTGTTCTTGGAAACACGCTCTAAAAGTTCTGACGGCTGATCTTGGAAGGCCAAGATCCTTCAATAGACGATGCAAAGAATTTGCTGGAATTCCTATTGCACCAACTTCCACGGTATTAAGTTGAGAAATCCGTTTCTAGTAATTTTGTTTGATGTTGTGGTCCTTTAGATCCTTTTTGTTTCCCACGGAACGGTGAGTTCTATAAGTATTACTTTCTTCAAGTACCGAGAGTGCACCAGTATGTCTGGTCTATAGGCTGAACTGCTAGTTCGTCTGGTATTTTGTGATATGTTTTAAATGTATCCATGAATATTTTCTAGCCTTTGTCCAAGATTGAGAAAGGTTTACATTGAGTTTTCTTGAGTTGTCCTTCCTTTACAAAAGTTGTTTTTCATTTTTTGATAATCCTTTTCATGCTCTAACAATACTGAGACTCACAGCTTCACGAATCATTTCTAAAACTTTATCATGTCGAATATGCGAATAATGGCCTTTTTCAAGTAGAGTCTTGCACCCAGCAAGTATATGTCTGGCAGTCCCTACAGCAACACCGCACAATGTACATGTGATATCTGTTGCCTTCCCCCATCTTACCAGATTACTCTGGTCATGTAGGGAACTTAATAAGTGCCGGAGACCAATAGTACATGAGTGTGCGCCATTTTAGGGCTGGAGGAATGCAAACTTCCACCATAGTAAGCCATTTATTCTGTACTTCTATAACCCTAGAAGAACTCTGTAACGCGTGAACTCTGTAGCCATGCTCTTCATCGTCCCTAAGGAAAGATATAATAACATCTTTATCACATTCCTTTTTCTTCCAACCTAACCCCCTTCTACTGATCTGTGCACCGTTCATAAATGATTTATGGAACTGAAGTCTTGACTCCATCTCAAAGGCCAAGGAGTCTTTTGGGAGAGATGCAATAAGATTATCCCGAGTGTTACTTAGGATTTGTTGCTTGGTTACACGTAGGTGTTTGTACAACTCAGATGGCTATTTAAAATTATTCCCAAATTGTTGCTGTCCCCTGAACAGCGTGGAGGAGTCAGGGCTCTGTGCTAATCCAAGCCAAGACTTAAGTTTTCTTATGACAGTTGCATCCAGATTTACCAGAAGAGTTTTGTTGAAGTCGTATACAACAAAAGGCCTTGTTAGACAAGATGTTAGGTAGTTGTCATAAATCCAAGCTTTCTTGTTTACTAATTGGCTGTTGATCTGCCTTGTTGATGTCATTAATAAAGCGTTCCACAATCACATTTAAGGATGGTGTTCTTCCTTTAAAATCGATCCTTCTGCCCAGAAATTTGAAAGGCATGGTTTCCTCTACTGGGGCTACTTTCTTTCTTGCTATGAATAGTTTTAGGTCGTATGACGTAAACTTGGTATTTCGTCTGCCCAGACACAGACAGAAGCTGATGGTTTTGTTCTCATGCACAGAACTCGTCTACCAGAGTAAGCAGATTCTGGCATTGTTTTGGATTGCGTGTTAGCACTGCTAGGTCGTCTGAAAAGGGTAAGATGGACTCCGAATATATATTATTTAACTTAAATCTATATCCCCAGTTCTTTTCACTAGTTTTAAGTTTGTCAATTAAGATGTTAATAATAATATTAAAAGCTATTGGTGAAAGGCAACACCCTTGAAATAGCCCAACATTATATTGAAGAGGATCTGTGAACCCATCTTTATTTGTAATGACAAATATTAAGTTCTTATAATAATTAGCAATTTTATCCATGATCACTGTTGGAAAGTTATACCATTTTAGGGCAGCTTGCAGCAATTTACGCTGGACCGATCCAATAGCATTTTCCAAATCAATCGAGACGACACTCAATTGACGCTCGGGCTCCCCTGGCATCCTTCAAACATTCCGCAAGTAAGGTATTGTGTTCCAGACAACCAGAAATTCTCGGAAGAAATCCTTTCTGGTGCTGGGATAAAAAGACAAGACAAGATAAAAAATCTTGTTTGTGATCATAAACCTCGACATTCTCGCTAGTAGTATAGAAAAGAAGATTTTGGACATTTGTTAACGCAATAGGTCTTAACGCAACACACGTTTAGGTACTAAATCAACTTAATCAAGGCATAACCTTTACAGCGTAGCAATAAAATTCAAGTGATGTCTAATTTTGGCCTAGTAGTGACAACTGACGCCGTGCAATCTAATAGGTGATATTAATACACGGATTGTAATATTGTTTCTTTATTAAATTGTCTATAAGTGTAAGGAAGGACGAAGACAGATTTTTTGCAACCAACACACGGCGCCATCGTCGTTGTCACTCCGCCTGACATGACCGTGAATGCGAGGTCATGTAAAATTACGTTTTTAATTTTCTAACTAGGTACTAAAGGACTGCTTTAATTTTGTTTTAAAAAACTACTAGGGCTTAAAGGACAATTAACTAAACTAACAGAATTATAAAACGTATTAAATAAATAAGATATAAGTTGGAATTAACAAAATCTTAACATTGCTTAGCTCTTTTTATTAAATTAAATTAAAAATTGTTTATTTACCAAAATATTACATTGTTTGGATGTTGGGACCCCTGTGCTAAGTCAAGAGACCTGTGTAACAGGAGATCCCGCACTTCCGTCAAATTACATTTCACAATTTCATTAGTAATTAAACAAAAAATAATAATAATAATAGTAATAATAAAACAATAAAGTAAAGTAAGGTTTATATTGCTTCATTGAGTCGTAAAGGACATTTTGTGAAAGTGATACCCTTTATGCCCTAAATTTTTTGTAATATTGAGATACAGCTTAGGCGATTTATAGTAAAAAGTCTAATGTATACAGTCACATTTTACTTTAAAACCATGTTTAGCGGCGTAAGAATTTTGAACGTAAAGGACATTTTTTACCAAATTCCGCTAATGGAGTATACAGATCGAAAGAGCGTAAAAAGTTCACTAAGATGGTGTTAACAGTGCCTTTACGACCTAATGTCCTTTACGCCAATCGAGCCCAGACGTATCGAAAAATCGTGACTGTATATCAGTTTAATGTTTGATCAGACACTCCTCTTAACTGTAATATTATCAAAGATTTAAACTCCTGCATAATCCAATTAGTTTAGGAATGAGATTCGTTTTATTTAAATGTTTGTGTTAACATACCTTTTCTAATTAGACAGGTTTTAATTAAAGGAACCAACTTTGGTTGGCATAAGTATTTAAAACTTCCCTTTTGGTCTGTTTTAGCTAATGAGGAAGTGATTTTTATGTTTTTTTCTGAGTTTTTAATCAAATTCATTAGTGTTTTTTTTTATGTATGTATTTGACCGCCACCGTTGTCTAATCTGTTTATGTATAAAAAATATCACTGTTCGTTAGTCTCGCTAAACTTAAACACGGCTTGACCGATGTGACTATTCATTATTTTCTTTTATTCACTTTAATACAGGGTAGGTTTAAAAAGAAAAATAATAGGAAAAGCCCAAATTAAAGCAAAACGAGAGGAGAGAGGGAAATATTCGTAGCTGTCCATGGACTCTCGAAATATCTTTCGGCCATACAGCCATAATTCAAATATGGTCTGAAAGCTATCGTCTTAGTACTTGATAATGTTCACTGGGTTAGCTAGTAAAATATAAATATCTGAAGCATATATTGGTCGCCTTGCTTGGTCACCTTTGCAAGGCAGTTAACCATTGACGGGTCAATGGAACCAACTAACCACCCAGTCTTACACTGGTTGGTTATGTGGTGGGTGTTCCGTTTGGTTGCTATTTATTTTTGTGTAGGTATATATATATGTGGGATTATTGGCGGACTATCCAAGCACACACTTAGACCTTCTATTAACTATATAGCTTATTTATTAACTCTTCATAAATGCCTTTAAAGGTTTACATAAAATAAATATTTTTTTACTTTGATTTAGTGGTTATATACCATTGACGATATACTTGAGGTCGTGGGTTCGATTCCCAGCCGTGGAAAATTAATAGTAATAAATTTCTCTGTACAACTTGGTATAAGGTCTCCTTTTATGATGCGACTATGAAACAGGTAGTTGATTTTACAATAAAGTAGCTAGGATATTTTAGTAGACTCGTACTGCAAATCCGTCTTTATCTCCGCCCATTTCGTATCTGCATCATTTAGGCGGCATAATGCTGTCAAACTACAAGATATTGAATGTCGCCATTCATGGATATTGTAGGACTGTGTACCATAACGTATATAGAAATAAAATACAATACGCAATAATTCTGTCGAAGAAGAATTCTTTAGCTCCAACTAAAAATTAATATCCGATACTAAAATTATATTAAAAAGATTTCTCTAGCTCCAACTAAATATATCCAACACTAAAATTATATTAAAAAGATTTCTTTAGCTCCAACTAAAAATATCCGACACTAAATTTATATTAAAAAGATTTCTCTAGTTCCAGTAAAAAAAATCAGATACTAAAATTATATTAAAAAGATTTCTCTAGCTCCAACTAAAAATATCCGATTCTAAAATTATATTAAAAATATTTCTCTACTAAAAATATACGATAATAAAGCTTCACACCTCGCTAGAACGATATTAATTAAGTTATAGCTTATGTAAATATGAAAGCTCAGGAGAAGATGAAAAAGTGGGGTCGCGAAATAAAATGGGAAAAAAAAGAAAACAAATGTTTTGACCCACATCCGGGGTTTGTGGGAGCTATTTGTATAAGTTAACAATGCTATACATACTATTAGAGACCGCTTCTAGTGATATTTTAAAGTACAATACATATTATTATATGATATAAGAAAGCTGCCCCAACCTAGTGGCTAAGTCACTGCGCAACTGATAGCAGGTTAAGCAGATGACAATAAGGCCGAACCTAGGATACCCGCTTTATACAAGGAGGCTATATCATCATAAACACCACATTGGTAGAATAAATGTAGAACTAAATACTCCAATGTAACAACTTCTATAAACCATATTCTGGCAAATAAAGAATTTATTACCGCCTTCGTTAGACTTGCATTGGTTGTGCCTTTGGCGTTGTATCCGGAGGTCGTGGGTTCGATTCCTATTCATGTCAAAACAATATTTTCTGCACCCCGACCATGACAAACTGTACGTTTTCTCTACAGTTTGTCATGGTCTGGGTGTTTATAAAATATAATAGGTATTATCCGTTTTCCTCAGTACACATAGTAAAGCAATCCTAGAGGTTAGTTTATGACCAGAGTAATATGTTTAAATTCTCCTAAATATTATTATTATTATTAGCTATGAAAATTTTATTTTGATTTAATTTCCAAAATTTATCTTTATTTGTATAATTAAACTAGACCAGTGTTTCCCAATTAGTAGTACGCGTGGGGTACGCGAGGTTGCATTAAAAAGGGTACGCACAGCAGGTCTTAAAGACATTTATCGTGTCAGAGAGCAATAAAATATTAACTGCTATTTTGCAAGACATACCTTTACGAGAGCGGATTTTCTGCATTAACAAACTTAAAAACTAAACATTGTCACAGACCTCAACTCGAAGACGACTTCAGATTGAAGCTGGCGAAAACGCAACAAGATTTTAAAAAGTTCTAAGCAAACTGATGTTCTTCGTTATTAGAATAAAACTGTATTTTGATGGTAATAAATGTAAAAATATCTAATTTCATTTTTATTTAATATTCCTGCAATAAGGGGTAGATACGAGAGTTTGAGGTCTTTCTTGGAGTGGTACGTAGATAAAACTAAAAGGGGATCACTGGACTAGATTATACATTATATTCTATGAAGCTTTACCTAAAATAAATTAGTAGACAATAACGCACCCTCAACTAAATAAATCACGGACTTATTAAACGCACGCAAACTGATGGCGAACCAATTCAGTCCGCGCTTTTTTTATAAATATACTTAGATAGCTCTTTTCATAAAATATTTAGATAGTTAACATGACGGTTTTTGCATGTATAGGCGGTCAGTCAGTCTAGCAAAGTTATAGAGACCTCCCTTAATCCTTTACAACTCAGATACAAAAAAAAAACACAGTCGTTATAGGGTAAGTCCAGGATAGATGCCCCTCTTTTCGAAATCACAAAATATCTCTCCGTACGATAACAGAATGAAAATAAATGAAATGTATTAAGATGCGTTGGTCTTACATTTACTATTTTATAGAAAAAAGAAGTCGTAACATTTTATACTTTTTAAACTACATTAGTTTTTCCAGCCCTCTATATTTTGTTGGTTAGTTGCCCCATAAAGGATAATTGCCCTACCACTAAAAACTGTCCAGAGGATACGTGCCCTAATAGGAAAAAAACATTTTTAGTTTATAAACATTAGTTGTTTGTAATGAAAAGACGAATTAAAATACCTGCTATATAGTTTTAAGTGTTATAAAAAATCAAATACGTATTAATGGCATTAGAGTATAGATGCCCCAGAAAAACAAGTTTTTGCGGGGTCAGCTGTACTCTATTTAGAGTATAGATGCCTCTTAGTGTAGGGAATTATCGTATGCGTGACACCAGCAGGACCACCACGTGTGATCTTGATTTTGGGGATCCCAGGTTTTAGTACGTAATTTGTTATATTTTGAAGTAACGTGACATCGGCAGGACCACAGATACATCGCTGTAACTTTTGAACGAAATGATAACAAAATCTGCAAATAAGATAACAAAATATAACAAATTACGTACTAAAACCTGGGATAACCAAAACCAAGATCACACGTGGTGGACCTGCTGGTGTCACACATACAGAATTATCAGAAGATTTAACAGTAATATTTATTGAAAATATAAATTTAATGAATTGTAGGTACTGCCGTACTACAAATAATAACATAGCTACATATTTAATAACATTAAATAAATTTTCGTTTGGACATAAAACATAAAAATCACGAGTTTCTCGCAAATAAAACTAAAGGAAAGGTAAAGTTATTATCATTTGTTTATTTATAAAATTAACGCTTAATAATTTACGCTTACTATTATAATTACCATACATACCATAACCTGAAATAATTGTTAACCTTCTATGTTGTAGTGCACCAAAAGAAACATAAACCAAAGATTTATCTTGAAGCAACAATCTAAGGTACAATATTTTGTAGGTTAGGTAGTGTGTCTAACAATGAATTCAGGTGATATCACATAAAATTATAATACATAATAAGTTGCATATTAAAATAAAATAGTTATTATCACTCAAACTTTGACAGCCTCCGTAGACTAGTGGTTGCGCCTTTGGCGTTAAATCCGGAGGTCGTGGGTTCGATTCCCACTCATGGCAAATAAATATTAGTACGTTTTTCTGTACAGTTTGTCATGGTCTGGGTGTTTATAAAAATATAATATGTATTATATCAATGTTTCTGGTACACATAGTACAAGCCTAGAGCTTAGTTTGTGACCAGAGCAATTTGTGTAAATTGTCCTACATATTATTATATTATATTATTATTATTATATTAAACAAAAAAAAAAACAATTTAAAATATAAAACTAAACAATATTTAAAAATCTTTTGTTTTTAAATTCCCACATTTTGGACAATAATTGCGAAAGAGGGTGCATAATTCATGTAACCAGTTCTTACACATGGTGCACTGGATCCAGTCTGATTTTGATGTAGTTAATAGGTAACTTTCGCCACATACGCAACAATTGTTTTCATCATCCTCATCGTCACTACTAGTGAAGATTTGCATTGACAATCTGCTCCTTTTTGCTGTTCTTTTCTTTTTGGCACTAGATTTTGCAATAACTTCTTTTTTCTTCTCAATTTTCTTGTTACGTTCATTTGATTTCTTAATCAGTAAGTTTTTGGTCTGTTTACCTTTAACAGCTTTCTTTTCTTCAATTCGAGTTTTTGAGTTTAACACCATTGCTCCCTGCTTTTCTCTCTTTGACAGTAATGGAATATAGGGTATGGGTAAATCATCTGTTAAAAATTTTGATGGAGTCTCCTTTGTAGGATATATTTCATACTGGTTCTTATCTTTCAAGGGTATTGTAATCTGTATTGGCGGGGGCGTAACTCTTTTTGCCATATGTTCTATTTCCGCTATAGCCTCTTCAGCATCAGTATCATCATCTACATGTGATACTATCCCATCACCAAATTTTTGACTGATTAAGCTCGGTGAACCACTGCGACTAATTTCATTCGACAAACGCCGATCATGGGTTAAGACTTCCTCAGTCGTAATATTACAAGGTCTTACTATTGAGACTACTTCTTCAGCATTTGACGATATAAATGTATTATTCTCTAAATTAATATTTGCAATAGCAAAATCCGAATCGGGTATGGCTTGCGGATTAAGTGGATAAATTCCACTTCCACGGAAACCTCCTATGGCATTGGAAGGGGTTGCTGCCTGAAGCCAAGCTCTACCAATCAAGTGGCCACAATTGTAGCGAGTTATTTTTTTTTGAGGGTTTGTCCGGATAAAATGGTTCGTCTCGTTGGTAAAAAAAGTTTTAAAGGGTTTGTATACCGCACGGTCCAACGGTTGTAAAACAGATGTTGTGTGGCTAGGTAAACATAACAACACAACATCGCTTTCTTCTGCTGTTTCAAGCATGTTTATGTCGCTTGCATGAGAAGAGTGCCCGTCCAATATTAGAATAACCTTACCTTGCGGTTTATTGGCTATGAAATGCTCAGATAACCATTTATGAAATAATTCCGAATTAATATATGCAGATTTTTTGTTCATAAATATCTTTGACCCTGGTGGCAATCCCTCTTGAAAGTCTGGCTTCTTATTAACGCCTTTAATAATAATGACGGGTGGGAGAAAATTTCCCGCTGCACTGCAACAGCCGACAACTGTCATGGTTTCTCCTTTCTCACAAGATGTCACTGAGTGAACAGCTCGTTTACCTTTTGTGGCTATGACTTTTCCTGGTTTATTATTTAATTGTACCCCTGTCTCGTCCATGTTAAAAATTCTATCTGGTTTATCTAGTAGATCGTATTCTATCAGCACCTTTGTTAGAAGATCGTAGAATTTGTTTACCTCTTCACGGTTCAAGCTTTGTGCTCTGGCTACTGATAAACCTTCGGCAACCCTAACACTGAGTTCAGGATTTCGCTCTAAGAAACTTTGCAACCAAGGATAGCCAGCCATTTCCATTTCTTTATTAAAATTGTGCTTGACTTGTAATTTTTCAGCAAATCGATAAGCAAGCATGCGTATAGTTCGTCGATCTGGAGGAAAACCCGCAGCTTCGAGCTTTTTAATATGAGAAACAAGACGTTTTTCATTTTCGAAACCCAGTACCGGATGCTTTCCTGTTGAAACAAGAATCTCGTCTTATTAATGTACACATGTAATAAATAGGAATTAAAGAATTGTAAATCGTATATCGATGATAAAAGATAATAACTAAAGTTTACATTTAATATTAATAAAAAAACACTAAATGGTATGCGTGACACCAGCAGGACCACCACGTGTGATCTTGATTTTGGTTATTCCAGGTTTTAGTACGTAATTTGTTATATTTTCTTATCTAATGTACAGATTTTGTTATCATTTCGTTTAAAGTTACAGCGATGTATTTGTGGTCACGTTACTTCGGCAGGACCACTATTAAATAATGCACTTACGAGGTTAGTTTTTTCGCAGAAATTAGTTTTTGATTTTGTTAGCTAATTTTTATTTCGCTAGACCGCTTGGTTCAAAAGTTACAGTGGTGGTCCTGTTGATAAAACGTGACATTACAAAATATTATTATAACAAATTACGTACTAAAACCTGGGATAACCAAAATCAAGATCACACGGGGTGGTCCTGCTGGTGTCACGCATACCACTAAATGGGCTTTATTTAGTTTAATAACTGACATTAAGATTTTTAATAAGTCTAAGAAATATCATCTACCTTTAGACCTTTTTTCTGAGAACTCCTTCTTAAAATATCGTCTTAGAGTTCGCGATGGAATTTCATAGAGCCTTGAAATAGCATTCACTCCCATATTTCTTCTCTCCATGTCCACTAGCGCTGCAGCCATTCTTTCAGCAGTCCATGAAATAACCCGTGGCTGTGTCTCAGGTTTTCTTTTATATTTTCGCGGCATGGTTAGTCTAAAACAACAAGGTTACCTAAGGATAAATGCCCCTATAAAGGGCATCTATCCTTAAAAAAATCGAGGCATCAATCCTTTTCTTGGAGGATTGATGCCTACTGCAATCACATCTAATACAAATATATAAAATAGGAAAAAATACACTAAGTAAATTATATACCCTACTCTTAAACATATAAGTACAAAATTAAAACAATTCACTTACCGTATAAAAAATATCAACACTTTAAAAACACCCTTGAATAATTATCGTGTATATTTTTTTGGCGCCAAAACTTTGAGCAGTTATGTCCGAAGAACGCAAGCGCGTAGCGCGGTGTCTCGAGAAATACTATTTGATTAAAGGTAGGCCTGTCGTTGGGTAATAATAATAACATCGATCTTAGCGTACACCTAAAGTTTTTAAATTCGGGGCAACTATCCCACTGTGGCATCTATCCTAGACTTACCCTATTTCAGAAATACGGTCTGAGTGATCGCATAAGGGTTCCATTCTAAAAATGTAAACCAGCCTTCAGATTGGAGCACGGCAAGTGCATTTGTATCTACCTAATGATAAGCAGATACTTTAACCTCCATAGATGTGGTCGATCAATAAATTGTTGTCTAACAATATTGATAGCTCTTACTATGTCCGTTAAATGATGCGGTTATAAAGACGAATTGGCATTACAAGTTTATTTTTATTTCCTTGTTGTTTTATCGTCTATTCAACCGCCCATTTCGTAACTGCATCCTAACAGGGGAATACCAACTCAACAAAATACGATGCAATAGTCTCTTGAAAATCGGTGAAGCTACAGAAAAACGTATTGTTTAATGTGGCGGCCTCTACTGGAAAATAAGATATAAATCCGTCGTATGAGTTAACTTACAGAGTGGAAGATATTTCAGAAATATTTGAGCATAAATTTGTGGTTTTCAGGATTTTATAAGGGATTCTGCAATTTCATTAGCGAACTGTTTCCGGATTGAATTTTTCTATTATATAATTATGCAGTAGGTACAAAGAAAATTATGAAAATAAAAAAATAAAAACCTGCGGGTACCAGCGGAAGGGTTATTAATCCCACCTTGTTGTAGCCGATGGTATGAGTCAACACTGAACAAGTGGTAGATTTCGATTTTCGATATTTGGATAGACTCAATAACCTATCTACATACAGTTTCACAAGGTAGTATAGTGAAACTGGGGCCTACAGCTTAATGTGATTTAACAAATGTTCATTTTTTTTTTCTTAAAATCACATTGGTACACACCAGGGTTTGAATCAGGGACCTAAATGTTTTTAAATCTAAAGTCAAACCAACTCGGCCACCACGTATACATACGTCGTTTTCTGTTGAACCATTAACATCTGGTCATCAAATAATATATAATCCCCAGCGGTGGGATTTTGTGTCGTAACCGATGGTATTTCGAGTCTACACCGAACAAGTAGTCAGCTCGTCTCGGCATTTAGATAAATAGAAGAAATAGAATAGACTCAATAACCCATCATATACAGTTTTAGAAGTTGGTATATGGGACGGTACGGTTTTGCCGTCATCTACTTAACCTTGTTATCAGTTGCGCAGTGACTTAACCACTAGGCTGGGCCGCTTTTTTATATCTTTTGCAGATATAAAAGTAATCTTATAAATATGTATGTTTATTTTTGACAACAGCAGAGGAGAGAGCACGTAAAGCTATCAGTCCCAGTTTCATATTAACTGCTTATAGATAGGTTATTGAGTCTATACAAGCATCTTAACGAGTTGACCACTTGGGTCAGCTCGTTAAGATGCTTGTATAGACCACTTGGGTAAGCTCGTTAAGATGCTTGTATAGACTTCGGTTTAAACTCAAAATACCATAGGATGCGACGAGGTGGGAGTAAAACCCCACCACTGGGTACCCTGAGGCTATCTAGGTGGTTTGAGGCGCCGTAAGGCATCCGTGATAGTACGTACTGAAAAAAAAATGCAAACTTAAATTTATTATAATCTCATAAAGTCTTAATGTATGAATTATATGGAAGTGCTGTAACACATCTTGTAAAGTAAAAATCAATCTGTTACGCTCTCACTCATGCAATTCCTACTTACTTTTGTTTCTTTTACATGTCGAACGAAACATCAAACAAGTTTTCATTTCAAATTTTGTTTTCACTTCTTGAACATTATTTTAATAAATATTATTACAGGTGCCATACGGCGCCGAAGACCACCTAGACGGCCTCACGGTACCCAGCGGTGGGGTTTTAATCCCACCTCGTCGTAGACGATGGTATTAGTCTACCTACAACGAACCAATGGCCTATAACCATGGCTCGTCGCGATGTTTGGATAGACTCAATAAAACTCATCTATAAACAGTTTTACAAGTGAAACTGGGACCGACAGCTTAACCTGCTTTCCAAGGCACTATAGTGGTGTTGTTAAACATTTTTTTTTATTAAAAAAATCATTGGTACCTACATACTGGGGTTTATCTATACTAATAGTATAAAGCTGAAGAGTTTGTTTGTTCGGTTGAACGCGCTAATCTCAAGAACTACTGGTTCAAATAGAAAAATTATTCTAATGATGGTTAGTCCATTTATTAAGGAAGGCTATAGGCTAAATAAAATCACGCCACGACCAATAGCAGCGGAGTAACAATAACAATTGTTGCAAAAACGGGGAAAAAGTATTTCTTTTGAGAGTGTACGCTGCGTAAACGGTTAAACTTACGCAGACAAAGTTGCGCAGATCAGCTAGTTATTATATATAATTCTTAAGCATGTTTTTGGGTTTGTATGGCAAACGACCATCTTCTATTCTCATGTTTAGAAAGACCTTAGGTCACTTCCCTACCATATACTTCCATGTTTATACTTACCAACTTAATAATCAAGAAAATAAATTTCTCCCTATCACTGGACTGCAGAAGTGTCCTTAGAAGACCTAGTCGAAGCACGTAATAGAAACGAGGTTGTATCAACCGATTGATAAGTCTAAATTATACAAAAGCAAGCTCTATTTCCTTTAGACTAGAGTGTATTATTGTTTTTCTTTAAGGTTAGTTAGGTCTGTGTTGCAGTAGAAGATAGCCAATAAGGTAAGTGTGCCAGTGGTAAAGAATGCTTCTCAGAGGGAAAATTAAATATACTTTGCTGTTATTGTAAAATCATTTTGTAATGGTTTTTTCACTTCTCATGCTCTGAAAGTGCTTATTTGTGCACATTATAGGCTGCACAAAATCAAATTTTGTGCACAAATGCATTAAGGTATTTACTCATAAATGTATCTATAATAAAAATTAAAAAAGTACCATCGTCGTTTAAACATCGTCATTTCGCCGATGGTATTCGGATGCAACACCTAACAAGTGGCGAGCTTGTTGCGGTGTTTATGATGAAATAGTCTCGTTGTATAAAGTGGTCACCCATCCCAGGCCGGCTTTGTTGTCATCTGCTTAACCTTGTTATCAGTTGCGCAGTGACTTAACCACTAGGCTGGGGCCGCTTTTTTTTTAATGTATATATATATATAATATTAAGGCAAAGAAAATAAGCCATACAGCCAAACACAATAAAAAGTTCATAGTTGGATTTGTTATTTTACAATATATACTTAAATTTATTTGCCTAATGTGTTTTTTAAGACATAAAAACAATTTTCTTCAGTTATTCAAAACTGTACTAATTTTACTTGAATTTTAATTAAGGAAATGTTATGTTATACTACTGTTTTATTTCCTCGCAATCGAAGTGAAAAGCAGAGTTTATAACTCGCCCACAAAACCATTTTATCCTCGACATTACTATCTATACTAAAAGTCTGGGATAAAAATGGTTCGTTTTATGCACTTGTTGTAAAATCTACTATTTTTTTGTTTCCTTATGTGAGTATGTTTATTATTACTTTGCCACCGTTACACCTACCTGGTTCAATTCAATTAAATTATTTACTAAATTCATAGGATACATAGTAACACTTGAACACGTCGTTTTACAAAAAAAAACCCATTATAAAATAGTTCAGTTCCATAATTTAATTTATATTTCTCTTAAATAACAATAAAAATAATTACAATTACAATGAAATAAAATATAATAATAAATCGATTATTATAATAAGTAAAATCATAATTTAAATTTCGGTTAAGTCTGATTACAATAATACAAAATTAATAGCTAATTGACAAAATTAATTTGTAGGTAAATTAATGAATTTAAGAGTAATATACAAATATATTTACTCTTAAATAAAATTTAAGAGTAAATATATAAATTAATGAATTTAAGAGTAAATATACAAATATAATAGGTATACAAAAATATAGAGTAAAGATATAAAAAATATCAAAAAACAAAGTGCAGTCTTCACCTTAATACCATAAAGAGTCTGTAAAAGTTATAAGATTAAAACAAATTAATTGCGAATAAATTAAATTAGGTGAAATTAAATGTACGTTATTGGTTAGATATAAAAATTAAATGAGTAGGTACATCAAGCTGCTGTAAAAAGGCATTTTATATATACCATCACGGGTGCCTTGCGGCGCCCGAGACCACCTAGACGGCCCCAGGATACCCAGCGGAGGGGGTTAAATCCCACCTCGTCTAAGCCGATGGTATGATTCTACACCGATCAGTGGCTAGCTCGTCGCGATGTTTTGGATAGACTCAATAACCCATCTATAAACAGTTTCACAAGTTGGCCGGTGGCCGAGTTGATTAGACCTTGGACTTAATAACACTTCTTGTTCGAATCCTGGTGTGTACCAATGAGTTTTTTTTTTTGTACATTTGTATGAGTTGAGTTTAAGTTCTAAATCTGATATCGACGATTATAATAAATATCTGTCGTTCTTTTGTTAATGAATAGCTGCCTAACCAAACGCACTCTAAGACCTCATTGTTAAACTTTTTTTTTTTTGACTATTCTGTAAAGATTTACATGAAATAAATGATTTTGACTTTTGAAGCACGTTAAACTGTCGGTCCCTGTTTCACTATACCAACTTGTAAAACTATTTAAAGATGGGTTATTGAGTCTATTCAAAACATCGCGACGTACCAATGTTTTTAAGTATTTACATTTGTTTGAAAACACCATTAATAATAGTGCTTCGGAGAGCACGTTGATCTGTCGGTCCTAGTTTCACTATACCAACCTGTGAAATTGTTTGTAGGTGGGTTACCACCGCCCATATAGGTACAAAACTAGTGCCCTAGTCATGTTTCGGTTTTAGTCTGTGGGTTGCCAGCGTCGATTTATTGTTTATTGTCGATTCGGTAGTCTTCTTTCATGTTGACGATAAAATAGCGAGGGTATTAAAATAGACTCATAATGCAAATATGTCTTTGTTACCCATTTGTAATCGAATCATTTGGCCGGCACAGTGGGAGCGATCAATATCGTTTAACATCAATGTATTAATCGACACCATTCATTGATTTTGTAGATCAGTACCACTAGGTAGATACAAAGTCACATGCCGTACTCCAATAAAAAATATATATTATATTCTGATAAAAATAACATAAACATATTATAAATATAAAGTATCAAAAGGTTTTATCGACAATACAGAAGCCTTCTAGCGCTGCGCAATCACATGGAAGTTGATGCAAAATTTTATTGATAATTCTACGCTTGACATATTTTTGTGAGAGAGCAGAGTGTAGGCTTTATGTCAGATCCTTTATGTATTGTTTAAAAATATGTTGTACATTTACATATTTATTTTATCCTCCTTCCTTATTTTTATTGTAAACTTATGTCCTAACTCATAAATCAGTTATTTATATAAAACGTACTATCACGCATGGGTGCTTTACGGCGTCGGTCTCAAGGTACCCAGCGGTGGGGTTTTTATATTCTGAGTCTATAACGAACAAGTAGTTAGCTCGTCGCGGTGTTTGGATAGACTCAATAATTTATCTATAAACAGTTTCACAAGTGAAATGTTTCGGAGAGCTTAATTTGCTCTCCGGAGCACTCTATTATAAAGAGAGATTTATTTTTAAATTAACATTGATACACATCTGAGGACCTAAAAACTGAATTTAGGTATTAATAGACAGGAAAATACCTAAAAATATGAATGTCCAAGAACAAATGCAACAAAAATTAATGTCTAAGTTTATTTCGACAGCCTCCGTAGACTAGTGGTTGCGCCTTTGGCGTTGTATCCGGAGGTCGTGGGTTCGATTCCCACCCATGGCAAAAAATATTAGTACGTTTTTTTCTGTACAGTTTGTCATGGTCTGGGTGTTTATAAAATATAATATGTATTATATCATTGTTTCTGGTACACATAGTACAAGCCTAGAGCTTAGTTTGTGACCAGAGCAATATGTGTAATTTGTCCTACATATTATTATTATTTATTATTATTTTTATTCAAGCATGGTATGTGACCATTTTATTGTTATAAATGTATTTAAACAATACGTAAATACAATTAAATAATAAAAGGATAATTATTCAATTACTAGAAAAATATTTTTACTTTTGTAAAGGTTTTCTTTTAATATTGTGATGATTTTTAAGCAGCATAAAATTTTAGAAAACTGATCATTTATTCACTTTCGTTATTAAATTTCACAGGTTTTTACAATTTATTTAATATTTCGACGCTGTCTCAGACTCATTTTTTTTTAATTTAGGAAAGATAATATGTACTCTATTAAATTAAGTTTTGATATGTCAAAATCAAAATTATATACTGGGTGACTTTGAAAGGATATATAAGGATACTTTGCGCTAATATGAGGTTCTGCTGATCAAATCGAACAACTTTTTCCATGGAACCTTGTGTCGCAAATGAAATCAAATTTTGGCTTCCCCATACAAACTAGTAATGTTAAAAAGACCAATTTGTATGGGGAAGCCATCATTTTTATTCATTTGCGACACATGGTTCCATGGGAAAAGTTGTTCGATTTGACCAGCAGAACCTTATTAGCCCAAAGTACATCCTTTCAAAGATAGGTATATGAATTTGTATCTACCTGATGGTAAGCATACCTATAAAACTCATTGATAGGGTCTATCAATTTATTGTCCTTTAACAGCTTTGATCGCTCCTAATGCGGCGACAAAGACGAATTCGCATTACGAGTTATCATAAAATTTACTGCTAGTTTTGTAACCGCACCCTGTAAGAGGAGACAATCACCATGACAATAAATCGATGCAATACATTCGTGGGAAGCCGTTGTTTTTATACTATGTAGGTATAAAAGTATTTTAGGTGGGAGGAAGGTCTCTATAACTTTTTTAGGCCGACCGACCGGTCTCGTTACCACCGCCCATACAGATACAAAAACCGTCAAGTGACCTAGTCATAATTCGGTTTCAGTCTGTTGGTTCACCAATTTTAAGGAGACTATTGCATCGATTTCTTGTCGAGGTGGTAGTCTTCTTTCATGCCACGGATTCGAAACGGCCGGAGGTTGATTTGACAAAAAACACCAAGAATATTTAAATAGACTTGTATTGCAAAAAAATATTTGCCGTCGCCCATTTCGTAACCGTACCGTAATGCCGACATAGTGAGAGCGATTAGTATTGTTAAACAACATTTATTGACTGACCCCATTTATGGACTTTGTGCTTTAGTAGAGAAAATAGTCTCCTGGTGCAGTCTAAAACCGAAAAAAAAATAGATCAATTTACGGTTTTTGCATCTAATAACGTAAACCTTCCTCTCATCTAAATATAATCTTACAAATTTAATATTGCTTAATTATTAAACACAAAAAAATCGTCTTAAACGTTAGGTATAAAAAAACCCGGGATTAAACAATAAAATAAATAAATTCATCCCAAATTTTCCGGGCCCGAGTATTGTGAAACAAACAATCAAAGGTCCCGAAGGAAAAGACCTAAAAAGAAATTGAAACAAATTTTGGAATTTGAAGGGACAGGCTTTGGACCGGAAATTATATGGGCCGGCCCTATAATCACTCGGATCGTTTGGTATTGAACATTCGAAATTCTGCCTGAAAAACTTTTTTTTAAGCCTTTATGGCAATTTTGGTACAAGAGAAATTTTACGTAAGAGAAAACGGTAGAATTAACGGTAGAAGTATTGAAATTAATGACAGATCAATGAAACCAGCTAACCACCTAGTATTATTTACACTAAATGTGGCACAGAAATCTTTATAAAGATTTTCAATCAGCTAACCACCTGGTTATGTGGTCGGGTTGGAAGTTATAGATTCTTTTTACACTTCATAAATGCCTGTAAAGGATTACATAAAAAACTTTGACTTTGAACTACCTATTTTGTTTTACAAATTTTTGATTCTGCAATAGTTTTTTTTTTAAACAATTTAAACAGTGAAATCTTATTAAGATAAAAAAAAACATCTTATTTATTATTAATTTAATTTTACTGAGACAATATAAACACGGCGATGATTGCCAATTATTGTTACGAAATGGTCAGCTCATTTGATGATAAACCAGACTCGTAACGCAAATTCGTCTCGCCAATTTCGTAATCGGCATCATTTAGCCGGAATAGCGATCAATGTTGTTACTACTTCATGGATTTTGTAGGTCTGCTTTTCATCAGGTGGATAGAAAGTCACATGTCTAGAATACACAATTCGGTTTAAACATAAATGTAGCTATATGTATGTATTACGGGTTCACCGGTTTTCCGGAGACTACTGCATCGAGGTGGTAGTCTCTTTTCATAGTGTAGTTACGAGACGAGTGATTGATTTGACGACAAAGCAGCAAGGATAATAAAATAAACTCAAATACAAATTCGTCTTTGTCGCCGCCCAATTCGTATCTTATCATTTATTCGGCATAGTGGGGATGGCTCCCACTATGCTGAATAAATGATGTCTAATGCTGTTAAACAACAATGTATTTATCAACCCCATTCATCGACTTTGTAGGTCAGCTTACCATCAGGTAGATTCAAAGTCATATGCCGTGCTCAAATAAAAAAATAAAATAAAATGTGTTAAAACAAACTTTAAAGGTTTTACATTAGCAAAAATCTAATATTTATATTGAAACCCAAATAAATATCTAACAAAAACCGTTGCCAAGTAATTCTAAATATATAATATAAAAGAACCTTTCAATGAACACAAACTACAGTTCATTGCGCACTAGGTTATTTGGGAACTTACTGGCATATTTACTGAAAATATTTTAATGCAAAATCTACCTTAAATACTTACAAAATACAATTTAAAATCAACCGTTTCAAAATTGTTTAATTTTCTAAATTTCAAAGCACTTTTAGCTGTTATTAAAAAATCGTTAGTTTTTTTTATTGAAATAAAATAATTAAATGCATTTTCTATTTAATAAATTAGTCAGGCCTAATTAAAAAGAACTTTCTCTTCTAGATTAAAAAAAAACGTAAATACATGACAGTATTTTTCTTTGTTTCCACACATTTATGTGGGAGGAATGGCGACCTAGCCAAATATAAAAAACAAACGTATAAGGCCCTAGCCTTATACGTTAAGTTTTACATGAAATAATTGTTTTTGACTTTTAAAATACTTGTTGTATATTTAAATTTTTTATCCCTGCCTCCCCCCCTGGTGAAATGTTGTGAGATTTTATTCAACCCCTCCCCTATCCCCCAATCTCACGTGAGATTTTTTAAAATGTGGGTTTCTTACGTAGTGAATGATCTTAATCGTATTACGATTACGCATAAGATTAAATCTTAATCGTGTACAATCTGGATTAAATGAACCAAAATAGTATATATTTTTTTGTATCAATCAGAAAAAAAATGCGTGATATTTGCCGAGACCCCCCCCCCCTCTCCAACTTAAGATTAGATGAGATTTGACTCGACCCTCTTGAGGGGGGGGGGGCTTAAACATCTCACGTAATTTATGGACGCCCCCTATATAAATGTAAGGCTTCTTGTATTAACTCACGATTTTGTGTTTGAAATTCGACTAGGTTTGATCCGTTTTTTTTATTATAATATCATTGGGTTTGATGCGTTATAATAATAAATAAATGTATACTAATATAATATTATATACGTGGTGGCCGAGTTGCTTAGACTTTGGACTCATTATTTTGGAGACCGCCTAGACGGCCCCAGGGTTCCCAGCGGAAGGGGTTTAATCCCAACACGTCGTAGCCAATGTTATGAGTCTGCACCGAATAAGTGGCTAGCTCGTCGCGATGTTTTGAATAGACTCATCTATAAACAGTTTCACAAATTGGTATAGTGAAACCGGGACCAGCTTAACGTGCTCTCCGAGGCACTATAGTGGTGTTGTCAAACAAATGTAAATTTTTTTTAAATTAAAAACTCATTGGTACACACCGGCATTCGAACCAGGGACCTAAGTATTTTAAGTCCAAGGTCTAACCAACTCGGCCACCACGTATATACTATTTAGTAGTAATTATAAAAAAATAGATAAACTTATGCTAAATCTTAAATTATACTAAATTAATCCCAAAACATATATCTATAACGAAATCAGAAACATAATTATATCTAACGAAAGGCAAAGTAACAAATCGAATTAAGTCATAAAAACAAAAAAATAATCGTAAATTAAAACATAACATAACAAATAATTAAGCACTTCAAACACAATCTTAAAGGTTAGCTGGTAGATAATGCCTAAGGCATAAAGTTCGCCTTTGTAAATAACTTGTTTACTGTGAAATAAAGTGTTTAAATAAATAAATAATTAAAAGTCGATAAAAAAATAAATTATTATTACTATAACGCGAAGTGTTACTACAATAAATGATAACTGATAGTATTAACTGTCAGAATGTTCTTCAACGGGAAAGCGATTTTTTTTTCTTTTATAATCTGCAAATGAACTTCAACTCTAGGCTGGTAGACCACTTTTTTCGCCGACTGTATATATACGTGTACTTTTTTTTATCATATTTTTAAAAAGATTTAGGACTGGATTTAGCTTATCTAGCTCATTAGGTTTTATAGTAGGTACTTACTGTTTTTTATGTGTACCGATATCTATCTAACCTTTAGCGATGAAAGGTTTTTTTTTTTTTTAAATGGAGCATGACATGTGTTTTTATAATAATAATTGAACTACTGCCAATACCCAAGTTTAAACCATAGACCTTTAACTTTTTTTTGGTTAATGATGTTTTATTTATCCTAGTGGGAAAGGCAAGGGTATGAGTATGAACCATACAGCCAAGTCTTCAAATTATATTTTCTTAAACACGTGCTACAATAATAGGATGGTGGCCATTATTGCAACTTAAAGCGGAGTTTAGCGACAACGCGAAAAGCCAGGTTTTAATGTTTATATTAAGTTTTTCACGATTATGTTTCTCTAAAGAGAATATTTCACCAACACTTTCGAACAATAAACTATCACGGATACAAAAATATAGAAAAAAATAACATAAACACAACCTTTCATACCATAAAGCTTGTGTTTGGTAAGTTTCGAGCCAAAGACCTTTTATTCGGTAAAGTTTTCTCAAAAATAAAGAAGGCAAAGAGCTCTATAGACCATTCAGCTTATTCTTCAGTAAGATTTAATAGACCTAGGTAAACAAGATCCTTGGTATAGGGTTGTAACACTGGAAATATCGTATACGTGTCAACATGATTGGCTGAACCTTATCTATTGTGTTATAACCGCACCCTGATACAAGACTACCAGCTTAAAAATAATATGATTTCCCCAAAGAGAAAGGTTATTAGAAAAAGGAAGCTTTACAGGAAGTATATAATAAAGAGAGACAATGTTCTTAGCAAACCATGGATTCACCGTGCGGGTGCCGGGTCCATCGCGTGGTTGAAAGGCAGGGGAATGAACTTCAGCGTTCCCGGACTTGAGACCGCGAAGTAGGTTTAAAGGCCTTTTGAACTCTCACCTGCACTGTGTTCACTACCCTCTCTACTCAACCAAATATTATATGATCCTGTTAGCGCCATCCTGGAAACACGCTCCATAAAAGTTCCGACGGCTGTTCTGGGAAGGCCAAGATCCTTCAATAGACGGTGCAAAGACTTTGCTGGAATTCCTCTTGCACCAACTTCCACTGCATAAAGTTGAGTTTTAAATCCGTTTCTAGTAATTTCGTTTGTGAGATCAAAATATTTGTTCGACTTGATGTTCAAACCGCGGCGGAGTTTGCGTATCGTCAATATAATTTTCTTAGTTACATAAATTTTATTTACTAAAACAAATTAGACACCCACACTAAAATTATTTTTGGAAAATCCAAAGAGGTTACAAATATTTCTTGGTACGACTACAGCTCCCCGTCCAAATGAAATAAAGAAAAGAAATATTCTGAACTTCGAGCTTATCAGCTTAAAAATATATAATAGGTAAGGACCTATAGGGTCTAAATCGCCATTCTAAGCAACTTTGAGAACACAACAGGGCCGCGAAATGACAACAAACGGTCATGTTGTCATTCCTCATTCGCTTCTAATCATTTCCCTTTTTCCTTTAAGTCATTCTCTTATCCCTCTTTTTCTTACTTAATTTTCAATCAATTTACCACTACCATTAAGTTAAGAAAAAATAGAATATGCAAAATAACGGTCTACTTACAACGCCAACTACAATTTCTAACTTACTATTTATACAATAAAATTATAAACTTTCACTCGTTGGCAAGAAAAAAGTAAAATTATATTATACTTGTTTGGTTCTAGAAACTGATTAAAAAGACACTGAAAAAACTACCCATAGTTGATAAATAACAGATAATATTATGTACGTGTGTATATATGTATGTGTATATATGTATGTGTATAAGTATGTATGTGTATATATATGAATTCGTGTATGTATCTGTTATGTATTTTTCTATTCTATCCTATTCTGTTATGTTTGGTTCTGTTCTGTTCTGTTATTCTCCGTTCCGTTCCATTTCACTACACTCCTCTTCACTCTACTTTACTTCACTTCATTCCATTCCATTCTATTCTTTTCTACCTTACACGATTTTTGTAATATAACAGACAGGTATACAAACAAAGTTATCCTATAAAGGTCAATATTTTATCAAACAGGATAAATAAAACTTTAAAAAGTATTTAGGGATCAAACGGGTAAACGTTTTCTCTCACTTCAGTAATGTTAGACCTCAGGTACGTATTCGGATTTGAGGCTCCAAATATTTGCATAGGTTTCAGACATTTGGGCGAAGGGTAAACACTAAAGGTATTGGGAAGGGTTCTTTTTAATATTTACTTTTTATAGGAATACGGCATGTGACGGTTTCCTGAAGAAATTTGGCATCATAAATAAAAAAAAAAATAGTGAAAAGGTCTTAGTAAAAAAAAAATAAAAAAAAATAGAAACTTTGTTTATTGGAGCATGGCATGTGACTTTGTATCTACTTGAAGTTAAGCAGACCTACAAAGTCTATATAATGGAGTCGATCATGACACTGTCGTTTAACAATATTAATCGCTCCCATTATGCTGGCTAAATCATACGGTTACAAAATTGGCGACGACAGAGACGTATTTGCATTACGAGTCTTTTAATATCCTCGCTGCTTTATCGTGAAATTAATCGCCATTTTCGTAAGCTTACCATGAAAGGAGACTAGAAAGCGATACAGTAATCTCGAGAAAACCGGTGAATCCACGGACTTAAACCCATACATGACTAGTTCACTTTCAGCTCTCATCTTAACCTTGCGCAGAGCACGCTAAAAGCCGAAAGAAACCGGCGATCATGAATAAAAGGGTAACCATTTTTCATTCGTTGCAAACGAACCCTAAAGAATAGAAAGAAAATAAACAAAATGGTCAGATAGCTTTTGCAAAACTAAACAAATTCGATAGCTATTGGATACCCTTCAATAATGCCTTTCTACTTATGGCCTTGTTCATAAAAACTTATTGAGCACTTGAAGAACACTTTAGTTAAAAAAAAACTACATACATACATATCATCACGCGTGCCTTACGACGCCCAAGACCGCTTAGACGGCCTCAGGGTATCCATCAAAGGGGTTTTTAACCCCACCTCGTCGTAGCCGATGGTATGAGTCTACACCGTAGAAAGTGGCTAGCTCATCGCGATGTTTTGAATAGACTCAATAACCCATCTATAAACAGTTTCACAAGTTGGTATAGTGAAACCGGGACTGACAGCTTATCGTGCTCTACGAGGCACTATAGTAGTGTTGTCAAACAAATGTACATTTTTTTTTTATATTAAAAACTCATTGATACATACCGGGATTCGAACCAGCGACCTAAGAGTTTTAAGTCCAAGGTCTGACCAATTCGGTCACCACGTATATTATAAAAAAAAATGTTATTATAGTTAAACACTACCACCGGCTTTCATAAAAGCTTATTGAGTCCTGGAAGAACACTTTAGTTAAAATAGGTTTTGTCTCTTTTAGGCATATACATTTATGTTGCTAAAAAAAGAGACAAAACCTACTATAACTAAAGGGTTTAAGGCCTTAATAAGTTTTTATCCAGTACTAGTTTATGATTTTTTTTTAACTTTAGTAATTATTTTTGAATTGCTAAAGCTTCCTTGAATAAGCATCAGGATTGAGGGCCATATTATGATATTACGAATTCGCTAATAATTCTTATGTAAGTTAAGATTCATCTTCGTACACAATCTTAAAGGTTAGCTAGATAATGCCTAAGGCATTAATTCCTCCTTTGTTTTTAACTTTGTAAACTTTTGTTTACTTGTTCTTCAATAAAGTTTTTAAATAAATAAGAATAATAACGGATCAAGTAAAGTTTGAAAAAAAAAACTCAAATTTGTAAAAGTTAAAATAAAAAAGACACATGAAAATTTTCTTTTTCAAATATTCCCGTTAATACTAAATGGATTTCAGTGAGGTTTGCGTGGTTTGAAATTATATTTTTTTATAAATTAGACCTATTTTATAAGTAAATAAAAAGCGGCCCCAGCCTAGTGGTTAAGTCACTGCGCAACTGATAACAAGGTTAAGCAGATGACAACAAGGCCGGCCTGGGATACAACGAGGCTATTTCATCTTAAACACCGAAACAAGCTCGCCACTTATTAGGTGTTGCCTCCGAATACCATCGGCGAAATGAGGATGGGTTAATTCCTCCGCTGGGACCCTTTTATAAGTTTGTAACTAGTGAAGATTTGAAGATATTGAAGTGCAGTTTAATAAAACCGCACGAAGGGGCCATCTATAATCCTATGTAAATATTTTATTTTAAGTTTTACAAACTTGAAGATTTTTTTACAAACTCAAACTTGATGTTTGGTAACTATGAACATATGAATTATTAATTTATTTATGAAACTTTATTGCATAAAACAAAGGCGGATTTAAGTTCGCCTTTAATTAAGTTTAGATAGGTGAGCACTCAAGCTTTATAGAAGCTGCATTTAAGTTGCCTTTTATACTAAAAGCGTTTAATTAGGCTGTATAAAGGTTTTAGAAGCACTTAAACAGACCTTATAATCACAAATTGGGCCCCAAAATAAACAGCTTTAATAGTTATTAAAGCTGTATAGTAGCTGTACAAGTAAAGAAGAAGCTGTTTAAAAGCTGCTTTATCGCTGTTATTAGGTGTAAAATAAAACCCTAAATCTTTAATTATTCTTTTGTAAGTATTTTGTAACGAAAAATGATTTAAAAAAGTTTTTAAAGAGAATAAATGTAAAAATAATAAAGAGAAAATTATATTATGGCGACATAATTTTATCATAATTGTAAAGTGTACATGTTTAATAAGACTTGAAAGCTGTTGATATTCGTAAATTTTCAGTGCGGAATAAAATTTATTGTGTTATGGTATACATTTTAAGTGAAAATATTAACGCGCCTTCAAAACAATAAGATTATTTTAATAAGGATTTGTCCTAAATACGGTAAGTACAATTGCTTTTAAGGTACAATAAAAATTTATTTTAAAATATTTTATGTGATATTCAACACCGATTATGTTTTATTCTAAAAGATACTAATACGTTCATCACCGACCATGAAATTTTAGTTATATATTTAATAAATTTGTTTTTAATTATCGAAAATGGCGATAATTTTTTTAACAGCCTAAAAGATATTTTAAAAGCATTATAATCTAAATAGCTGTAAGTAGTTTGTTACGGATTCTTTTAGTCAGCTATAAGCTGCTATTTAGCTGTTTAATGGAATATTTTTATCGTTCAAGAGGTTTAATTGATAATTTTCATATCTTGTAATTCTTAAAAAAAAGGTAGTTAATGAATATCCATACGCTTTGAATTTTAGAGATACGTTGAAGATGTGAAAAAACCTCTTATTGTATATTTTATATTGAAATATACTTTGTCAGTAAGTGAGCAAAAGAATTCCGTTTCACAAGTGACGAAGGATGAAAAAGAAAATAGCATCACGCTACGACTAATAGGAGCGGAGCATCAATGAAAAATATTGCAAAAACGGGGAAAATTTATTCCTTTTGAGAGCTTGGCGGTCATATGGGGGACGGCGCGGTAGCGAGGTACAGGGTTGCCATTTGTACGATTTAAATCGTACAAATGGGTTGGCTCAGCGGTTGAGCGCCTTGCCGCGATAGCGTGGTTCGTGGGTTCGAGTCCCGCCACCAGGATTTTTTTCATTGCATTTTTATCTTTAAAAATTTAATGTCTGGAAATAATAATATATACAAGGAAAAATGTTTTAATGTCATATTGTAAAAGGGTCAAGTTGTCAAGATGTTAGGTAATTTAGTTTTTATTTTAAAAGGATTAAAGATTTCCTTATTATTATTATGATGTGTCAATAATTATTATTTATTTAAACAATCTCTGATAAGTCAATAGTCAAAAATATTTATTTCATGTAAACCTTTCCAGGCATTTACGCATAGTTAAAAATATAACTATATTTAGTATAAGGTCTAAGTGTGCGCTTGGTTATGCCGTTATTTCTCCCACATATACATACAACAAATAGAAAACAATCCGAACACATACCACATAACCAACTAACATAACAAGGTGGTTAGCTTGTTCCATTGACCTGTCATATACAGGATGAATTTGAAAGGTTGTACTTTGGTGTCTTACCATGGAACCATGTGTAGCAAATGAAAAAAAAAATTGGCTTCCCTATACAAATTATTCATTTTAACAATATTAGTTTGTATGGAGATTGCCATTTTTTTTTATTTGCGACACTTGGTTTCTTGGGAAGTTGTTTGATTTGAGTAGTAGAACCTCATATTAGCCCAAAGTAGAACCTTTCAAAGTTTTATATGTCATAGTAAATTCACGTTTGACTTATCCACTTTGCCCTTCTATAGTGATTCGTTTAATATATGTTGTACCGTCTTAGTTATTGCAGCAATGTGGGTCATGCCACGGAACATACTACAAGCTATTAAGTCCAATATATAAGACTCTAAATTATTAGTTAGAAAGAGCTAGGCTTTAAAATTTTATGTTCAACGCATGATAAAAAGAATCATATATTTTGTTAGTTTAAAATTGTGCAAGAAGCCGGGAAATTAAGATTCATTGACTGATCATACTTCTTACTGTTCCTGGATCGCTCAGGTAAAAATAAAACTGATTCTATGTTACTTGGTTTAGGTTTTTCATCCAGAATTGGCGAAGTTTTGAGAATTTCGAGTAAAATATTTTGTTCTCAAAAAATAACTTAGTGGTTAAGTTACTGCATAATAACCAATAGCATATTTACATATAGGCGCAGGGCAGCCATATTTACGGACGGCCCTGGAAAGTGTTAAAATCTCGCTCGACAAAAAAAATATGGACTCACTAGTTTTTACACTACATTGAACGAAAAAGTTGCCCGTGTTCTATTGCAGGTGTTCGTTTATATGCATTATTATGCTTTAGCCGGCATAGTGCGAGCGATCAATATTGTTTAAGACCAATTATTGATTGACCCCATTCATGGACTTTATAGGTCTGCTCGCCACCAGGTGGATACAAAGTCACATGTTGTGCTCCAATAAAAAAAAACAAGGCCGTACCTGGGATGGGTGACCTTTTTATACAACGAGGCTATACCATCTTACACACCGCAACAAGCTCGTCACTTGTGTTAGGTGTTGCCTCTGAATACCATAGGCGAAATAAGGACGGGTTAATCCTTCCGCTGGGCACCCAGAGGCCGTTTAAACAGTTCTCGGTAGCCAAAAACACACCCGTGGTGGTTTTTTTTTTCACGATGTAATAGATGATTGCAACAGAATCGTGTTCGCATTTTTGGACCATTTTCTATTTGATTGATTTACTCCGATTGGTTAACAGAATAAGAAATGTGACAAATTAAGCTATTGTTATTGCGATGCGATTATGACACGAATGAACTAAAGTTAATTTAAGAGATCGATTCTCTTAAATTAACTTTAATTCAATAGTGTCATAATCGCACCGCAATAACAATAGCTTAATTTGTCACATTTCTTTGCGTTTTTTCGACTCTTTATTTATACTAATCGCTTTATTATTATAATGTAAATAAATTTAGATGTTTAACGCATCGAGGCGTCCCATAGTGGCTCGACTATTTTATGAGCATTTTTATAATTCAACATTTTCCCAAATTTTAATACATATAAAATGTCGTGAGTTCGATTCCCACCCATGGCAAAAAAATATAGTAGTACGTTTTTTATGTACAGTTTGTCATGGTCTGGGTGTTTATAAAATATAAAATGTATTATATCGTTGCTTCTGGTACACATAGTACAAGCCTAGAACCTAGTTTATGACCAGAGCAATATGTGTAAATTTTCCTACAAAAAAATAATCCCGGAAATGGTAACACTGAATATGGTAACTCCGAATATGGTAACCCCTGGTGGCCCCTGCGCTCTCTATCCGGTTCAACCATAAGCCATTGGTCGGACACAAGCGAGCAATTTATTCGTAACGCGTGGCCACCCCATACACCCTTCACCGTCTCCCGCGGACTATGATAAATAGCCTGCGCCAGGCAAAGGCTTTAGGATTCTGCATTTGGCACTAGGAGAAGGAACATACGTGATATTTTAGATTAAAGTTACGGCCTGACACGGGCAAAGCGATAAAATTCCCTTACCACAGGTTTATAGCGGATTAAGAAGCCAGGAAAATCATTCGCGATATCTTAAAACATGTAAATGTTATTTTCAGTGTTTTTTTTTAATGTAAAAAGAACGTAGAGGTGTAAATATTACTTACTTGATTTATACATACATACATATTATCACGGGTGCCTTACGACGCCCGGCCCCTAGACGGCCTCTGGGTACCTCGTCGTAGCCGATGGTATGAGTCCACACCGAACATCGTCGCGATGTTTTGAACAAACTCAACAACCCATCTATAAACAGTTTCACAAGTTGATGTAGTGAAACTGGGACCGACAGCTGAACGTGCTCTCCGAGGCACTATAGTGGTGTTGTCAAACAAATGTAGGTTTTTTTAAAATTAAAAACTTATTTAACATTACTTGATTTATGATACTAAAAATATTACTTAAGTTGTACTTTCAAAACTTAACAGATTTTTTTAATATTTGCATTATGTAATTAGGATCGAGTAAATAAACTAAACCTCCATGTACTTTTAAAAAAAAAAAAAAAAAAAATTACTAAAATTTATTTAATTAGATGTTTTTTGACACTCGAGTTTGCGAATCCTTTTCCTGTGCACTTTCAGCTGAAAAGTTGCTGAAAGCGGTGTAGCTGTTTATAAGCAATTTTTTTCATTACATCTTTTCATTTATTCCGCTTATTACTTCTTTTCATTTTAAAATCATTGTTATTTTGTTTATTTAAATCTTTATTGTAAATACAAAGGCAGGCTTAATGCGGCTAACCATTCTCTATCTTCGGGAAGCAGTTAGTAAGGTGCAATACAGTAACTGAGTATAAAGCAATAATTATTGTTATTCAAAATACTTATAACTTAATGTACACTAATTAAATATATATATTATATTACCAACTACACAATGTTCTGGAATATTAAAATACTAACCTATGTAAAAAGTTTTTTAGGTAGGACGAAGGTCTCTATAACTTCGTTAGGCCGACCGACCGGTCTCGTTACCACCGCCCATACAGATGCAAATATTGTCAAGTGACCTAGTTATGTTTCGGTTTTAGTCTGTGAGTCACCGGATTTCAGGAGACTACTGCATCGATTTCTTTTCGTAGTGGTAGTATCCTTTCACGGTGCGGTTACGAAATGGGTAGTTGAATATTATAATATACTCGTAATGCAATTCGTCATTGTCGCCCTATTTCGTAATCATTTAGCCGGCATAGTGGGAGCGATCAGTATTGTTTAAGAACAATTATTGATTAACCCATCATGGACTTTGTAGGTCTGCTCACCACCAGGTAGATACAAAGTCACATGTCGTTCTCCAATAAAAAAAAAAAATAAAAAAAATGAGGTAGCTGGTAAATCGCTTGTCAAAGTCACTTATTTCTTCTTTTCATTTTCATGGTCATTGTATGTAGTAGTTTGTGTATGTATATTTACATATAAAATACATTTATGCGATTAATAACTTCGATTAATATATATTTAACTGCAAATTGTATGGCAGATATGATTGACAGGTCAATGGAACCTGCTAACCACCTAGTCTGGTCACACTAGTTGGTTATGTACTAGTTGGTTAGGGAGTGTTCTCAGGACACTATACAACTAACAAATATCTCTATACTATAGGAGTAAGAGATGATCCCACATGCAGATTCTGTGGTATGGAGCCCGAATCCATGCGGCACCTACTGTGCAACTGTGACGCTAGGGCCATCCAAAGAATCAAATACCTAGGACAGGCTTATCCGGCACCAGAAAGCTACAGGCTAACCGACCTTAGTGATGTCCTTAAATACGTCAACAATATATTTGGGGACGATACTGAGGTTTGTGGTTAATAGGAATGGGGAACACACAAAAGATCCCAAAGGGTCGAAGTGTTTTTGACTGATGTCAACCCCAAAACCAATAAGATAAGATAAAATATCTAGTATGTTCGGTTCGGTAGTATTTTTCATATTATGATTTCCAATCCATCGCGTTTAAGTTCTAAATTTGACTATTCATAAATATCTGTAAAGATTTACATGAAATAGATTATTTTGACTTTGATTTAACGTCCGATTAGGTCCAGAAAGCGACTCTAACATGTTAATCTATCCTTTACTACTATTCACCTTCCAGCCTTTCTACTCATTTAGACATTCATTTTAGTCTGTGGGTTTACCAGTTTTGAGGAGTATGGCAGATAATGATTGACAGGTCAATGGAATCAGCTAACCACCTAGTCTTACACTAGTTGGTTATGTAGTGTGTGTTCGGTTAGGTAGTAATTTTCATATTAAGATTTCTAAATTTAAGTTCTAAATCTGATATCGAGGTATAATAAATATTTGTCGTTCTTTTAATAATGAATATAAAAGCTGCCTAACCAAACGCACTCTAAGACCTCATTGTTAAACTTTTTTTTTTTGTCTATTCATAAATATCTGTAAAGATTTACATGAAATAAATGATTTGATTTGAGCCTACTGCATAGATTACTTGTTGAGGCGGTAGACTCCTTTCAGGCTGTGATTGCGAAACGGTATTGATTTACCGATAAAAATATACTCGTAATGCAAAATAGTCATTGTCGCCGCCTATTTTGTAAACGCATTATTTAGCATTTATATATAGTAGGAGCAACTAATACTGTTACACCTCACTATCTCTTAGTAGGTTTGCTTTCCAGCAGATAGGTACAGAGTTAAATGACGTGCTCTAATAAAAAAAAAAGGCGTGGATATAGTTAGTGGGGTTTTTCGCCTCGATGGCACTTGTATGGCAAATGATAATTGGATGGTCAATGAAATCAGCTAACCACCTAGTTGTACACTAGTTGGTTATGTAGCGTGCGTTCGGTTGGATAGTTTTTTTTTCATACAAATATACATGTTACGATTATGATTATAATATATAGCAGTCTAACCAAATGCACTCTAGACCTCGTTGTTAAACTTTTTTTTTACTATTTATCAATATCTGTAAAGATTTACAAGAAATAAATGATATTATTTGATTTCAAACAAATGTTATTCTAAATCGTTAAACGCGTTCATTGCCAATAACGCAAAGTTACGTTGCTATTAAATTTGGCCAGTCACGCGACGTCGAGTGACGAGCACATAATATTGTATATGAAATATAACTTCTTGGCCATAGCATAATGGCAAAAAACTTTTTAGTTTTGTTTGACTATCGAAAAGCATACTTTATGCATATCACATACATACATACATATCATCACGGGTTCCTTACGGCGCCCGAGACCGCCTAGACGGCCCCAGGGTACCCAGCGAAGGGATTTTTAATTCCACCTCGCCGTAATCCCACCTCGCCGTAGCCGATGGTATGACTCTACACCGAAAAAGTGGCTAGCTCGTCGTGATGTTTTGAATAGACTCAATAATCCATCTATAAACAGTTTCACAAGTTGGTAAAGTGAAACCGAGACCGACAGCTTAACGTGCTCTCCGAGGCACTATAGTGGCGTTGTCAACCAACTGTACATATTTTTTTAAATTAAAAACTCATTGGTACACACTGGCATTCGAACCAGGGACCTAAGTGTTTTTAAGTCCAAGGTCTAACCAACTCGGCCGCCACGTATATACATATCGCTCTTCTATAATAAAACTATTGCTTTACGATCTCGCTTAGAACATTTTTCGCCACAGAATATGCTTAGCAAACCGGTTAGTAAATACTGGAAGAGATTTGCGTCTGTCTAAACATGATAGGGTTCGATTTATTTTCCTACCGTCTCTTTATCTGAATGCCAATCGGAATTCTATTGGCCGATTTGTTTGCTTTGTCAACTTGTTGTTTTCTATTGCTCCAGCTGCATTTATTGTTTGATATAACTAATTATTATTCTATTTAATATTAATAAATAAAAGATTTATAGTAAAAGTTATATGAAGAACTTTATAAAATATTGTTTTATATTAATAATAATATGTAGGAAAATTTACACATATAGCTCTGGTCACAAACTAAACTCTAGGCTTGTACTATGTGTACTAGAAACAATCATATAATACATATTATATTTTATAAATACCCAGACCATGAAATTCGTACTAATATTTTTTTGCCATGGGTGGAAATCAAACCCACGACCTCCGGCTACAACGCCAAAGGCACAACCATTAGTCTACGAAGGCGGTCAATTTTATTATTGTATTAGAAATTATTTATCCGCCTTTTAAATTAAAAGCTGATACTCGCTTAGCGGCATTAAGTAAGCTGTTAGTCGAAGTTTAATTATTATTTTTATGTTGGTAATTGTACTCGAAAATCTTTCTGTTGTGGGTAATCTTATTGGATCAACAATTGGGTAATAAAATGTAATAATATTTATTAACAAAAACATAAATTAATTATAACAAAAATTAAACTAAATCTTAAGAAAAATAAATTAAACTAATTAAACTTATCCAAAGAAATATTATAATTACACAATATTATTTAAATAAATACTAAAATAAATATTTACAAAGAAAATAAACTATTTAAAAAAGGTAATTGGGTAATAAATAGTTTTTGTATTATAATAATATTAAACAAGTTTTTTTTTTCTATTTAAAAAAACCCCTACACTAAAAGTAATTAATACAATGACCGAAAAAAAAAAAATCTGTGAAACAGTAGACGAGTAATACTGGAAGTGCGAAAGCTCATTATATGGAGAATGCAGAGTTCGCGTTTGCGAATGCAGTAGGGAGACACTATAGTGATGTTGTCAAATATACATGGTGACTTTGAAAGGATGTACTTTGGGCTAATATGAGGTTTTACTGATCAATACGAACAACTTTTTCCATGGAACCATGTGCCGCAAATGAAAAAAAAAATTGCCTTCTCCATACAAACTAGTAATGTTAAAATGACCAATTTGTATGGGGAAGCCATTTTTTTTTTCATTTTCGACACATGGTTCCATGGGAATAGTTTGATTTGATCAGTTCACCCTGTATATTATATATTAATTTTATTTAAAAAGTTATTGCTACTAAATAAAGTAAAATAAAATAAATAATAAAATAAATAAATACCATCACGGGTGTTTTTATAGGCTCCTGAGAACCGTTTAAACGGCCTTAAGGTACCCAGCGGACGGATTAACGCGTCCTCATTTTGCCGATGGTATTCGCAGGCAACACCTAACAAGTGGAGAGCTTGTTGCGGTGTTTATGATGGTACAGCCTCGTTGTATAAAGCGGTCACCCATCCCAGGACCGGCCTTGTTGTCATCTGCTTAACCTTGTTATAAGTTGGCTTGACCACTAGGTAATATAATATATATATATATGTATAGTAAAATATATTATACGTGGTGGCCGAGTTGGTTAGACCTTGGACTTAAAAATACTTAGGTCCCTGGTTCGAATCCCAGTGTGTGCCAATGAGTTTTTAATAAAAAATAAATAAATGTACATTTATTTTGTTTGACAACACTACTATGCCTCGGAGAGCACGTTAAGCTGTCGGTCCCAGTTTCACTATACCAACTTGTGAAACTGTTTATAGATAGGTTATTGAGTCTATTCAAAACATCGCGATTAGCTAGCCACTTGTTCGGTGTAGGTAGACTCATATCATAGACCACGACGGGTGGGATTAAAAACCCCTCCGCTGGGTACCCTGTGACATGTGATGATATTTATTTATATATAGTAAAATAATATACCAAATCGTCACGGGCTCCGTAAGGCATTCATAATATCAACCAAAAACTGTTTTAAAAGGAAAATGTATTCGTTATTTTCCGTTGAAACAATTCAGGTATAATTTTTCATGTCTGTCACAAGAGTTCGCGGCTTAACGGAGCGGGTAATGTAGCGATACGACGCCATTGTTGTGTTTAAAGCGACCCCTAACGTAGGTAAATGTGGGAAAAATACTATATATTCATCACCTATAATATCTTCCATGCATATATTTGGAGGACGTGCAGTTTCTTTAATAGTAATTGTTCTGACTTAGACCTATTCTGTACAAAACCCTCTTTTGCGCGGAAAACCCTAGCCAGATCATTCTGTGAGAGAATTTAGTTTTAGGTATAATTGGTAATTTTGTTTGCACTTCTTTTTTGTTATTTGTTTTTTTTTTTGTTTATATTTTTGTTTGGTATAAGACTATTATTATGCATTACGTTACATTTATATGTGTAAACTTATTAATGGCCTTATATTAAAATACTATAACTAACTATATATTTGTTAGCCGTAAGTTTACCTGAAATGAAATAAATATAAAAAATAAAAATAAATAAAAAAATCGTTGATTTCATCAACTGGTGTACACAAATTGACAGGGGAAGGAGTCAGCTTTTTAATTAGATATTTAATTGTGTTAGCTGGCAATACAAGTAAATGTATACTATGGTATTGTTTAAATATGTATTACTAATATTATAATTATTGATTTTTGTTTTTTCAACATTGGATAAACCTATGCCTATATAAATACAAAAAAAAACAGTTCTTAGTCAACATTTTTTTTTGTAATTTTGAGATAAAGTAATAATATTAAGTAGGTAGGACATTTTACACATAATGGCAGGGTGATTACGCGCAAAACGCTTAGCTAAACTTCAATCGATATGATACAATTCTGACGTAATGTCCAAACTGGTGACATTGAAAATTTACAGATATCTAAGTCATGGTTAAACTTAAGCTTACCGTTGTGGGCGTATTTCGGTCTACTGGTCACAAACTGAGCTACGGTAGATTTGTACTATGTATACCAGAAATAACGAGAGCAAGAATTGAACCCACGACCTCCGGATATAAAGCTAACGGCGCAACCACTAGATCATGGAGGTGGTCAAATTTTGTAACTGCACCAGAAGGAAGACTATCACCTCGACAAGAAAGCAATAGTCTCCTGAAAACCGGTGAATAGAACCAAAAACTAAAACCAAAACCGACTAGGTCACTTGAAGGTTTATAATGAAAAAACGTTAATCAGTCATAATACAACGAGGAATGTAAAATATTTTGGGAAACTACTATGCACTCTGATATGACAATTCCACACAATAGCAATAAAATTACTAACCAGAGTTATTTGATTGATATTTCAATACCATAAAATATATTTTTTATTGGACACGACATGTAACTTGTGACTACCTGGTGCTGAGCAGACCTACAAAGTCCATGAATGGGGCCAATCAATAATTGTTCTTAAACAGTATTGATAGCTCCCCACTATGCCGGCTAAATAATGCGATTATGAAATGGGGGGCGACAATGATGAATTGCATTACGAGTATATTTTAATATACTCGCTGCCTTATCGTTAATCCAACTACCCATTTTGTAACCGCACCCTGAAAGGAGACTACCACCTCGACAAGAAATCGATGCAGTAGTCTCCTGAAAACCGGTGAACCCACAGACTAAAACCGAAACATGACTAGGTCACTTGACGGTCGGTCGGCCTAACGAAGTTATAGAGACCTTCCTCCCACCTAAAATTACAATAAGAATACAATCTTTAAAGTAAAGAAATAGAAAAGTGTATAATATATGAAACACTGAGAAAAGAAATAAAAAAACTATATTCATCTAAGATTAAAGTAATTTCAATAGTTATAATTAATCTACAGAATAATTGTGAACAATTATACAAAGATAACATTGAAATTATGCAAAAAGAAGCTGCCATAAACATAACTAAAATAGTATTAAGATTTATATCAAACATATCAACAACAAATGAAATTAATATACAAAACGTATATAATATTAACGAACAATGATTGCTCTACTAGTGACAAATAAAACATATTAAAAGAACATTTTATTCCATTCGGCAGATGGACGAATGTTATAAAATGAAGAGAAGCAGCAGTGGGTTCAACGGTTTCCAGAAGATTATTACATCGATTTCTTGTCGAGGTGGTAGTCTCCTTTCAGAATGCGGTTACGAAATGAGTGGTCGAATTGATGATAAGATATACTTAATACAACTCGTCTTTGTCGCCGCCCAATTGGTAATCGTATCTTTAGTCGGCATAGTGGGAGCAATCAATGACGTTTAAGAACAATTATTGATTGACCCCATTCATGGACTTTGTAGGTCTGTTCACCACCAGGTAGATACAAAGTCACATGCCGTGCTCCAATAAAAAAAAAGCAAGCTGTGAGAGAAATAACTTCTCGAAATAATATACTGACTGCCATACAATTATATTGAGAATCGGTTGGACATCTGAAGCCGAGTCCCAGACAAGGGCGTGGACCAACTCGACTTCCATTGTATAATAAATTGCAGAATTCCTCTTATTTATGTGAAGTCCCCACTTGAGATTGTGCTTAAATCTGGTTACTGAGACAACGAATAATGTATAGATAGTACAATATTTATAATAATAATCATCTTCATACACAATCTTAAAGGTTATCTGGTAGATAATGCCTAAGGCCTTTGTACATAAATTTTGTTTATCGTTGTGTAAAAAATCATATTACCTACACGTTACAGGAGTTTTTACAATAGAGGTAGGTATTATTGATTTATGAGAAGTATGACGAATAAATGTATAAATTTGATTTTTTTGATAATAAAAATATTTTTAAATATAAATTTTGATTGAATATTGTTATAATTCTGCACGAACCTCACCTCAGGCCTAGAGCCTTGAGAGTTGAGGCCATCTGAGCCCTCGTCTCAGGCATCATCCTGAGAAACGAGGTCTCGCCTTATCGTGTGCGACTGCTGCTGCAGTCGTGCTTGCAGCTGCTGCCATCGTGCCGCCGCCCCTCTGCTGCTTCCTGCCTACTACTGCTGCCGTCTACGTGCCAGTCTGCGTGCCAGTCGACGTGCCAGTTCTCAAGTATGTTCCTCATCGGTCCATCCAATCTTCCCTTACTTTACGGTCAGAGTGTTAGTTCATTATAATATATCCATTGTAAGCTCCTTTGGTTTAGGTAGATCTTTAAATAGTTACTGTCTTCAAACTCAAAACCAACTTAAACTGTAAATATTTATTTTAAATACATTTCTTTTAACCCAGTTAATATTTCTTTTAAAATTAAAACCCGCCCGCTACAACAGTTACATTAATGCCGCTAGATCACATTATAAGAGTAATTTTAGGTTTAATTACTGACCTGTATTATTAGACCGCGAATGTATTTATACAGGGTGAATTTGAAAGGATGTACTTTGGGCTAATATGAGGTTCTGCTGATCAAATCGAACAACTTTTCCCATGAAACCATGTGTCGCAAATGAAAAAAAATTTGGCTTCCCCATACAAGTTGGTCATTTTAACATTACTAGTTTGTATGGAGAAGGCAATTTTTTATTTATTTCCGGCACATGGTTCCATAGGAAAAGTTTTTCGTATTGATCAGCAGAAACTCATATTAGCCCAAATACACCCTTTCAAAGTCACCATGTATAAAAGGATTTTATTCAAACATTTATTCAGTTGGAGGCAGATATTTATTATCATGCATTTTTTTCAAATTCTGCGCTTTCTAAATACAATTATAAGGGAGAGTCTGTGGTTAGTTAGACATAGACACACCCCAAAATAATAAAGTTGCGAAAGGGTAAACAAACATATAAACTTCCCACATATAGCTAGTGTTGTGCTAAAATAATTTACCGTATTTACTTGCCCAGTATTTAACATAAAAAATAAAATGGCCGAATTGCTGGAAGTGAGTCAAATTGCTGGAAGTGCTGATATACGTGGTGGCCGAGTTGGTTAGACCTTGGACTTATAAACACTTCGGTCCCTGGTTCGAATCCCGGTGTGTACCAATGAGTTTTTAATTAAAAATAATTATGTATATTTGTTTGACAACACCACTATAGTGCCTCGGAGAGCACGTTAAGCTGTCGGTCCCGTTTCACTATACCAACTTGTGAAACTGTTTATAGATGGGTTATTGAGTACACGGTATGTGACTTTGTATCTACCTGGTGGTGATCAGACTTACAAAGTCCATGAATGGGGTCAATCAATAATGGTTCTTAGCTAACATTGATTGCTCCCACTATGCCGTCTAAATGATTCGGTTAAATGAAATGGGCGGCGACAAAGACGAATTGCATTACGAGTATATTTTAATATTATACTCGCTGCCTTATCATAACCGCACCCTGAAAGTAGATTACCACTTCGACAAGAAATCGATGCAATAATCTCCTGAAAACCGGTGATCCCAAAGACTAAAACCGAAACATGACTAGGTCATTTGACGGTTTTTGCATCTGTATGGTCGGTCGGTCGGCCAAAGAAGTTATAGAGACCTTTCTCCCACCTAATGTATAATGAAATGATTTTTATTTATACATACAAACATATCATCACGGGTGCCCGAGACTGCCTAGACGGCCCCAGGGTACCTATCGGAGGGGTATTAATCCCACCTCTTCGTAGCCGATGGTATGAGTACACCGAACAAGTGGCTAGCTCGTCGCGGTGTTTTGAATAGACTCAATAACCCATCTATAAACAGTTTCACAAGTTGGTATGAAAACCGGGACCGACAGCTTAACGTGCTCTCCGAGGCACTATAGTGTGACGTTGTCCTACCTACAGGTCATAAATTGGCTGTGAGATAAAATCAACGTACATACAAATAAACTAAAATTATATTATACTAAACAAACCTGACTATATACAATTATGAAAGGCGAATGAGAGAGAGACAGAGTGGGTTCTATCAACATCCAGAGTATTCCAACAGAAAGAGTGTTACTGCCCTGATTATACGACGATCGGGGATAGTGCAGTGTGCTCCAGAGATCAGACCGTGGCAGACCAAGCTAGGCAGATGGGGACGTGGCCAGCCGTGACGTCTATGTTAGGGCGAGTAGACGGTGGAGGACCAGACTCCGGAGAAAATATCCAGGCTGGGGCTCAGCTATGCAATGCTAAGGCGATTGCTTTTTTAGAGCAGACGGTAGTAAACCAGGCTCCGAAAAAGGATCCAGGCCTGGATCTACCCGTGGCGTGACTTCAGCGGTGGTTTCTCCACCATTAACGTAGTTCCTGAAATCAGTCGAAGGGCCCCCCTAAGCGTACTGCTCGCAGCACTCGTTTTAAAAAAAAATCGTTTCAAATGGGTGGTTGAAATGACAATAAGCCAGCGAGTATATTAAAATATATTCGTAATGCAATTGGTATACGTGGTGGCTGAGTTGGTTAGACCTTGGACTTAAAACACTTAGGTCCCTGGTTCGAATCCCGGTGTGTACCAATGAGTTTTTAATTTAAAAAAAATATGTACATTTGTTTGACAACACCACTATAGTGCCTCGGAGAGCACGTTAAGCTGTCGGTCCCAGCTTCACTATACCACACTTGTGAAACTGTTTACAGATGGGCTATTGAGTCTGTACAAACATCGCGACGAGCTAGCCACTTGTTCGGTGTAGATTCCTACTATCGGCTACGAGTTGGGATTAAAAACCCCTTCTATGGGTACCCTGAGATATACAGGGTGAATTTTTCGACTGTGTCTTCAAGGCACAGCCTATTTGGTTTTTTTAAGCGACACTATCAGCTGGTGCAAAAACAGGTTGAATTTTTTTTTTTCAAAATGTACCCACCGGTTCGATTCCCGGCTGGGAGAATCATTTTTTTTTAAATCTAATGATGCAGTTTTAATTTTAATAAAAATCGGTCCCGAGACTCCTTTGAGCATTTTCCGCTATTCCTTGTAGTTTAGGATTTGGACTTGAAAAATTCAGCCTGTATAGCTAGTTAAACAATAAACGATCGAAAAATTTTGCCTGTATAGCTAGTTAAACAATAGACGATCGAAAAATTCAGCCTGTATAGCTAGTTAAACAATAAACAATCGAAAAATTCAGCCTGTATAGCTAGTTAAACAATAAACGATCAAAAAATTCAGCCTGTATAGCTAGTTGAACAATAAACAATCGAAAAATTCAGCCTGTATAGCTTATTAAACAATAAACGATCGAAAAACTCAGCCTGTATAGCTAGTTAAACAATAAACAATCGAAAAATTCAGCCTGTATAGCTAGTTAAACAATAAACGATCGAAAAATTAGAGGATTTTCTTTCACATTCTCAAAATTAAAATTCGTTTAGCAATTCAAACACGCGCGGTGGATCGCTTAGGTAGGCAGGCTTCAGTGAGCGATTTTTCAGTGAGTAAACATTCTCGCGTTCGTTAATATATCTTCATTAATCACTGAAACTCGAGTACTTGTGGCCTTTTCTGAAATTTGGGCAAACAAAATGTATGTTTGTCTTTTTAAATGAGATGTTTACTTTGACGTGTGAGGCTTAGGCCATATTACTTCTTCTGTGCTTAGGTTTAATTTAAAGCTTAGTTTTTTATTTTAAAGATTATTTACTTCTGAAACTGGAGCCGTTGATAATGTAGGTATTCGATTCCCACTCGATTCTTACATCAGTACGTTTTTCTCAGTGTGCCATAGTCTGGATGTGAAATATAGTATGTATTAGTGTCATTGTTTGCACACATAGTATAAACCTAGAGCTTAGTTTGTGACCAGAGATATATCCTGTTTCTTTTAACAAAAACGTTTGTGAAAGTCAGGAAAAATGAAAATTAATAAAGTCATTAACTTTATTTCCCTTCTATCATAGACCCCACGAAACGTTTTTAGCAATTCGTATCTTAATCATTGTAGATGAAGATTTTTTTTGTCAATCTATCATTAGGTACATTTATAAGAAAAACCAAAATAAGGCTTCAAGGCCATATTTTTTTTTTTACACATATTGATCTGGTCACAAACTAAGCTCTATGCTTGTACTATGTGTCCAGAAACAGTGATATAATACATATTATAATTGTATAAACACCCAACCCATGACAAACTCTACAGAAAAACGTACTGATATTTTTTTGCCATGGGTGGGGATCGATCCTACGACCTCCGGATACAACGCCAAAGGCGCTACTGTCTACGGAGGCGGTCAAATTATATTTACCATTTTACAAAAATATAAAAAAGAGTATTTTAAGTAAGAAATACATATACCTATATCTCTAGTAAGAAATATCCCTATATTGCATGAGATTTTAATAGATATATAAACTGTTACTAGTAGTAATTATCTATCTTATATGTTCTACTTTAATTAGCTGTAGTTTAACTGCTAAACTCATTAAAGAAGAGATATAACTTAGACTTCAAGTTATGTTAAAACTTGCAAATCCTTCTGATTCCTTCTTAATATTCTAATCTACCTAACAATTTAACAGTTGTTGTTGTTTTTTTTTAAATATTATTGGCTTTATTCATAAAAACTTATTTTCATTGAAGAACACTTTAGTTAAAATAGGTTTATGCCCGATTTCACTAACTCTAAGGGAGCCTAGAACTAAGTTAAGGGACAATTTTAAATCAGAGAAAAAATACTACCTAGCATTAATGTAAACGTATTATGAACCTTTAATGGTACCAATTAATGCTAAGTGGCCGAGCCTTACATCAATGAGAAATGTGTGTGTGGCGCATGCCTTGTTTTTGTTTGTTTTTTTTTTGTAAGTATTGTTGTTTTGCAGAATACTATGAAAGCCTCAATTTAGAAATATTTTATGTGATGCATGCCTTAATTGTAAGTTCTATTTGTTTTGTTAAATATTGAGGGAACAACTATTAGAAAAAACAATTACCCAATATTGTGAAAAAGAAGAAAAAAAATGAGGTAGACTGACTACCCATAGTCTGACAGACAGTCCCCTGTAAATCACATTGTTTATAATATGAATAAAGAATTTACTATTATTATTGTTATAATTAATGACAGTTGTTTCATAGCAAATATGTCAAAATTCTTATTTAGGGGCTCCTTTACAGTTAGGGATCGTTGGTGAAAACGGGCATAGTCTCTTTTTCAAGAACTCAAATAAGTTTTTATGAATGGTGTATGTCTAAAAAAGATTTATGTTATATGTAATTTGTTGGAGTTATTTATTTATTTGTTTTATACTAACCCCCGTATTCTAAGACGTATCGTTAACTCTACTTTACACTCAAGGAACGTCTGTCTCTTTCCACCAAATGTCAACTATAAAAAGCAAGTTGAGACAGATGCTCCTTGAGTGAAGAGTGGAGTTAAGGAAACGTCTTAGAATACGGGGGTAAGCTACTGTATTGCTCAAACCTCACTTATTAACTGATTTGATTGTCCCGAAGGTTTGACTGGTATAGAATGCGTAGCGGCATTAAGTCCGCCTTTGTATTTTGTATACAATAAATTTATTTATTTAAACACTTTATTGCACAGTAAACAAATGTTATGTATAAAGGAAAACTTAATGCCTTGGCCATTATCTACCAGCTAACCTTTAAGATAGGGTTCAAAGTCGGGTGCTTAATTTTAATAAACTTACGTATATAAATTAGTATAAGGCATACATATTACTATACTTATATATATATATATATATATCTTCACGGGTGCCTTACGGCGCCCGAGACCGCCTAGACGGCCCCAGGGTACCCAGCGGAGGGGTTTTAATCCCACCTCGTCGTAGCCGATGGAATGAGTCTACACCGAACAAGTGGCTAGCTCATCGCGATGTTTTGAATAGACTCAATAACCCATCTATAAACAGTTTCACAAGTTGGTATAGTGAAACCGGGACCGACAGCTTAACGTGCTCTCCGAGGCACTATAGTGGTGTTGTCAAACAAATGTACATAATTTTTTTAATTAAAAAACTCATTGGTACACACCGGGATTCGAACCAGGGACCTAAGTGTTTTTAAGTCCAAGGTCTAACCAACTCGGCCACCACGTATATCTATATTAAACACCTATATTACTATACTTAAACATATATAATTATAATAGAATATATACATATAATAGCTACATAATAAATAATACACACATATATACATATATGTACACTACCCAAATAAAGTGGAAAATATATATTAATACATAGGTACCACACAATAGATATCGAGATAAACATTTATCCATTTTGTTTTTTACAAAACATTTATATAGTATATCAAGAGTTTTTTTCTATAAACCTCTTAAGACACACACACTGTAACTGCTTCACCTGAAAGACCCTAAACCACATGTAAATCGGTCCAATAGTTTTAAAGTTAAAAGGTAACAAACAAAGAAGCTAAAAACTTTACATTATTGTCTTTATATTTTAGGTGGAAGGAAGGACTCTATAACTTCGTTAGGCCGACCGACCGGTCTCGTTACCACCGCCCATACAGATGCAAAAACCGTCAAGTGACCTAGTCGTGTTTTGGTTTTAGTCTGTGGGTTCATTGGTTTTCAGGATATTACTGCATCGATTTCTTGTCGAAGGTAGAGTCTCCTTTCACGATAAGGCGAAGGCGAGCATATTAAAATATACTCGTAATGCAATTCGTCTTTATCGCCGCCTATTTCATAATCCATCATTTCGCCGGCATAGTGGGAGCGATTAATGTTGTTTAGGGACAATTATTGATTGACCTCATTTATTGACTTTGTAGGTCTGCTCACAGGTAGATGCAAAGTCACATGCCGTGCTCCAAATAAAAAATAAATAAAAAAAACATTTTTGGGAGTTGCTCTAGTATTTATATTTTTCTGGTTTTTAGTAAATTGTCAAGATGAAATTCCCGCTATTTTATAAACTCAATTTTAAACTCTGGTCATTATATAAAAACAAAGTAAAGAAATTACAAGTAATATAAAACCGATATTGCGAATCGGTTTTCAAACTTTTATAGCGAATAATTCTTGGCTATGGAAGCAATAACCGTTTAGCGATTATTACAAAAGGAAACGTCTGTTCGTTCCCAAAGGAAGACGTTCTTTTAATTTTATTATAGTGCACTCGGAAGATACAAAGTAGTTATATTATTGCTGTTTTTTTATGAGACAATGTTCTTAGCTATCCATGGCTTCACCGTGTGGGTGCCGAGTCCATCGCGTGGTTGGAAGGCAGAGGAATGAACTGCAGCGTTCCCGGACTTGAGACCGCGAAGTAGGTTTAAAGGCCTTTTGAACTCTCACCTGCACTTTATTTTATTATAGTGCTCTTGGAAGATACAAAGTAGTTAGATTATTGCTGTTTTTTTATGAGACAATGTTCTTAGCTATTCATGGCTTCACCGTGGGTGCCGAGTCCATCGCGTGGTTGGAAGGCAGGGGAATAAACTGCAGCGTTCCCGGACTTGAGACCGCGAAGTAGGTTTAAAGGCCTTTTGAACTCTCACCTGCACTGTGTTCATTACCCTCTCTACTCAACCAAATACTATGATCCTATAGTTTCTATTTTTAACAGACTTTTTTCTATAAAATGGGTTTTTGATAGTAATACTAGCTGACCCAAACAAAATTCGTCTGCGCAAGCAATGGAAGCTCTTAAAAGGAATATAGTTCCCCCTTTTTCCCATCATATTTTATTGATGCTCCGCTCCTTTTCGTCGTAGCGTGATGTTATATAGCATATAGCCTTCCTAGATAAATGGGCTATCTAACACGAAAATAATTTTCAAAATCGGTTCAGTAGGATAACCCCCTACAACCTTACAAACTTTATCTACTAACTTTATTAATATAGATAATAGAATGAATGATACTGGGTGTTTTTGTTACAGTGGTAATTTTTTTAATACTATATTCTATGATAAAAAACACATATTGCACACACCTTCCTTTTAGTATCGTCTATATAAAAATATTAAGATAAACTGACTTAAAGTACAAAATCGTTTCAACTTTTATAAACTTACAATTAAATCACGCCTTTGCCATTATGTTTTTAACCTATTCTATTTGCTTGATTTTTTTTTTAGCTTTTTGTACCCTATTTATTAAAAAAAATAGGTTCTATAAGTAAGTAAGATAGGTAAATACGTATCATCTATATAATTAAAAAAAAAAGGCCTCTTGTAAAAAAACACTCAATGGTACACACACTGTACATATATACACCGTTTAATTTAAAAGAAATCGCATCTAAATATAATATATCTCATCTTACTCAGTGATAAGATAGTGTATTCTATTAGTAAAAAAAATATGGGTCCAGTAGTTTTTGAGTTTTTTCATCACAAACAAAAATACAATTCTTTTCTCTTTGTAATATAACATGATAAAGTTCTAGAAATTATTCGTGAAGCTGTATGTTCCAGTATTGCTAGAGACAAAAAAGGATTATCAACAAATGAAAGAACTACTTTTGTAAAGGAAAGACAACACAAGAAAACTTAAAGTAAACCTTTCTCAATCCTGGACAAAGCTCCAGTCTGGAAAATTTACATGGATACATTCAAAACAAAATTCTAGGCAAACTAGCAGCTTCAGCCTATAGACCAGACATAATGGTATAAGCACGGTGCTTGAAGAAAGTAATACTTATAGAACTCAGCGTTTCGTGGGAAACAAACATTGCTAAGGACCACACCATCAAGTCGAACAAATACTTTGATCTCACAATCGATATTACTAGAAACGGATTTAAAACTCAACTCTATGCAGTGGAAGTCGATTCAAGAGGAATTCCAGAAAAGTTTGCATGTCTATTGAAGGATCTTGGCCTTCCGAGATCAGCCGTTGGAACTTTTATGGAACGTGTATCCAAGATGGCGCTAACAGGATCATATAGTATTTGGTTCAGTAGAGAGGGTAGTGAACACAGTGCAAGTTAGAGTAAAACGGCCTTTAAAATAAATTCACTAGGTAAATAGCGGTCTCAAGTCCGGACACGCTGCAGTTTCCCTGCCTTCCATTCACGTAATTTGACTTTGATTTAACGCAGACGTAGTAAATTAGAAGTTCTGTTTATGGACGATTCAGACGATACTACAATAAATTTTCAGACACTTCAGAGGTATTTGACCTGTGTGTGTGCGTCACAAGACACTGTCCGAAACGATATTGATTTGTCTGGCTGCATCTCAAAGTCCATAAAAAAATCATTGAAATCTTCTTTTAATAAATCAAATTTTATAATAAAATATTTAATATTAGTTGGCAACTTTGATATTGAAAAAAATTAAAAGGTTGTATTTTGGGTAATATGAGGCTCTGCTGATCTAAATCATAAAATAAAACCATGTGTCGCAAATGAAAAAAAAAATGGGTTCTCCGTACAAATTGGTTCACATTTAGGATAAATATGTTCATATAATATGTAATTTTAGGTATTTTATAATCTGAAATAATATGTCGAATAATAATAATATGTCGAACAAATTACACATATTGCTCTGGTCACAAACTAAGCTCTAGGCTTGTACTATGTGTACCAGAAGCAACGATATAATACATATTATATTTTATAAACACCCAGACCATGACAAACTGTACAGAAAAATCATACCAATATTTTTTGCCATGGGTGGGAATCGAACCCACTAAATCTACTCGTATGATATAATAATAATTTATTATTATGATTACATTTAAGAATGTGGCCATAGCACTAACTGCATTTCCGCGTTGTATGGCCATTGATATTCGTTGGCCTAAAAGAAAACCAGAACGCGGATCCCCTGTTACCTGTTTAAGCTTTTTACCTAAAGACAATATAAAGGATTTTGCGGACTTAGACCAAGTACCCATTGTCTCGACAATGAATGGGACAAAAAAATAGGAATTTGAAATTTGAGTGTATTTGTTAATTTCTTTTATGGCATAGGCTTTAGCGGCAAATCAGGCCGATTTGGAAGACCCTGAGGTATACGAGGGAGCCAGAGTGTCCACACATGCAGCGTCCCATAATAGACTTTCGGAATTTCTGCTGATAATAAAGCTGATTTTATAATAGAGTTGAGAGCTGCATTTATTTATTTATTTTAAATTCTTTATTGCACAAAATTGTACATAGGCGAGCTTAATGCCTTAGGCATTTTCTACCAGCTAACCTTTGAGAGAGTGAAATATGCTTAGGGTGCGGAACTTTCGATAGAAGGATATACATATAATTTTAACAATGATGCATTAGATGCATAACAATACTTATACTACTTAAATACTGTATATAATATAATAAATGTAATAAATAAACATACATACCATACCATACAAAAATTGTCACTTAGATCTGGTTTAAGCGTTCAGATAATGAGCAGTGAGCAAGCGTTTAAACACCCCGATGGAAGGGGCTGATCTTATAGTCAGAGGAAGCAAATTCCACTGGCGAGCAGCTGACACCGTAAACGAATCTGAATATTTGGAAGAGACGTGTGACGGGATTTTTAGAAGGTTATTGACAGAGGAACGGAGGGGGCATGTCTGGATATTCTTCCTGCAGATCTACTGCAACTGAAACCGTGGTGGCCAAGTTGGTTATTTCTGCATTACTAGTTTAGTATACGTGGTGGCCAAGTTGGTTAGACCTTAGACTTAGGTCCCTGGTTTAAAACCCGTTATGAACCAATGAGTTTAAAATCTAAAAATGTATGTACATTTGTTTAACAACACCACTATAGTGCCTCGGAGAGCACGTTAAGCTGTCGATCCCAGTTTCACTATACTAACTTGTGAAACTGTTTATACTCGTAGATGATAGATTATTCAGTCTATCCAAACATCGCGTTTTTTGCATAATTATGGGTGCTAATTGAATCCGATAAGCCAAGCGAAGCTTTACAGGCATTTATGAAAAGTAAAATAAAAATCAGGATTATAATATAAGGTCCAAATGTGCATCGCCTAGGTCGTCATTCCTCCCACAGACAAATATTTAAAATATAATAAAAAATAAACAAATAGTGAACTATTAAACTATTGTCCTTGCGGGAGAAAAAAAAACAACCAAACCGAACACAGTACATAACCAACTAGTTCAAGACTAGGTGGTTAGCTGGATCCCTTTACCTGTCAATCGTCTTGACAGTCCTGCAAAAGTGCTGCCAAGGCGACCAATCCAACAGACTATATTTACGCCCCAAATATATATTACATATAAGTAATCACAATATATATACAAACAAGTAGATAGATGGAAAGTATTTTTTAGTGCGCAAACACAGATTGCAGGTCCCGGAGAAACGCTGGAGAATAGAAATGTTATATAAAAAGATCAATCATCTTTACTACTCGTATACTTAATATCCTGTTTTGTAACCGCACCTCGGATAAGTACTTTAAAGAATATCTACTCCGATAGATCATATCATATCATAGCAGTCATAGATGTCAAACCTAACTAGGTAAATAGCAATATCTTCTTAATAATCAAAGGCGTAGGGTAGAAAATCAAATGATATAAATTTGGATAACTTATTTCTTAGCGGTAGGTATTTCGGACCGAATTAGTGCTAAAAAATAAGGATCTAAATTGTATATTAAGGAGGCCGCTGTGGTCTCAACATTTCTCTATTATTTGGATTAAAAAATATTTGAAGCCATTCAAATAAAATATAATCCCACATTTTTTGTAGTAAAAGATTTGTATTTTGTTTTTGTCTTATCCTTTTTGTGACATAGTGGTCTAAGATTTATATAAACTTAAAAAAAACAGCATCTTTAGATTTGTTTTCCTGCAGTAATACCAATAAAATGATCTATTATAAGAGTTTTAAAAGAAATCCTTTATAGATACAGTTAAAGCTAAGTCACGTATGCAATAATAAAACCTTTTTGTGAATAAATACATGCTTAAGTATGTATGTACAATCCACTGTAATATTTATCCCTATAAAGGCTGTATAAGTGCTTTAATAAATCTACTTGAAATATTACAGAGGGATAAAGTGAAATTATTAATTGCAAATTTATTTTAATAACTTCAATATATGAATATCCTAATAATTAATATTCATTCGAATAAAATAAGGAATTTATAAAATTGTGTAATCTATACTATAATATTATAATGCTGAAGAGTTTATTTGTTTAAACGCGCTAATCTCAGGAACTACTGGTTCGAATTAAAAAAAATGTATTAGTGTTGTATAGCCCATTTAACGAGCTATGCTATAGATAGGCTATAACATCACGCTATGACCAATAGGAGCGAAGGAACAATGAAAAACTTTGCAAAAACGGGGAAAAAATATTCCTTTCGAGAGCTTCCGTTGCGTGCGCTACGTAAACGGGTCTAAGTCGCGCGGGTTAGCTAATCAAAAATAAAATGTTTTTTTCTTATTCGTATGTAACTTTATTTATCAAGTCAATCAATCTAACAAATCTACATTAGCCTGCCTACTTTATTTATCTATTTAAAAACTTTATTGCACAAAGTAAGGCGGATTTAAGGTAATCATTGATGATTACCTACTTATTTATACTTAATTTATACTAATAGTGTACTGTGTAGTTATGTACATTGGTACAGTAACAAATAAGCTGCCATAGGGTGTTCTACCCATGCTGATCAGTGGGGTGCATTTTGAGTATGCTACTATATATATTATATATATATGCTATATAGCATAAGTCAATCAATAGCTGTGCCCCTCTTTTAGTTTGTGTGAAGCACTAGAGTTTTTTACTTGCTGGTTTCTTTTTCTCCGGAGTGTCTCTGAGGGGATCGACTTTACAGTTAGTGTTTATGCCCTTAAAAATACCGATCCTTATACCTTTACTTATATGTGATTGGTTACTTAGCTTTTATTTACAATAAATATTTAAGGCATGAAGATCGGTGAAGTTGGTCGCCTTGGTGGCTCTCTTGTATGGCAGATAATGATTGACAGGTCAATGAAATCAGCTAACCACCTAGTCTTACACTAGTTGGTTATGTAGTGTGTATTCGGTTCGGTAGTAATTTTCATATTAAGATTTCCATTCCATCGTGTTTAAGTTTAATTAATATTTGTCGTTCTTTTGTTAATAAATAGCTACCAAACGCACTCTAAGACCTCATTGTTAAACTTTTCTTTTTTTTGACTATTCATCTGTAAAAGTTTACATCAAAAAAATGATTTTGACTTTTTTTTTTTTGAATGCTGCTATAAGCATTCAAAACCAGTCAAACCTTAAATAGGTAACATCGTTATCTTACCTTCATATTAACTGCCGGTTTTCTAATCGCAACCTGAAAGGAGACTATCACCTCGACAAGAAATAGTACGCTCCTAAAAACCGGTAAACCCACCGACTAAAACCGAAACCTGACTTGACTAGAAGGATCTTGGCTTTCCAAGATCGGCCGTCGGAACTTTAACACAACGTGTTTCCAAGATGGCGCTGAAAGGATCATATAGTTCGCGGTCTATTATTTTTCTAAGTAAATAAATTTATATATAAATTTACGTATTGTAATTTAACCCCTTTCGAGTGCTATTTACTTCCTTTATATTTATTGAGTGAGTCGTGACGATGGCAAAAGGCCTGACGGCATGACCATGGTGTAAGGGTCGATCCTTAGTGTGGGACGCCACCTGCACGGACACATTAGCTCCATCTAATTTACAGCTCACCTCTGTTTCCTCTGGGCCGCAGCTCTTAAAGCACAATATTTGAAACACGATAAATATTCCCAGCTCGCAGACCACTTTGAATTTCTGGCCTTTCCATTGGAAACTTTAGGCCCCTGGTCACCTGATGCTTTAGCATTTTCTCAATCATTGGGAAAATTGCTAATAGAAAAATCAGGTGACCGACGTGCTAGAGCCTACTTTTTCCAACGCATAGGGCTAGAAATTCAAAGAGGCAATGCGGCTGCAGTTCTCGGCACCTGCGCGGCTCCAGAAGAACTCAATGAATTATATTCATTAATTTAATTTTTAATATACCTAATATAATTCATATAAATGATGACCAAATTTATTGTTATTATGAAGTGTTAAACAATAACTATAAATATTAGTAACTTCATTGCAATTAAATGAAGTTTTTAACAATTTTGTTATCGGCATTAAATTATCGCCTTTCTTGTATATTATTAAATAATTCACCACAAATACTTTCCTCCTGTCTATTTTTTTTAAGAATAAATTTATAGGTGGAGCGGGTGATTTTTCAGGCATGTTAATAAGTCATTGAATAGACTCGATGTTTGAATATACTTTTTATCAGCTTCAAAAGTAAGTATAGTGAAACTGGGACTGATAACTTAACATGCTATCTGAGGTACAATCTAGTCATAGTCGCTATCCTCCGGTTGATGGGAAGACCTATCAGCAGCTCCAGCTCCCGTTATCTGTTGGAGAAATGAGATTTGTTACGAAAAAATAAAGGAATAAGGAAGAAAATAAGGGACATGATGTTATTTTCACTCAAGCGCTCTGTTATGGTGTCAATAGGGATATTAATTAATGAAAATCACTTAAAATTCCGAATAAAGGACTAGGTATTGTCCTTTATTTATAAATATTTAAAAAAGCGGCCCTAGCCTAGTGGTTTGGTCACTGCGCAACTGATAACAAAGTTAAGCAATGACAAGAAGACCGGTCCTGGGATGTGTGACCGCTTTATACAACGAGGCTATACCATCATAAACGCCGTAACAAGTTCGCCACTTTTTAGGTGTTGCTTCCGAAATACCATCGGCGAAATGAGGATGGGTTAATCTCTCCGCTGGGTACCCTGAGGCCGTTTAAACGTTTTTTTTTTTTACTATTATTAGGAATGAAAATAAGGACGTCCTTTAAATTAAAGAACCTCTGACAGCCCTAATTCCGTTCAACCTAAAAATAATATGCTGATGGCTACAGTGACGCATAACGGCTGGTTATTAGTAAATTTAACCATACCATCGGCTACGGCGAGGTGGGATTGAAAACCCCTCCGCTAGGTACCCTGAGGCCATCTAGGCGGTCTCGGGCGCCGTAAGGCACCCGTGATGATATTTTTTTTTTTTTAATGGCTGTTTTTATTATACCTTGTGGCCGAGTATATACGTGGTGGCCGAGTTGGTTAGGCCTTGGACTTAAAAATACTTAGGTCCCTGGTTCGAATCCCAGTGTGTACCAATGAGTATTTAATTCAAAAAATGTATGTACATTTGTTTGACAACACCATTAAAGTGCTTCGGAGAGCTGTTCGGTCCCGGCTTCACTAAATCAACTTGTGAAACTGTTTATAGATGGGTTATTGAGTCTATTCAAAACATCGCAACGAGCTAGCCCACTTGTTCGGTGTAGACTCATACCATCGGCTACGACGAGGTGGGATTAAAAGCCCCTCCGCTGGGTACCCTGGGGCCGTCTAGGCACGTAAGGCGGCGTAAGGCACCCGTGATGATATGTATATGTATGTATGTTTTTATTAGTAAATTTATTTGGCATAATTATCATTATAATAATATTACTAGCAAATTACACTTTGTTTCAAAAACATGAATATAGATCGAAAACCTAACGAATGGCCGTCGGCTATTTTGTGGTAGCAAGTTATTTTAGCACTAATTAGTTGGGTAATAGGTTATATAAAGTGGGTAAATAATGTGGTAAATTTGAAAAGGGTCTTGTTTATGTCCTGAACTGTAAATTTTGTTATAAATTATTTATAATATCTAGGTATATAAATACGGGTGAATTTTAAAGGTTGTACTTTGTTTTTTTTTATTTATATTTATTTATTATTACAAAAATCTACAGCACATTACAATATATAGTAGTAAAATTCACTGTTAGATTTTTTTATTTTATTGTCTGTCAATAATGCTGTTTATGGGTATGAGTGTGTGTGTTTTTGAAAATAAAAATGTGTGGGCTAATATGAGGCTCTACTGTAAAATCAACCGCCCGCTTCGTAACCGCACCCTGAAATTAGACTGCCACAAGATAACGATGCAGTAGTCTCCTGAAAACCGGTGAACCCAAAGACTAAAACCAAAACATGACTAGGTCACTTGACGGTTTTTGCATCTGTATGGTAACGAGACCGGTCGGCATAGCTAAGTTATAGAGGCCTTTCTCCTACCTAAAAACTATAGTAGTATTGTCAAACAAACGTACAGTTTTTTTTTTTTTTTTATAAACTCATTGGTTGGTACACATCAGGGTTTGAACCGAGGACTTAATATATATAAAGTGTTAAGTAAAAGTCTAAAGTCCAACTCCGCCACCACGTATGTATATATTATTATACTACCTAGAATAATAAAATAAAAAAAGATTATATTAGCAAGTCTAACATGGGCTTTTTTTTTTTTTTTAATAAAACGGCATTCTGGTAAAATTATATTTATACAAGAGATAAAATTGATTATAATTTGATATGTCATAAACAAGCTAACTTGAAATTCCAATAAAACATTATAGCTTACTCACTTTACTAACTTCAAAAGGAATTAAAATTAATTATTTACAATATTTTAATTAAATTGTAAATAAATTTCGTAACGTGACTGTTCTCCAAGTCTTTGGTGTTAAAACGACAAGAAATTTTATATCCCCATAATATCAAATCACTTTTGACAACCCCTCTCGGCTTCTTGGTTCTTTATTATTTTGTAATATGAAAATGTTCGGGGTGACAAGCATAAAAATACAGTTTTATGCCTAACCATTCCAAAAGACTTATTTTCATAAAGTGTGGAAATTTTTGTATGCTTAAATTTTATGGCCTAAAAGTGGGAGTATTAAAATGGTCCTCAGAAAACTCTTTTGAGATTGCAAAGTCTTCGATTCTTATACAAAGCTAGCTGATTCGCGCAACTTCGTCTCCGTTACTTTAACCGTTTACGCAGCGAAAGATCTCAAAAGGAATATTTTTTATCCGTTTTTACAACATTTTTCATTATTACACCGCTCCTATTGGTCGTAGCGTAATGATATATAGCCTGTAGCCTTCCTCGATAAATGGAATATCCATCACTAAAGTAATTGTTTCTGTGATCAGCGCGTTCAACCAAACAGTACTTCAGCTGTATAATATTAGTAGGTATACATAGTCTGCCCATATATACTGTTACAATTAAAAATAAAAACAAATATTACACACAGCCTCCGTAGACTAGTGGTTGCGCCTTTGGCGTTGTATCCGGGGGTCGTGGGTTCGATTCCTACCCATGGCAAAAAAATATTAGTACGTTTTTTCTGTATAGTTTGTCATGGTCTGGGTGTTTATAAAATATAATATGTATTATATCGTTGCTTCTGGTACACATAGTACAAGCCTAGAGCTTAGTTTGTGACCAGAGAAATATGTGTAATTTGTCCTACATATTATTATTATTACACTTGAATTTGGAATCTGTAATTTTTATACGATTGTTCATTGTGTTTTCTCATTTTGGCACCAATACATTGTACAATATCTTGCGATATTAAAATGGAGTGGGGTGATAAAGAGAACCGAATCGCTGTGATTGCATTACACAAAGTAGGTATGGAGTCAAATGCAATTTTTAAAACTCTCCATATACTTGGTATAAGACAAATGTTTATGTACCGGGCTATTAATAGGTACAATGAGACCTCCTCTATTTGTGACAGAAAAAGATCTGGCCTGATAATTTAAAAAAGAATAGGGTGATAAAATCGAAACAACTAATGAAGCGGTACGCAAAGGGATGTCACAGAAAAAAATAGTTTACGGATGAGAAAAAAATTACAATTGAGCAACATTTTAACAAACAAAATTGCCGTATTTATGCTCAAAGCTTGACAGAGTGCAACGTGGACATTATGCGATTTCAGTGATGGTTTGGTTAGCTATGAAGAAGAGACAGAGCCATATTTTTGTGAAAAAGGCATAACATCGGCACAAGTGTATCAAGATACCATTATTGAGAAGGTAGTTAAGCCCCTTAACAACACCATGTTCAATAACCAAGTATAATTTGGATTCCCTAAAACAATCCAAACGATTGGCAGTGAAGAATTTTACCATGGAAAGAGTGCGTGCTTCTATTGATAACTGGCCTCAACGTTTAAAGAACTGTATTGCAGCCAATATGAGACCACTTCGAATAAGATTTTTGTGTTTTAAATTGTTTTATATTTATGTAATGAACTAACACACTGTAAAAGTAATAAAAAATATTTGCAATAGAAAAAAAAAAGTTTTAAGGATCTGTTCTTGGCTTTTAACGGCATAGTTAGAGCGATCAATATTTCTAAGCAACAATATATTGATCGACCCCATTCATGGACTTTGTAGGTCTGCTTACTATCAGGTAGATACAAGGTCACATGCCCTGCTCCAATTAAAATAATAATAATAATATGTAGGACAAATTGCACATATTGCTCTGGTCACAAACTAAGCTCTAGGCTTGTACTGCGTGTACCAGAAGCAACGATATAATATATATTATATTTTATAAACAGGCAGACCATGACAAACTGTACAGAAAAAAACGTACTAATATTATTTTGCCATAGGTAGGAATCGACCACAACGACCTCTATAGAAGTCTCTAGCCATGATTTCGTTGGTATGTTTTAAGTTTATTTTTTATTGAACTCAACTAAATTCCGTGTTAACGATTATATTTATTTATTTACATACATATCATTGCGGGTGCCTTACGGCGCCCGAGACCGCCTAGACGGCCCCAGGGTACCCAGGGGAGGGGTTTTAATCCCACCTCGTCGTAGTCGATGGTATGAGTCTACACCGAACAAGTGGCTAGCTCGTCGCGATGTTTTGAATAGACTCAACAAACCATCTATGAACAGTTTCAAAAGTTGGTATGGTAAAACCGGGTCCGACATGTTAACGTGCTCTCCGAGGCACTATAGTGGTGTTGTCAAACAAATGTACAAAATTTTTTAAATTAATAAACTCATTGGTACACACCGGGATTCGAACCAGGGACCTAAGAGTTTTTAAGTCCAAGGTCTAACCAACTTGGCCACCACGTATATACAATAAATTTATTTACAATAGGTATACAAACGGGTATCAACAAAAGCTATATAATGCATTTTTTTTACTAAACTGATACCCAGAAGCCCTTATACACCATGAATTACGCTATTTGCACAGATTTATATATAATAATTACACAAATACAAATTAACTGCTTTTATTATAATACTAACGTTTTGTCAATTACCAATTAATATTGACAATAAAACAAATAACGTAACCATATTCTATTTATCAGTAGATTCACGCTTTACTTGAAATTTGACATGATTGTATCACGTCTGCAACAATGAACGAACGTATGAAATCTTTATTTTCTTATTAAATATGAGTGAAATTAGCCAATAATATTTATTTAATGTAAACCTTTACAGGCATTTATGAAAGGTCAAATACAGGGTGACTTTGAAAGGATGTACTTTGGGCTAATATGAGGTTCTACTGATCAATATGAACAACTTTTCCCATGAAACCATGTGTCGCAAATAAAAAAAAATGTCTTCTCCATACAAAATAGGAATGTTAAAATAACCATCTTGTATGGGAAGCCAAACTTTTTTTCATTTGCGACACATGGTTCCATGGGAAAAGTTGTTCGATTTGATCAGCAAAACCTCATATTAGCCCAAAGTACATCTTTTTAAATTCACCCTGTATACCAGAGTTGTTTTAAAAAGCCTTTCGCTGGATACTTTTATTTATTTATTTAAAAACTTGATTGCACTACAAAATCAAAATAATAAGTGTAGGAAATACTACGCCTTGGCCATAGTTTATTTTTAATATTTGAATAATTGTTCGAATCTTTTACGTAAGTTGTCGCTGTCAAATACCAATCAGAATTCTATAAAAAATATGTTTGTATACTTCTTATTGTAAAATACCAATAAATTTATTAATGCACCTTCTTTGTGAATAATTATTACCGTATCACTCTTCATAAAACCTAAACAACAACCCGGCGGAACCATCCGCCACATTTGGCGACCGTAAAGTGAAGAATCTGTTGAAGGGAAATTCGGTAAATATGGATCGACTACGCAAAGAAAGGACGGTATACCGAAGGTGTTTTACAAAATCGGCGAACAATTTGGAATCATTATTAAACGACCCTGACTCAAGTGTTACAGATATTAAGACCTCCTACCAATATTTAAGCACTAAAGTGGATGGTTTATTCGAAGCTGAACGTAAAGTCAAGGAACTATTGTTGGCGGATGATAATGTGGACGAGGATGCGATAGTTGCAGAATGTGTATGCTCTGAGGAAAATGAAGTGAGATGGGTTAATCTCAGAATAAGGTATGAGGATTTTATTTCTTACAAATCTCTGTAGCTCGCGAATCGGACACGGAATTTCATAGTAATCGCAATCCGTCAAATAATAATGATGATAGTCAATTTAACATACCGCAATCGAACAAGAGCTCACATAATACGGGACTGCCTGATCAAAATTACACGGTAAAGCGGCAATTCCGACTACCCAAGATCGAGCTAAATAAATTCGATGGTCAAATTAAAAACTGGTTGTCGTTCTGGGGACAGTTTAAAAAAATAGACCAGGACATCAGCATCGATGATGACGATAAGTTTCAATACTTATTCCAAGCAACAGTACCTGGATCTAACGCGAGACAGCTCGTTGAAAGTTACCCCCCAAGCGGACTTAACTATCATAAGGCTATTAGCCAATTAAAGGAGAGATTTGCACGTGATGATCTTTTGATTGTAAATTACGTAAGAGAGTTATTAAATCTCGTTTTAATGCAATCTAAACATAAATCCTCCGATTTAAGATCACTTTATGACATGCTTACTACCCAAATACAAGCCCTAGAAACGTTAGGTGTGACTAGCGAGAAAAACGCTGCAATTTTATATCCACTAATCGAATCCGCCATTCCAGAAGAAGTTTTAAGAGCATGGGAGCGGACTAAGCCGTCAAAGGTTTATCAACTGAATAATTTAACGGATTTCCTGAAACGTGAAGTGGAGAACGAGGAGCGTATACAGATGGCAAAGAAGAATTTTGTTGATGAGGAGGTACATAGTTACAAGGAGCCTACCGCAGGTTGTATGATGTCTATTAATAAAAATAATAAAGGGGTTAGTACAACTAAAGCAGAAAAAATATGTATTTGGTGTGAAAAAAGTTCGCATAATAGTTCAGAGTGTCATAAAGCCGCGACTATGACTCTAGAGGCTAGAAAGGAGTTTGTGAAGAATAAGAGAGGCTGTTGGATATGCTTAAGAATTGGGCATAATGCTAAAATTTGTAAAGGATTTCCGAAATGCATTAATTGTTCAAGACGACATACTGTAGCGATGTGCCCGGAAATAGGACCTAATCAAGACAAACCACAAAGTGCTAAACAGAGTGTTCCCAGTAGTAGTCCTAATAGCGATTTACTATGTCACAAAAATACAACTACTTTATTGCAAACTTTATTAGTGAACATAGTATATAACAATAATAGGTTGTTAGTCAGAGCTCTGTTCGATAGTGGTGCACAAAGATCCTATATCCGTAAAGATTTGGTAGATACGTTAGGTTTAAAGTCAGTGGGTACCGAACATCTTGCGCACACTCTTTTTGGGGCTGTAGAAACAAAATTAGAGACTCATAAGATCTATACCCTAAATATTTATAGTCTTGATAACCAATTTTCTTTTAATATGAGTGCACTTGATAAAGTAAAAATATGTGGCTATATTCCACAAGTCAAAGGCGATGACATATTTGATAAGTTACGTCAAAATAACATATGTTTGACTGACATTAATAACAATATTACTGATATTGGACTTTTGATTGGTGCTGACTTTTTAGGTTCATTAATGACAAATATTTATATTGAATTAAATTGTAATCTAGTTGCAATTAAATCTAAATTAGGCTGGACAATACAAGGTACTGTAAGTGGAATTTATAACTCTAGTGTTACTAATTTTATTAATTTATCTGGTCTTACTAAAATAGATCTTCAGGACTTATGGAATATAGAAACACTAGGAATAAAGGACCCATACGAACTAGTGTCACAAGAAATAAATAATAATCGAATAATGAAAGAATTTGTGGAAAACGTAAGAATAAACGAAGAAAATAGATACGAGGTTACGTTACCGTGGAAAGAAGGACACACTAAGTTAAGTACTAATTATGAACTATCAAGAAAAAGACTAGATTCTACAACAAATAAACTTATAAGTACAAGTAATTTACAAAATTATAATACAATATTTAAAGAATGGTTAGACTTAAATATAATAGAATTAGCACCACATCAAGAAGTAGTATCTGGACATTATCTTGCACACCACGCCGTAATTAAGGATTCAAGTATTACAACCAGGATAAGGCCTGTGTTTGATGCTTCGACAAATGACAGGAATGGTGTTTCATTAAATGCGTGTTTAGAAAAAGGCTTTAATTTAATCGAATTAATACCAAAATTAATTATTGATTTTAGAAAACATACCATTGGTATAATCTCCGATATTAAAAAAGCATTCCTACAAATATCACTAAATGAAAACGACCGTGATTATTTAAAGTTTCTATGGTGGGATGACGTAATTAAAAGAGATAAAATTGTTACTTACCGTCATCGAAGAGTAGTTTTCGGCATAACTTCCAGTCCATTTTTACTTGCAGCTACCCTAAATTATCACCTAAGTAGATGTCCAAATTACTTACAAAATACAGCGAAGAAGTTGAAGAAATCTTTTTATATTGATAATTGTGTAACGAGCGTTGAGACAGAAGAAGAAATGAGAGTATTTATAGAAGAATCGAAGAAATTAATGAATGAAGGAAATTTTGATTTAAGAGGTTGGATTACTGCGCCAGTTTTTGTTGATAAAACTATTGAAAATGTGTCAGTATTAGGAATAATATGGAATATAAAGTCTGATGAGTTATCCTGTAATATGAGCTCTGTAAAACAATATGAACATAAAATTACAAAAAGGTATTTATTGTCAATAGTTCATCGTATTTTTGATCCCGTAGGATTTTTGTGTCCTACAACTGTTATACCAAAAATGATTATTCAAAAAGCATGGAATTACAAACTTGGTTGGGATGATGAAATACCATACGAATTACAAACTCAGTTTCAGTCATGGTTGGATCAAATAGATCATCTTAATTATTGTAGGATTCCAAGAAGATTAACTGTAAATATATTTAAGGTTTGTAATATAAGCTTACACATTTTTTGCGATGCTTCCAAAGATGCATATGGAGGTTGTATTTTTTTAAGAAGTGAGTTTAATAGCAACGTCCATGTGCAGCTTGTGCTCGCTAAAGTAAGAGTGGCTCCATTGAAGGCAATGACAATACCAAGATTGGAATTGATGGCAGCTTTAATAACTACCAGATTATATGCACAAATAAAAAATACCGATCTGTTGTGCGATATTTCTGATTATAAAACATACTGTTGGACGGATTCAAGTATTGTTTTGGCTTGGATCAAAAGAGAAGAAAACTGGAAAACTTTTGTAAAGAATAGAATTCAAGAAATAAAAACATACACAAAAATTAATGAATGGAATCACTTACCTGGTCAATTAAATCCCGCAGATTTAGTGTCACGTGGTTGTTCAGCTAAGATCCTGGTTGAATCGCGTTGGTGGGAAGGACCGAAATGGCTGAAGTATTCACCTAGTAAATGGCCTAAATCGGAATTGAATGTAAATGAAGATGAAGTTAATATGGAGAGAGGAAAGAGTATAAATATTAATATTGAAACAGAAACAAGGACTATATTTTTAGAAAGATTAAGTTATTTCTCAAAATATATACAAATAATTAGAATGTTAGCGTGGATAAATAGATTTGTATATAATGTAAAAAATAAGGATTGTAAATATAAAAACGAATTAAGTACGGAAGAGATAGAAAAAGCAGAAGAGATGTTATTTACGTTATTGCAGAAAGAATATTATGGAGACGAAGATGTAAAGAAGTTTAATTTGATTTTAATAAAAGGAAATGATGGATTATTGAGAGTAAAAACTAGGTTAGAAATGAGTAATGAAGAATATAGTTTTAAATATCCAATATTGTTACCTGGCAAGAGCATTATTATTGAACGTCTTATAAGATATAGACATCTTACCTTAAATCATGCTGGCTCCCAGATACTTCTTAATGATAGTAGACAACAGTATTGGATTACTGGGAGCAGACAATTAATAAAGAACCTTTAATTTTACGTTCGGGAGATAAGTGCTGGATAGTACTTTTCACTTGTGCCGTTTACAGAGCTATTCATTTGGAACTCGCCGAATCATTATCAACACCATCATTCCTAATGGCATTGCGCAGATTCATCGCTAGAAGAGGTCGTGTGAGCGTTATTTATACGGACAACGGTACGAACTTTGTAGGAGCGGAAAATTTACTACAAAGCATTAACTGGGATGAAATTAAATCGAAAACTACCGTTAATAAATTAAAATGGCGCTTTATACCCCCAGGAGCGCCATGGTGGGGAGGATGGTGGGAGAGGTTAGTGCGTAGTGTAAAAGATATGACTAAACGAATTCTAGGCAAAGCTTCTCTAAATTTTATTGAACTTCAGACTGTGCTATGTGACTGTGAATCAGTTATTAACTCTAGACCTCTTACCTATATTACAGACACAACAAAAAATCTAAAACCGCTAACTCCATCAATGTTCATATTAACTTTACCTGAAACTGACGTAACTGACTTAGACGAAATAGATACGAAAACGTTAAACGTTAGGCTCAAATACTTACAAAAACTAAGACACGACTTTCGACATAGATTTAAATACGAGTATTTGGCAAATTTAACTGAAAAAAGTAAACAAAAGGTTAAAACGTTAAATGTAGGTGACGTTGTGATAGTTGAATGTAGTAATAGTAAGCGAGTAAACTGGCCCTTAGCTTTGATTATTGAACTGTATCCAGGTATTGACGGGAAAGTTAGAGCAGCTAGGGTTAAAACACTTAAAGGCGAAATAACACGACCGATTCAAAAGTTGTTTCCCTTAGAAATAAGTAGTAGTGATGAGCGTAATAAAATAGCTAAAGATGTGAACTCTGTTCCGGTAGACAACATAGAGCATGCGCAAGCGCCGGTATTGAAAGGAGCTTTGACTACTCGTTCTGGTCGAACTATTAGGGTTCCTCAGAGATTAATTCTTTAGTATTTTATTTATTATAATTTGTAATAAAGCTTGCAATTGTTGATACAACTTTTAATTGCAAAGTGGGGAGGATGTAGGAAATACTACGCCTTGGCCATAGTTTATTTTTAATATTTGAATAATTGTTCGAATCTTTTACGTAAGTTGTCGCTGTCAAATACCAATCAGAATTCTATAAAAAATATGTTTGTATACTTCTTATTGTAAAATACCAATAAATTTATTAATGCACCTTCTTTGTGAATAATTATTACCGTATCACTCTTCATAAAACCTAAACAACAACCCGGCGGAACCATCCGCCACAATAAGTTAGGTAAAAAGCGGAAATAAATACGATAATAAAAGATGAATTTTATATTTAATGTTGAACTTTATGATTTTTTTCTATAGCGGAAGCTTTATATGAATTTAGATAATAATCATAGACTATTTTTCTTAATATTACTCTATTCGGTCTTGTTTTGCTTGTCTTAATTTGACTGGTAAATCATCAGATGTAAAATAATGAGAATGAACATAAAATACTACGATCAATTTATTATCGAAGCGGTAGTCTTCCATTAGAGTGCGGTTAACAAACGGCCGCTCGTTTGATTGATGGTGGAACTTCGAGACATTTCCTTTGCATTCGTCGCTCGATTCTGAACCATAAATATCATTTTTAATGACGGGTACCAAGTAGGGCAGATCGAGGCAAATCAGATCACGGGGCGGATTCGATAAAGGACACGGGTAACTTTTTAAATGATTGCCTTCTCTGATTATAGGTTCAACCTATGAAGATATAGGTAATAGGGATATCACCTTTTTAATACAGCACAAGCTGGCTCTCTTTAATAACTGTTTGTTTATTAGAGCACGGCATGTGATCTTGTATCTACCTTTTGGTAAGCAGATCTACAAAGTCTATGTATGTAATCGATCAATTCATAGTGCTAACAAAACAGGGCTTCTTGGCCTAGAAAGAGCGCAGAGAGCTGTTCCCAAGGGCATGTGACTGAGACGAAAGTTCTGACCGTTAGACAGCTCTATGTGCATTTAAATACACTGTCGTGCAGTATAAAATGGGGTAAGAAATCCACAAAAGTCACGTGTCTGCAATGTGGAGTCCTCTAGAACTGCCCTTGCCAAAAGGCAATAATATAATATTTCCAGCTCTGTACTATAATAATAATAATAATAAAATTATTATGTAGCTTTTGTTAAATTAATATTTATTTAAACGTATTGTGACTTACGCGACTTTTTGTTTCCGCGCGACTTAATGCCGAGGTAGTTCACGCTGCTTACTCTCATCAGAAACAGTAGTTATAACGCTGAGATAAAACATAGGGAAGTAGATACAAATACGTAATTTCACTGACTAGTATATCATCACGGGTGCCTTACGGCGCCCGAAACCGCCTAGACGGCCCCAGGGTTCCCAGCGGAGGGGTTTTAATCCCACCTCGTCGTGGCCGATGGTATGAGTCTACACCGAACAAGCGGCTAGCTTATCGCGGATGGTAAGGCGCCCGTGATAATATATACATATATATTATCACGGGTGCCTTACAGCGGCGGGGATAGCGTAAACGGCCTAGAGGAGCTTTTAAGCCCATCTCGTCGTAGCCGACGAGTTTACCTGCATCGAACAAGTAGCTAGCTAGCTCGTCGCAATATTTGGATAGAGTCAATAACCCATCTATAAACAGTTTCACAAGTTGGTATAGTGAAACCGGGACCGACAGCTTAACGTGCTCTCCGAGGCACTATAGTGGTGTTGTCAAACAAATGTACATATTTTTTTTAATTAAAAACTCATTGGTACACACCGGGATTCGAACCAGGGACCTAAGTGTTTTTAAGTCCAAGGTCTAACCAACTCGACCACCACGTATATATGACCTCGCCTTAAAGCAGATTTTCTTTTAAATTTATTTTACTTTCCAAAAATCCTTAGCCAAACTTAGTCAGTAATACAATACCTCCATTAAGAATCTCCCAATTACTTGTCATATTGAATTAGAATACCAAAAAAGACAAATGTATACCAACTAATCAACTCATGGGTAATTCTCACGCATGCGCAATAAAAATTTCACTCCTAGATATACGGTAAGAACGCAGTGTGACCGGTTACGCGACACCGAAATAACGTATGTCGCGAGTGATCAGTGTGTGGAATACATCGAGTGAAGTGGCGAGCAAAAAATGTGATTTAATTGTGTGGTGTTGCCAATTGTTTTTGGTGTGAATTGTTGTGATTTTTTTGTACTATTTTTTTTTTGGAAGTTTTGAAATGTTTGAGTGAAATTTAAGGGGTAAGTTTTTTTTGTATTTATTTTTGTGTAAATTTACCGTTATGTAATATTTTTTTGTTGTTTTTTCAAAATTTTTAGGTTTATTATCTCTAAAAAGGCGGCCAAGAGTGACTATTAAGCTAGCTCTAGTGACTATTAGGATACCATATGAAATAAAACTATGCCTTCTTACATTAATATTAAGTACTATACCCCAGCCTTTGATAATTTTAAGGGGTTATCAGAAAAATATTTTACTGAACTTTTTTGACTAAATTTTATAAATTAAAAAATATTAACTTTTTAACTACCATTTTTACATACGAGTATATACTCTGGTCACAAACTAAGCTCTAGGCTTGTACTATGTGTACCAAAAACAATTATACTAATACATATTATATTTTATAAACACCCAGACCATGACAAACTGTACATAGAAAAGTACTAATACTTTTTGCCATGGATGGGAATCGAATCTACGACCTCCGGATCAACGCCAAAGGCGCAACCAACTAGTCTACAAAGGCAGTCTATATATTATTTTATTATTATCTTCACGCTAAGTCCCTTACGGGGTAGGCAGATTTATTGTCCGAGCGCCATTTGCGTCTCTACATATTCATTTTGCCTTATCCACAGTCATAACCCTTCTAATACATACGCACCGATTTTGGAGTCTTAAAAACTTATTGAGTCCTTTAAAAACAATTAAAATGTGTTTTGTCTCTTTTATGCATAATTATAATTGTTTCTAAAAAAGAGACAAAACCATTTTTTTTTTGCCATGAGTGAATGAATATACATAATAACCTAGTCTTACACTGGTTGGTTATGTGGTATCTGTTCGGTTTGGTTGCTATTTATTTTGATATATGTGTAGGAGAAATGGCGACATAACTAAGCGCATACTTAAATCTTATATTAACGCCCTTAATCATAAAAACTTATTGAGTCTTTGAAGAACACTTGAATTAAAATAGGTTTTGTCTATTTTACGCAAATTTATTTTTGTTGCTAAAAAAAGAGACAAAACCTTCTATAACTAAAGTGTTCTTCAAGGACTCAATAAGTTTTTTATGAATAACTGTGAAAATTTATTACTCTTCATAATTTTTTTTTTTACTCTTCATAAATGCCTGTAAAGGTTTACATGAATATTTTTGACTTTGAAAGAAAATCTATTTACAGAATATTCTTCGTATTTCTCACACTTATTCATAAATTGTATATATATGTATGTATGTATTTGATATTTCTTTGAATTCAGCTTTTTAGATGTCTAACAAATGTCTGCTTATTTAAATCTAGAAGTACGCATATTCACCCATGATACTCTAAGTTATTAATAATATAGTAATATAAGTATATAGTAATAAATATAATATATAGTAATAGTAAAAATATACGTGGTGGCCGAGTTAGTTAGAGTTAAAAAAAAATCACTTAAGTCCCTGGTTCGAAGGTATAACAATACCACTATAGTGCCTCGGCGAGCACGTTAAGCTTTCGGTCCCAGTTTCAATATACCAACTTGTGAAACTGTTTATAGATTGGTTATTGAGTCTATTCAAACATCGCGACGAGCTAGTCACTTGTTTGGTGTAGACTCATACAATCGGCTACGACGGGGTGGGATTAAAAATCCCTCCGCCGGGTACTCTGAGGCCGTCTAGGCGCTCTCGGGCACCGTAAGGCACCCGTGACGATATATATATTATAATGTAGTAATAATTTCTGGGAAAAAGAAGTGGAACAGATGAAAGCCTCCGTAGACTAGTGGTTGCGCCTTTGGCGTTGTATCCGGAGGTCGTGGGTTCGATTCCCACCCATGGCAACAAAATATTAGTACGCTTTTTCTGTACAGTTTGTCATGGTCTGGGTGTTTATAAAATATAATATGTATTATATCGTTGTTTCTGGTCCACATAGTACAAGCCTAGAGCTTAGTTTGTGACCAGAACAATATGTGTAAATTGTCTTACATATTATTAAAGATGTTGTGTCGAAGATAGAAAGAGGTATGTTAAGGTGGTTCGGACATGTTAAGCGCGTATAGATGATGAACGAAAGACGAAACAAATATATAAGGTATAAATACAGAATGATAGTGGATTACGTGGCCGACCAAGTATTTACAGATCAAATTTGAGATGTCCTTCAAAAGGAGACAAATAAGAAATCTAAAAAGCAGACGCGCCTGGGAAGTATGTAGAGACCGGGCGAAGTGGCGTATACTGCTCTCTGCTTGAAAGCCTTTTCTATCCAAGGCTGCTCTGAATAATTGACTGTCCATTATCTTATGTTACGCAGCCATATCCTTTTTGTTATACCAACTTTTCTCCATCCCGAGGATTTTTCTTAAAAAACCGTCAAGTGACTTAGTCATACTTCGTTTTAGTCGGTGAGTTCACCGGTTTTTAGAAAAACCTTCCTATCTAAATACTGGTAGTCATTCTGGTAGCTACGTAGTAGTATAAGTTTAACTAACTCGGCCACCACGTTTAAAATTATATAAATTTACATACATACATACATATAATCACGGGTGCCTTATGGCGTCCGAGACCGCCTAGACGGACCCAGGGTATCCAGCGGAGGCGTTATTAATCCCACTCTGTCTTAGCCGATGGTATAATATTAATATAAAGATGTTAATATAAAGATGTTAATATATAGATGTTAATATAAAGATGTTAATATATAGATGTTAATATATAGATGTTAATATATAGATGTTAATATATAGATGTTAATATATAGATGTTAATATAAAGATGTTAATATATAGATGTTAAAATATAAATTTAATCTATACTAATATTATAAGAGTTTGTTTGAGTTGAACGCGCTAATCTCAGGAACTACTGGTTAGATTTGAAAAGTTATTTTAGTGTTGAATAGTCCATTTACCAAAAGACTATAAAATATCACGCTACGTACGACTAATAGGAGCGGATTATTCTTGAAAAATGTTGCAAAAACAGGGAAATTATTTCATTTCAAGAGATTCCTTTGCGTGTGCTGCGTAAACGGTTAAAGTTACGCAGACGAATTTAGCTGGTCAGCTGGTTAATAAAAATGTCAGTCATAACTATGATAAGTACATTTATTTGAAATACAAAAGTTTCGCTTCAATAATAATACCATCACGGGTGCTTTTGAATCCCGTGAACAGTTTAAACGGCCTCTAGGTACCCAGCGGATGGATTAACCCGTCCTCATTTCGCCGATGGTATTCAGAGGCAACACCTAGCATGTGCTAGGTGTTGTCTCTGAATAGCGATGTTCTACCCTAGTTGTATAAAACAGCCCATCCGACTGAATTATCTCTAAATCAAAATGCAGTCGAGGCGACATCTTGCGTCGCCTCAGTCAAAAACGTATGGATTTTGACAGTGACAGTAGGCGTAAGGTACGCTGTCACCTGTCAAAGTCTGTACAGTTTTGAATGAAGGCGACGCGACACATCGCCTCGCCTGAGTTTTCTCTAAGGCCCCTTGTTGTCATCTGCTTAACCTTTATCAGTTGCGCAGTGATTAACCACTAGGCTGGGCCCGCTTTTATTTTCACTTCAAATACCTAACTCTAAATTACTAAAGCGATGAAAGTTTCAAGTAGGTGCTACAGTAATTTAGTTCTGGGAAACTTTCTTAAATTTGATTGTTCTGAGAATTTTGTTAATCAATCAATCTCATTTGAAATCTAAATAACTTTTCAGTAAGCAAATAAATTATTAATGTTCCAACTTGTTAACCCGGCTCTGTCCATAACCCGTATTTGTGTAGTGTGAGTGTATAATATTTTTACACTCTATTTCTTAACTGTATTTTACTGCACCTACTTACCGTACTTAATGCGTTATTTGTCCCAAAGGTTTGACTGGTAGTGAATGTGGCCGAGTTGGTTAGACCTTGGACTTAAAAATAGTTAGGTCCCTGGTTCGAATCCCGGTGTGTACCAATGTTGTTTTGTTTTTAATTAAAAAAATTATGTACATTTGTCTGACAACACCACTATAGTGCCTCGGAGAGCACGTTAAGCTGTCGGTCCCGGTTTCACTATACCAACTTGTGAATCTGTTTATAGATGGGTTATTGAGTCTATTCAAAACATCGCGACGAACTAGCCACTTTTTCGGTGTAGACTCATACCATCGGCTACGACGAGGTGGGATTAAAATCCCTCCACTGGGTACCCTGGGGCCATCCAGGCGGTCTCGGGCGCCGTGAAGATATGTATGTATGTATCCTTAAAATACATTTTTGCCGGCATAGTGGCAGCTATTAATGCTGTAAAACAACAATATATAGATCGACCCCATGCCTGCTTATAATCAGGTAAACACAAAGTAACATGCCAGAGACCAATAACATACAAATAAAAAAAGACTCCTAACACTAATTCGACCATTCATTTAATATCTGCATCATATTGGCGACAAGTGGCAGTAACAAACCCAGGTAGCATTTTGACGTCCCTATGACGTCAATTACGTCGAGGATGACACTAAGTTAACGTCATAGGGACGTCAATATGCTACCTGGGAATATAAACAACAATGTATTTATCGACTCCGTTCAAATAGATTTTGTAGATATTGACTTACCATCAGTTAGATACAAAGTCACATCCCGTGCTCCAATAATATAATAATAACTAGCTAATCCAACTAAATAAACTTACATATATTATTACTTACATATTTGATATTATATTACAATATTAAAGATCAATATGCCTATCAAACGCTATTGAATTTATTTTTATTAGTACGGCTTATAAATTGGATTTATAATATGGAATTGCTATGGTTTTCTTCTATTGGGTACTTAAACTATTTCTTTTGAATATATCTATTGTATTTTTGTATAATCACGATGTGTATATGCGTAATTGGGTCACAATTTAGACCAAAACTATTATAATTCTATTATTATTACTTTGTTATTTTTATCATTGAATGTATTGTGTTCTGTGCATGTACCAAATGAATAAATAAATAAATAAAAACTTCATCCACGTAACTTTAACCGATTACGCAGCGTACGCTCTCAAAAGGAATATTTTTCCCCGTTTTTGCAACATGTTTCATACTCCTCTCCTATTGGTAGTAGCGTGTTATATAGCCTTCCTCGATAAATGGACTATCCAACACTTAAATGATTTTTCAATTCCAACCAGAAGTTCCTGAGATTATCGCGTTCAACCAAACAAACAAACTCTTCAGCTTTATATATATATTTTAATATAGCAGGACATGTGACCCTACATCCACCTGATGGTAAGTGCCAATGTAACGTCCAAGAATGTTCTCAACCAATAGTAGCTATGGTACTTGCTTCAATTGGTTGATTCCACTATGTCAGCTTGAGAAACTTATTCACGCTACGCTTAAAGGAAAGGATATTGGTATAGGCATTAATAAAGATAATAATATAACTACAATAATCTTCGTAATAAATACAATAGTGCCTAGGAGAGCACGATAAGCTGTCGGTCCCGGTTTCATTATACCAACTTGTGAAACTGTTTATACATGGGTTATTGAATCTATTCAAAACATCGCGACGAGCTAGCCACTTGTCCGGTGTAGACTCATACCATCGGCTACGACGAGGTGGGATTAAAACCCACTCCGCTGGGTATCCTGGGGCCGTCTATGATGATGATATATGTATGTATGTATAACTACAATAATGCCAAAATCATTCTGTATACCTAAATATGATTCGTCATTCTTTCATAACTTATTACAGAATATACAAATATCATTTATTCATATAAAGTTTACGTAACAGAATCGGATTCTTTCAAGTTTATGCGCCAAAAAATATATAAATAAGAGCAAAACTTTTCACAAATATCTACAACACTTGAAATAAAGACAAAAATGTAGTTGCTAAAAGTAGAATAGCAAAAAAATAAAAGCTTTGTTTGCAATAGCGTTCGTTTTATAATTATTGTAAGAATATAATGATTAATGAAATTATAGTGTTTTTTTTTAACTGAAAGTTATATTTTTATTACTGGAGAAATAATTAGGTATATAACTTTAATATTATATTTAATATTAATACACGGAGCAATAACACGTTGTTAGGTACACACAAGTGCAACCAATCTCGTTGCAAAACATGTCCCATAATAAATTCCGATATCAATATACAAACTCATCTTAACCTGTTGTCATCAAAATTCAAAAATTTCGCTCAATGTACTACTTCTCATTGCGTATTTGTAAGAAACGTATATAACTTAAATGAATTAAATGAATGACAATTAAATTAATTTCGAATTATTATATTTTAAGCTGACATAGCTGACACGCGCAGCTTCGTCTGCGTAACTTTAACCGTTTACGCAGCGTACCCAACGTATGCTCTCAAAAGGAACAAATTTTCCTGTTTTCCCAACATTTTTCATTGACCGCTCCTATTGATCGTATCTTAATGTTATATAGCATATAGCCTTCCTCGACAAATGGGTTACCTAAAGCTAAAATAACTCATCATAACTCTGTGCTTTCTATTCCCTCCCATCGCTCGAGTTTTATTTCAAATTCCTTCAGTGTAGTAGCCGCTAACTTGTGGAACAAACTGCCTCTTGTTATAAGAAATGCTCCAAATAGATTTATTTTTAGGAAAATGGTTTATGAGCACTTTGTAAATAAATCCCAACAACTGTCGAATTAGTCATTATACTGTTTATATATTAATATGTATATTGTATGATACGTAGTATATTATATGTGTATAATACTTGTATATGTAAAGCATATGGGTATATGGATTAAACGTTTTTTTAATTTTCGGTAATGGAAGAAGTGAAATAAAAAGGAATAGGAGATGATTTTTAACTGTTCTATATCTCAGAATAGAGAACTGCTACAACAGTGAAACTTGTATTATGAAATTAATCTAGATTTTTTTTATTTGATTAGGGCAAAGGACAGTTAAACATGCAGTTTTTTTTTTTTTATTCGCGGAAAGGTAACAGACAGGTATTTTATATTCATTTGAAAGGATGTGTTATTTACACAAATACGGGTTAGGGACAGAGCCGGGTTAACAAGTTGGAACATTAATAATTTATTTGCTTACTGAAAAGTTATTTAGATTTCAAATGAGATTGATTGATTAACAAAATTCTCAGAACAATCAAATTTAAGAAAGTTTCCCAGAACAAAATTACTGTAGCACCTACTTGAAACTTTCATCGCTTTAGTAATTTAGAGTTAGGTATTTGAAGTGAAAATAAAAGCGGCCCCAGCCTAGTGGTTAATTACTGCGCAACTGATAAAGGTTAAGCAGATGACAACAAGGTCGGGCCTGGGGCCTTAAAGAAAATTCAGGCGAGGCGATGTGTGGCGTTGCCTTCATTCAAAATAGCAGGGTAACCACCGACTCCGATACCGTGAGATCTCGTTCGAATTGAAATCAAGAAGGATGTTTTTGGTACTACGAAAACTGAAACATCTTTGTTTTAATTAACCAATGCATAAACTGTTCGAGTACCTAATTAATTACAAAAAAATATATATAATATTATGAAGTTTGTAAATATGATTTGTATGAAATGACGTCATATTTGATCTCAACTCTAACGAGAACTCACGGTATCGGAGTCGGTGGTTATCCTCTGTATTGACTTTAATAGGTGACAGCGTACCTTACGCCTACTGTCACTGTCAGAATCCATACGTTTTTGACTGAGGCGACGCGAGATGTCGCCTCGACTGCATTTTCTTTCAAGCCGGGGCTTGAGAAAACTAGTAATGTTACAATAACAATTTTGTTTGGGGAAGTGCAAATCGGTTCAAATTAAATCAAATCATAATCAAAGCATTTATTTATGAACATAGGTTTAGGTATAGGTTATTAGTATTATTACAGATGATAGTTCCCTTAATAGTTTTCTATGCCCTGCCCGTAGGCGTATAAATATTTTAGTGGTTATATAATAGGGTACAATAACAGACACACACACTGCTAACAAATTATTTTACGGTAACACACAAACAATTATAAATCCAAGTATACGTGGCACATCATCTTATCATGGATCTATCCGACAAGAAGTCCTGCACTGAGTAGTAACATTTATCCAGTAACAATTCAGATAACCTTTTTTTAAAATGTGTATTGGGCAGAAGTTTAAAATCTTTACTCAATTTATTATAAATTTTTGGAGCCATACACAAAACACTTTTATGCATAAAAGTAGTCCTCGACATTGGTGCACTTAAATTATTGTCATATCGTAGAGTACGTATACGCTTTTCAGAGTTCAGTGGAAACAAATCTGGATTATTTCTTACAAAGTTCGCAATTTCATATAAATAGGTTCAGTAGATCTAGAGATTACCCTTACAACCTCACAACCTCACAACCTCACAAACTTTACCTCTTTATTATACATTGTGACTTTGAAAGGATGTACTTTGGGCTAATATGAGGTTCTACTGATCAATACGAACAACTTTTCCCATGGAACCATGTGCCGCAAATAAAAAAAAAAATTGCCTTCTCCATACAAACTTGTAATGTTAAAATGACCAATTTGTATGGGGAAGCCAACATTTTTTTTCATTTGCGACACATGGTTCCATGGGAAAAGTGGATCGATTTGATCAGCAGAACCTCATATTAGCCCAAAGTACATCCTTTCAAATTCACCCTGTATTAGTATAGATAATTATTGCTATCGTTGTTTCTGTTACACATAGTATAACAATATAAGCCTAGAGCTTAGTTTGCGACTAGGGCAATATGTGTAAAATATCTTACACATTATTATTATTCCTTCAACACCACTATAGTGCCTCGGAGAGCACGTTAAGCTGTCGGTCCCGGTTTCACTATACCAACTTGTGAAACTGTTTATAGATGGGTTATTGACTCTATTCAAAACCTCGCAAGGAGCTAACCACTTGTTCGGTGTAGATTCATACCATCAGCTACGACGAGGTGGGATTAAAAACCCCTCCGCTGGGTACCTTGAGGCCGTCTAGGCGGTCTCCCGTGATGATATGTATATGTATGTATTCTTGTACGTACATAGCTACCCAAACCTGGAGGCTCTACCATGGGTTTGCGCATTGTAGCAACGTAACGTATTTACAACGTAATGTATACGTATACGTAAGCAACAACCAAAAGGGCCCCTATTTTTGGTAAAAGGATTGAATAAAGGGATCCTATTGGTTGTTGCTCACGTATATATATACAAATACGTTACGTTGCTACAATGCGCAAACCCATGGTAGAGCCTCAGAGCACGGCATTCTTTATTTTCATACCTTGATATCTTCTTTCAGTCCACCTCCCACGAATAAAATTATTTAATTATTTCTACACATACTGTTAGCCTGAAGCGTAATTCAATGGCGTACGATGCTGAAATTTAATAAATTTTTCGCTTTTGATGTTAGAGTCGGCGTGACTAAACTCAGAAGCGTATCATAATAATATTATTATGACATTCCCCTAATTATATACACATTTACATACACACATATTAATAAGGCTTCTTTTGTGAGTTTTTAATTAAAAAAAATATATACATTTGTTTGCCAACACCACATAGTGCCTCGGAGAGCACGTTAAGCTGTCGGTCCCGGTTTCACTATACCAACTTGTGAAACTGTTTATAGATGGGTTATTGAGTCTATTCAAAACATTGCGACGAGCTAGCCACTTGTTAGGTGTAGACTCATACCATCGGCTACGACGAGGAGGGATTAAAACCCCTTCGCTGGGTACTTTGGGGTCGTCTAGGCGGTCTCGCGCGCTAAGGCACCCGTGATGATACATATACGTATATATAAATATGTAATACATTCGAGTATAGCCTATATTTGCTAACAATAAAATAAAAACCTATACCAAGCAAAGTAAATAAATTAATACTAAAACAGTGACATAAAGAAAAAGATTAGGAATAAAGTACATAAAATTATAGGTAGACATATTAACAACCCAGGTAGCATTTTGACGTCAATTATGTCAAGAATGACAACTAACAACTACATAAAACATAATAAAAAAATTCAGGCCAATATTACAAAAAAAAAATAGGCATTTCATAGGTAGGCTAGGTACATCAAAAGGATTATCAAATGGTGCTATCATATATAATTATATATCTATTGAATAATGTCCTGCTAAGACATTTATACTATATCGACTGCCTCCATAGACTAGTGGTTGCGCCTTTGGCCTTGAATATGGAGGTCGTGGGTTCGATTACCACCCATGGCAAAAAAAATAGTACGTTCTGCTGTATAGCCTAGAGCTTAGTTTGTTACCAGAGAATTATATGTTAATTGTCCTACTTTTTTTTTTATTGGAGCACGGCATGTGACTTTGTATCTACCTGGTGGTGAGCAGACCTATAAAGTCCATTAATGGGGTCAATCAATAATTGTTCACAACATTGATTGCTCCCACTATGTCGGCTAAATGATGCGATTACGAAATAGGCGGCGACAAAGACGAATTGCATTACGAGTAATATATTAATATACTCGCTGCCTTATCGTCAATTAAACCATCCATATAGGAGACTACCACCTCGATAAGAAATCGATGCAGTAATCTCCTGAACAACATATTTTATATTAATATTTAATAAGTATAATAATTTTAGGATTTAGAATAGGTAATTAATAGTCGTTGTTGGAAAAGGATACGGTAGGGGTTAATGACTTAGAAGGACTAATGTGTGGGAGGGATATAGTGTAATAAGATCCCTTAGCGTTCTGTGGTTACGACCATAGAGCTAAATTCTTAGATAGAGAGGTGTACGCTATTAAGAGTATAACCATACGTCAAACATCCTATATAAATAAAATTACATATCTAGGTTTTTAATATAATTATTATGTAGTGAATCTAGACACGCGGTAGCATGTCAAGCCAAGTTCAAGTAACAAAACTGGCGAGCATCACCTTGTGTTCAGCTATTGTTTAAAAAAGAAAAGCAATTACCAGGCTCAACAGGCGATCTAACACCACAATTGGAAGAAAAACTATATCAGCACATTTTAGAAATGGAAAGCTGTTCATACGGCGTAACTCCCAAAGCTGTAAGAATCTTGGCTTACAAAATAGCTGAACAAACCACACCGTTTGTTTTTTATTTTTACACGAACCATTTGGAGCCACTTTTGACTCAAACACTCATAACTCAAAAACTATTTCACATATACGTGTCAAATTTATTGAGACTTGCGAGATACATATGTGCTCCAAATTTCATAAACACATTTCAAACGGTTATTTAAATATTAACGTTCAAAAATCGACATTTTTAACACTGACTACATGACCTAGAAATTTTAAATTTGGCATGCAGATAGGTAATTCGGTGAATACAAAGGAAAAATCAGAAACTGGTAATTTTTATCATTTTATTATAATTTTTCATTTAATTAAATAGAATTAATTAATGATATACTTATTAGTGCCTGTAATGGTAATATTTTATCATTTTATTATAATTTTTCATTTAATTAATTATATTAGGAACACTTAAATAATATACCTACTTATTAGTGCTTGTAACTGTAACTATTAGGAATAATTAAATAACATACTTAGTGCCTGTAACTGTAATAACTGTAATGTAAGAATCAGCAATCAAAACTTATGATGACAGCCGGTCTTTATGTGGATTTTAAGGTCTTCACGTGAATATATAAATAACGAGTTGAATACCACCCTTTTTTTATTCATTTTTTATTCAATCAAATAATTCCGTTTTGGTATTATATAACTGAGAGTATAGTCGACTTTCGTATTTAATTTTATTACGTTATTAACTGGGATTTAGTATTAATTATTGTTTCAATATTAAGCGCACATCAATAGTGTAGTATCATTACTTATAAATAATTATTAAATAATAGGCATTTTGGTACACGGTGCCCGGTGCGACGCCGGAGCAGCGGGGTGGGAGCGGTGCGATAAAACCTTGACGCGAACGTGTCCGAGCGAGTGGCAGCCGCTAGCCGCACTCACAAGCGCTAGCGCCGTTTTGCTGTCCGTTTGTCTCTCGATATCTGACCTAGATAGATAAGGTTGCGATTTATGCTACGAAATTTATAGGTTTTCTTAAAAAAATACTTATATATTTGTGGTTATATTATTATTACAATTCTTTTAGAATTACGTATGGTATAGGCAATAGTTTAAATAAAAAAATAATAATAATTTTAGTATGGTTATATGTAGGTATGAAGGTATCTATGTATACTTAACTCTAAATGAATTTGATATTGATTTTGTTATAAATAAGTACTTACTAATAATTAATGTACAAAAAGTAATGATATCCCATCATAAACATAAATGTATTTAATATTTCTATCGTTGTTTCTAGTACATATACCTACTATCTGGTTTCTGGTACATAGAATTTGTAACCAGAGCAATAAGTATAAAATTCGCTAAATATAAAATTATTTTATTATTATTTATATAAATTTAATGGAAGATGTTTTTTGTTACTCATGATGTATATGTCAGAGTAATATCACGCTATCGTTATTACTTTGGCTTTCTAGCTGTATAATATTATAAATTCTTTGGTTACAAGCTTTCCTTTGACGTAATTATAGGAAGGTATTAAATTTAAATTATATTTTGGTTAATACAAATATTAATAAGTTATTTTGTTTATCAAAACGTTTTTTTATAGAATTAAAATAGTGAATAAAGAAACTTTTTTATTATTTTTTTATTTTTATGATAAGCAGACCTACACAGTCCAAGAATGGTGTTTAACAGCATTTGTCACTCTCACTATGCCGGCTACGAAATTGAGTCGTCGAGAGTCTATTTCATAATACTCGCTGATTCATTGTCAAATCCCGTTTCATAACCGCACCCGGTGTTGTGGATGGTAAATACCTACTTATAAAAAGAAAGATAAGTTACAAAACAAAAGCTAAGTATATAGTGTAGATATGTGTATTGTGTGTGTGAATAATTATGTGTATATATGCATTTGTGTTATATGTGTGTATATGAGTATGTGTATCTACAATACAATTAGTGTCTACATATAACTGAAATGTTGGTCAGTATTAAAATAATGAATGAATTAGAAACTTGAAATTTTGAATATTATATCAAAACAAAAAACATTTTCTTAAAGCGTGCGAAACTCCTGACAAAAGATATTTATTTAAACACTTTAATGCACATAAACAAAAGTTATGAACAAAGGCGAACTTAATGCCTAAGGCATTAAGCTAACATTTAAGATTGTGTGTGAAGATGAGTCGAATGCTTAATTAAAAAAACACAATAAAAATCAATGTAAATACATAAAGCTAGTATTAAATATTTACAAAATATAATATATTATATCTATTCCTGACATCTACATGCGATGGGACTCGATTGATTCGATTGTATATCCAACTCACGCTCTGTAGAATTACTGTCACTAATCATTTCCAACTCTAACACGAATTTAACACTAAATTCACTTGACAAGTTCTGAATACATTTTAGTGTTATAAATACAATCATCGGCTATGACGAGGTGGAATTACAAGCTGAGGCCGTCTAAGCGGTCTAGTGCGCCGTAAGGCACCCGTGATGATATTTATATTTATATATTATTATTATTAATTATATAACCCGTACTTGTCCTTTCCTTTAATTTGGACAGTTCAATTAAATATTGCTTTCAATTAAATATTGCTTTCCCAAAACACAACCTAGGCCTTCCTGGAGGGTTGCGAATGCCCCAAATTAAATTTAAATGCTCACTAAAAGTATTTTCATGTAGTCAACATTAATTTTATTATTCTCTTCCCTCGCTTCGGAAATCTTTTTGGATTTTAGCTTTTTCTGTTTTTCCTTTTTAAAAAAAATATGACTTCAGATTATATATACATGGATTATATATACATGGGTGACTTTAGAAAGTTGTACTTGGACTAATATGAGGTTTACTCATCAATTCGAAAAACTTTTCCCAACCATCATTATGTAGCAAATAAATAAATATATACCATCACGGGTGCCTTACGGCGCCCGAGACCGCCTTGACGGCCTCAGGGTACCCAGCGGAAGGGTTTTTTCTAATCTCACCTCGTCGTAACCGATGGTGTGAGTATACGCCGAACTAATGGCTTGCTCGTTGCGATGTTTGGATAGACTCAATAACCCATCTATTAATAAACAGTTTCACAAGTTGGTATGTAGTGAAACTGACAAAAACAACTTTTTTTAAACCCACCAACAGTTTTATTACTTCGGTGTGCATAAACCCCGCTTAACTTAGACATCAGAGGCGTTATAACAATAAATACCCATAAAAGTTTATTCGAAAATCCCTGAAAGCTAGAATGCTCTCTGGTTGTCGGTATTTAGAGTAGGGTGACAAGGGTTTATGTTGGCTCTAAAAAATCGATGAAACTAGTTTTTTTTTAAGACTTTATAACTAAGTAAATATTTATTCTTAACTTAATTGCAAAGAGATTTTTTAGGTGGGAGCAAGGTCTCTATAACTTCGTTAGGCCGACCGACCGGTCTCGTTACCACCGCCCATACAGATGCAAAAACCGTAAAGTGTCCTAGTCCAATATATACGTGGAGGCCGAGTTGGTTAGACCTTGGACTTAAAAACACTTAGGTCCCTGGTTCGAATCCCGGTGTATACCAATGAGTTTTTAATTAAAAAAAATATGTACATTTGTTTGACAACACCACTATAGTGCCTCGGAGAGCACGTTAAGCTGTCGGTCGCGGTTTCACTATACCAACTTGTGAAACTGTTTATAGATGGGTTATTGAGTCTATCCAAAACATCGCGACGAGCTAGCCACTTGTTCGGTGTAGACTCATACCATCGGCTACGACGAGGTGGGATTAAAACCCCTCCGACGGCCCCAAGGTCCGTCTAGGTGGTCTCGGGCGCCGTTAGGCACCTGTGAAGATATGTATGTATGTATGTCCTAGTCATGTTTTGGTTTTAGTCTGTGGCTTCACCGGTTTTCAGGATAGTACTGCATCGGTTTCTTGTCGAGGTGGTAGTCACCTTTCAGGGTGCGGTTACGAAATGGGTAGTTGAATAGACAAAAAGGCAGCGAGTAATTTAAAAAATACTCGTAATGCAATTCGTCATTATCGCCCCCCATTTCGTAATCGCATCATTTAGCGGGCATAGTGGGAGCAATCAATATTATTTAAGAACCATTATTGATTGACCCCATTCATGGGCTTTGTATGCTGCTCACCAACAGGTAGATACAAATTCACATGTCACATATTATTAATGTTTTTTTTTGTTGGAAATGTATTTGGTAATGTAAAATTAAGGTATGAAATGTTTTGATATTTTTATAAATAATAATGTCATGTTTAAATAAAAATAATTAGAACTATCCAGGTGGCACGGAACCTTTGTCCCTGTATACTGATTTTTTTCTAGCTTAATGTCTTATTAACGAAATAAGATTATAGTAAAGTCACATTCACGTTATATGAACAAAGAAGGTATAATAGGTACATTTAAATGCTTCAAACTGAACAAGTTGCTTGTATGTGTAAGGAATTCCTTCAATGATAATTAAAAAAGTACTATTTTTTTTATTTAAGATAAAAATATCGAACATGGAGCTAGCTCGTTGTGATTTTTGGATAGACTCAATAACCCATCTATAAACAGTTTCATAAGCTGGTATTTTGAAACTGGGACCGACAGCTTAACATGTTCTCCGAGGTGTTGTTAAACAAAATGTACATACATTTTTAGATTAAAAACTCATTGGTACACACCGGGGTTTGAGCCAGGGACCCAAGTATTTTTAAGTCTAAGGTCTAACCAAGTCGGACACCACGTTTATAATATAAATAATCCAATTACGAATAGTAAGAAGTATCATACATATGTACCATATGTATTTGAGTACAATTACGGCGCCCAAGACCCCCTAGACGACCTCAGGGTACCCAGCGGTGGGATTTTATTCCTACCTAGGTGTAGCCGATGGTATTTTGATTCTACACAGAACAAGTGGCCAGCCCGTTACGGTATTTGGAGGGGCTCCTTTAAAATATGTTAAAAAGTTTTCAAGTTGCTAACGCAGCTGGGATCGACAGCTTAACGTGATCTCCGACGCACTATAGTGGTGTTGTCAAAAAAATGTACATATTTTTTATTAACAACTGGTGCACACCTGAGTTTGAACCCATGACCTAAACATATTAGTGTTTCTAAAGGTTGTTCTTTGGACTAATATGATGTCTACTGATCAAATCGAACAACTTTTCCCATGGAACCATGTGCCGCAAATGAAAAAGAAATTGGCTTTCCCATAAAAATTTGTCATTTTAACATTACTAGTTTGTATGGAGAAGGCAATTTTTTTTCATTATACATAGTAATTTAAAATATACTTTTATATTATACATATAATAATTTAAAATATATTGAGTTATACTAATTTGTATGGAATTGGATGTTACTGAATAGATGCCTAATTTAGTTCATCTGTAGATTTCAACTCTTTAAATGAACTCTAATAGGTACCGTTCTAATTGCGCTATTCAATATCGTAATTAATTCGCTTAAACGCCAAGTCTGTTAGTATAACGGAGGATAGCAGTTTAATAGGAGAAAATTTAAGGATTAAATTTTATCTACTAAACTTTTTTTAATTCATAGGTTCGATCCTAGGTCCACAACATAGTTTTTTTCTATTAAGTTGTTACTGAACATTGATAATTGAATTGAAAATAAACATAGAGATAGGCGCCAATTTAAAAACACATATTGAATAATCGATAAAATTTCTATACGATTTTAAGAGAATAAGGTCGCAGTTCCAAAAAATATATATCAAAAAGTATTATCTACCCTATCTTTAGGTAAAAAAATATAGCAAAACCCTCTGTTGGCGATTTTTCGTACTTAACAGATTTTTTATAACAATAATATATTAACTCATAATTATTAAAATTTAATAAATAAAATAAATCCAAAACCATTGCCACCCTAAATAAAGTGTTGCCATTTCGCACTTGTGTATTTATTCAATGAATTAGGATACACTATTTGCGCTCCGTGAAAGTGTAGCATTTTCACTTAGTATTTAGTGAATTTTATGTACACCTTGCTAAACGGTTTTGAAAATAGCAACGCATTTTCTGTTCTGATTTTAAACTAGTCTATTAATTAATTAAGTTTGTTTACCTTTTTGTTTATTATTGTTTTGTTTATTTCAATTTAGTTAGCATTTAACTACTAAACAATATGAACAAAACCTTATAAGGTTATTGACATTTTAATGTCACGTCTTTGAAGTTATCAATAAATCCAAGTATTATTTTCTCATCGCAAATACATATTAATATTTACTTTATTAGTCTGGGTATATTTGTGATTGTTAAACATTTGTTATTTGTAGTTGAATTTACGTTTGAGTATAGATATTGTAATATTTGTATGGGTTCCCCGAAGGCATTATCCACTAGCTAAGTTTGGGTAGATCGACATATCATATACACAGTGCCGATAGACAAATCATATACACTATGCCGATCGACAAATCATATACATTATGCCGATCGACAAATCATATACACTATCCCGATTGACAAATCATATACACTATGCCAATCGAAAAATCATATACACTATGCCGATCGACAAATCATATACACTATGCCGATCGAAAACTAAATATCTACGACGTAGATGTATCTATATACATAACTACAATACATACCGCTACGTAGAATAGTGGTTGCGCCTTTGGTGTCCGGAGGTCGTGGATTCGATTCCCACCTGTGGCAAAAGTATATTAGTAAGTACGTTTTTTTGTACAGTTTGTCATAAAGTTAAATCCATTTTTAATATATTTTATCTAAAAGACACCCAGAGTCTTTTATATTAAATATATTAAAAATGGATTTAAAAGAGTCTACAAACAAAGAGTCCGCTGCAGTTACAGTAAAGAATTAGAGTAACTGGTTAATTAAAAAAAAGTGGCGCCAGCCTAGTGACTTCGCAACTGATAACAAGGTTAAGCAGATGACAACAAGGCCGGCCTGTGTTGGGTGACCGCTTTATACAACGAGGCTATACCATCATAAACATCGCAACAAGCCACTTGTATAGTGTTGCCACCAAATACCATCGGCGAAATGAGAACGGGTTAATCACTCCGCTGGGTACCCTGAGGCCGTTTAAACGGTTCTCGGGAGACAAAAATGCACCCGTAAAATGATGGTTAAATAATGTATATTTAATCTCTAATGTATTTACATGTTCTTGACTATAGTGTGCCTCGGAGAGCACCTTAAGCTGTCGGTTCCTGTTGCACTAAACCAGCTTATAAGTCACAACCGTTTTATGTCTCTATCTCTTCTTGTTCATTTTATCTCAAACACAGTCATAATATTTCTTATACATGCACCTTAATTTCAGAGACGTTTAAATGTGATAGTCATTTTAAAAGTGATCCAGTAATTAAAAATAAAAGTATAAGTGCCTATTTTCCTGGAGCAGACCTACAAAGTCCATGAATGGGGTCAATCAATAATTGTTATTAAAAAATATTGATCGCTCCCAATACTCTGGCTAAATGATGCGATTACGAAATGGGAGGCGACAATGACGACTTGCATTACAATTAAATTTTAATATACACGCTGCCTTATCGTCCATTCAACCACCCACTTTATAACCGCACCTTGAAAGGAGGTCACCACCTCAACAATAAATCGATGCAGTAGTCTCCTGAAAATCGGTGAACTCAAAGACTAAAATCGAAACATGACTAGGTCACTTGACGGTTTTTGCATCTGTATGGGCGGTTGTAACGAAGTTATAGATACCTTCCTTCCACATAAAAGGGTATATAATATTATTGTGTAAAGTTTATTAAAAGAAAACTGTTTCTAAAAACTCATTAACATAAGATAATTAATTTTCGTTTAACCAAAAAGTGCAAGTAATGTAGGTAAAATATTTCTTACTTGAGCAAAAGTTTTTGCTTCAAACATTAATATATTAGAAATACCAGAAAACGAAACCAATTCGCAAATCGTTAGACTCATTAAGGGTGTATCGGTATCCAACGACCTTGAACTTTTATTTGACATGTTGTATACACTTGTTAAGTTTGCTTCAGAAGCGTAGATAACCAGTATTTTATAGATGCAAAGAAAAACAATCTTAAATATAACAATAATTGACATTAATAAAATTTACTTATGGCACATATGAACAATATTATATGTAGGTACATACATACATACATATCGTTACGGCGCCCGAGTACATCTAGACGGCCCCAAGGTACCCAGCAGAAGGGTTTTTAATCCCACCTCGTCGTAGCCGATGGTATGAGTGTACACCGAACAAGTGGCTAGCTCGTCGCGATGTTTCGAATAGACTTAATAACCCATCTATAAACAGTTTTACAGACTGGTATAGTGAAACCGGGACCGACAGCTTAACGTGCTCTCCGAGGCACTATAGTGGTGTTGACAAACAAATGTACATATTTTTTTTAATTAAAAACTCATTGGTACACACCGGGATTCGTACCAGGGAGTAGGGACCTAAGTGTTTTAAGTCTAATATAATAGTTAAATAAGTTATATGTTTTTCTATACAGATCGACTTGGTCTAGGTTTTATAGAAAAAAATGTATCGTTATTTCTGGTATACTTTGACAGACAAATATGCGTGAAATTACCAAAAAAAAAAACTGTAGAAATATAGGTAGATACTGTCAAGTAACAATATACTTTAACTAAACATTTACTGGTTATAAATATAAAATACAAGTATTTACAATGTTATATATTTTTTGACCAGCAACCAATAAACTACAAATTAACATTTAAAGCATTTTTAATATCAAATATCAATGAAATCGGACGAATGGTTCTTGATTATATTTTAAGCGAACAGGCTGACCCGAGTACATTTTTTGGACATTATTATTTCATAATTAAAACTGAAGAATGCTCGAAGCATTGAAAGCTCATGTACAATTTTTATTAAATGACGAATAACGTAGGTAATATTTATGAATATTTACGTGTAAAAATAAGTTTTGTTGCAATCAATTTTATAAAAAATGTAATTCCCGAATTTATCGAAAATCGACGTGCACGAAGAAGATTGCAATTTCAATTTTGGGTTGGGTCAAATGTATTTCGAGACGAAAAATTTAAGTAATTTAAATTATTACAATTTGTGCTATGTGAGTTTTATTTAATATTTCTTTCTAAGCAATTGAATAATTTTATGCATGGCAGCAGGTATGACTTAAGGAACTTGATTTTTTTTTATAGCGAAGCCGTTTTAGGATTTCTCTTGTGAGTTTTGTTGTTACAAACTTGGCTTTCAATATTTATCACCAAAAGAGTAGCATTAAATTTAATATCGACCAATCATGTGTCGTGTTAACTAATTTTGATCCATCCATCGTTCCAGATACTAGATACTATCGTTTCATAGTTCCGGATAGTCTATAATTCTTAATAACAAAATGAGTTCAGACACCCTTAATATATTAGAAGCACCAAAAAAACATTAGGACATCGACAGCATCATTAAAAGGAATATGAGAGAAGATCTTGGTAAAGTAACCTAAAACTTTTAGGGTTGCTTAGAAAAAAAGTGAACCTTTCTAAGATCATTTAATTTTGTCATTAGTGCCTTAAGACCCCTTCAAGTTATCCATGCTGGATTCTGGCTAGCTGTATTCCCATTATTCAGTCTGCTGAATAAGTAGTTTATCACGGTATTTTGTATAGACTTTTAAAAGTTTCACAAGTTGGTTTATAAAATTGAAACCGATATCTTAACGTATTTTCCAGGTATAAGGTATTAAGCTCGTCTATGTATAACAGTTTTAGTTTTTTTAAATATATATTCTTAAGGGCATAACATATATATTGCCTAGGTCACAAACTATGCTCTATTTGCATCCAATGCCCGTATTTATAAATATTTCTTAAACTCAACAACCATTCAAGTATGAATTTTCTTTTTTTACCAAATATTAAAAGCATGAAAAGGCCAGGCGATACTTAAGTAAAGATCGTATTGTAGCAATCAGCCCGGTATAATGAGTGGACATACATTAAAAAAAAAAATTAAATGAGTTTATAAAATTTATTAAAATAAGTAGACAAAATAAAGGTATTTACATAATACTACCAATATACTTAAGTTTTTCTACAAACTGAAATGCTAAGCATTAAAAATATATGTTTATATTTCGGGAAACCTAAATGTACTATAGTGGATCACATTGTGACTTCTCATAAAACGTTCCGTTATTGCCAAAAGATTCGATCTTAATAACCGATCATTATTTTAAATATTTTACAACTAATTATATTTTTATTTATTGTATTCAATTTACATTAAAATCGGAACAATATTCAACAATCCCCAAATCAAACCACGACATGAGAAATGCAACGTAAAACGCAAACCATAGCGAGATGTCGTCGCAAGTTTTAATGCGTTCAACTTCCACAGTGCGTTTCAAATAAAAAACAAAAAATGCAACGCTACAATATGTAACGCATAAATACGGATCTTGGTAGTGACACATAAATACGGAATTTGGTAATGAACTTGTAGTGACATTACCTTTAATGTCCACCCTAAGTTAAATGGACATAGATTCTGGGTAGTACAACTTTGGTATCCAAAAAGGATACCCGACAAGTGGATACTCACTGTCAGGTACCAATTACAAGTACAATGGTAGAAGCGGCCCCAGCCTAGTGGTTAAATCACCGCGCAACTGATAACCAGAATAAGCAGATGACAACAAGACCGGATCTGGCCGGATGGCTAACCGCTTTATACAACGAGGCTATACCCATCATAAACACCGCAACAAGGCTAACCACTTGTTAGGTTTTGCCTCCGAATACCATCGGCGAAATGAGGACGGATAAATCCTTCCACTGGGTACCCTGAGGCCGTTTAAAAGGTTTTCGGGAGCCTAAAAGGGCACCCGTGATAGTATTTACAGGTACCATGACATTGCATCAAGAAATGAAGATTGGTTTTAATTTAATATTACACATACCCCCAGTTTCTAGAACCTTAACGAAAAGGCACATGATTGGTGAAAAATTGACGTTATGTGACATTAAAATATAATAATAATATGTATAATTTGAGCTTTTACTATGTGTACCAGAAACAAAGATATAACAAATATTATATTTTATAAATACCCAGACCATGACAAACTGTACAGAAAAAAACGTACTATTTTTTTGCCCACGACCTCCGGATACAACGCCAAAGGCGCAACCACTAGTCTACGGAGACTGTTCACATTCATCCTACATGTTGACATTTTACCAATATGTCGAGTTAACTAATTTTGACCATAGTTCTATAAACTGGTGGATGTATGATTCCAAAAAAAAATTGTGCTTAGACACCCTTAATATATTAGAAGCACCAAAAAACATTACGCCATCGACAGCATCATTAACAAGAATATGAGAGAAGTTTTCGGAACCCAAAACTCTTTTAGGGTTCCTTGAAAAAAAGAGAACCTTTATAAGTTCATTTGTCTTTTCAGGCTCTGTTTAAAAAAAAAAGTACAAGTTATTTTTTTTTCAATTTCAAGAGAAACTATTTTTTTGTAGGTGAAATATAAAGAGACCTTCTCTATAACTTCGTTAGGGCGACCGACCGGTGTCGTTACCACCGCCCATACAGATGCAAAAACCGTCAAGTGACCTAGTCATTTTTCGGTTTTAGACTATGGGTTCACCGATTTTCAGGAGATTACTGGATCGATTTCTTGTTGAGGTGACAATAAGGCAGCAAGTATATTAAAATATACTCTTAATGCAATTTGATGCCACCCATTTCGTAATCGCATCATTTAGCCGGGAGCATAGTGGGAGCGATCATTTTTGTTTAAGAATACATATTGATCGACCCTATTCATGGACTTTGTAGATCTGGTCACCGCCAGGTAGTGCCGTACAAGGTCATATGCCGTGCTCCAATGAAAAAAAAACAAAAAAAAAACCGTTGAAATTAATATTAGTATGTATATTTCGATCATAAACACCTCAGATTTTTAGTTTTTTATATATTCTATACTAACTGTTTGCCGCACGCATAACTTCGCGTGTGTGCGATTTTAAAATAAAAAATCTACTAATCACTGCAGTTGTCAAATCGGGGACATAAAACTCTAAAAAAAAAAAAAATATATATATACATATCCTTTTCATATCATCACGGGTGCCTTACGGCGCCAGAGACCGCCTAGACGGCCCTAGGATACCCAGCGGAGGGGTTTTTAATCCCACCCCGTCGTAGCAGCCGATGGTATGAGTCTACACCGAACAAGTGGCTAGCTCGTCGCGATGTTTTGAATAGACTCAACAACCCATCTATAAACAGTTTCACAAGTTGGTATAGTGAAACCGGTAAAAACTCATTGGTATACACCGGGATTGGAACCAGGGACCTAAGTGTTTTTAAGTCCAAGGTCTAACCAACTCGGCCACCACGTATAAACAAAATATAATATTTAAATTTTATGTAATTTAAAAAAAATCTACCTTGCTTTATATAGCACTGTTTTCTATCTGGTGTATTTTAAAACTTTTCCTAAGAGACTCTTAACCTATCGTGAATGAGATGAAAAATTGTTACACCAGTGTGAGTTTTTTTAACATTTACTTTCGCGTTAACTATACTACTGCGTTAACATTTTGGCCAATCACACGCTCTCATTTTTAGTTCTCAAAATTTCCGCTTGGAGCGCTGAACTATTTCCCATACAAATTTTAGTTAACTCAAACTCAAAGTATTAGTTAGAAAACTCACATTAGGGGTACTGCTATGAGGTGGCTAGGATATACCCGAAACTTAAATGTTCCTTTTTTATACTATGATCGTGTAATTACACTTTTACTTAAAATAAATTAATAATAGTGTCCATTCAATAGGATCAGTAAATAAAAAAACCAGAATTAAGTAGAAAAAGCGTAATTTTTTATTGAAATAACTACACTTGACTTGAACTTATATTTCCATATTTATAGTTTACGCAACGTCTTGTCGTGTTTAACGGTTGCAATCTTGGTATGACCCCCCTGACCTCACTTACACCAGGTTAAAACGCATACACGAATTCTACAAAATGGTAAAATATTGTTATAATTTAGCCTATATAGAGTATATCTTGCTATTTTGTTTTTAATCAAATTGATGAAAGTACAGATTTTTTTATTTACAATTTTATTATATGCAGTTATATACGTGGTGGCCTAGTTGGTTAGACCTTGGACTTAAAAACGCTTAGGTCCCTGGTTCGAATCCCGGTGTGTACAAATGAGTTTTTAATAAAAAAAAATATGTACATTTGTTTGACAACACCACTATAGTGCCTCGGAGAACACGTTAAGCTGTCGGTCCCGGTTTCACTATACCAACTTGTGAAACTGTTATAGATGGGTTATTGAGCCTATCCAAAACATCGCGACGAGCTAGCCACTTGTTCGGTGTAGACTCATACCATCGGCTACAACGAGGTGGGATTAAAACCCCTCCGCTGGGTACCCTGGGGCCGTCTAGGTGGTCTCGGGCGCCGTCAGGCACCCGTGATGATATATATAATATATATATATATATATTATATGCATAGATCCTTTAATGGTGCGGTTGCGGGACGGGCGGCTGATTTGGCGATAAAGCAGAGAGGATATTAAAATAGACTCCTAATGCAAACGCGTCTTTGTCGCTACTCATTTCGCAACCGCATCACTTAGCCGGCTTAGTGGGAGCTATCAATATTGTTAAACAACAATGTAATGACCGATCCCATTCATGGGCTTTGTAGGTCTACTTATCTTTCTTTAATTTAAAAAAAATAAAGGTATGTTTTTATCATATTTTTTTTGTATTTGAGCACGACATGTACCTATATTGTAGGTATATACCGTGCGTATTGCATAAAAAAATGTATATATTGATAACCGTTATATGTATATCCATTTAACCTCCGTAGACTAGTGGTTGCGCTTTTGGCATTGTATCCGAAGGTCGTGGTTTCGATTCCCACCCATAGCAAAAAAATATTAGTACGTTTTTCTGTACCATTTGTCATGGTCTGGGTGTTTATAAAAATATATAATTTATATCATTGTTTCAGATACAAGCCTAGAGCTTATTGTGTGTGTTATTTTTGTTATTATGTGTAAATTGTGCCTACAGATTATTATTATTATTTCTTTTAACTAAAATAAAACATTAGATGCAGAACCCAAATTCGGCATACACTAACCGCTCTTCTCAATTTTTAGGACCAACGGTCGTCTTTAAACGGTTTGGAAGATAAATTACCAAGAACCGAAAATAAATTTTCACAAGAAGGGCTAAGTTAGTAAAAGAAAATACCTTGTTATAAAGTTGCAATCGCGTTACGAAATTTTGGGCAAAAGCGATGAAATTTAGTACTAACAGAGCCCCTGTAAATGTTTCGAGTAAGCTACTAAATTTTGTCGAAATAAATTGTAGCGTTTAAGAATTACTAGGTTTACCTAAGTTCGTAATTTACAAGTATAATAAAAAGTTAGTTTTCAACTAAGTTTTAATTTTTGGGTGCTCCTTTATGGAAATTTGTTGTAATGTTTTTTTAAGCCAAGTTTTAAACTTGGAAAATTTAAACTTTTTTTAGTAAAATATACCTATGTTATTGAAAGACTATTTTAGAGGTTGTGTATAGTTATTATAAGTTAGTTATATAATATTATAGTTATATAATATTTTGACAGCCTCTGTAGACTAGTGGTTGCACCTTTGTCGTTGTATCCGGAGTTCGTGGGTTCGATTCCCATCCATGGCAAAAAAAGATTAGTACGTTTTTTTCTGTACAGTTTATCATTGTCTGGATGTATTATAAAATATAATATGTATTATATCATTGCTTTTGGTATACATAGTACAAGCCTAGAGCTTAGTTTGTGACTAGAGCAATATATATGTGTAATTTGTTTTACATATAAAAAAAATAAAATAATAATAATAATATATTTTTTTAAGATTTTACAAAACATAGCAATTTTTACTAAAAATGTTTGAAGTTGTGAATGCTTAAACCACATCCTCGTGACAATTTTTGTTTGGTATAGTATGTATGTTTATGTATTACATTTATTATATTATATATACAGTATTTAAGTAGTTTAAGTATTGTGCATCATTGTTAAAATATATCCTTCTATCGAAAGTTCCGCACCCTAAGCATATTTCACTCTCTCAAAGGTTAGCTGGTAGAAAATGTCTAAGGCATTAAGCTCGACAATATACAATTTTGTGCAATAAAGAATTAAAATAAAATAAATAAGTGCTTTTATAAATATATCCTACACAGATTTTTTTTTTAGAGCGGGATTTTATTTTGTTTTATGTTGAAAATAATGAAATACGTATTTTTTTCCTTTTAGCATCTTCTATTATACAAAAATAATTTAAGAGAAAAATACCTTTCGGGTTCTTTAAGTAATAGCTACTTAAAGCATAAACATTTTTTACCAAGAAAAAAAAACATTCGGTTTTTTTTTTTTTTTTTAATTTTATTCATGATCATAATTATATATTTATAATAATAATAAGTATTGAATATATAATTATGTTTTTCTTTAATATCTAATGTAAATATTTAAATAATCAGATTAGCTTTAATAAACGTCTTTTATCTCCCAACGTCTCGCTTGAGGCAGAAATCGCAGCGGGATTTCTTTTTAGGCCAATTCCTTTGTTTTAGAAATTACTTCCTGTTCCTAAAAAGAAAATTACTAGGAGTTAATTTAACTTCACGATCCTTCAGTTTTTTGTTCTTTTTCTCTCAAAATATTTATTGTTATTGCTTTATTTTCGGCATCTTGGCCTCTATTTAAAACTAATAAAAAGAGGTTAAATACTAATTACCAAATAAGTTTTTTTTTTTTTTTGATGGCTCTTCCCCTAATGTTAAGACAATTGGAGTACGAAATGCGACTTTGTAGGTATAGACGTAGAGACCTAAATCCTATGGCAAAAAAAAAAAATACCAACTGTTACACCTGTCATAATAAAATAAGATATTTGTCCTCTTTTTCTGATATTTTGTAATTTCTCCTTTACTTCAATTAAAATATCGATAGAGCCACTTAAATCATACCACTAAAAAATCTAATAAACTAGTTTTTTTGAAGACTTAATAAGTCTAAGTAATAATTTATTTTAACATAGTTGCTAAGAGATTTTTTAGGTGGGAGGAAGGTCTCTATAACTTCGTTAGGCGGGCCGACCGGTCTCGTTACCACCGCCCATACAGGTTCAAAAACCGTCATGTGACCTAGTCATGTTTCGGTTTTAGTCTGTGGGTTCACCGGTTTTCAGGAGACTACTGCATCGATTTCCTGTCGAGGTGGTAGTCTCCTTTCAGGATACGGTTACGAAATGGGTGGTTGAATTGACGATAAGGCAGCGAGTATATTAAAATATACTCGTAATGCAATTTGTCTTCGCCCATTTCGTAATCGCAATATTTAGCCGGCATAGTGGGAGCGATCAATGTTTTTTAAGAGCAATTATTGATCGACCCCATTCATGGACTTTGTAGGTCTGCTTACCTCCAGGTAGATACAAAGTCACATGCCGTGCTCCAATTTAAAAAAAAGCGATAAATGATACCATGAGATTTTGGTAGACCTGATATCTACCTGATAGTAAGCAGACCTGAAGTTTTAATAATACCACCATCATCACGGGTGCCTTTTTGGCTCCACAGAACCGTTTAAACGGTCTCAGGGTACCCAGCGGCGATGGTATTCAGAGGCAACACCTAACAAGTAGCGAGCTTGTATAAAGCGGGTACTCATCCCAGGCCCGGTTTTGTTGCCATCTGCTTAAACCTTGTTATCAGTTGCGCAATGACTTAATCGCTAGGCTGGGCCGCTTTTAATTGCTAAAGTTTTAATCCACATTAAATAGTATCGGTCGCTCGCACTATGCCGATTAGATGATACGTATACGAAAAGAACGGCGACAAAGACAAATTGCTTGAAAATAAATCGATACAGTGGGCTTTTGAAAAATAAAATCTGGTGAACCCACAGACTAAAACCGAATCATGACTGGGTCATTTGACGGATTTTGCATTTGCATGGTTGTGATGAAAACTTACCTTTGCCTTTAACATACATAGCGATTTTGGTAGGTTGTACTTTAGGAGATTCATTTAACGATAAAGCAGTGAGGATATTAAAATAGACTCGTAATACGTCTTTTTCGCCACCCATTTTGTAACCGCATCATTTAGCCGGCATACTGGGAGCGATCAATGATGTTAAATAAATAAATAAATACTATCACGGGTGCCAATTTGGCTCCCGAGAACCGTTTAAACGGCCTCAGGGTCCCAGCGGAGGGATTAACCCATCCTCATTTCGCCGATGGTATTCGGAGGCAACACATAACAAGTGGCGAGCTTGTTGCGGTGTTTATGATGAAATAGCCTCGTTGTATAAAGCGGTCACCCATCCCAGGCCGGTCTTGTTGTTATCTGCTTAACCTTGTTATCAGTTGCGCAGTGACTTAACCACTAGGCTGGGGCCGCTTTTTAAAATGATGTTAAACAACAATATATTAATCGACCCCATTCTTGGACTTTGTAGGTCAGCTTACCATCAGGTGGATACAGAGTCACATGCCGTGCTCCAATAAAAAATAACATGGTAACTTTGGGCTAATATGAGGCTCTACTGTTCAAAACGAATAACTTTTTCCATGGAACCATGTGTAGCAAATGAAAAAAAATTGGTTTCCCCATACAAATTTGTTATTTTAACATTATTATGTATGGAGAAACCATTTTTTTTTCATCTACACCATGTCATTTTTTATTGGAGTACGGCATGTGACTTTGTATCTGGTTGGTGAGCAGACCTACAAAGTCCATGAATGGGGTCGATCAATATATTGTTGTTTAACAACATAGATCGCTCCCAGTAGGTATGCCGGCTAAATGATGTGGTTACAAAATAGGCGGCGACAAGGACTTATTTGCATTACAAATCTATTTGAATATAGCTGCTTTATCGTCAAATAAATCGCCCGTTTCGTAACCGCTCCAAGAAAGGAGACTACCATATCGACAAAAAATCGATGCAGTAGTCTCCAGAAAACCGGTGAACCAATAAAATGATATGTATAATAATATGCTATAATAAAAATTCATATCTTTTCTTACCTTATAGTTGATTTTCCCAAAATCCATTCCGAATATTTTCCCAAATTTTTACTAAAATATTTTCTTTAACCTCATATCAAGTTATTCTTAGAAACTTATTACAGGATCTTTATTATAGAATTGTTCAAGAAAGAGGTTAAAAAAATATTCTTTGATATTACCTTCTATTTTCTTTGTTGAAACTGAATTATAATTAACTAGCAATTTTCGGAATATGTTAACATGTTTATTTAAGAAATATGTCGTTTTTGTTAGGTCCTTATTTATAATAATAAAATTGGGCTGATTTTGTTAAAAAAATAGGTAAGAATTTTTCATTCATTCAAGAACAATTTTGGTTCTTGAATGAATGAAAAATTCTTTATTGCACAAAAGCTTAATATTGTACATAGGAGAGCTTAATGCTTAGGCATTATCTACCAGCTAACCTTTGGGAGATTGACCAGTAACAGGCAGAGTGGTAATTAATTCAGACAAATATACAGAAAAACGTATAAATATTTAAAAATTAATTTGCCATGGTTGGGAATCGAACCTTGCCACATGAAAATATATATTTTTTTAACATGAAATTGGTGAGTTATTGTATGTATTTAATTTTGTATATGATGTTTAATTTTTTATATATACATAAATAAATAAAACGTGCCAAAAAGTATACTTAATAACATTAAAAGATAAAATAGTAATACAAAATAATGATAAATTAACAACTTAAAACACGCAAAGAAAATAAAATGAAAATGGGCTGGACATTTGATTAGATTGGAAGAAGGATTAAAAAAGGAACAGAATAGAGACTTAAAAGAGGAAAAATATCGACGGGAAGATCATCAAATCGATGGAAAGATAAATTAAAGGTCAAGGCATTGAAAAACTGGTCAAGGAAGCTAAAGAAATTTGGGTAATGTTAAGAATCGTGATGGGAGCTCAATGGGAGTCAATTTATTTTTACACATACAATTACATCACGGGAGACCGCCTAGACAGCCTTAGGATACCCAGCGGAGGGGATTTTAATCCCATCTCGTAGCCGATGGTATGAGTCTACACCGAATAAGCCACGCTCGTCGCGATGTTTAGATAGACTCAATAGCCCATCTATAAACAGTTTCACAAGTTGGTATAGTGAAACTGGGACCGACAGCTTAACGTGTTTTCCGAGGCACTATAGTGGTGTTGTTAAACAAATGTACATAATTATTAAGAATAGAAACTCATTGGTACATACCGGGGTTTGAACCAGGGACCTAAGTGTTTTTAACTCTAAAGTCTAACCATCTCGACCACCACGTATATTTATTTTATTTTATTTGTCAATATTTATTTCCATACCAGGGTGCCTTTCGAGGTAGGCAGAGGCAACCGAGCGCCACTTGTCTCTATCTCTACATACTCCTTTTGCCTCGTCTACATTCATAACTCTTCTTATAAATGAACGCCGGTTTCGGATAATTACATTACAATACAATTTATTTACAATACAATTTGTTTATAAAAAAAAAATTAAATTTTTAAAGATAAAAATGCAATGAAAAAATTCCTGGTGGCGGGACTCGAACCCACGAACCTCGCTATCGCGGCAAGGCGCTCAACCGCTGAGCCAACCAGGTTCCAGTCTGCCCTCACGAATTTTGTCATTGCTTGTTATCTACTTATACACAGACGCCCTCTATTAGCTTTCTTTTAATAACTCTTATACGAGTGATGTTAAAAGTCCTAGCTTTTGATACTAGATGGCAGAGGAGTCTGTTTTTTGTTTTTACTATTTTTAGTATTTTATATTTATGCATTTTTATAAATTCCTTTTTATAGGATAGCGAGGTTCGTGGGTTCGAGTCCCGCCACCAGGAATTTTTTCATTGCATTTTTATCTTTAAAAATTTAATATAAGATTATCCTATAAAAAGGAATTTATAAAAATGCATATTTATAAAAAAAATGATTTACAATACAATTAAATAGGATTAGGATTATATTAGGTATTTTTAGTTCTAAAAATAGTTGGGTTCTTTTAAATATAGCTATAGTTTTATTATGAACTACATTTGAATATTTTGTTCTTATATCTATTTTATTTATTTATAATACAATATATTCACAATACATTTTTTTACAATATTTTTTCTTTTTCATTTCACTTTTCGTAAAAAAAAATAAGTGCACAGAAAAGTAAGTCATTACAAACTATCTAAATAATTAAATACTGAAGCAGATGGAATTTATTCTGATAATTCTCCAATAATTCTTGTACATAATTAACTTGTCTTTTGTCTAGAAAGCGCCAAATAATTTATATTCTAGAATACAATTTATAGTCTAGAACTTAATCTTAAAAGCTTGTCTAAGTAAATTGACGACGCTATTGAGGAAACTATTATTTCTCTTGTGAAGGATAAAATAAGCTCACTCTACAGAGTAATTTAGGACATTAAACTGAGTCTGATCTATCGGAGGTCGTGAGTTCAATTCCCACCCATGGCAAATATATATATATATATATATATATATAAATCCCACAACCTAAGCGGCGACCACTATGGAGAAAAATGCATTTAAAGTGGCGACCACCGACATTTGGCTACCGTTATACAGTCGCCACTTTAATTTTGATAATTTTTACATATGTTGATACCGAGTAGGTATAGATCATCATATCAAAAAACACCGAGGATACCAAATTGTCGGAAAACTGAATGATATTGGGTATTGTGGTTCTGGCTTTCCCACTTGAGATGCGTGAGGACCGATATACATTTGAGCGAATATTATTTGTTTGAAGCTCCGATTACATGGCTACCACCTGTTCTCCTGATTGATACGTTGCCATATTTACCAATTATATATATATATTAGTTTTCTGTACAGTTTGTCATGATCTGAGTGTTTATAAAATATTATATGTATTATATCCTTGCTTCTGATACACATAGTACAAGCCTAGAGCTTAGTTTGTGACCAGAGCAATATGTGGAAATATTCCTACATACTATTATTATTAAAAAGTCTAAATTGATTTAAAATATCAAAATTCGTAATATTAATTTCAAACAGTCTTCTAAAAAGCTTATAAATGGGCTCCAAGGACCCTGAACGAAGCAGATAGAAATACTGGGTCGGTAGACTTAGACGTTATGGAACGTTTAACGACGGCGTTGTTGGAAATGATGATGCTATTGACAGGGCTGAACCCCTCCTCATCTCTAATTTGATCACAATACGGTGTCTACCTTTCTCCGCGCTGATCTCATCTTATTCTTTAAACATGGCAGATTGGAGCATGCCTTTTCAGATTTTCATACTGATCTATTATCTAATCTGTGCCTATTACTATCTTTCAGTCCCACTTGTTAGCCAACTCCGATTAATTACTATAATTGAAATAATATAGTGATAGTGCCTTCATGTTCATGTCTGGCTCGTTTTCCGCAATTAGCCAAGAGGTTAGGCCTTTTTTCGTGAGTCGGCTGACTATTCTAGCCAGCCCAGCTCCTTCCAGAAGGCGACAAGAAGTCCGGGTCTTTCACAGGCCTCAAGGTGCGACCTCGGTGTTCCGAGGATTTTTTCCCGTTGTGAAGCCACCCCGGTGCAATGAAGCAGTACACATGGGTGGGTGTTTTATCAGTTTCCATGCCACCTGTTAGTGATACCTAAAATTTTAAGGTGCTTATTTAATGGAAAACCAGTAAGTATACCTACAAGAAGCCATGCTTGGTTTATTAATAAATTTACAAAGGACTACCATTTTATTTTGTGAATTCCATTTCCATTAATAAAATATTATTACCTATCATAACTTTTCCATAAAATCTTTTCTTTATCAACATTCACTCACAAAATGTCAACAAAAACGTAGTGGCTTATTTCACCATGCTATAAATAACATTTTATAAACTTTACGATAGGATATTTCCGACCGCCTAAATAATCAAAAACATCCCTTCAGTGTTTTGTAATTTCTTTTTCAGTTGTGTGCTCATAAAAAATGAAAGCAGAAAGAAAAGTCATCCAAAGTTTCGTGTTTCGACTCTCTGTCTCAAACACCAGCAGTCGACGACTCATTTTGAATTTGCTGATTAATTTCACCAAATTTCAGTGCTTCATCTGAATATTGCAGTTTATTTCCTGTTTCAGAAAACTTTGCTGTATTTTCGGGTTTTTAGGCTTATTGTTTTTTGTTGATGAACTGTTAATATTTTTGTTGTAAATAACAATTTTATGTTGTTGAAAATAAATAATTAACAATTTGTGTATGTTGATGACTGTTTGGATTTGAACAATAGTTATAGTCACCAATTAAATATAGAGAAAAGATCACACACAAAATAATCAATATGTTTTAAAAACCCTTTGTTTAAGTTGAAAAACTAATTAAAAAAACATTCTTTTATTCCTATTATTTTATTGCATGTATATATGTATCATATGCATATCATATATATGTAACTTCATAAGGTCGACCGACCGGTCTCGTTCCCACCGCCTATACAGACGCAAAAACCGTTAAGTGACCTAGGGCTTTATTCCGAGAACGTGTCAAAAGACACGTTCACCGTCGCGCATTTTGCGTAAACTATAAATATTGAAATATAAGTTCTATCCTATTAAATATAGAGTTGAAATTCCAATGCTCATAAAATGTTCAAACTTGCGAAGAATTCGTGTGTTTCAAGATGGCGGCATTATTACAGCCAACCTAATACAGACTATATAACCATTGAAATAGGACTTATATTTCAATATTTCTGTTTTACGCAACGCCTTGTCGTCTTTAGCGGTTGCAAACTCGGAATAAGGCCCCTGGTAATGTTTCGGTTTTAGTCTATAGGTTCACCGATTTACCGGGGATTACTGCATAGATTTATTGTCGAGGTGGTCCTTTCTTGGTGAGGTTACGAAACGCCGTTTCGTAAAGAAAATAGGATTAAAAAATCTCCTTTAAAAAAATGAGTGCAGAGTGATACAGAATATTTTATTCATTACTACACCCGTCCAAAGCCGGGACTAGTGAGCTACGGACCAGGCAGATAGTTTATTATTTTTTTGTATCTACCTGGTGGTGAGCAGACCTACAAAGTCCATGAATGGGGTCGAACACTAATTGTTCTTAAACAAAATTGATGCTCCCACTATACCAGCTAAATGACGCCATTACGAAATGGGTGGAGACAAATTGCATTACGAGTATATTTTAAAATATTCGCTGTCTCATCGTCAATTCAACCCGTTTCGTAACCGCACCCTGAAAGAAGACTACCACCTCGATTTATTATATAGGTAATTTATGTAATAATATGTTGTTTAAAAACACCACTATAGTGCCTCGTAGAGCACGTTAAGCTGTCGGTCCCGGTTTCACTATACCAATTTGTGAAACTGTTTATTGAGTCTATTCAAAACATCGCAACGAGCTAGCTACTTGTTCGGTGTAGACTCATACCATCGGCTACGACGAGGTGGGATTAAAACCACTCCGCTGGGTACCCTGGGGACGTCTAGGCGGTCTCGGGTGCCGTAAGGCACCCGTGAAAATATGTATTTTCATAAAGTTTATCAGTTTCAAATGGATCCGGAAACGTAGAACTAAATCTAACCGATTGATTCCTTGCGGCAAGGCGTGGCATAATTTGGAACTTCCGGTAGATTGCGTAACAAATTCTTGAACAAAGTTCGAACAAAGTTGTGTTTAGATAATATTGTGATGAAGAAATATGGATCTTAATTTCACAGAGTTTTGTGCATATAATATTTTTTAAGAAAGAGTTTTGAAGGAATATTTTTTTTTGTATACTTTTTTTTATATTAAATTTTTAAAGATAAAAATGCAATGAAAAAAATCCTGGTGGGTGGGACTCCAACCTACGAACCTCGCTATCGCGGCAAGGCGATAAACCGCTGAGCCAACCCCTAGTGTGAGTTTTCTAACTATTACTTTGCGATTGAGTTAACCAATATTTGTTTAGCGCTCCAAGCGGAAATTTTGAGAATTGAAAATGCGGTCATGTGATTGGTCAAAATGTTAACGCGAAAGTAAATGTTAAAAAAACTCACACTAGGGCTACTGGTTCCACTCACCCCTCACGAATTTTGTCATTGCTTGTTATCTACTTATATTTTTTTTACATATTTATAAATTCCTTATAAGGATCAAATTAACCCATATTATTTATTTCATGTAAACCTTTACAGATATTTATGAATAGTCAAAAAAAAGTTTTAACAATGAGGTCTAGAGAGCGTTTGGTTATGCTGCTATATAACCATTATAGATAAATTAATGAAAAAATATTTAAAAAAACTACCTAACCGTACGCACGCTAACATAACCAACTATTGTAAGACTAGGTGGTTAGCTGATTTCATTGACCATCCAATTATCAGGAGGATGTATGTTTGACCATAAACAGGTGCATAAACCATCAAGTGACCTAGTCATGTATCGGTTTTAGTCTGTGGGCTCACCGGTTTTCAGGAGACTACTGCATCGATTTCTTGTCGAATTGTAGTTGAATTTAATTGACGATATATATTCGTAATGAATTTCCCATTTCGTAATCCTATCATTTAGCCGGCATAGTGGGAGCGATCAATATTGTTTAAGAAAAAATATTGGTTGATCCCATTCATGGACTTTGTAGGTCTGCTCACCACCAGGTAGAGGAACATGGAACATGTCGTGATCCAATAAAAAAAAACGTTTGGTTTGGCAACTTACAAAAAATATTTAAAATATCATATTTTATATAAAAATCAGCTTTCAGACTTTATGACGAGACAATGTTCTTAGCAAACCATGGATTCACCGTGCGGGTGCCGGGTCCATCGCGTGGTTGAAAGGCAGGGGAATGAACTGCAGCGTTCCCGGACTTGAGACCGCGAAGTAGGTTTTCTCTCACCTGCACTGTGTTCACTACCCTCTCTACTCAACGAAATACTATATGATCTTGTTAGCGCCATCCTGGAAACACGCTCCATAAAAGTTCCGACGGCTGTTCTCGGAAGGCCAAGATCCTTCAATAGACGGTGCAAAGACTTTGCTGGAATTCCTCTTGCACCAACTTCCACTGCATAAAGTTGAGCTTTTAATCCGTTTCTAGTAATTTCGTTTGTGAGATCAAAATATTTGTTCGACTTGATGTTGTGGTCCTTAGGTATGTTTGAAGTGAGAAAAATTTTTACGTACCTTTAGCACCTGGTACCCGAGAATTGGCTGTCGGCCCAAGCAAGCTGCATATGTGTACGTTTTTTTTCGTACTAATCTATCTATCGTATACATTTTGTGCATTAGAAAATAAGTAAGGGTTGCGGGCCCTGGGATCTTGGAGTATAATATATTTAACTAGAACACATTGTTCGAATGAATTCGTTGTGCCCGCGTCAGGTTAACCAGCAGTGGGGTTTTTAACCCAGCGGTAGGATTTTTACCCAGCGGTGGGGTTTCTACCCAGTGGTGGGGTTTTATTCTCACTTCGTTTTAGCGGTCGGTGCTCTGAATCAACTTTAAAGAAGCAGAAAGCTCATCACGGTGATGTTTTAATATACCTACTCAATAACTCATCTATAAACTCTTTCACAAGTGGTATAGTGAAACTGGGGTCGACAGCGTAATGTGTTCTCTGAGGCACTATAGTGATGTTGTCAAACAAATGTAAGTAAGTATATGTCTTTTTATTAAAAAAATATTGGTACACACCGGGGTGCGAATCGTGGACCAAGTTTGGGCCACCACGTAAATATTTTATCAATTTATGTAAGAATATTTTTTTATCCAAATAATTTCACTTGAAATCCAGCGCGGCAATGCCGCTAGTGTTTTAGGGGCATGTACTTCAGCGGCAACGAAGGACTTTAATGATTTTTTAAATTTAATTTAGCTTGTTATTATATATATATATATATATATATATATATATATATATATATATATATATATATATATATATATATATTATAATTTGGTAGTTAGGTTTTGTTTTATTGCTATATCCTTTTTTTTAGAATTAATATAGGTACCTATTTTATTTATTTAATAACTTTGTTTAAGATTGTTTAAAATATGTATAAATACATTAATATTGTATTTAATTCCTATATCATACTTCTATACGTGGTGGCCTAGTTGGTTAGACATTGGACTTAAAAACACTTAGGTCCCTGGTTCAAATCCCGACGTGTACCAATGAGTTTTAAATTAAAAAATGTATATACATTTGTTTGACTATACCACTATAGTGCCTCGGAGAGCACGTTAAGCTGCCGGTCCCTACTATACCAACTTGTGAAACTATTTATAGATGGGTAAGTCTATTCAAAACATTCTATTCGCGACGAGCTAGCCACTTGTTCGGTATAGACTCATACCATCGGCTACGACGAGGTGGGATTAAAACCCCTCCGCTGGGTACCCTGGGGCCGTCTAGGCGCTCTCAGGCGCCGTAAGGCACCCGTGATGATACATATACATATTAATAATAGCTTTACTACAGAAACATTATTTTAATTATTTTCTGAAAAAAAAAAAAAAAACCTATTTTAAGAAACCATTAATGTCTTTCTACACTTTAACAATTTTATCTTGGTTTCTTCTAGCTATTTTTAGTCTTACATAATTATTATCTTTTCTTCACCTCCCATATATATTGTTATGTATGTATACAATAGTATTTTGTACGTTACAATAGTACGATATAAATAAGTGTCGACCTTTTTCTGTGACAAAAGTTTTGTTGTGATTTCCTTTTGAAGCTCCGGGCACGTCATTAAAGCTTCCCTCATTATATGTGGAGATCGAAGATATAGTATATACATATATTTTTATAAATATCATCACGGGTGCCTTACGAAACCGCCTAGACGGCCACGGGTACCCAGTGGAGGGTTTTTGTTTTAGTAGAGCATGACCTGGGGGGTAATTACGCGTCCTAAGTTCGCTCGCACGCCAATCGTTTTGACGTCATAATGACGTAGTTCAAGACTAGCGGCTTTAACATTTCTTAGAAAACGCGTCATAGCGATCGGTGTGCGAGCTAACTTTGGTGCGAGTAACCCCCCTGCAGTATATGTTAAGATCGAAGATAAAGTATATACATATATATTTATAAATATCATCACGGGTGCCTTACGAGACCGCCTAGACGGCCTCGGGTACCCAGTGGAGGATTTTTTTTATAGAGCAGGACATGTGACCCTACGTCCATCTGATGGTAAGTGGCAGTGTAACGTCCAAGAACCAATAGTAGTAATGATGCTTGCTTCAATTGGTTGGTTCCACTATGTCTGCTTAAAGCTGCGGGTTTTTATCCCACCTCGTCGTAGCTGATGGTATGAGTCTATATGGAACAAGTGGCTAGCTCTGATGTTTTTTATTTTACAAATTTTCCATAATAAAAGTTGAAGTAATTTAAAGATCTTTTTTATTTTTCTAATTAAAATTTATTTTATATAACTAAAATTTATTTTATAAATCTATTTTAATAAAAAAAAAATTTTTGAACAAGAGTGATCACTCCTTATCGATCAAAATTTGGTCACAGGTAGGTAGACATTTAAAAATCATCACAGTAGGTACAGTAAGATGGATTCTGACCATGTAATCATATAAATTGAAAAACTGTCAAGTGATCTTCATATTTAGGTTTAAGTCTGTGGGTTCATCGGTTTTCAGGAGACTACTGCATCGGTTTATTGTCGAGGTAGTGGTCTTCTTTCAGGGTGCGGGTAAGAAATTGGTGGTTTAATTGACAATAAGGCAAAGAGGATATTAAATAATACTCGTAATACAGTACTCTGACGCCGCCCATTTTGTAATAGTATCAATTAGTCGGCATAGTGGGAGCAATTAATATTTTTAAACAACAATGTATTGTTCGACCTTATTCATGAACCCTGTAGGTCTGCTTAAGATATGAAGTCATTTGCCATAATCCAAAAAAAAAAACGAGTCTTTTAAAGGATTTCGTTATTTTGACAATCAAACGTTACCTTTAAAAGAAACCGTTTGCGCTTGCTGTTTTTTAATATATTTTTATTGGAGCACGTCATGTGACTTTGTATCTACCTGGTGGTGAACAGACCTACAAAGTCCATGAATGGGGTCAATCAATAATTGTTCTTAAACAAAATTGATTGCTCCCACAATGCCGGCTAAATGATGCGATTACGAAATGGGCGGCGACAAAGACGAATTGCATTACGAGTAGGTATAAGGTATTTTAATATACTCGCTGCCTTATCGGCAATTCAAGCACCCATTTCGTAACCGCACCCTGAAAGGAGACTACCACCTCGACATGAAATCGATGCAGAAACCAAAGACTAAAACCGAAACGTTTTTGCATCTGTATGTTATATTGCCCTAAGTACTATACTACGAGTATGTATATCCTTCGTTACCCTGATGATATCCGAGACTGTATATTTGGCGTAAGTCGGTCTAATCCGCTCGTGTTTAGTAAATACGGCCCTTCTTGTGTTTCCGAGGCAATTCACTCTATTTTAGGGTGACCATGAATTGTCAAGTAAAATCTTGAATTTTATTTTTATTCTTTTTTTATTAATAATAATAATATGTGCAACTATTTACACATATTGCTCTAGTTAAAAATTAACGCCAAGTATAGGTTTTACTATGTGTACTAGAAACAGCGATATAATACATATTATATTTTATATATACCCAGACCATGACAATCTGTACAGAAAAATACTAAATTTGTATTAGTTACTAGAAACATAGGGGCTTTCTAAGGGCTGATTTTTCAATCCTCTGATAAAGTTATCCAACAGATAACTTGTATAAAGAAAGAATAAATTTGACAGTTCTTCATACAAGTTAACTGTCGAATAACTTTATCTGATGATTGAAAAACCACCCCTAAGTGAACTACAGTTTTTTACACATATTAAGCTCTAGGCTTGTGTACATTGCTATGTGTACTAGAAACAACAATGGTAACATGTACTATGTAAACTGTAGCAATGGTAAACTGCACAGAAAAAGTACTGTATAGATAACCACCAGTGTTACAGTAGGCGGTTATGTGGCGTGCGTTTCGATTGGATTGCATTTTTTTTATATACAAAGATATATAAGTTGTCATTCCACTGCGCGTTTAATTTGATATCTAATATTAAGCTAATGAGAAACAAGCAATGTATACTTGATTATTTATGGCTGTTGACTATAGAATATATTTTTTTTTTTACAATTCCGATAAATTTTAGATTCTCTACAAATTGTGTAATAAATCAGGTTTTTTTTTTTTTTTAATAATATATATATTATAAAAATACCTATAAATGAACATATTTATCCTAAATGTGAACCGACAATTCACCTAAGAACCAATTAAATTTATTTATACTTATTTTTTTATTAGCCAAATTCTGGTTACATTATTATTGTAATAGATTTAATTTTTATATAAAATAAAATGAAAAAACTTGGAAGACAAAAAAAAATCCAAATAGCCAATAAGCAGTAGAATTTCTTTTGATTATTTTCAATGTATAAATAATAGTTTATTTAATTTTTTATGACAGCATTGCATAATACTATATAAATTTTGTATGTCTGCTTACTATCAGGTAAATTTCGCAAGGCAACGCGGCATGTAATGCCGCGTTCCAATAGTTAAAAAAAGGGTTTCACATTAAAAAAATATAACCTAATTTGAGTTCCATTAATTTTAATATATTTAAATCCAATTATTAAGCAATTTTACACACAATTAAATAATTTTGTGTGAAAAAATATTAAAATTGAAATAAAATACAAAAAATCAATTTTAAAATGTATATATTAATAAAAATCTAATTGCGGTTTACACAAATCTTAATATACAGCATGACTTTGAAATGATATGAGGTTCTGCTGATCAAATCAAACAACTTTTGCCATGGAACCATGTGTCCCAAATGAAAAAAAAAAATGACTTTACCAAATACTAGTAATGTTAAAGATGATGCCGATACAGATGCAAAAAACGGCAAGTGACCTAGCCATGCTTCGGTTATAGTCTGTGGTTTCACCTGTTTTCAGGAGATTACGACATCAATTTCTTGTCGAGGTCTTCTTTCAGGGTGCGGTTGCGACAATAAGGCAGCGAGTATATTAAAATATTCTCGTAATGCAATTAGTCGCCACCCATTTAGTAATCGCATCATTTAGCCGGCATAGTGGGAGCGATAAATTTTGTTTAAGAACAATTATTAATCGACCCCATTCATGGACTTTGTAGGTCTGCTCACCACCAACTAGATACAAAGTCACATGCCGTGCTCCAATGAAAAAAAAGCTAATTTTTTTTTTCATTTGCGACACATGGATTTATAGGATAAGTTGTTCGGTTTGATCAGAAGAACCTCGTATTAGCCCAAAGTACATCCTTTCAAATTCACCCTGTATATTATGTTATAAATAGAAATACCTATTTGACTAGTGCGAACATATAATTTATCATAAATATTCTATCAATGATTAATCTACGTTCGGGTATAAATGTAATGATCAATTGACTGTCAAAATATCTCAATTTATTTCGCTATAATTTTATAAGATATTTCCTGTTATATTTTGTTTATTTTTATTGGTGTAAATTGTAAGGCTTGTGGTGTACTGTTTAAGGGCACTGCATTCGTAATCGCGAACTCCGCATTCTTCATACAAAATGAGCTTTCGCACTTCCAATAATACTCTATTACTGTTTGTCGCCGAATTAAAATAATATTTTTATCGGTCATTTTATTTATTAATTTTTCTGTGTTGGGTTATTATTTTTTACTTTTTTAATATTATAGAATTAAATTATTTATTACCCACAACAAAAAGATCATAAAAAATAATTGAACTTTGACTAACAGTTGTAATATTGGAAGTACATTTGTATGGGCGTCAAGTCGACTGCAGGGCCCTTAATAGCTTGAAACTTGAATTTGTATATATACACGTATTCTATGAATCAAGTAGAAATCACGCGTGCCATGTTACAAATAAACCTATTAATATTGTTTTATTATAAGTGGGAATTGTTTTTTATTTTTTTTTTAATTGGGCATGGCATGTGACTATGTATCTACCAGGTGGTGAGCAGACCTATAAAGTCCATGAATGATGTCAATTAATAATTATTTTTAAACAACATTGATCGCTACCACTATGCCAGCTATATTTATTCTACAGAAGAGGGCCATTCGGGCAATATATAACATGAAAGCTTGTGATTCTCTTTGAGAAATCTTTCCTATGATTGATGTACTGACACTACCATCTCAATATATTTATGAGAATTTATTGTACGTTAGGAAAAACTTAAATATGTTTAGTAAAAATGGCGATAGACATAATTTAAACTTAAGAAACATAGATAAAATCGATATACCAAAGTTTAGACTGAAAAAAACTAATAAATGTTTCGTCATTAACAGTATAAGGTTATTTAATAAAGTACCTAAAAGCATTATAGATCTGAGTGAAATAAAGTTTAAAAATTGTATAAAACACATATTAATCAATAAGGCTTACTATAGTGTAAAAGACTATCTTAACGATAAAGACGTCTGGAACCGTCCTGATATGCAATTGAGGTCTCGCAACTAGTAAACAAATTGCTTATGTAGAATCTACCCTAGTTTAGTTATATAATGTCCGATATTGTAATAATTTTATATTACATAATTTATTTTCATTACATTATGTAAATTTTGTCTTTGGATAAGGTAATCATTGATGATTACCTACTTATTTATACTTAATTTATACTAATAGTATACTGTGTAGTTATGTACATTGGTACAGTAACAAATATTCTGCCATAGGGTGTTCTACGCATGCTGATCAGTGGGGTGCATTTTGAGTATGCTACTATATATATGCTATATAGCATAAGTCAATCAATAGCTGTGCCCCTCTTTTAGTTTGTGTGAAGCACTAGAGTTTTTTACTTGCTGGTTTCTTTTTCTCCGGGGTGTCTCTGAGGGGATCGACTTACAGTTAGTGTTTATGCCCTTAAAAATACCGATCCTTATACCTTTACTTATATTACTTACTTGATTGGTTACTTACCTTTTATTTACAATAAATATTTAAGGCATGGATATGATCGGTGAAGTTGGTCCCCTTGGTGGCTCTCTTGTATGGCAGATAATGATTGACAGGTCAATGGAATCAGCTAACCACCTAGTCTTACACTAGTTGGTTATGTAGTGTGTATTCGGTTCGGTAGTAATTTTCATATTAAGATTTCCATTCCATCGTGTCTAAGTTCAATTAATATTTGTCGTTCTTCTGTTAATGAATAGCTGCCTAATCAAACGCACTCTAAGACCTCATTGTTAAACTTTTTTTCTTTTTTTTTGACTATTCATAAATATCTGTAAAGATTTACATGAAATAAATGATTTTGACTTTGACTTTGAGCTAAATGATGCGATTAAGAAATGGGCGGCGACAAAGACGAATTGCATTCCTAGTATATTTTAATATATTCGCTGCCTTGTTCTGCCGATGGTGTAAGTCTACACTTGTTCGGTGTAGACTTATACCATCGGCTACGACGAGGTGGGATTAAGAACCCCTCCGCTGGGTACCCTGGGGCCGTCTAGGCGGCGCCATAAGGCACCCGTGTTGATATATAAAACAATAAAAAATAAAAAAAGCTTATTCGAAGTGGTCTCCATTGGCTGCAATACAGTCCTTTAAACGTTGAGGCCAGTTTTCAATAGAAGCACGCACTCTTTCCATGGGAAAATTCTTCGCTGCCAATCGTATAGATTGTTTTAGGGACTCTAAATTATCATGGCATTTAGAGCAGCTCGTACTCTCTAAAACTAACCATAAATAATAATCCAGCGGATTAAGATCGGGACTAGACGACGGCCAGTCTTCAGCTCTGATGAAGTCCGAAACGTTCGCTTAACCAAGACTGCGTAGACCGAGCTTTATGACCTGGCGCCGAGTCTTGCTGGAAGGACCATACTTGTTTATTGAACATGGTGAGAGCTAACACTGAAGTCGGATAATGCCCACGTTGCACTCTGTCGACTAATTGGGAAGCTTCCTTAGAGCTTTGAGCATAAATACGGTTTTTTTTGCTGTTCAATTGTAAAAAAATTCTCATCCGTTAGCAAATTTTTTCTGTGACCTCCCTTTGCGTACCTCTTCAGTAGTTTCTATTTTAACAACCTATTCTTTTTTTAAATTATCAGTTAAGAAATGCCCAGAGCGTCTCTTATAGGCTGCAAGTCTTAAGTCATCTTTTAAAATACGCGACATGGTTCTAGGTACTATCTTCGTCTCCCGAGATAAAATCTTTTGCTTTCGGACAGGATTTCTTCGAATTCTTTCCCTTACTGCTTTGACCACCTTTTTCGTACGAACACTACGTGGATGGCCAGATCTTTTTCTGTCACAAACAGAGGAGGTCTCATTTTACCTATTAATAGCCCGGTACACAAACATTTGACTATGGAGAGTTTTAAAAATTGCATTTGGGTCCATACCTACTTTGTGTAATGCAATCACAGCGATTCGGTTCTTTTTATCACCCCACTCCGTTTTTATATCGCAAAATATTGTCCAATGTATTGGCGCCAAAATAAGAAAACACAATGAACAACCGTATAAAAATTATAGATTCCATTCAAATGTAATATTTTTTTATTGTAGCAGCTAGACTATGTATATACATGATCAATAGTAAAGGCGACAATATCAAAACCTTCCAAGATAGTTTGACAGAATAATCCTCTATGGAACTGGGTCACAATTCTTTTTGTCCCATGAAAGGTGATGAAAATCGGTCGGGGTTTAACCGCTAAAACCTTTCTTCGAAGCCGACCGATATTTTCACATTTTATATTTCCTGGTCCGAACTTTTTTTGTGTAATTATATATATATATATATCTTCACGGGTGCCTTACGGCGCCTGAGGCCGCCTAGACGGCCCCAGGGTACCCAGCGGAGGGGGTTTAATCCCACCTCGTCGTAGCCGATGGTATGAGTCTACACCGAACAAGTGGCTAGCTCGTCGCGATGTTTTTGGATAGACTCAATCCCATCCCATCTATAAACAGTTTCACAAGTTGGTATAGTGAAACCGGGACCGACAGTGTGGTGTTGTCAAACAAATGTACATATTTTTTTAAATTAAAAACTCATTGGTACACACCGGGATTCGAACCAGGGACCTAAGTGATTTTACGTCCAAGGTATAACCAACTAGGCCACCACGTATATTGTAGTTATATATTTATGTTATAAGATAGATATTCATATATACGTAGTGGCCGAGTTATTTGTGATGGGTTATGGACTCTGGGCCCTAGCCCAACAGCATCGATAGGCTCGATAAATCGACGAATTCGATACATATCGATTTTATGAATGAATGTTTATAAGCTTCATTTTATCGACGGTCGATATATATCTATGTGGTTATGCTAAACCCTTCTATCCAAACATAAAAAAAATAGAACAACCCCAGTATACAAAAAAACATTATACTTTATTAAGCTAATAATTAACAATTTCCGTAGTCTAGTGGTTGTTGCATCAGTAAGTTTGCCATTGCTTATAGTCGGTGTGTTTATAAAATCTAATATTATTAATTTCGTTTAATTTTGCCACACATAGTACAAGCCTAGAACTTGGCTTGTATTGACCAGAGCAATCTTTGTTATATATCATACATATTATTACCTAGCTTACCCTCGCAACTTCGTCTGCGTAACTTTAACCGTTTACGCAGCGCACTCAACGGAAGCTTTTATAAGGAATAAATTTCCCCCGGTTTTTGCAACATTTTTCATTGCACCGCTGTTATTGGTCCTAGCGTAATGTTATATAGCCTATATATAGCCTTCCTAGATAAATGACCTATAAAACTCTAAAATAATTTTTCATTTCGAACCACTAGTTTCTGAGATTAGCGCGTTCAAACAAACAAATTCTTCAGTTTAATTGTATTAGTAAATTTAGATATTAAGAACCACTATGACAAAACAAAAAGAGTAAATTTAGGTTCTCCCGGTCCTTCTATTTATTTATTTTATTTTATTTTATTTACAAATAACAATCAAATACGGTTTGTTTGGCCTAAATTGTCATCCAAAATATGATCGACATGTATACATCATTTAATTATTAAAAAAAATATTTCCCTATATATTCTAAGCCACCTAAACTGATGCGGTTACGAAACGTATAAAATTAAATAGTCCTTAAAGGCGACAAAATATAAAGGTCACCCTACACGGTAATGAAGTAGGTTTAAGTGAGAACTGGCTTAATACCAAATGATTCAGTAAGTTGTTTGTTTGTTACATGGGTTTTCGGAATAGTCTGCAAGGGGTTTAATATTTAGTTTACGGGATTTGAAAGCGCGAAGTTTCGGGTTTACAATTAATTAGTAGGTATCTAGTGAATGTCAAGATATATTTATATATCTATATGTACATCGTTGAGCCTGTTTAAATGTTACGTAAGTAACAAAAGTATATTTTTCATTATTTCTTCTATGGGTTTAGATTTAATTAATATATTAAATTTAAAATCTTAAATTACATTTTTGAAAAAAAAACTAATGACCTTTTCCGTAACTGATATAAAGTTAAAGTAAAATTAAAGTTTTATATTAAAAACCGTTTTTTTTTTAATTTTTTTTTATACTTAATTAGTTTACAAAGGTCACTGAATATGCTGAAAAAAATATCAAAGAATGTGATTTTTAAATGTCAGCGATGACTTCGATGTCATCAGTGACAATAATAATAATTTTAATCACCGATGACTATCTGAAAACGAAATAATACAAAAAAATCTTCAGCGTTTAAATTTCCTAAATTTAGTAGCTTTCTTTAATTAAAGTAGGTAATTAAATACAAAATAATTCACTAATAAACAAAATATCTCGAACGACACTGTCAAATTTGTGTGAAAAATAAAATCAAATTAAAGATTATTTTGATATATAGTTATATACCTACACGATAAATGCAATACTCTCAAAATAACGCCTTTTCGCTTTCTAAACCAAAATTCAAATTTATATTCGAAATTTAAAAAAACCCTAATACCCAAAAAACCATCAGCAAAAAAACCCTCTAATAAGTCTGATATAAAAATATACACGTTCAGTAAACATATACACGATAAAATACCCTAAATTTAGTAGCTTCGCGTAACCTTGGTGTGGCAAACAAGATTACGTAATGCCAACATTTAGGGTATTTACTGCCTATGTAGGAGAAAGTGACAATTTCCAATAAATGGTACCCTGAAAAAGGAGGGGAATGTGTTAGGGCGTTGTCACACATGCTTCCTTGGGGATAGAATCGATAAGCTACCTTTCTTGTTAAATTGGTTATAGGTACAGCGAGTTAGTAACGAAATTTTCGTTACGTAGCACGACACCTATAGACATAACAAGATAGTTTTACGGTACGTTTTTGGCAAAAGTTAAATGATTTCAAAATGCCATATTTTATAATATAAGTACTTAAGTTTATTCAAGTCTGACTAAATTATTATCATAACAGATAGGAGTAAATCAGTCTTCTTATTGCTTTTTACCTATAGTATAGATACATAGACATCATCACGCCTGAATTCCTCTTATAGGGTAGACATACAGTGATGTATGTTAATGCACTTTCTTTTGCTGTATTCTCTACATTATTCCCTAACTTCCTCTACATCATACCCTAGCTTCCTCTCCACCTTTCCCCAGCTTCCTCTACATCCTTACCTAGCTTCCTCTACATCCTTAAGCAGCTTCCTCTATATTCTTCCCTAACTTCTTCTACATCCTACCCTAGCTTCCTCTTCACCTTTCCCTATCTTCCTCTACATCCTTACCTAGCTTCCTCTACATCCTTCCCTAACTTCTTCTACATCCTACCCCAGCTTCCTCTTCACTTTTCCCTATCTTCCTCTACATCCTTACCTAGCTCCCTCTATATCCTTACCCAGCTTCCTCGATATCCTTTCCTAACTTCTTCTACATCCTACCCTAGCTTCCTCTTCACCTTTCCCTATCTTTCTCTACATCCTTACCTAGCTTCCAATATATCCTTACCAAGCTTCCTCTATATCCTTTCCCTAACTTCTTCTACATCCTACCCTAGCTACTTCGCCACCTTTCCTTAGCTTCCTTTACATCCTTAACCAGCTTCTTCTATATCCTTCCCTAACTTCTTCTACATCCTACCCTAGCTTCCCCTTTTCCTTTCCCTATCTTCGTTTATATCTTTCCCTAGCTTCCTCTACATCCTTCCCTAGCTTCCTCTCCACCTCTCTCTAGCTTATTTTAGATCCTTCCCTAGCTTTTTCTACATCCTTTACTAGTTTCCTTCACGTTTACTAATACCGCTCGGTCGGTCTAGCGAAGTTACAAAAAAATAGGGGTAGGTAGTTTCTTAATAAACTAATTATTAAATAAATAAGTGTAGAATCACTTTCCAAACTAAACAAAAGGCTTTAAAATTAATTCAAGTAAGTATGTAAAATACAGCCTTAACTTCACTATTACTTACTATATATAGAAAACCTTGAAACACGTTTACAAACAACTTCCGCTCAAATATGAAATTAATAGTATCCCATAAAGCCTGGCTTCTCAAAGACATACACCCACACAATTTATAAGGTCATTAATCTACCATTATTATTATCAGTCATGTACAACCTCCTCAATTTGGGAGGGTTATATATTTTGATGATATTTCCAAGGACGCTTATTATGAGTATTTTGGGTTAAACCAGTGATAGTATGTGACTTTATATTTACCTGATGGTAAGCATGCCTGTCAATAGGGTTTCTTGTTTAATAGCACTGCGATTGCTCTCACTATGCCATAATAAATAATAAATAAATACCATCACGGGTGCCTATTTGGCTCCCGAGAACCGTTTAAACGGCCTCAGGGTCCCAGCGGAGGGATTAACCCATCCTCATTTCGCCGATGGTATTCGGAGACAACACCTAACAAGTGGCGAGCTTGTTGCGGTGTTTATGATGAAATAGCCTCGTTGTATAAAGCGGTCACCCATCCCAGCCCGGCATTGTTGTCATCTGCTTAACCTGGTTATCAGTTGCGCAGTGACTTAACCACTAGGCTGGGACCGCTTTTTCTTCACTATGCCATTTCTTCCCTTAATCAAATGATTAATAATATAATTAATCGATAAAGATGAATTTGCAAACACTAAAACTAAAAGGAGATTCCTATGTCTACAATAAATCGATGCAGTAGCCTCCTGAAATACCAGTGAACCCACGGACTTAAACAGAAACTAGACTAGGTCACTTGACCGTTTTTGTATCTGTAATTTGTATAAACTTCAGTAAAATAGACATTTTGCATTTGCCGAGGCACTAAAAATACAAAATGTCTATTTTGAAACTACAGAACCGATTTTAATAAACTATATCTCGAGAAAACCAGCCATCATTGAAATTGGTTCACCCGTTTCAGAGCTACATTCTGAAAGACTTTGTAATGATTTACCAGACAAAATAAGACTAGCACTGAATAGAGTAATATTTAAAAAAGAGTCTATCAATTTTTTTTAGATAGTTTTTATTTATCTTTCATTATCCTATTTAATTCCACTTGGTACATAGGTATTTAGTTTTTCTAGATCATTGTGTAGTTGGTATATATAATATATTTAAGTAGTGTATATTACATTATATACGTGGTGGCCGAGTTGGTTAGACCTTGGACTTAAAAACACTAAGGTCCCTGGTTCGAATCCCGGTGTGTAACAATGAATTTTTAATTAAAAAAATTATGTACATTTGTTTGACAACACCACTATAGTGCCTCGGAGAGCACGTTAAGCTGTCGGTCCCGGTTTCAATATACCAACTTGTGAAACTGTTTATAGATGGGTTATTGAGTTTATCTAAAACATCGCGACAAGCTAGCCACTTGTTCGATGTAGACTCATACCATCGGCTACGACGAGGTGGGATTAAAACCCCTCCGCTGGGTACCCTGGGGCCGTCTAGGCGGTCTCGGGCGCCGTAAGGCACCCGTGAAGATATATATATATATATATAACATTATAAGTGTCGGAGGTCGTGGGTTCGATTCCCACCCATGGCAAAAAAAGTGCGTTTTTTCTGTACAGTTTGTCATGGTCTGGGTTTTGATAAAGTATGATATGTATTATATCGTTGCTTCTGGTGCACATAGTACAAGCCTGGAGCTTAGTTTGTGACCAGAGCAATATGATTATTATTATTTAATACAATGATCACTTTGCTTTATATTCGCACTCAGTTACTGTATTGCACCTACCTCACTTATTAACTGCTTTGATTATCCCAAAGGTTTGACTGGTAGAAAATGCCTAGCAGCATTAAGTCCGCCTTTATATTTTATATGCAATAAAGATTTAAATAAAAAAATAACAGACAGACAGACTTAAAAAGTTGAACTTTTAACACTCACTATACGTCGAGCATAAAAAGTATTCGTCATTCAGAGCACGCGCGATTTATATTCGATTCGATACAATTTCTTCTACCTATAGATACTCTATCTACAGGCGATTCCTACGTTAGATCACTTAGCTAAGGTGGGAATGTCTCTCCCCTGGCGTTAAGGGCCCTGGGGCCTTATTCCGAGTTTACAACCGCTAAACACGACAAGACGTTGCATATACAAATATTGATATCAGAGGACTTGCTTACCCAATTCAACTGCTATCCTATACATTTAGGTAACCCTTTTGAAAGAGGTTTCCCTTTCAAAAGGGCCTGTAAGACTCACTCTTAAACAACCAATAAAACTATGGTGTAATTCTTTATGAACTTTTGAAGAGGGAGGGAGAAAAAAATTAGTTGATGGTCATTGCAGTTGATTAACTTTGAACATTTCACTGACAAAAAATTAAATTTAAGCTAAAATGACCCTTATTATATCATACGGTAATAAACCCTTAAAAACATGAAGGGGTTTCCCTTTCATTGGGTTACACTTTCAAAGGCATTTTATTACCTCATTTGGTAAAGTTTGATAGGAGAAATGCTTATTTTGATTTCAATGGGTTAGTGCTTTAAAATAGCGCTTTATTATTGACTTTTGAGGTGCATCGTGTTTGGTAAGTAAACGCTTATTAAAAACCCATTCAAACCCCTAAAGGGGATATAGGTCCGGTCCCTGATTGAAATATAAGTTCTATACCAATGGTTATATAGTCTGTATTAGGTTGGCCGTCATCTTGAAATACACGAGTTCTTCGCAAGTTTGAACATGTTTTGAGCATTGGAATCTCAACTCTATAATTAACAAGATAGAACTTATTTTAATATTTATAGTTTTCGCACCGTCTTGTCGTGTTTAGCGGTTGCAAACTCGGAATAAGGCCCCTGGAGTCGAGTTGACGCCCATACAAACATACTTCCAATATTACAACTTGGCTGTTGATCGAAGTTCAATTATTTTTTTATATTCGTAATTGTACGCAAAGATTTTGCTGTTGTGGGTAATAAAATAAAAATTATAATATTTAAATTTAGAAAAAAAAATAATAATAATTACCCCCAAACACAAATAGATTAATAAATAGAATGACCCACAAAAAAAAAATATTTTTAATTTTTTTGAGATTTAAGAGCTCAGCATGTGACCTTGCATCCACCTGATGTTAAGCAGTATGCAATGTCCAGGAATGATAGCAACAAGCGGATGCATACAGGTGCACCGCTGGTTGCCATCATTATGCCGGCTTAAGATATTCACGCTTCTTTTAAAGGACTCTAGGTTATAAGAGGAAGGAAACACGCAAGCTGGAATTAAATATTATTTTAATTCTGCGACAAACAGTAATTGAGTATTATTGGAAGTGCGAAAACTAATTTTGTATGGAGAACGAGGAGTTCGCGATTGCGAATGCAGTGCCCTTAAGTTAAAGAACCGGGAAATCTCAAGGGAGTAACCATGAAGGTAAAAACCGTGCTCGTCCGCGCGCCCCTACTGGAGTATTCATCATTCAATTTGCAGGGTGCCGCGCGAGTGACAAATTTGTCACTCACTCACACTTTCACATTTTTTACATCCTCAGTTTGATTTGTGCGTTCGGCGGAGAAGGTGGAAAAGAGCTCCGCTTTTATTGTCGGAAAAATGGTAAATTGTTTATTAAAGCTGTGTAGAAACTAATCTTAAAAAAAAGTACCTGGTGTCACGTTTTTCAAGTATGTATTTAACATGTTTTTCTTATATTAAACCTTAATAAAAGATAATAATAAAACCCATAATTAAAATATCAAAATCTGACGGTAACTGTCAAACTATGTGCATCAGTTAGAAGTTGAAGAACTAGTGATGTGTTTTTATTTTTAATGAGAATTTCGATACTTTAAAATAATTTATAATCATTTAAATTTAATTTAATCAAAAGGTATGGCGACAACAGAACCGTCCAACGATTTGTCAGTCACAATTTAGTGATGTGATTTTATAGTTGATAAACTCGATTTTTGTAAATACTTTCATGGTTACGAGATTTTATACAATTATTGTTTTTTTTTGTATAATACTAATTATATTTTCTATACATACAGTTTTCCGAAAGATCCGGCATTAAAACGTAAATAGGTAAAGGCAATTAAAAGAGAAGAAAATTGGTTATACCAACAATCATACCCGTGTATGTTCAGTACATTTTGAGGAATCAAGCTACGATTTAATCGTTTGTCGCCTTTTGTAGTTTGCATCGACTTTTATAACTTCCTCTTGGAGGTCGGTCAAAAATGTTGAGATTGCGTTTAGTAGGTAACATGTAGTTAGTTGTGCATGTGTTTTAATTTAATAAATAAATTATTTAATAAGGTAGGTATCTTAATTTATTGTAATATATACCTACCTAATTTTCCTACCTCTTGCCACAAAGTTACTGCTAGCAAACACTTTGTTGCTTCCAATAATTGACTATGCTGATGTCTGCTTCTCTGTTCTTACTGAAGAGCTATATATTTGGCTTGCGTAAGTATGATCATGTATCCCAATTTCGTATTCAGTTAAAGTGGCTCAATATCCGCTTTCGTAGGCATCAGCATATACTAACTCTTCTTTTCAATACACTTTCCAACCCTCTTTCTCCGAATTATTTAAAAGAGCGCTTCCAATACCTCTCTTCTACCCATGATCGTGACCTAAGGTCTACCGAAAATAACCTTCTTACTATTCCTACGCATTCTTCAACCAGATTCAAATTCTTTTACAGTAACCGCAGCATCACTCTGGAACAATCTTCCCCTGTCAATACGAACAAAAGTTACTACAGCTTCATTTAAAACCCATCTTCACTTTTTGCTCCTTAATAATCAAAACTGTTAACATTTCTTTTTTTTTTACTGTAAGTATGCGAAATTATTTATTTATGTGTGTATATATATCTACTTATTTATGTATGTCTATATATTATTATTTATGTAAGTTTATGTATACATGTTATATGTTGTAATACCAGTATGTATTGTCATATTACCTAATAATTTATCTATGTACCTTGTATTTTATATTGCTTTAAATAGCACTCTGCCTGTTTTTTTTTGGTCAATCTCCCAAAGGTTAGCTGGTAGATAATGCCTAAGGCATTAAGCTCACCTATGTACAATAGTGTTAAGCTTTTGTGCAATAAAGTATTTTACAATACAATACAATACCTACATATTTTAAATCCACTAGTATTATAAATGCGAAAGTGTCTATCAGGGTAAATTTGAAAGGATGTACTTTGGGCTAATATGAGGTTCTGCTGATAAAATCTAACAACTTTTTCTAAAGAACCATATGTCGCAAATGAAAAAAAAATTGACTTCCCCATACAAATTGGTCATTTTAACGTTACTAGTTTGTATGGAGAAGGCCATTTTTTATTCTTTTGCGATACATGGTTTCATGGGAAAGTTGTTTGATTTGATTATATTAGCCCAAAGTATATTCTTTCAAAGTTATGGAGTCTATTCAAAACATCGGAACGAGCTAGCCACTTGTTCGGTGTAGACTCTTACCATCGGCTACGATGAGGTAGGATTAAAACCCCTCCGCTGGTTACCTTGGGGCCCGTGATGATATGTGTGTGTATTACAATTGTATATCGATAAATAATTATTAATCTTTGATGATCTCTATAAATCCCAAAATATTTGGTTTATATCGATAAGTAATAATATTTGATGTCGGTGGCAGCACTATCGAAACTATTTAGTATGCAATTTAATATTTAGCTTTTTATAATAAAAAAACAACACACTTCATAGACACGCGCACACATTCATGTTTGACAATAGCTAACTTGTATCTCTTTTTTTCTCAAGCAGTTTTTTAAGTGTCAGACGCGTTGAGCTGCCATTTGAAGCCACACCTTTTTTCCCGTTCTTCATTTGTTTGCCTCAGAAATTGGCGACACCGGTATCGTACTATTATGAAACAATTTATGTATCATGCTTACTCCATTGGCGCGGGGCGTTTTTAGCTTCATGGGAGTAACGTATCAGGTGACAGGTTAAAGATACATTTTTCTATCGTGTTCATATCTATTACTATAAACGTGAAAATTTTATTTTAATTTTGATATAACCTATATTCTATTTAGGACCTATATCCTTTATTATTATAGCGTATTTATGTATGTATATACGTGGTGGCCGAGTTGGTTAGACCTTGGACTTAAAAACGCTTAGATCCCTGTTTGAATCCCGGGGTGTACCAATGAGTTTTTAATTAAAAAAATTATGTAAATTTGTTTGACACCACTATAGTGCCTCGGAGAGCACGTTAAGCTGTCGGTCCAGGTTTCACTATACCAACTTGTGAAACTGTTTATAGATGCGTTATTTTGTCTATTCAAAACATCGCGACGAGCTAGCCACTTGTTCGGTGTAGACTCATACAATCGGCTACGACGAGGTGGGATTAAAACCCCTCCGCTGGGTACACTGGGGTCGTCGAGGCGATCTTGGTCGCCGTAAGGCACCCGTGATGATATGTATGTATTTATGTATGTTTATTTACTGTACATTATTTATTTATGTTTAAAAGTATTTGACAGCCTCCGTAGACTAGTGGTTGCGCCTTTGGCGTTGTATCCGGAGTTCGTGGGTTCGATTCCCACCCATAGCAAAAAAAAAATACGTTTTTTCTGTATAGTTTGTCATGGTCTGGGTGTTTATAAAATTTAATATGTATTATATCGTTGCTTCTGGTACACATAGTACAAGCCTAGAGCTTACTTTGTGACCAGAGCAATATGTGTTTTTTGTCCTACATATTATTATTATTATATTAATATTATATAATATAATATTTACTTTAACATAGTGGTTTAAAAAGAAAAATAATAAGAAAGTCTTAAAAAAAACAAAAAAAAAAATATATAAAAAAGTAATTTTATATGTCGGTACAATTCGCGAATTGTAGAAAATGATTGTGTTATAAAAATTAAAGTATTTTGAAATGTAGGTAGTTGTCAAACGAGTCACAGAGAAAAAATTGTATTTATAATTTATCAAATAAACCAAGTTGTTCAGAATTATCTTATTATTGTAGTTTTATTGGATTTATATCACGAATATTTATTTTTATTAACACTATTTTTTTTTCAATTATTCCACCAGTGTGAAATGGATCATTCGACATAATGTTAGTGACCGATATCCTTCACTATTTATTTTAGTTATATCATCTTTGTAGGTGATACGTAGTTCACCGGTTCAGCTAGTAGTTAATAAAAAATATAATCGCGGGTGCCTTAGAGCCTCAGGGTACCCAGCGGAGAGGTTTTTAATCCCACCTCGTCGTAGCCGATGGTATGAGTCTACACCGAATAAGTGGCTAGCTTGTCGCGATGTTTGGATAGACAATAACCCATCTATATGTATATACAGTTTCACAAGTTGGCATAGTGAAACTGGGACCGACAACTTAACGTGCTCTCCGAAGCACTATAGTGGCGTTGTTAAACAAATGTACATATTTTTTTGGTTTAAAAAAAAAAAAAAATTACCTATTAGTAGTTATAAATATATATAAACGGCGTCTGAGACCGCCTAGACGGCCTCAGGGTACCCAGCGGAGAGGTTTTTAATCCCACCTCGTCATAGCCGATGGTATGAGTCTACACCGAACAAGTGGCTATGACTATTGGTATAGTGAAACCGGGACCGGCAGCTTAACGTGCTCTCCGAGGCACTATCGTCGTATAGTCAAACAAATGTTCTTACATTTTTTAATTAAAAACTCATTGGTACACACCGGGATTCGAACTAGGGACCTAAGTATTATTATTATTATTAGCAGTTAATAAATAATAATAATTTTAATAAGTATGCTTACAAGATAAAGGATAACAATTCGTGCTTCAATATAATAAAATAAACAACCTTGCCAACCCATCTGATGTATGCAAATTTAAGTACCACCCATAAATCCTTAGACAACTTATTATGACCTATAAACAATAAATTTATAGGTCGAATAAATATAGTTCGTAATATCAAATATTTTAGTACATAAACCCGTCTATAAAATTAGACATTTCATTAAAAAGTTACTGCCACAATATTCAATTTAAGATTTTACGACCTGACAATTTCGTTGAGACAGATTGCGAATTTCATACTCGAGTCTGAGGGGTAGCGAGATTTACGTTATTTGGATTTAAGTTGTTTTATTTGAAGTTTTTTTTTTTTTAAGAGCTCATCATGTGACCTTGCATCTACCTGGTGTTAAGCAGTATGCAATGTCCAGGAATGATGGCATCAAGCGGATGCATACAGGTGCACCGCTGGTTGCCATCATTATGCCGGGTTAAGATGCCTATTCACGCTTCTTTTAAAGGACTCTAGGTTATAAGAGGAAGGAAACACGCAAGCTGGTAGAGCATTCCACATTTTAATAGTACGGCAGATGTATGAATCGCCACAACGTTTAGCACGAGTTGGTACATGCGCCACGGTATACATACGCATTTTGCAACCAGTGCCTGTTGTCCTGTAACGGAAAGGGGAAGGGGGAATAATGTAAATGATTGTAAGTTTTCTACCTGCTCGCGTGTTTCCTTCTTCCTATAATTTCGAGTCCTTTAAACGAAGTGTGTATAGGCATCTTAAGCCGGCATAATAGGTGCAATCAACGGTTACGTAGATCGTAATTGTTGGTTGCATTTGTTCTTGGATCTTCATACTGCTTTCCATCAGGTAGATGTGAGGTCCCATGCCGAGCTCTCATAAAAAAAAAAAAAAGTTCGATTCTTTCAAGGAGAAAAAAATTTTTTTTCTGTTCAGTTTGTCGTAATCTGGGTGTTTTACACACATTTCCCCTAGTACAAACTATGGTCTAGGCTTGTACGTTGTGCGAAGAAATAGGAGAAAAAAAAATGAAGGGTGACAAAATAATGATAAAAATAAACAATTGCGAAGTGTACCGTCATTTTACATATACCTAAAATTGTTTAATATATTTTTTTAGATTTTCTTATTATATTTAAACCACTTCTGTATTAAAATTATTAAAAATAATAGGTAATAATACGAATCATTTATATAAATAAAGAATAATACCCATACAGATGCAAAAACCGTCAAGTGACCTAGTCATGTTTCGGTTTTACTCTGTAGGTTCACCGATTTTCAGTAGACTACTGCATCGATTTTTTGTCGAGGTGGTAGTCTCCTTTTCAGGGTACGATTACGAAATGGGTGGTTGTACTTACAGCGAGTATATTAAAATATTTACGTAATGCAATTCCTTTGTCGCCCGCCGCCCATTTAGTAATCGCACCCTTTAGCCGGCATAGTGGGAGCGGCGATATTTTAGTCTACTTATTACCCAGGTAGATACAAAGTCACATGCCATACTCCATTTAAAAAAAAAAAAATCTAGATCTATTATTTTATTCAACGTGAAATGAGCTTTAATTCCAAAGACGTAAAGATTAAAAGTTCAGAGTTTAAGTTTTTCTTGTTGTCCACTATAGTCAGGTCTTGTATGACAACAAAGAATGATGGGATTCATTTGTTTTGTTGACATTTTGTTGTTTGTAGTGAAACAAGTTTAGATTTATTTAGTTTAAAAAGGAGAGACAAATGCTGTTATTTGTCTACTGTGCAGTGTTTGATGTTGGAAGTTTATCTTTTATAATAATAATAAATACTCATACATTTTTCAGAATTATTTTTTTGGCATTTGCCTTGGTCTGCCGACTCTAGAAAATTCGGCTACGACACGTAGGGAAATTATTAATTTGGAAATCGAATATTAAAGTTGGGAAATCTTCGCGCAAGAGCAACTACTTTATTCAAAAAATTACAATCGAAATATAAAAAGTTTTTGGAACATTTACTACTGCGACTTCGGAGGATTTAAAGACATATTTTATTTAATATATCTTTAATTTTTATTTTATTAGGTAATGTAATTACATTAATTATTAATTTATAGATTTTTATTTTCCATTTGTTTATTAAATTGTATTAATTTTGGAGCGTAACAAAATAAATACAATATTATAAAAAAATAAAATAAAAAAAGGCATAGTGAAAGAGATCAAAGCCGTTGAACAAAAATATTAATTGACCCCATACATGGACTTTGTACCGTCATCTGGTGGAATCCAATAAATTACAAAAAACATTTGTTTTAGTTGGTTGTAGAGCACGTTAAGCTGTTAGCTCCAGTTTTACTGTATCAACTTGTGAAATTGTTCATAAATGGGTAATTAAGTCTTTCCAAACACCACGACTAGTTTAGAATTTTGATAAATATTTTAAATATTTAAACAGACAGATAAAATAAACAATAGTTTCGGAGTTTATCGGGAACAACCAAATCATTTATTTATAATATTAGCAGAGGAATATAAAATAATAAATAAATACCATCACGGGTGCCTTTTTGGTTCCCGGGAACCGTTTAAACGGCCTCAGGGTACCCAGCGGAGGGATTAACCGGTCCTCATTTCGCCGATGGTTTTCGGAGGCAACACCTAACAAGAGCTTGTTGCGGTGTTTATCTCGTATTGTGTGTAGCCTCGTTGTATAAAGCGGTCACCCATCCCAGGTCCGGCCTAGTTGTCATCTGCCTATTGCTTAACCTTGTAACCTTAACTGGGGCCGCTTTTTTTTTTTCATATAAAAAAATATAAACTAATGTTTTTTATTTATTTATTTTTTATTGGAGCCCGACATGTGACTTTGTATCTACCTGGTGGTGAGCAGTCCATGAATGAAGTCAATAAACAATTGTTCTTAAATAATATTGATCGCTCCCACTATGCCGGCTAAGTGATTACGAAATGGGGGCGACTATGACGAATTGCATTACGAGTATATTTTAATATACTCGTTGCCTTATCGTCAATGCAACTACCTATTTGGTAACCGCACTCTGAAAGAAGACTACAAACTCGCAAGAAATCGATGCAGTAGTCTCCTAAAAACCGGTGAAACCACAAACAAAAACTGAAACATGACTAGGTCACTTGACGGTTTTTGCATCTGAATGGGAGGTGGTAACGAGACCAGTCGGTCGGCCTAACGAAATTATAGAAAATTTCCTCCCAACTAAATGTAAAAAAAAAAAAAAATCTTATAAATTACACAATTCCAAAAACAATCATCGACACCCATAATATGGTGTCAATGACATAAGAAAGTAACTATATTTCCCCGAAACCGCTTGAAGGGCCAATTGTTACCAGAATCACTTGTAGGTACATTGCAGCACAATGTAACAAAACATGTAATAATTAGTATTGCTTACACGTTCACACTTCGTTACTGAAGTTGTTTTTTTATTTGAGGGAGTCTTGATCTTATTCTATGAGATGGTAAGCAAGTAGTAGGTACTCCAAGGTTAGAGTTTTAAGAAACTAAAAGTTAACTGTTACTAATAGTTATCAGTAGCCCTAGTGTGAGTTTTTTTAACATTTACTTTCGCGTTAACTATACTATTGCGTTAACATTTAGACCAATCACACGCTCGCATTTTTAGTTCTTAAAATTTCCGCTTGGAGAGCTGAACAATTTTCCATACAAATTGTAGTTAACTCAAACGCAAAGTAATAGTTAGAAAACTCACACTAGGAGTACTGTAGCCCAAGTGTGAGTTTTTTAAACATTTACTTTCGCGTTAACTATACTACTGCGTTAACATTTTTACCAAACACACGCTCGCATTTTTAGTTCTCAAAATTTCCGCTTGGAGCGCTGAACTATTTCCCATACAAATTTTAGTTAACTCTAAGTAGTATAACGCAAAGTAATAGTTAGAAAACTCAAACTAGGGGTACTATTCACACATAAGGTGGACCGACGACCTTATTAAGACTGGATGCAAGCTGCTTCTAACTGGTCTTTTCGGAGATCTATAGGAGTGGACGTCCTATGACTGATTATAATGATGATAATGATGATTAGCTATCAGCGAATAAAATGGGTTATTAAAAAAAAAAATCGCATCCTTTAGGTGGGAGGAAGGTCTTTATAACTTCGTTAGGCTGACCGACCGGACTCGTTACCAACGCCTATATATATGCAAAACCGTCATGTGATCTAGTCATGTTTCGGTTTTAGTCTGTGGTTTCTGGAGACTACTGCATCGATTTCTTTTCGAGGGGGTTTCATGGTAAGGTTACGAAACGGACGATTGATTTGATGATAAAGCAGCGAGGATATTACAATAGACTCGTAATGCAAATACGTTCATGTCGCCGCTCATTTCGTAACCGCATCATTTAGCTGGCACAGCAGGATCAAACATTATTGTTAGAGGACAATGTAATGATCGATTCATCCATTCATGGACGTTGTAGGTCTGCTTAACATCAAGTAGATACAAGTTACACCGTTACCGTCTAGCTAGGCGGTCTCGGGTGCCTTACGGCGCCCGAGACCGCCTAGACGGCCCCAGGGTTCCCAGCGGAGGGATTTTAATCCCACCTCGTCGTAGCCCTTGGTATGAGTCTACACCGAACAAGTGGCTAGCTCGTCGCGATGTTTTGAATAGACTCAATAACCCATCTATAAACAGTTTCACAAGTAGGTATAGTGAAACCGGGACCGACCGTGCTCTCGTAGGCACTATAGTGGTGTTGTCAAACAAATGTACATATTTTTTTAAATTAAAACTCATTGGTACACGCCGGGGTTTGTACCAGGGACCTAAGTGTTTTTAAGTCTAAATCTAACTATTTAATAACACCACCAGTGCCTCGGAGAGCACGTTAAGATGTCGGTCCCCCAGTTTAACTATACCAATTTGTGAAACTATTTATAGATGAGTTATTGAGTCTATTTAAACATCGCAACGAGCTAGCCACTTGTTCGATGTAGACTCATACCATCGGCTACTACAAGGTGGCATTAAAAACCCCTTATGCAGTCTAGGCGGTCACATGGCGGTGATATTCTACCTACCAGATGGTAAGCAGACCCACAAACTCAATGAATGGGGTCTATCAATACAGTCTTGTTTAAGAGCATTAATCGCTCCCACTATATCTTTTACAGCAGACCTTTTAATTTAATATTTTTACAAGAAAATAATTACAAAGATTTGTAAATATTAACTGTTTTCTGATCAAACAGAACGAAATATTTTCATTAAAAATATCTACTTGTTTTATATAACTTTAAATAAATAATTGAAATTCTTATATAAACAAGTCTTTTACATAAAATATTATTATTTCAATACACTTCCGGAATGATATAGTAAACATGTTTTATATGAACATGCATCATAAAACATGGTTGTAAAAATAAATGGTTTCATACATGCTTACCTACTTTACAAGGGGATATTGTACTCTTTTATGGTAAGGAAAATTTTGTATAAATTTATTTTGTATTTCTCTACTGGGTGTAGTTTGTAACGTAACTGAAATTGTTACGTAGGTAATATGAAGGGTAATTTATACATATTGCTTTAGTCACAAACTAAGCTCTAGTCTTGTACTATGTGTGCCATAAACAATGATAGTTGGCTAGTGACTTTGGGCTAATATGAGGTTAAAATGTTAAAATGACTAATTTGTATTTTATTTTCATTTGCGTCACATGGTTCCATGGGAAAAGTTGTGCGATTTCATCAGCAGAATTTCATATTAGCCCAAAGTACATCCTTTCAAATTCAACCTGTATATTAGATTTTATAAACACCGGGAACAGAAAAAAAATACAAAAAAAAAACGTACTTTAATATTGTTTTGACATATCTGGGAAGCGAACACATGACCTCCGGATAGAACGTCAACAGCGTAAATACTTTCAGGAGTCGATTTTATCGAAATTTGTTGTTTATTTTGTTTTTTTTTGCAAGTTAAAAAAAAAATGAAACCATATTATGGGGTCACTTAGTCCGTCTGTATGATAAAACCAGTTGTGAAATTTATTTTTGCCGTAGACTAGTGGTTGCGTTTTGGCGTTGTATCCGGAGGTCGTGGGTTCGATTTCCATTCACGGGAAAATAATATTAATACCTACGTTTTTCTTTACTACACTCTTCAACTTAATTATATTTCTCAGTATATTGATAATAATTGAGTCACCAACAATAATATGTAGGAAATTACAAACTTATTGCCTTGGTCATAAACTAAGTTTTAGGCTTGCACTATGTGTACTGGAAACAATGATATAAGCATATTATATTTTATAAACATCCAGACACTTAGGTCCCTGATTCGAATCCCGGTGTGTACCAATGAGTTTTTAATTAAAAAATGTATGTAGGTACATTTGTTTGACAACACCACTACAGTGCCACGTTAAGCTGTCGGTCCCGGTTTCACTATACCAACTTGTGAAACTGTTTATAGATGGGTTATTGAGTCTATTCAAAACATCGCGACGAGCTAGCCACTTGTTCGGTGTAGACTCATACCATCGGCTACGAGGAGGTGGGATTAAAACCCCTCCGCTGGGTGCCCTGATGCCGTCTAGCGGTCTCGGCGCCGTGATGGTACCCAGACCAAGACTAACTGTACAGAATAACGTAGGTACTAATATTTTTTGCCATGAGAATCATAACAGTACAATAGTTAGATATTAATAAAGTTATACTTTTCAATTTAAACAACACCACTATAGTGCCTCCGAGAGCACGTTAAGCTGTCAGCCCCGGTTTCACTATACCAACTTGTGAAACTGTTTATAGATGGGTTATTGAGTCTATTTAAAACATCGCGATGAGCTAGCCACTTGTTCGGTGTAGACTCATACCACTGGCTACGACGAGGTGGGATTAAAACCCCTCCGCTGGGTACCCTGGGGCCGTCTAGGCGGTCTCGGGCGCCGTTAGGCACCCGTTATGATACATACATTTTCAATTTAAAGTAGGTAATATTTTTCGTAAAAAAACGCTAACAAACCGAAATTACGAATAAAACGTTTCACAATACAATTTTATTTTCGATGAAAAAAACACATTAAATCAAGTCTTTTGAATACAGATGGCATAATGTCTAACTACAGTGCGGGTGAACAAAATCTATTGTATAAAACCGACAATGGGCCGTCTTTCGATTTCATTAGGTATATTTTAAGCCCGGTTGCTTTAACCGACGTTAAATTGACGTTTCGTACTGTAACCTTCTCAATAGGGTATTTGACTCCTTTTTGAAACCCGTTTTATATGATTCTCCATTACATAATAAGCACACTAAATTGATGTTTCCGGGATGTCTACTCTATTATTAATAAAAATAAAGTTTGAATTTTCACAATGGCGCTAAAAACGCTGTTTTGCAGTCTATGTCAAGTGTGACGTCACACGCAAGTAAACAAACAAGCACAGATTAAATAATCTCCTATATATTATACTCTATTCTATTTCATATGTTTTTGTTGTAAATAAAATTGTCATAAATATTCAATTTTATTTCGTGTAATCTACAAAAGATATGATAAGATTAAAATAAAGTAAAATATGTTTTTTTACGCCATTGTCTGATAGGATGACCACAATTTATAGTATATTTTTAATGTAGTCAAATAGCCTATTGTAGAGTAAGGGTACTACTGGCCATTTAAATGTTAGTTTTCTTATTTGAATATTTATGACATTTGTGAAGGGAATAGAACAAATCGAAAGATCAAAAGATTCGAAAGAGAGATCGATAGAGGAACACACGATGGAAGTGTGATGTAGTAATTTAATATAAAAAAACGAATAGAAACCGCAATTAATCCTCACAGTTTGAGTTTATACAGCTTTGTAGGAATATTGTATTCTATAGGGAATTTACATACATACATAAATATCATCACGGGTGCCTTACAGCGCCCGAGACCGCCTAGACGGCCCCAGGGTACCCAGCGGAGGGGTTTTAATCCCACCTCGTCGTAGCCGATGGTAATGAGTCTACACCGAACAAGTGGCTAGCTCGTCGCGATGTTTTGAATGGACTCAATAACCCATCTATAAACAGTTTCACAAGTTGGTATAGTGAAACCGGGACTGACAGATTTGTCACCATGCAGCAAGCTCCCGTTATTTATTTTATATTGTGTTAATTAATTATATATTACTTACGTATTATTTATATGTATTTTTATTTCTATATATTTTGGGCGAGGCGTTCAAAATATAAAATAGTTTTTTTTTTCTTTCTTTTTTTCTAAATATTTTTTTTGGTAATAACTAGCAACCCGCCAACACCGTCTTGGCACGGAATACTATTAATTTCGCCTCAAATGCACTTTGCTTATAAATTTTCTTATTTTTATTATAAATTTAAGACTTTGTTATAATAATATCACGAAATCGCCTAAAAGTGTAATCTTTTCACATCGAGTTCTACCCTTTGGAATAACATTACAAGCTATTGAGTGAGATTCGATCAAGATTGCAATTCGTATTTTTATTCCTGATGGGCAATACTCGCGCTTTCGACATTCATCTCGATTCGAGATTTTTAATTGAAAAATGACTAAACATGTCATTTTTCGTTTAATATTTGTATATTTAATATTTATTAATTAATATTTATTTCGTTTAATGTTCAATATTATTGAACGAAAAATGGCATATTTAGTCATTTTTCGTTTAAAAATCTCAAATCGAGATGAATGTCGAAAGCGCGAGAATTGCCCACCTGATATGACCTCGTTAAATTTGACGAGCGATTTAACCGCTACCACGCTTTCAGGAACTCGGCCTTAGTTAATATTACTTTGTTATTTATTACCAGAAGTTTGGCAGGAAATATATAAAGGTGATAAATTATATAGGGGAGAGAAAACCTAGTTTTTATGTGGCAAGGACTGAAAAAAAAATGTGGTAAATGAATTGACATATATTATTACGAAAATATCGATATTAAAATAGAATATTGTTGATTCTGGCACCCACCAAATGGCAATAAAAAATTATAATAAAATTCCAGATAATATAAAACAAATAATAAAAATTAATATATTTAAGAATAAATTAAAAGAGTTTCTTAATGATAAATAAGGCCAATTTATACAATATAGGTAAATAAAAGTGTATTTAATTTTATTTATTATAAATATATTTTTTTAATCTCATTAATGTTAAACCTAGTTAAGATTTTTTGTAGTGCCCATGCAGGGTCTTGTCAAATTTTTTTTTTTTTTTTTCAAGATAAAGCAAATAAATAAATACTAAATACAACTTTTGCAACGAAGATCGTTATAAGGATCGAATGGGCCCACAAAAAAACTTTAACGTAGGTAGTTATATGGTTGAAATAATATTATTTTAAAAATGTACTGTAATAAAAAAATATATATATATAAAGTATTTATTTCAGCGAAAAAGCCTTAGTAATAAAAGTACACAATGAACCAAAGAACTATGTACAATAAAGGAAAGTGGCTGTGTGGTTTGGGGCTACTCTGGTACCTAAACTAGATCAAAATCTGTACTATAGGTGGCAGCTAGTTCCGTCGCGGTGTTTGAATGTAAAATGTTTAACTTTGGTAAACTCTAAGTAAAATTACATAAACAGAAAACATACATAAATACATATATACATACATATACACTCATATAGCACATCACTTTATACTTTTACCTATTATAAATAAATAATATATATATAGGTACATATTAAAATATATAAATACATGGTATACCCATACATTATTCAATAGTATTTTAATACATATTTAATACGCTATTTCAAAATTTCAAGTAATTGTTCTGCTTATTATAGTTTAGGTTATTTAGATAGTAACGTATTTCTACGAACCATTATAGCAATACAATATGTCAAATTAATGTAATAAAAAAAACTAGAAAATCCTATAATAGTCTATAAAAATGATATGCTGTGATTCTTTGAAATAAATAACATCACGGGTGCCTTACAGTGCCCGAGACCGAGGGGGTTTTAAACGCGAGGTGCGTGATAGTGCCTCGGAGAGCACGTTAAGCTGTCGGTCCCGGTTTCACTATACCAACTTGTGAAACTGTTTATAGATGGGTTATTGAGTCTATTCAAAACATCGCGACGAGCTAGCCACTTGTTCGGTGTAGACTCATACCATCGGCTACGACGAGGAGGGATTAAAACCCCTTTGCTGGGTACCCTGGGGCCGTCTAGGCGGTTTTGGACGCCGTAAGGCACCCATGATGATATGTATGTATTCTCGAAAAAAAAACTTTTACAGTTCTTGATATTTCTAGCTCAAGAAATTGTGCCAAATCTTAAGGTACCAACCATAACGGCGTCGTTCGTACCAACCAGTAGGTAGGTACACACCTACATCTGTCGTCGTTAATTAAAACCCGTCGCCTCGCAGATTCTAGTAATTAATAGTGATTCTCTAAGGGTACGTTCCTAAATCCATAAATTTGGAACACCACAGAAGACGGGTGCTATTTATTATTTATGTAGGCGTTGCTTAATCAATTAGTTTAAAGGGTATTAGGATTTTATTGTCAGCATTGTCACTGGTTCTATCCTGTATGTACATTTTTTTCTTTCTTTTAAACTTACATTTATTTCATAAGTTTTTTTTTTTTTTTTTTTTTTTTTTATTGGAGCACGACATGTCACTTTGGATCTAGGTGAACAGACCTACAAAGCCCATGAATGGGGTCAATCAATAATTGACCCCATTGGTGGGCGACAATGACGAATTGCATTACGAGTATATTTTAGTATACTCGCTGCTTTATCGTCAATCCAACTGCCCTTTACGTAACCGCACTCTGAAAGGAACTACCACCTCGGCAAGAAATCGATGCAGTAGTGTCCTGAAAACTGGTGAACCCACAGACTAAAACCGAAACATGACTAGGTCACTGTTTTTGCATTTGCATGAGCGATGGTCGAGACCGGTCGGTCGGCCTAACGAAGTTATAGAGACCTTCCTCCCACCTAAGTGCGTACTTATATAAAATATGTGGAGTTATTGTCATGATTAGCCACACGTTCGTATTAGATCAGAGCGGGGTGATTACGCGCACAACGCTAAGCTAAACTTTAATCGATATGATGCAATTCTGACGTATTGCAAACCTTGTAACATTAAAAATTGACAGACAACTACGTTATTTTCGTTAAAGTTTAGCTTAACGTTGTACGGCGGAAAGGCCTACATAACCTTACTTTTTCTTGTAAATTAACTTACGAGTACTTCCATCGAATCGAAGATCTGCATATATTTGGTTTTATTAATGTTTACTTTTAAATTATTTGTGTCTAGCCAGTCTACAATCTATTATAGATGTATTTATAACTGTATTATAGTTTTTATCCTCACAGTACTTTACGATCATAGAGATATCGTCAGCAAATAAGGTACATTTATATAGAGTGGACTCAGGTAAAGCCAATTATTAGCTGGTCCTCTTAAACCATATTGTTCACACTTATGAAGCAAAAGATCATAATCAACAAAGTCAAAAGCCTTAGTCATGTCGAAATATATTACTGCTGTGGGAATATTTTTATCAAGGTTTTTATTAACTTTATGTATTAGGTTAAAGGCTGCTAGGGCAGTGGACTTATTTTTTTGAAAGCCATGTTGCTCTTTTTTGATAATGTCATATTTATCTATAAAGCTGACTAATCTAGTATACATTGCCTTTTCAATGATTTTAGATAAAACAGGTACCAGCGCTATTGGTCTGTAATTGTTCATCTCTAGTTCATCCCCTTTTTATATATATAGGTTTTATTACTGTTTTTTTAAGTCGGTCGGGAAAAGTACCTTTACTAAAAGACATGTTAATAGGGTAATTAAGTAAGTACGGGTACAATTACAACAGTACATTTCTTTAAGATTTCTGTACTTACGAGTATATTATCAAATCCCACTGATCGCGTGTTATTAAGGTTTTTTATTATACGCTCAATTTCTGCATCAGTGGTGTCAAGAATATACTGCTATGATGTTGTATTTTAATAGAGTATTCTTTTGTTTTGTGATCATTTTTATTATGGTCTATATTTATAAAATAATCATTAAATAAATTTGATATAATTTTAGGGTTGCTTTCAATAGTATCACTGGTTTTAATTTTATTAATTTGTTTTTTTTTACATTTATCATATCAGTTTGTTCTTTAATAATTTCCCAAGTAGCTTTGCAGATATTTTTAGATTTATTAATAAAATTTTCATTATGACGCTTTTGACTCATATTGATACACTTCTTAAGAAGTTTTGTGTAATTTTTAAATATATATTTATTTTAAGATGTACGATTACTGTAGTAATTAAGACGTAGTTTTCTCTTTATAGCGCAGGACTTTGATGTAATTTATTTTATTTATCAGTAGAACGGACGTCACGATCGTGAGTGTCGCATAGAAATTGAATATCCCATTTGTTTTAAGATTTCAGTGGGTAATTAGTTAACTTATATGAAATGTAAAAATATAGCGATTACGATTCGGTTTCGATGCGAATGAACTTAATTTATTTTAATAGAATAGAGGCCCATCATGGAAAACATCATCAGCTGTTATGTCCATTGTTAGCTATCCAATGTCTTAATATATAAAAATTTTATGTGGGAGAGACTACGACACCCCTTCGTACTCGCATGACAAATGGACACAGACATTCAGTAGATTCTTAAATTAATAATATTTTACCTGTGCCCTATGCGCGTATACATAACACTACCTTTAACAATTGTTTCACAGTAAGAGTATTAAAGAGTTTTCCTAAATCTATTCGGTCCGTTGATTTAAAAACATGGGAAAGCTCTTTTATATGACAGCTTGGTGCATACTATAGCCCTGGTCTGAATGTAATATATATGACAGCCTCCGTAGACTAGTGGTTGCGCCTTTGGCGTTATATCCGGAGGTCGTGGGTTCGATTCCCACCCATGGCAAAAAATATTAGTATGATTTTTCTGTACAGTTTGTCATGGTCTGGGTGTTTATAAAATATAATATGTGACTGAAGGCCTTTGTCATAAATTTAAAAAAAAGTAATTTTATTTCTTTTAGTTATGGTAAAGGTAATGCACTATACAGTTTTGTATTTATATTTTTAGAAAAATATCATCATCACCTAGCCCATCATGGAAAACATCATCAGCATGTTATGTCCATTGTTGGTTCGATATTAATAAATTTACAAAACAAATTAGACAAAACCTAATGCATTAAAATAAATAAATAAATAATAATATGTCGAACAAATTACACATATTGCTCTGGTCACAAACTAAGCTCTAGGTTTGTACTATGTGTACTAGAAGCAACGATATAATACATATTATATTTTATTAACACCCAGACCATGACAAACTGTACAGAAAAAAAACATATTAATATTTTTTTGCCATGGGTGGAAATCGAACCCACGACCTCCGGATACAACTATTCTACGGAGGCTGTCAAATTATTAGTCGTAGTGTGATATTATATAGCATATAGATAAAATAGCCTTGTAGATAAATGGGCTATACTTCACTAAAATAATTTTCTTAATCGGATCAGTAGTTCCAGAGATTACCCCTTCCAAACTCACAAACTTTACCTATTTATTATATTATATACATTACTCGTACATACCTACCTAATATAGCTACATGTAAAAAACATTATAAATAATATCTTATTCTTATTTTTTATTTGAAGTCAAAGGTAATTTTATTTTTTCTTGTTCCAAGAAACCTTTTTATAACTCGTTTCTTTCCTAATGTATTACTTTTTTGCTTTCCTAAATAATAATAAAGTAAACAATTTATTATTTATGAAGTTGTTTTTGTTATTATAAGATTATCTACGGCGCTGTACACGTGTAGCAACTTCTAGACCTGCACCTTCGTCTCTGGCGTTGTATCTGGAGGTCGTGGGTTCGATTACCACCCACAGCATAAACATATTAGTACGTTTTTCAGTACAGTTTGTCAAGGTCTAGAAGTTTATAACATATACTATGTATTAATATTGTTGTTTCTGGTACACATAGTACAAGCCTAGAGCTTAGTTTGTAACCAGAGCAATATGTACAAAAAAAAACTTATATACAATAAATTGCTTTATATTTCAAACATAGTACCAATGAGTTTTTAATTTAAAAAAATTATGTACACTTGTATGACAACACAACTATAGTGCCTCGGAGAGCACGTTAAGCTGTCGGTCCCGGTTTAACTATACCAACTTGTGAAACTGTAAATAGATGGGTTATTGAGTCTATTCAAAACATCGCGACGAGCTAGCCACTAGTTCGGTGTAGACTCATACCATCGGCTACGACGAGGTGGGATTAAAACCCCTCCGCTGGGTACCCTGGGGCCGTCTAGGCGGTCTCGGGCGTTGTAAGGCACCCGTGAAGATATGTATATATATAGTACAATTAATTAATGGCATAAAGTTATTCTCGCTTGATTGTATTCGATTTCGGAACAGATGCGAGGAGCAATTTAAATTTGTGAATCGAATCAGTAAAATACAATACAGTATGAGGCTCTCTGGTCAAATCGAACAACTTTTCCCATGTACGGAAATGAAAAACATGTTTGGCTTCTCCATACAATTTTTTGTTTTTTATTGGAGCACCACATTCTACAAAACAGTTCTACAAAGTCCATAAATGGTGTCAATCAATGGGGGGCGACAATAACGAATTGCATTACGAGTATATTGTATTATACTTGCTGCCTTATCGTCAATTCAATTACCTACCCATTTCGTAACCGTACCTTGAAAAGTGACTACCACCTCGACAAGAAATCGATGCAGTAGTCCCCTGAAAACCGGTGAACCCACAGACTATAACCGAAACATGACTAGGTCACTTGACGGTTTTTGCATCTGTATGGGCGGTGGTTACGAGACCAGTCGGTCGGACTAACGAATTTATAGAGACCTTCCTCCCTAACCTAATTTGCGACAAGTTCCTCGGGAAAAGTTGTTCGATTCGGGTTTTAACTGCGGCTATCAATTCACTATTAAGGGTTTTGTTTATAATTGATACTCGCAGTTAAAACTTACAGTAGACTAATATGAGTCTCTACTTTGGAAGGTTGTACTTTGGGCTAATTATAAGGCTCTACTGGTCAAATCGAACAACTGTTGAACCATGAAACCATGTGGCGCAAAGTAAAAAAAAAGAATCCATATAAATTGGTTATTTAACATTACTAGTTTGTATGAAGAAGACATTTTTTTTTTCAATTTTAATTTGCCCAAAGTATAATCTTTCAAAGTAGAACCTCATGGGTCGCTAATAAAAAAATATTTATGGCTTCTCCATACAAATTCGTTATTTTAACATTACTAGTTTGTATGAAGAAGACATTTTTTTTTAAATGTTTATTTGCCTATAGTATAACCTTTCAAAGTAGAACCTCATATTTTTGTATTATTGCCTATTGTAAGTTTTAACTGGGACTATCTATCCTTTTTTTATTTTTTATTATGGCAACTCGTGCAACTTGCACATTTCTGCCAGTGTCACGTCAGTGTAAAATTTAAAACTCAACTTCGCTTTACCGCGATACTTCGAAAAGGTTTCTTGTTTTACCAAAACTAACTCTTTCAATATCCACCTTTCACTAACATTGTTTTTGAATTTTGAAACAGAATTTTTTTCATTGCATTTCATTAAAAAAAAAAAAATAAGATTATCCAGATAAATTAGTTTATAAAAAAATAATATAAAAAACACTGAAAAAATAAAAAAAAAAACACACTCCTCTGCCATATAGTATTAGAAACTAGGACTTTTAACTTTACTCTAATATAAAGTAAAATTAATAAGAAAGCACATGAAAGCAAATTAAAATATGTAAAAAGCAATGAAAATAAAATAACTAATTTTATATAATTCCCCATAAAACTTAATTTATTAATAATATCAACAATTTGAATGTAATTTTATATTAAACTCTCAATTAAATTTAAAGTGTATTCCATCAAAACTAATATAGATTAATCCCTTTGGTTAATCTCCCGCAGAATTATTAATTATTACCATTGACAACACTGAAAGTTTAATTTCACAAAAGCCTATTTATAATAAAATTAACTATTTTATAATTTCGAGTCGCCGTCATATATAATGTTTGCTCTGATTGTAGAAATAACTATCATCATCATTATAATCAGCCATAGGAAGTCCACTGCTGGACATAAGCCTCTCCTATAGATTTCCAAAAGACCGATTGGAAGCGGCTTGCATCCAGCGAGTTCCTGCGATCTTAATTCGTCGGTCCACCTTGTGTGTAGACGTCCTCCGCTGCGCTTGCACTACGAGGTCTGCATTCTAAAGCTTTACGGCCCCATCGGCCATCAGTTCTGCGTGCTATGTGCCCTGTCCACTGCCATTTTAACATGCTGATTCGCTGGGCTATGTCGGTAACTTTGGTTCGTCTACGGATCTCCTCATTTCTGATTCGACTCGCAGAGAGACTCCGAGTATAGCCCTCTCCATATCAGGTTGCGCTATTTTGAGCTTGCTAATAAGGCCCATATAGTAAGAGACCACGTTTCAGTTCCATAGGGAATGGCTAATAACACACACTGGTAAAAAATCATACGTAATAAACCTAATTGCCTGAAAGCCAATCGCAACTGTTTTATTATTTCGTAAGTCAAAGCCTTCTACTTTTTACGACTCCGAGCATAGCCCTCTCCATAGCACTTTGCGCTATATTCAGCTTGCTAATAAGCCCCATAGTAAGAGACCACGTTTCTGTGCCATAGGTCATCGCTGGTAACACTCACACTAGTAAAAAATCATACGTAATAAACCTAATTGCCTGAAAGCCAATCGCGACAATTTTTTTATTTCGTAAGTCAAAGCCTTCTACTTTCTACGACTCCGAGCATAGCCCTCTCCATAGCACTTTGCGCTATTGTCAGCTTGCTAATAAGCCCCATAGTAAGAGACCAAGTTTCAGTGCCATAGGTCATCACTAGTAACACTCACACTGGTAAAAAATCATACGTAATAAACCTAATTGCCTGAAAGCCAATCGAGACTGCTATTTTTTTCATAATTCAAAGCCCTCTACTTTCTACAGTTGGAAGTTTTCCAAAACAAAAAAACAAACAGACCGAGTGTAAATATGTTTATTAAACAGTTCCTTGTGCCAAATTACCCAGGAAATAAAAACAATCTCAAATAATATTCAGTCTATATTAAATGTGCTTGGAGTTCCGATGAGAAAAAAAAATCGAATTTCATTTCGTTAAATAAATAAAAAATGTTGTTGATTTCTTTTGTTTATTAGAATAAATTAATAAATATCAGCACGGGTGCCTTGCGGCGCCTGAGGTCGTCTATAACATATAACATATTATATCTTTATAAAAAAACGTTACTTCAAATCTGAATTTGAGATTAGACATTACGGTTATAAATGTATTATATCTATACATACATACAAATCATCACGGGTGCCTTACGGCGCCCGAGACCGCCTAGACGGCCCCAGGGTACCCAGCGGAGGGGTTTTTAATCGCACCTCGTCGTAGCCGATGGTATGAGTCTACACCGAACAAGTGCCTAGCTCGTCGCGATATTTTGAATAGACTCAATAACCCATCTATAAACAGTTTCACAAGTTGGTATAGTGAAACCGGGACCGACAGCTTAACGTGCTCTCCGAGGCACTATAGTGGTGTAGTCAAACAAATGTAGATATTTTTTTTAATTAAAAACTCATTGGTACACATCGGGATTCGAACCAGGGACGAAGTGTTTTTAAGAAGGTCTAACCAACTCGGCCACCACGTATATTAATTATATCTATATGTTTTATATATTTGGTATAGAACCTTTCAAGCTATGAGTATTTTTTACAATATAATCAAACTAATAAATAAAACATTAGGTTTTGATCTTGATTAAAAGGTTTTACTTTTTTTGGACCACGGCAAATTTTGTCTTTTGTATCTACGTGACGCAGAGGGGTTTTAATACTCTACACCGAACAAGTGGCTAGCTCGTCACGATATTTGAAAAGACTAAATAAACCCATCAAAAACAGTTTTACAAGTTTGTATAGTAAAACTGGGACCGACAGCTTAACGTGCTCTCCGAGGCACTATAGTGGTGTTGTCAAATAAATGTACATTTTTTTTTATTGTTACACACCGGAGTATGAACCGGAGTCTTAAAATCTTATTGTTTTTAGTCTAAGGTCTAACCAACTAGGCCACCACGTATATATATATTATTTAAGTGACCTAGTCATATTTCGGTTTTAGTCTCTGGGTTCACCGGTTTTCAGAAGACTACAGCATCGATTTCTTGTCAGAGGTTGTTTAGTCTCCCTTCAGGGTGCGGTTACGAAATGGGTAGTTAGATTGACGATAAGGCAGCGAGTATATTAAAATATACTCGTAATGCAATTCGTCATTTCCGCCCTCCATTTCGTAATCGCATCATTTAGCCAGCATAGTGGGAGCGATCAAGATTGTTTAAGAATAATTATTGATTGCCCCATTCATGGACTCTGTAGGTCTGCTCACCACCAGGTAGAAACAAAGTTACATGTCGTGCTCCAATAAAAAATACTATCTACTTTAGGACCTAGCGCAGTTGGTACGAGTAGATAGATACATCGTTCAGTCAATTAGTGCGAAGCTAAGTAGTGAGTGCATTTAGCTATTCAGAATTGCTTGGTAGCGGTTTCCATTTCGAAACTGCATCATTTAGCCGGTGATATCGGGGCGACCAATGGCATTAAAATAAATTATGTTAAACAACAATGTAAGATGTTCGATTCCCACCCATGGCAAAACTGTACGTTTTTCTCATTGACGTATGGTTTTTCTGGACAGTTTGTCATGGTCTGGGTGTTTATAAAATATAATATTATTATGTATTATATCATTGTTTCCGGTACACATAGTACAAGTCTAGAGCTTAGTTTGTGACCAGAGCAATATGTGTAAATTGTCCTACATATTATTATTATTATTATCTACAATATCCATTGTGGGTTTGCTTATCAACACGTGGATACAAAGGAAAATATATGCTTCAATAAAAGTAAATCATTTTAATCAAAATAAAAACTTTTTTTTTAATTAGTTTAATTAAACTGTAAAAATTACTCATAGCTAGAAAGGTTCTATACCAAATCTATAAAAAATATAGATATAATAAATTTATAAGGGTAATTAATGTCTAATCTTAAGTTAAGATTTGAAGTAATGTTATTTTTAAAAATATTGTTTATATGTTTTAAAAATATATACAGGTTGAATTTGAAAGGATGTACTTTGGGCTAATATGAGGTTCTGCTGATCAAATCGAACAACTTTTTCCGGTGTCGCAAATGAAAACAAAATTTGGCTTCCTCATACAAATTGGTTATTTTAATATTACTAGTTTGTATGGAGAAGGCTTTTTTTTTTCATTTGCGACACATATTTCCATGGAAAAAGTTGTTCGATTTGATCAGCAGAACCTCATTTTAGCAAAAAATACATCCTTTCAAAATTACCCTGTATATAATCCCGGGTGCCTTAAAGATTTTTAATGTTTTAAATTTATATAATCACGGGTGCTTTACATCGCCCGAGACCGCTTAGACGGCCTCAGAGTACCCAGCAGAGGGGTTTTGATACTCTACACTGAACAAGTGCCTAGCTCGTCGCGATGTTTGGCTAGACTCAATACACCCATCAAAAACAGTTTCACAAATCTGCACAATGAAACTGGGGCCGACAGCTTAACGTGCTCTCTGAGGCATAACAGTGGTGTCGTCAAACAAATGTAAAATATTTTTTTATTTAAAAATTCATTGATATACACCGGGGTTTGAACCGGGGACCTAAAAACTGTGTTTTATTTAAGACTGACCAATACGGCCACCACGTAAAAAATATTGCAAATTTTACACAAGACTTAACCGTGAAAGCCCAGGTGAATTTTATTTTACTTGTTGTAGATTTTGTGCCCGTATCATCTTCCTTTGTCACATAAACTTAATAGGTCCTCAAGTGAAGTGAGAGCAGGCTTCTTAGCAAACATTTATGTAGTCGACTTACATTAGTTGTTATATTCAGTGACTTGGCAAAAGCTTTTGAAAGTATTTCTATATATGTTAGTACGGTTATTATTATGTGTAAGGATATGTACGTAATAATATTATAGTAACAATTTACATAATATTATTATTTTAAAGAAAACATGTTTAATTTTTATTATAGGACTCTTATAGTTGTGAACGACTTTGGAGTACCTCAGGGAGAGGTTTTATTGCCACTTATTTTCACTAATGAAATGATTATTGTTTAGTTAGACAAGCTTTTGTACCTCAGTATAATATAAAAGGTTTAAAACCACATTTATATTTTAATATTTATTTAGGTTAATGCCAATAGAACCAGGCTGATGATTAAAATGTGCCCTATAATACTTTAATTTATTTGATGTACCTACATATTTATGACGTTAATAATGTTATTATTTTGATAATTTATTAATTATTTCCATTACTGTGTCACAAAGAGTTTATTATTACAGAATATTTTACCATAAATACCTAGTTTTGCAAAATATTTGAAATTTAAAATGAATAATTAGTGATAGATTGTATGAAATAAGCGGTTTATTTTTAATTGAATTTATATTACGTAGTCATTACATTTCAATGCATAGAAATAAGTTTGATGTTATAGTAAAAGTTCTTTTGCGAAAATCACAATGCAAAAAGGCCTACACAAATAAAACAAGCATGACAGGCAGAGGACATAATAAAGGATAACAAACAGCATATTGCCTTCGAGAAAAAAGCTAGCCCGATATAAATCTACCAGTAAGTGTAGGACGCAACGGTCATGAATAGTATTGGGAGAAGAAAAAGCTGTACTGTTTCTACGTGACATTATTAGTTTTCTTATATTTTCATAATAATAAATATGATACAATCACGGGTGCCTTTTTGGCTCCCGAAAACCGTTTAAACGTACTTAACGACCCAGCGGAGGGATTCATTTCGCTGATGATATTCAGAGGTAATACCTAAAAAGTGGCTTGCTGTGGTGTTTATTATAGTGTAGCCTCGTTGTATAAAACGGTCACCTATCCCAGGACCGGTCTTGTTTTCATCTGCTTAACCTTGTTATCAGTTGCACAGTGACTTAAACACTAGACTGGAGCCGCATTTTTTTTAATTTGTCATCGTAAATTTAGGTAAAGTTAATTATTTTCTTATTAACTTTTTAGACTAATAACCAAAATTTAGACTGCAAGTTTTGTCCAAAAAATTTATGAGATTTTATATTTCTAGGCAATATATTTATTTTCAATTATATTTCTTGTTTTCTATTATTAATTAGAGTTAATTGTAAATATAAGGTTTAGGTAAATAAACAAATAAGATGATTTATAAATGGCTTATTTTAGCTAAAAATTCTTGGAGAATCAAGTTTATGTTGATTTCAAATAATTTTTATGACGCACTTAATTTTTTTTTTCTGTTACAAAAAATATATATAGAATTTTATTATAATTTTGAAAATATAATTAAAATTATTAAACACATACACTATTAATTATTTTAGCTGTTTCCAAAATGCTATGATATGATTACTTATAATAAATAAAGATCTCTAAATCAATTCAAGTTGTATAGGTACTTAACTCACGAATTTATACTAAACAAACATCGCCAATTGCATGAAGATATTTTATTTACACATTACGATAATAATTTTCAGTTATTTTATCTTTATTATTAAAAAAAAAACAGTTCTCTAAGTAATAATGAATGCCTAAAAAAACTAGTTGGCACTATCAAAAAGGAAACACCTAGTATTTGATAATATCTGTATGAGCATATCAAACTTACCAATTGTAAAACCACTATGCTTAGTTGAGTATACTTTTAGATTTCACTTTTTAGCACAAAAAAAACATGTGACAAAAAAAGTTAAAAACAAAAAATACAGAATTTTACAAGTATTTATCTGCCAAACTATATAAATGGTTTGTCGGCAGATTCCTCTCGGCAATTTTTTTGTACTTAATTATAAACACAGATATTTTATTAATTTTCAATAAACATCAAACAACAGAACGTAGTACAGGTTTATAAACTGCTTACTAGTAAAGGAATTGTAAGCTACATTGCATTAGAATTGCATTTACTATTACCGACTAAAGAGACTTTCCTAATAACCTCCCTTTCAGCAAGTCTTATTACGGAGAGGGAACTGTGCCCGTACATTTCGTTATTATGTCTTCGCCAGTTTCCCTTGGATTAGAGGGATCGATACGGTCACGCGCTATCTGCTTAGACAATTCTGGCTCTCTCTATAATGGTTAGTTTTCTAGGATATGTATAGAAAAGGAGTGGAATTTTAGTTATTGAAATCATTGTAGACGATTTTAAGTTACGGAGTTGTTTATTTTGGATAATATATCACAACGTAACCGGTCTATTTTATTTTTTATAGGACATACACTAATATTGTCCTGGTCACAAACTAAGCTCTAGGCTTGTACTATGTGTACCAGAAACCACTAATAAATATTATATTTTATAAATACCCAGACCATGAGAAACTATAACGGGCTAAGGTTCTTCAACAACCTTTCAAATTCACTCTGTATAACCATAGCAAAAATAGATGAACATTCAAGAAACTTTTGTGTACGTGGTGGCCGAGTTGATTAGAACTTGGACTTAAAAATACTTAGGTCCCTGGTTCGAATCCCAGTGTGTACCAATGAGGATTTAAATAATAAAAAATAAATACATTTGTTTAACAACACCACTATAGATGCTTTGGAGAGCACGTTAAGCTGTCGGTCCCGGTTTCACTATACCAACTTGTGAAACTGTTTATAGATAGGTTATTGGGTCTATTAAAAACATCGCGACGAGCTAGCCACTTGTTCGGTGTAGACTCATACCATCGGCTACGACAAGGTGGGATTAAAACCCCTCCGCTTGGTACCCTGGGGCCGTCTAGGCTGTCACAGGCGCGCGCCGTAAGCCACCCGTGATGATATATATGTATGTATTCAAGAATCTGGGTAAATCTGCGACCGTTGTAGAACGGCTTTGGGTAAGACAGGGGGGACGCGGAACGCTGACAGGGAAAACCGATAATAATGTTGAGGGCAAACATCCTCGCCAGAGCATTCTGATTTCACTCCAAATTACTTTTTTAGGGAAAGAAACTTTTTATCTTAACACTTTTAATATTAATATTAAATGGATACCGCAAGAAGAGTAATAATGTTGAATTTAATAGTTATCATAGTTTATACTAATATAATATTAAAGGTTTTAAAAGACGGTTCAAATAAAAGTCTCTAAAATCGGCGTTGATGTATGAGAAGAGTTATGTCTGTGGAAGAGGCAAAAGGAGTATGTGGGATAGGGATAAATGGCGCTCAGTCTCTGTCTACCCCGTAAGGGACCTGGGGCCTTCTTCCGAGTTTGTAACCACTAAACACGACAAAACGTTGCGTAAACTATAGATATTGAAATATAAGTTCTATTCTGTTAATTATAGAGTTGAAATTCCAATGCTCAAAACATGTTCAAACTTGTGAAGTATTCGTGTATTTCAAGATGGCGGCATTATTAAGCCAACCTAATTTAGACTATATAACCATTGGAATAGAACTAATATTTCCATATTTATATAGTTTACGCAATGTCTTGTCGTGTCTAGCGGTTGCAAACTCGGAATAAAGCCCCTGGTGTGAAGATATAATTTTAAAAAATATATAAAATTTAGCTGACAGCCTTCGTAGACACTAGTCTACAGTCTTGCGTCTTTGGCGTTGTATCCGGAGGTCGTGGGTTCGATTCCCACCTATGGCAACAAAATATTAGTACGCTTTTTCTGTACCGTTTGTCATGGTTTGGGTGTTTATAAAATATAATATGTATTATATCGTTGCTTCTGGTACACATAGTATAAGCCTGGAGCTTAATTTGTGACCAAAGCAATATGTGTAAATTATCCTACATTATTGTTATCTAAATATACTGATACTAATAAAGCTGCAGAGTTTGTTTAATTGAACGCGCTGTTCTCAGGAACTACTGGCTTATATGCTATATAATATAACATCATGCTACGACTAATAGGAGGGGAGCATTAGAGAAAAATGCAAACACTGGGTTTTTTTTCCTTTTGAGAGCCTCCGTTGCGTGCGCAGCGAGTTACGCAGAGGAAGTTGCGTTTGTCAGCTAGTAATACATTATATTCGTTTAAGTTACTTATGATGTGTTATTAGTATTTTTTGTATATTGTATTTAAAATACCTGGTTTTCATGACACTGCATCGATTTGACGATAACGCAGCGAGGATATTAATATAGGCGTTTAATGCAAATTCTTCTTTGACGCGCTCCGTTTTGTAACCGCATTTTTAGACACTATATTGAAAGCGATAATTGCTGATAAACAAGAATGCATTGCGCGACCCCACTCACATGGACTTAGTTTTTTTTTTATTGCGCCATTGGTGTTGTATCCGGTGGCCGTGGTTTCGATTCCCTAACATGGCAAAAAAAAAATAGTACGATTTTCTGTACAGTGTCATGGTCTGGTTGTTAATAATATAGCATAATATGTGTTATATCGTTGTTTCTGGTACACACAGTACAACCCTAGAGCTTAGTTAGTGACCAGAGCAATAATTGTAAATTGTTCCTACATATGATTATTATTATTATTATTAACTTACGACATTTTTTATCATGCATTAGAGGCAACTATTGAGAAAATGTCCCTTTCTAGTTGTTTTAAGGCTATTTCATACCCACTTCCTCGTAATTTCTTTTTCCCTCGCGCAATTCGCTGATTGATACAATTTGATTTCTCATACATTACTATAAATTGCTTTTGCAATTCGATGTAATGGATTCTCTATGTATGGTATATTTATTGGTTTTCTTACTATCGTATGTTTTATAAGACTTGATTTGGGTAAAATTAATTTTGTTTTTGTTTTATAATAAAATATTAAAAGGAAAATAGAAAAACTGTTTTTTTTTCTTATACCGTAAATCAATAATGAACATAGCTAAGTCACTCGACGGACATTATCGAGGTGATAGTCCCCTTTTTGGGTGCGGTTACGAAACTACGAAACGGTGAATTAAGGATACAAAATGAGCTTTCTCACTTCAATATTTTTTTTATACTCGGCTAGTGTTTGTCGCAGAATTAAAATAATATTTTTGTATGTAAGTTGTATTTAATTATTTTTCTGTGTTCGGTTTTTTATAAATCTGTTTTTTTTTAAATATTATAAAACAATATTTATTATTCACAACAGAAAGATTTTTTATGTTACCTACCAAGATAAAAATAATAATTCAATTTCCACTAAAAGCCAAGTTGTACGTAATATTGAAAATACGTTTGTATTTTCACCTGAACTATAATTAGGAAATTTTGACTTAAACACTTTTGCTACCTGTTTGCGGATGCATACCTCTGAATACCACGGTTCGTGTAAATAAACTGGGACCCAAAAAATATAAGCTTGTATTTCCTAAAAAATAATCAATGAAATATTCTACCACCAATCAAAATGAAAAGAAACCCTATGTAAAAGAAACCCTATGTAAAAGAAAACCCTGACAGCATAAAAATTGATACGAAGTTTCAATCAAACAACTTTGCTACTAACAAAATGGTTTCCGCAACTCATATATTGAAGTGGTGTCGAAAATTTTTAGGTCAGCTCAGAAATAAATCACGTATATGACCACCGAATGAAGCTACATAAATATTGTAATGGTAGAAACCGCAAATCATTTTAATGAATGTGATGTTAATGTTATTAAATGATAATGAATTATGTATACCTACATACCGTTCTAAGCTACTATTGCTACTACTAGTCTTATTTCGGTTAATTAGGCAGTCATTAAAAAAATATAAGATGAAAAAGCATGTAACCTGTAAATATTGTTCTAATTTACAAACATCAGTCTATTTTAAAATATGTATTTATTTTCTCAGCTACAATAGAAAAAAAACTTACGTATTGAATTACATAACCTTGTGGATTTGACTTAAGAATCGGAGATTGTCTTCACAATATTTAAAAATAATATTAATTTTGAAAGGTTCTCAATTATCTATATTTATTTATTAAATTTAAATAATCATAATCGATCCAATTTAATACTAAATCGAGTAGCACGTGTGTCCTTTTTATGATATGTAGGAAATTTCAAACAAAATTTATTTTATAATATTGTCTTTAAATTTATTATTAATATAAATATTTTGCTAAAATAGATAATTTAGAATAGGGCCTCTATCAAATATAATTATTAACGCCTATATGAGAGTTTCCCAACTTGCCAGTAGAGCGTGATTGATAGAAAAAGGATTTTCTATTGTTAGACGTGTTTATGTTTCTATTATGTATTCAGAATTTGATTTCGTGTTTGGGTCAGTGTGTACATAATCAGGATTTATATTTATAGGTTAATTGTGACTTTTACTAATCTTCTACTTATATTTTTCGTTTCAGCCACTCGTCAACGTTTTAATGTTTTAATCTTTAATCAAGATAGAGTTAAAATGTTAAATAAATATATAATACAGATAAATACTGATAAAAAAATTACTAATACTAGCAAATTAAACCATTAAATGATGTGTGTCCAGTTCGAATATATTGAACGTATAATGGCAATGAAAATATTCAGGGCCAATAAAACAGATCATCCAGATATTGCAATAATATATCGTTTTATTTTATTACTTTGGTAGTTATTATATTGAAGTGTTCCTATTGAATTTAACTACTCTTTTAATAGTTTATAGACGTAGTAATAAAAACTGGTCAATGTAGTGTTTTACTAAGCAATAACCTTAATGTTTTATTCTATTGGTATTTGATAATATGCCTTTGTTTGTTCTAGGTGCCTTACTCCGCAATGTCTGAGGAGAGCCAAAGGGGTTTATGTCTAATGGTGCTGCTCATTCATTCTGTGACCGGAGCTGGTGAAGGTACGTGTTTTTATATTTACTTTCAGTAATATTGTGGATTGTATAATAAACCTTAGGTCCCTGGTTCGAATCCCAGTGTGTACCAATGAGTTTTTAATGTAAAATTTATGAACATTAGTTTGACAACACCACTATAGTGCCTCGGAGAGCACGTTAACCTGTCGGTCCCAGTTTCACGATACCAACTTGTGAAACTGTTTATAGATGGGTTATTGAGTCTATTCAAAATATCGCGACGAGCTAGCCACTTGGTGTAGACTGATGGCATGCCATCGGCTACGACGAGGTGGGATTAAAAATCCCCTCCGCTAGGTACCCTGGACCGTCTAGGCGGTCTCGGGCGCCGTAAGGCACCCGTGATGATATGTATGTATGTATGTATAATAAAGACGGTTACAAAACGGGCTGTAAAATTGTATGGGCGTCAATTGAATCAGCGCTGGAGTATACATACCTGCTGTAGCCTATGCTAAGCTGATTACCTGTTTGTCGCCTCGCAGCAAGTTTCGTTTATGTTGCCTACTATATTTTTTTGATATTGCTATTTTAAATGTGAGATTTATAAAAAAAAAAAAAAAACAAATCGGACATTTTTTAAATATGAGATTTATCAAAAAAATATACATATTCAAATCGGATATATTGCATTTAAAAGATATCACGAATAAAAAAAAGGTACAAGTGCATAAAAACTCGCTCGCGAAGGATTTCGGTTTCTCAAAAACTATTTACGTTTCGGTACTTACTTATATTAATTTAATTTCAATACTTGAGTGAATACCTAGAAACCTTTTTTTTTTTCAATTAAATCTGTTCAATAACTTCTGAGAAATAATAAACTATAATACGCTATTACGAGTAGATAGGGTCAACAAGATCCACAATCATAAATTAGACCAGTAGTTTTCGAGATATTTGATGTGGACAGACAGATTTACAGACACCGGAGTTTCACTATAAGGGTTCTTTTGAAGGTACAGATGTCAAACTTTATGTTTTATTTAGGGATATAAGAAAAAAAAAAGGATCACAATACGGGCAACGCGACGGTTGATATTTATCGCGAGTAAAACTGAGGGTTCAGCTTGTTTTATATATTTTGTTAATTCTATTTAAACCTCCGTGGACTAGTGGTTCCGCGTTGTACCCGGAAGTCGTGGGTTTTATTCCCACCTATGGTAAAAAATAATAATTAAGCAGTACGTTTTTTTCCAGTACAGTTTATCATGGTCTGGGTGTTTATAAAATATAATATGTATTATATCGTTGCTTCTGGTACACATAGTACAAGCCTAGCTTAGTTTGTGACCAATATGTGTAATTTGTCCTTTATATTATTATTATTATTTCATTATGTAATTATGCATTTGTTTGTTATTTGTATTAAAGTCAAATAAATAAAAATACCAAGTAACAGTAGAATACCCTTAAAAAAAATAACAGGAATAAAATTATCTGTTAATTTATAATAACAAAATAAAACAAGTACATTAATAAATTGACCTTTTCTCTAAGTATATTATATTAGCAAGTGAAATATTCAAGCCTGAGTAATTACCTCACAAAATATGTTACAGCGACGAAATCGCAAGAGAAATGCGCAAAGAACATTTTAGTTAATTAATTTTAACAACAGTCTTGAAGACATATTTATTTCGGCTAAGAGCGAAGAAATATTGTGGATACGCTATTGTCTTATGGAAACTTTTTGATTTCTAGATTACATTTATGATTATGCTTTTAATCCTATATCAACGTTCAGTTTTTTTCTCTCTTTACTCAGTCTAGCCTTTTCTGGGGCTTAAGAAGCCAATAAAAGGTTTCGCGATCTCGAACGTCCAATAACGTCTAAATGTTGTTTTCAGTGATATCAAAGTTTATTTTTAATGAAAAAGAACGTAGACGTGTAAATAATACTTACTCGATCCTAATTAGACATTATTTTTATAAAAAATCTATTAACTTTTGAAAAGACACCCAAAGTTTGATTTATGATTCTAAAAATATTACTTTAGTTCTCATTTTAAAACTAAACAGATTGTTTTTAAAGAAATTATGTAATTAGGATTGAGTAAATAAAATCTACAACTCCATGTTCTTTTTTTCCAAAAAAAAAACTTTATTATAACTGAAAACAATATTTAGGTGTTTTTTGACGCTCGAGTTCGCGAATCCTTTTCCTGCCCACACTTAATGTTTTAAACTCTTTGATCTCCTCCGTAGACTAATGGTCTATATATCAGGTTTTTCTAACTCATGACAGGGCCTTTTTTACTAAATATGATGTTTTAATATTGTATTGTTTAATGACAAATATATATATAAATATATATATAAATATATATATATATATATATATATATATATATATATATAATGGTTGCTTCTTTGGCGTTGTATCAATAGGTCATTGGTTCGATCCCATTGCAAAAAATATTAGTACGTTTTTATGTACAGTTTATCATAGTCTGGATGTTTATAAAATATAATATATATTATATCAATATAAAAAAGAGAAAGTATAGGTAAGTCATGTTCTATAATATATAGGATTGCATAAATAATTAAGTACAAAGATAATTGAAGTAAAATATTAAACGTAGATTAGAATTAAAGAACAGTGGAGCCAGAGAAGATAAGAAAATGTTATAATATTAAAATAAGTTTTTTTTTCTTATTTATTGTATAGGATGTACATATTGCTCTGGTCACAAACTAAGCTCTAGGCTTGTACTATGTGTACCAGAAGCAACGATATAATGTTATTGATGATAGCGTATTTTCGGTGGCGTTTTTTTTTGCTCATCAAATATCTTAATCTCAAAAATATTCTCGTGTGACCCCCCCAATTACAATTCTGGATTCTGGATCCGCCCCTGAACTAGCGTCCAGCAGCGTCCAGCCTATATGTGGAGAGGGAGAAGCACGCAACCAGGCGCCAGCCTCGCCTTTGCAACTTGCAGCTTCGGACTTCATCTTTTATGCAACTTTCTCATTTATATCTCGGTATAATACTATTTTTTCACTATACTAACTTGTGAAACTGTTTATAGATGGGTTATTAAGTCTATTCAAAACATCGCGACGAGCTAGCCACTTGTTCGGTGTAGACTCATACCATCGGCTACGACGAGGTGGGATTAAAAACCCCTCCGCTGGGTACCCTGGGGCCGTCTAGGCGGTCTCGGGCGCCGTGAGGCACCCGTGATGATGATATATATATATATATACATAATACTATTTCAAATTATACCATATCTCATTCATACTATAGTTTCTTGTTTTCAACATTCACAAAGTCGAGAGAAATGTCTTGAATATGTGCCTAAATTGTATTATTTTCTCTTTTCAAACAACACGGTAATTGTATGTTTTCTTTTTGGTTGTGAATGTACTTATGTTTCTTTGACTAGGTAATGTTTATTATAATATAATTGACTCGCCTTGCGCTTTTACCAGGGGCAGATCCAGGATTTCATTTTGGGAAGCCATAAAATCAATAACCCGGTAAATATATACTCGTTACATACGCATTTATTTTATTTTATTTAAATCTTTATTGCATACAAAATACAAAGGCGGACTTAATGCCGCTAGGCATTCTCTACCAGTCAAACCTTCGGGACAATAAAAGCAGTTAATAAGTGAGGTAGGTGCAATATAATAACTAAGTATATAAACCAGTGAATATTATATAAAATACTTACAATCTATTATACACTACTTAAATATATCTTATATATATACATACATAAACTACATATACACAATACTACCAACTACAAAATGAGATAGGAGAAGTAACAAAGTGGAAAGGAATTGATGCCAAAAAAAATCATCGTTAATAACACAGTAAATATGTATAATCCTTACATACGTATAATATTGATGAGCAAAAAAAAATAAAAAATACACCATCGTCAATCACGTGACCAGTAAATATGTACCCGTTGCGTCTCACAGACTAAACTCTTTTCGACACAATGACTGAAAAAACAAAACAATTTCTTTCTTCTTCCTTTTAGTGACTGAGCCTTTTCACAATCTTTTTTGAGGATTTTTTAATTTCCCCCCCCCTCCCCCCTAAATCCGCCACTGGCTTTTACCGTATTATCCACAAAGAATATCAATAATTATATTTTATTTGTTATTCCAAAAAAAAATTTTTACGCTATCTGCCAGAAATCTCCCACCACTTTTTGGGTGGGTTAAGGCCTTGGGTGGGTTCTTCACCTACTACCGGGTATATATCTTTTTTTTAGATATAACATAAGTAAGAGTCTATTTTCAGAAAATAATAAAAGGAACGGTAAAAGGCAATAATAAAACGAAAACATTATTTTAATAATTCTCAAGACCACTAAATATTAAAAAAGAAAATAAATATAATACTAGTAGTTTGTATGAAGAAGCCATTTTTTTTTTCATTTTCAGCACATGGTTTCATTGGAAAAGTTGTTCGATTTGATCAGTACAATCTCATATTAGCCTAAAGTACAACCTTTCACGGTCACCGTGTAAGTATATTGTATAAAATATCAATGTTTAATATAATTATTTTTATATTAATTAAACATAAACCTTATCATGCTTTAAACAGCGGTAGGTAACTGAAAAACCAAAACCAAAATTTTATTTAAAACTTTTAAAACCGAATCAAAAAATAGAACCTTTTCAATTCAATTAAAAGTATTAACCTAATTATTCATAAAATTTAACCCCAACATTTGAATTTTAAACATGGAACGAGTTCTATGCGAAAACATATATTCTATAATTATCTTTTCTGCCTTAATACGGAAAGCCTGTCCCATTTTACAAGTAATAAAACATGAGGGCACAGACTTTTTACAATATTTTTTCATGATGATATTTTTGTGGCCTTTCCTGAAAAGGGGAATTGCCTTCTTAATTATTCATACAAAAATAATGAAACTCACTTTAACGAGTTTGTTTTAATATTTTTTTTTGTGGAAAAAGTTGTTAAAATTAACAAGAATGAGAAGGTTTATTTATTCGAAATCGTTTTTATCTTGCATGACAAAATACCTAAGTATATGGAAGATTATAATGTGATGCTAATTCAGATTACAATATAATACTCGTTGTACCCTTCTGTGTAATCTGCGTTTAATTTAAAATAAATAGGATAGTAAATAAAATATATTCAGGGTCTTTATTCCGAGTTTTGACACGTTCACCGTCACGCATTTTGCCTAAAGTACGGGTATTGAAATGTAAGTTCTATCCTGTTAATTATAAAGTTGAAATTCCAATGCTCATAAGATGTTCAAACTTGCGAAATATTCGTGTATTTCAAGATGGCGACATACTATATAACCATTGGAATAGAGCTTATATTTCCATATTTACAGTTTGCGCAACGTCTTGTCGTGATTAGCGGTTGCAAACTCGGAATAAGGCCACTGAACTGATAATAGAGCCATGTATTGGTAGTAGAGTCTAGGGTAATATGTGTAAGTTTCTGGATCGTTGTTGAACAAGGAATGCCAAATAAAACCACGGAGATCGGTACAGTAATCGTGTGCGGAACGGCGGTGAGGCGGAGGCTTCCTTTGCTTCTATTTGTGAGGTCGGGCGGATCGAGTCTTTATCCGTTACGTACTGGCGGTAGTAGACGGAATTTAGACCACGGCGAAGTTGAATAACTGGTCCTGGTTGGCAATTCTCGCGCTTTCGACATTCATCTCGATTCGAGATTTTTAAACAAAAAATGACTAAATATGTCATTTTTCGTTCAATATTTATATATTTATTATTTATTAATTAATATTTATTATTTATTTCGTTTAATGTTCGATATTTTTGAACGAAAAATTGCATATTTAGACATTTTTCGTTTAAAAATCTCGAATCGAGATGAATGTCGAAAGCGCGAGAATTGCCCACCAGGGCTTGGTCGCACTCCGGAACAAAATAAAACAATAAAAATAATAAAATTGTTAACAAAATGATTGGAGTTTCTTGTGAGATGATTTTTAGATCCAAAAAATATTAAAAATAAAATTATTTTTGTTAGTGATTTTCAAGAAATATTTTATTTATATCAGCTCGAAGTGTGCTCGTGGAACCCTAGGGCTTCGCAAAGCTTTTGATTCTCCCCACTTGTATACTAATGATATAAAAAAAAAAACTTAAAGAGGTTGCATAGAAAATGAAAACCTATCTATCTATATTCCTAAATGATATAAAAAAAAATATATTTTTTCTTCTTCTTTAATTTAAGAGCTAGGCTCTTCTCAGTGGAGCAATCGCCACTCCTGCCTATTCTCGGCCAATGTCTTAACCTCCCTGTATGAAATGTCACTTAATTTATCTTTTACTTGGTCTATATATCTTTTTCTCAATCCCTTTCTCTTCCCCCTTTTCTTTTCTTTTTAATATTTCCTTCTATTATTGTTTTTATATTTAAGTGTCATTCCGAATCAAGTGCCCAAACGTCTTTCCCCTCCTATTTTCTATTATTTCCAAAAATATTCTTCTCTTGTTCACTATCGTTAATACTTTTTTATTCGACTTCTTCTCTGTCCAGCTGATTCTCTCCATTCTTCTCCAATACCACATTTCAAATATTCTACCACATAAAAAAAAATATAAACAATAAATTGAACCCTATTATTATACAGGGTGACTTTGAAAGAAGATTTTTATGGAGAAAGCATTTTTTTTTCATTTGCAGCTCATGGTTCCATGGGAAAAGTTGTTCGATTTGATCACTATATATTGATCAAATCGATCAACTTTTCTGATCATTATATATTAGCCTTAGTCCATCTATTCAAATTCCCCCTGTATAAAATGATTATTAATAAAGAATGCATGTAAAACTAGTTTTTGATTATTTTGGACTCCTTTATGTATTCGCTTCCCAAAAGGGTTTCGTCACCAAAAAACTTTGAGGCTGATCTTTAACAATACTACACATTTCGTCAATAAACTTCGTTTAATAAATTAGTTAATTAAGCGCCGATTTTTCAAGCTTCAGATTCGAATTAACTTGTATGGAAATATCGTAATTTTCAATTACCTAATTGGTTATAGGTCAGATTACCTCGTAACAAGGGTACATACTATTTTACCCTCCAAAGGAATCTCCAAAAAGATTAACAAGGGACCTTGCAATAAATCCGAAAACTAACCGCGGCCCGGTCTCGAGACCTAAATAAAAGGATTACACCCTATCTCCAAACTCCGAACTACCGAATGCCATGGTCGTTTACGATTTTAAAAGCACTGCTGCAGTGAAAAACCCTTTTTTTTTGTGTTTTTTGCTCTAGACGCGGGATTGCAGTTTCTCGTGCGCGTAATTTTATTAACTGTTAAGAAGCCAGAAAATGAATTTCTTGTCAAGGTTGTAGTCTCCTTTCAGGGTGCGGTTACGAAATGAGTGGTTGAATTGACGATAAGGCAGAGAGTATATTAAAATATACTCAAACTCTAACAATTCGTCTTTGTTATATTTTGTTTATATTTCGTAATCGCATCATTTAGCCGGCAGAAGAACAGTGATTGATTGACCCCATTCATAGACTTTGTAGGTCTGCTCACCACCAGGTAGATACAAAGTCACATGCCGTGCCTCCAATAAATAAATAAAACGTGAAGATGCAAATATTACTTAGGTACTCGATCCTTTGGGTACAAAGCCTTTTTATTAAAAATCTATTATTTAAAAAAAAACAATTAAAGAACAATTTTTGATTAAAAGAATTTTACCTTAGTAGTAATTTCAGAAATGTACAGTTTTTTTAAATAAATATACTAGCAATTAGGATTAAGTAAATAAAAACTACACCTCCACGTTCTTTAGTTTGCTCTTTGCCAAAAAAACTTTAATATCACTGAAAGCAACGTTTAGATGTTATTTAACGTTTGTGTCCGCGAATACATTTTCTGTGCTCTTAAGAGTGTAAATGCATTTTAAAACTGTTATGAAAACCACCCTATTTAAGTTAAAAAATATTATAACGATGAAGTTTAAAAATGTTTTTATTTCTGTTCCAAGATACAAATTAAAAAAAATAAGCTATATTAGAGAAATTATGAGTCTCCTACTAATTAAATCAAGGATTTCGTAAAAAGATACCCAAAGCTGACCGTCCTACCGGTTTCTATACCCCATACAGATGCAAAAACCGTCAAGTGACCTAATCATGCTTGGGTTTTAGTCTGTTAGTACACTGGTTTGAGAAAACACTTACATTTGTCTCTTGTCGAGGTGATAATCTCCTTTCCAAGGTGCGGTTGCGAAGCGGACATTTAATTTGACGATAAAGCAGTAAGGATATTAAAAGAGATTTGTATTATTATTTTGTAATAGCTGGTTTAATAGCCGGCATAGTGAGAACGAACAATGCCCTTAAACAACAACGTATTAATCGACCCAAATCATGAACGTAACGTTCGTCCTTTGGAAGCTTGTTGTAAATAAGAGGCGCCATGTAAAATACGCTCTTATGAAACAATTCTGTTCTGTGGTTTATTAAATTTAGCTTATTATTAGATCGTTCGCGGGCACAGAATGTATACAAATATGCTTACAGTCAGATGGATACAATTTAACATGTCGTTCTTCAATAAAATAAAATAGCAAAACCTAGTGTATACATAGAAATACTTATACAAGTATAAGTATTTCTATGGAATGGGGGGTCAAGCCATCCACTCGAAAGATAGTCATTAAATAAATTCATTATTTCCATGAAGCTAAAAAAACGTGCCGAACGGGCACGGTTTTTACCTTCATGATTATTTCAATAACAAAAACACTAATAATTATTTCAATAACAAAAGTACTACGAAAACAATAAAAAAATGTGCCAATGATTTTTTAAACTTCGACTACAGACCAGCCCTTAAAACTGACCCGAAACGGTTTATAATTAATCCAAAGCCTGAACCGAGAGAAATGTGTCCAAAATTTCCAGGGAAAAGCTCCCCGGTAATGAATTTAGACGCCTTTGTAGCATTGTAGGCTCGCAGAATTTGTGATAATTGTTTTTAATGGCATTATACGCTTCAGTTCATATGTCAGCGTTGGTTAGGAACAAGGGTGGATCCAGAGGGTTACCCAGGGCCCAGGGGGCCATTCGCCCCCAAAACCATTTAAATATACCTAAAATCTACTAATCTTTATAGTCGTACAGGGGGAATTTTTCAAATGTGTCACAATTAAATACTATGATGAGCCGTTAATCTATACTAATATTATAAAGCTGAAGAGTTTGTTTGTTAGTTTGTTTGTTTGTTTGTTTGTTTGAACGCGCTAATCTCAGGAACTACTAATTCGAATTGAAAAAATATTTTCGTGTTGGATAATCCATTTATCGAGAAAGGCTATAGGCTATATAACATCACGCTACGACTAATAGGAGCGGAGTAACAAAGAAAAATGTTGCAAAAACGGGGAAAAATTATTCCTTTTAAGAGCGTACGCTGCGTAAACGGTTAAATTTAAACGCGCAGACAAAGTTGCGCGGGTCAGCTAGTAATAAATATATATCATTTTCATGTATTTAAATTTATCAAATTGCAATAAATTAATTAAATTTTGAAAATTTATGAACATTATATAAAATAATTAATAAAAGAAACATGACATGTTACCAGTTTTTTTTATTATTTTTGAAAGTATTTAGTACAATTTCAACAAGGATAATTATGACTAGAATTCGCTCACTAAAATATGGTATTCTTATAATCTACCGACGATGAAACGGATCGTTCTTATATTTTCGGCCATATAAAAATGACCGATAAAACTAATGTTAGTAAGCGTATGGAAGAACAAACAGGATCTGTTACCAAAGATAAAAGAAACTCGCCATAAGTCAACCGGTAATGATATAAAGAAACTCGCCATAAGTCAACCGGTAATAATATAAAGAAACTCGCCATAAGTCAACCGGTAATAATATAAAGAAACTCGCCATAAGTCAGCCGGTAATAATATAAAGAAACTCGCCATAAGTCAACCGGTAATAATATAAAGAAACTCGCCATAAGTCAACCGATAATAATATAAAGAAACTCGCCATAAGTCAGCCGGTAATAATATAAAGAAACTCGCCATAAGTCAACCGATAATAATATAAAGAAACTCGCCATAAGTCAACCGGTAATAATATTAAGGGTGTTTTTTTCGTTATTAGGATTTTGTACAATTTAAAATAAATGATACTCTTACGGGATCATTTAGTCCATGTGTCTGTCCTGATCAATATCTTAAAAACGAGAAATAGGGCAAATCGATACTAATATAAAAAACTATAAGAGATGAAGTTTGTGAGTCTGTGAGGTTGTAGGGGCTAATCTCTGGATCTACTGAACCGATTTTGAAAATTCTTTTAGTGTTCGATAGCCCATGTATCTAGGAAGGCTATATATATAACATCACGCTACGACCAATAGCAGCGGAGTAAAAATGAGAAATGTTGAAAAAACAGGGAAAATTTGTTCCATTTGAGAGCCTCCGTTGCGTGCGCTGCGTAAACGGTTAAAGTTACGCAGACGAAGTTGCGCGTGTCAGCTAGTTCTAGAAATAAATTATAAACTCAGTAGGTATCCATTTCAGATATTATTATTAGGCAACCTCTTTAGCTTTTTTTTATTGGAGCCCGACATGTGACTTTGTATCTACCTGGTGTTGAGCAGACCTACAAAGTCCATAAATGGGATCAATCAATAATTATTCTTAAACAATATTGATCGCTCCCACTATGCCGGCTAAATGATGCGATTACGAAATGGGGGGTGACAATGACGCATTGCATTACGAGTATATTTTAATATACTCGCTGCCTTATCGTCAATTCAACTACCCATTTCTTAACCGCACCCTGAAAGGAGGCTACCACCTTGACAAGAAATCGATGCAGTAGTCTCCTTAAAACCGGTGAACCCACAGACAAAAACCGAAACATGACTAGGTCACTTGACGGTTTTTGCATCTACGAGACCAGTCGAGCTGTTTATGGATTCTCCATGAAGGAGTAGGGTATCCATCGCATGGTTGGTATCGATATGCAGGGAACAGAACTTCTTTGTTCCATGAAGTAGGTAAGTAGTGCTACTACAGCACTACTTACCTACTTCATGGAACAAAAGTAAGTAACCCGAAGACAGTAGACGCATGTTTCTGTTATAATTTTCATATTTAATTTTATTGAATATTAGTCCTCGAAGTGTAGCATTAACGCAGTGATCTCGGTGTTTATGTTATCTTAAATAATCCCTTAGCCTTCGATAAGATAGCGGTACCCATTTTATTGTTAGTTACCTCGTTCTTGTACACTTGACATTGGTAAGACGATACCGTATGTTTGCATACGGGCATGTCCCCATTCCTAGTCACACTTTTTCTACTAATAATATATAAACTTGAATCTACCCTCACTTGACATTGGCAAAATTACGCGCACGCGTAGATGCCATTGATACAAGGTGATTTTTTTAAGTTTGCCGTCAAGGCCAAATTCTAAACTACAAGGAATAGCGAAAAATGTGTAAAGGGGTCATAAGTCTATTACTTGGTGCAATATACAGGTGACTTTTTTTCAAAATCAACCGGTTCAATTCCCGGTTGTGAAATTTTTTTTTTTTTTAAATCTAATGACGCAGTTTTACATTTTATTCAAATCGGTCCCGAGACTCCTTTTCGCTTTGAGCCTTTGAGCATTTTTCGCTGTCCTTTTAATTTAGGATTTAGCCTTGAAGGCACACTTGTGAATTCACCCTGTATAAGATAATAATAAGTAGTGTTGAAGGCCTTTCTGATGACAACACTCCCCTGCATTGTGTTCAGTTCCCTTTTTCATCCCACTAAATCCTCTTTCCTGTAAACCCGTCTTAAAACTACTAAAGTTAGCAAAAAAAATAAACGTCAAGGTAAATATATTCCGAATTTCCTAACCTTCTCAAATTATGGTTACTAATATAATTTATTTACAAACCACACAGAAATAATATATATACGTGGTGGCCGAGTTGGTTAGACCTTGGACTTAAAAACACTAAGGTCCCTGGTTGGAATCCCGGTGTGTACCAATGAGTTTTTAATTAAAAAAAATATGTACATTTGTTTGACAACACCACTATAGTGCCTCGGAGAGCACGTTAAGCTGCCGGTCCCGGTTTCACTATAACAACTTGTGAAACTGTTTATAGATGGGTTATTGAGTCTATTCAAAACATCGCGACGAGCTAGCCACTTGTTCGGTGTAGACTCATACCATCGGCTACGACGAGGTGGGAATAAAACCCCTCCGCTGGGTACCCTAGGGCCGTCTAGGTGGTCTCGGGCGCCGTAAGGCACCCGTGATGATACATGACAGAAATAAAATTAGGGAAAATATTATCTTCTTTCAAAAAAAAAAAATCATCACGGGTAACCCAGGGTACCTACCTAGCAAGGGGTGATAATCTCACCTAGCCTTAGCTGATGCGTGTCTACACCATACAAGTGGCTAACTCGTCGCTATGTTTGGATTGACTCAATAACCCATCTATACGGAATCCTTAGTGTGCGAACAGTATTCTGGCTTTTGTTTTATTGAAGCACGTCATACAACTTTGGCCAACAGACCTACAAAGTCCATGAATGGGGTCAATCAATATAGGTATATACTGTAGTTGAATAGCATTGGTATGTATTGAATAGCTATATACCTATGGCGGCTAAATAATGCGGTTACGTTAAGACGAATTGCTTGCTGCTTTTTATAGCCAAATCAACTCTATTTTCTTTATGGAACACGGCATGTGACTTTGTAACTACCTGATGTTAAGCAGATCTACAAAGTAAAAGGGGTCGATCAATACATTGTCGTTTAACAATGTTAATCGTTCCCACTATGCCGGCTAAATGATGCCATTACGAAATTGGCGGCGACATGGACGTATTTACATTACGAGTCTATTTTAATATGCTCGCTGCTTCAAAATACTTCAAATCAATCGCCCGTTTCGTAACCGTACCATGAAAGACTAAGACAAACTACTCGACAAGAAATCGATGCAGTAGTCCGAAAAATCTGTGATCCCACAAACTGAAACACCAACATTACTAGTTCACTTGACGATTTTTGCATCTGGTATCTTATTTTATTGGTTATGGGGTTGACATCAGTCAAAAACACTTCCACCCTTTGGGATCTTTTGTGTGTTCCCCCTTCCTATTAACCACAAACCTTAGTGCTATCCCCAAATATATTTTTGACGTACTTAAGGACATCACTAAGGTCGGTTAGCCTATAGGCAGGTGGTAACGAGTCCGTTTAACTGCCCATTTCTTACCCCACCCTAAAAGAGGTCATTTTAGACCTACAATAAATCAAGTATATATTATTAACTGTTTTCTTTTTCTTCTTTTAGGTCCCATACAGCCTGCCGTCCAAGCTACACCTTCAGTAAGGGAACCTCTCGTCATCAATGCTCCTCTAGACAATGAGTTGACAGCCACCTTCTCTCCCTTTGAAGACCTGTACAGCAGTGGAACTCCTGAGAAACACTTTGGAACTGAGAATAATACCATAGTGACTTCACAGATTGGGTCTACGGCACTCGTACCTTGTATTATACATAATATTGGTGACGGAATCGTAAGTATTCTTTGCTTTTTTTTAAAGTAGAAGAGTTACCATACTCCTCCTTTTTAAAGCAGTTTATTAATTTTAAGACCTTAGACCTTAGTATATTCTTCTTTAATCCTTAATCTTCACATTTTGCATAAATTTCTGACACACACACAACACGCACGCATCACACATCACACACAGATACACACACCCATGCACATATTTCATACACACTATACCAAGCACGAAACGGGAAACACTTAAATTATATATTTAATTACAAGACACACACATTTTATAGGTTCTTTAATTTTTATTTTATATAATTCTAGGGCTAATAGGTATCAATATTGTATTTAATGAAAATTATAATTTTAAGGAGCGGTTATTACTGGTTCCTGTAACACAGGGAAACCTAGCATAGGGACCAGGGATACAAACGTCCATTTTTAGGTGCAAATCTTTATATTATTATAATATTAAATTATTTTCTACTGTAAATTGTTACCTAATTGTGTGTCAAAATAAATGTTATTTTTTATTTTTTTATTTTTATTTATACAACAACATATTTTAGTTAACAACTTATTGTAAAATACTGAGGAGAAAATTTAGTTAGATGAATTTTATTTAATAAAATAAATCGAACTATCGAACCGAACACACACTACATAACCAACTAGTATAAGACTAGGTGGTTATGTAGTGTGCATTCGGTTCGGTAGTATTTTTCATATTATGATTTCCATTCCATCGCGTTAAAGTTCTAAATCTGATACTCTAAGGCCTCATTGTTAAACTTTTTTTTTGCCTTTTCATAAATATCTGTAAAGATTTACATGAAATAAATGATTTTGACTTTGACTTTAACTCCCCTAAAAAAAAAATTTCGAGGAGTCTTAAAACTTAGGTTACCAAACGGCCTTCGGGCAAATGATACCATGATAGTACTTAACATATTAGTTAAAAATAACTTACTTTTAGTACGGTACATGCATATCAATACATTATTCATTATGAAAAGAATATGGAACAAGAATGATATTGCGATTATCATAGTTCAATGTCATTATTCATTATGAAAAGAATATGGAACAAGAATGATATTGAGATTATCATAGTTCAAAGTCATTATTCATTATGAAAAGAATATGGAACAAGAATGATATTGAGATTATCGTAGTTTAAATTCATTATTCATTATGAAAAGAATATGGAACAAGAATGATATTGAGATTATCATAGTTCAAATTCATTATTCATTATGAAAAGAATATGGAACAAGAATGATATTTAGATTATCATAGTTCAAAGTTAATTTTCAAAGAACTGTAATTTGTTTTTCTTTACAAATTAATTAATTAATTTGAGATGTCCCTTTCTATTGAAGTAACCCTCAAGTACAAATAGAGACAAGTCGCTCTCAGTCCACTTTACCTTACTCAAGTTCTCACAATGATAAAGTACAAATCTCGTACAAAAGACGAAATATTTGTGAGTTTGTAAGGATTTTGGGTTATATAATGCTAAATGTTGGGTTATAATATAAAGGATTGCTGCTTAATGGAATATTCTTGACCTTAGGATTTTTCTTTGGATTATTTTTTAGATAATTGAGTCCTTTTTTTTCTGGGTTCCTATTGTACTTATTCTAATAAGTTGTAAAAGAAATCCTTTTGTTATATTTTTTGTACGGATTTTTTAAGTTTGTTAAAAAGGATTACTGGTTTATGGAAGATAATTACTTGGCCTTAAAATTTTGTTTTTTGATAACAAAATTGAACTCCAAATTATTTTGAAGTTTTAATTTTTTGGCCGCCTCCATAAACTAATGGTTGGCCATTATGCCTTTGGCGTCATACCCAGAGGTCGTGGGTGCGATTCCCACACATGACAAAAAAAAAATTGTACATTTATCAGTACAGTATGTCATGGTCTGGGTGTTTATGCAGTATTATATGTTATTAGTATGTTGTTTCTGGTACACATAGTACAAGCCTAAGGCTTAGTTTATGACCTTGTACTATGTGTACCAGTAAAATTACATCATTATCATGATTATGTCAACAATTGACATTATGTTACTATTGCAGCGTCAATGACTATTCTATTAGTAGGCCTAACAAGTGGCGAGCTTGTTGCGGTGGTGTTTAAATTATGAAATAACCTCGTTGTATAGAGCGGTCACCCATCACAGGACCGGCGTTATTGTCATCAGCTTAACCTTGTTATCAGTTGCATCAATATTACTTTTATTTATTTTTAAGAAAGGGAAAAGGCTCTTATATATACTGACGCTTAAGTTATATAAAAGAAGCCTACACAAATGGTTGGTCACAAAGTGCTTCTACGCAGTCAGATGTTATGACGACCTGATAAAGGTCGCGGGAAGCCGATGGCTACACACGGCGCAGAGCCGGTCGTTGTGGCGTTCCTTGGGGCAGGCCTATGACCAGCAGTGGACGCCTGATTTGATATTTATTATATAACATTTTTTTATTTTAATTATATAACATTTTCATAATTTAAATAATAAAAGTATGTTTTAGAATGTGTTGCTTGTCAGAAATGACTATTTGTATGATTGACCTACCTAATTTATAACAAATATTGTACTACAAATAATCCAATAAATAATTTTCATTTCATATAAAACTATTAGACACGTTTTATGTATTTGTTTTAAATTATAATAGGGGTAAAGTAAGGGCTAAACATAATTTTCTTTTTAAATATAATCATAAAAAAAATAATGGATTAATAGATATTTAACAGAAGACTAACAGAATTTTAATAAAAGTACTTATTCTTAAAAAAAAGTCAAAAGTCAAAATCATTTATTTCATGTAAATCTTTACAGAATTTATGAATAGTCAAAAAAAAAGTTTAACAATGAGGTCTTAGAGTGCGTTTGGTTAGGCAGCTATTCATTAACAAAAGTTCGACAAATATTTATTATACCTCGATATCAGATTTAGAACTTAAACACGATGGAATGGAAATCTTAATATGAAAATTACTAACGAACCGAACACACACTACATAACCAACTAGTGTAAGACTAGGTGGTTAGCTGATTCCATTGACCTGTCAATCATTATTTGCCATACAAGAGAGCCACCAAGGCGATTTCACCGATCATATCGACGCCTTAAATATTTATTGTAAATAAAAATATACTCGTACACACTCTTTATTAACACCAACTTAAGCAAAACTTATAATTAAATCCGACAACGTAATTCACAATTAACGTATGATTAATCTAAGGATATCGCTCAACAATAGAAGTAATTTTCATTGTTTGCAAAACTTGGCTGAATTATTTAAGTCAGAAAGCGCAGTATATGATAAAATTATCATTCATACATACGTTACGGCGCCCGACACCGCCTAGACGGCCCCAGGGTACCCAGCGGAGGGGTTACGAATCCCACGTCGTCGTAGCCGATGGTATGAGTCTACACCGAACAAGTGGCTAGATCGTCGCAATGTTTTGAACAGACTCAATAACCCATCTATAAACAGTTCTCACAAGTTGGTATAGTGAAACCGGGACCGACAGATTATCAATCAAAAATCAAAAAATATTTATTTCATATAATTATGAATACCCATTAAAAAAATAAAAAAAGTTTTAACAATAAGGTAGAGTGCGTTTGGTTGGGTTGCTATATATAACCATTATATATTAATTATTAAAAGGTGTCATTAAATAAAAAATAAAAAAACTACCCAACCGAACGCACGCTACATAACCAACTAGTGTAAGACTAGGTGGTTAGCTGATTCCATTGACCATCCGATATCATCTGCTATACAATTTCTGCCTTGAGGCGATTTGCATAGCAAAATATATTTATATGAAACATACAGGGTGAATTTGAAAGGATGTACTTTGGGCTAATATGAGGTTCTGCTGATCAAATCGAACAACTTTTCCCATGGAACCATGTGAAAATTTTGGCTTCCCCATACAAATTGATCATTTTAAAGTTACTAGTTTGTATGGAGAAGGCAATTTTTTTTTTCATTTGCGGCACATGGTTCCATGGGAAAAGTTGTTCGTATTGATCAGTAGAACCTCATATTAGCCCAAAGTACATCCTTTCAAAGTCACCCTGTATATCAGAAACACACGATTATAGTCTTCGGGCTACCCTCAAGGAATCTAATTATGTGTTAAACAAAGAAATATTATCAACAAACAAACACTTATGTCGACATGTGTTTCACCTATCATCTGGCCCGACACCGCCTAGACGGCCCCAGGGTACCCAGCGGAAGGGTTTTGAATCCCACGTCGTCGTAGCCGATGGTACATGGTACATTTGTTTGACCACACTATAGTGCCTCGGAGACCATGTTTAGCTATCGGTCCCGGTTTCACTATACCAACTTGTGAAACTGTTTATAGATGGGTTATTGAGTCTATTCAAAACATCGTGATGAGCTAGCCACTTGTTTGGTGTAGATTTATACCATCGGCTGCGACGAGGTGGGATTAAAACTCCTCCGCTGGGTACCCTGGGGCCGTCTAGGCAGTCTCGGGCGCCGTAAGGCACCCATGATGATATGTATGTATGTACATATTTTGCGGTCTCTAGGAAGTGTTAAATTATCTTATGATACAAGTTTGGTGAGAATTAATTAGGTAATTATTGTTTGGTGTTACTAAAATTATAACCACTTTTGTTTATATAAACTTCATTATTTTATCACATACACGAATTAATTATATAAGTACATAGGAAGATTACTACTAATGGAAGATTTACCTGTGTGCATTTTCATACAAATCGGTTTTGAAATTGCAAACATCTAAACTTTAACATTTATAATTTTATAAAACTGACACTTTAAAAAAATCGTTTCTAAAAATCAAGGTTAGCAAAACCTCCCATACGTGCGATACCAACTTACAAATAATTTCTCACATATAAGAGCTATGAGTATATTGCGTTTAGTTACAAGAAGAAGGTATTGTTTGTCGTTCAAATTGCCGTGTTGTTTTTCATAATAAGTACATTTTTATGCTAAACATAAAAACTTAATGGCGGAACGGAACTTAACTGTCATTATCTCTGATTGTTATTAACTGTCATTGGTGACTATGTTTACGAGTAGTAGGAGGTACTCGTATTGATATCATAGGTATGATATTTTAGTCACCCGATGATATTAAATAATTGCTAATTTGTCATTTTAGTAATATTTAATACATCACTTTTTTGACATTTTAGTGATATTTAATAATCAATTTCTAAAGTTTGTATCTTTGAATTTCATCGGGAGACTAAAATATTATACCTATGATATCAATACGAGTGCCTCCTACCACTAAATACTAAATACCTGTTGAATGCTCTCGATTCACTGCAAAAGCGTGCAAGTCGTATAATCAACGACGATCAGCTCTCTAAAACACTGGAGCCTTTGCACCTGCGTAGAGAGGTTGCATCGTTGAGCGTATTCTACCGCCTATATCACGGAGTGCTCTGAAGAACTGTTTGAACTCATCCCTCCTTCCCCATTTCGTTTCCGTACTACACGCACTGGCAATAAAATGCATACACATACAGTGGATGACAGGCCCACCAGAACAAAAAGGTATGGTGACTCTTATATATGTCGCACGATGAAAAGGTAGAATGCCTTGCCTGCGTGCGTTTTCTCTTCTTCCTTTAATCCAGAGTCCTTTAAGCGTAGCGTGAATAAGTTTCTCAAGCAGACATAGTGGAATCAACCAATTGAAGCAAGCACCATAGCTACTATTGGTTGAGAACATTCTTGGACGTTACATTGGCACTTACCATCAGGTGGGTGTAGGGTCACATGTCCTGCTATATTAAAAAAAAAACTCATAAATAAAGTCACCGATGACAGATAATAATCATTACAATTGAGTTTTTATGTTTTAGCATAGACATGTTAAATATTATGGGAAACAAAAACGTCATATTAAACGACAAACAATATTTTCTTCGTGTAACGAAATGTAAGTAGCTCTTGTGAATGAAAAACATATTTGTAAGTTGGTACCGCACATATAACTTTCATTAATAGGACTTTTGATAAATCACAAATAGGAAATTACGATTTATCAAAATTCCTATTTTTGAAAGTCATATGTGTCAAATAATTTCTCATTCACAAAAGCTACTTGCGTTTCGTAACACAAAGAAAACATTGTTTGTCATTCTTGTTCCTCATAAAAATTTACATGTCTATGCTTAAACATAAAAACTGAATGCTGGAACGGAACTTAACTGTCATTATCTCTAATTATATTATCTGTCATGGGTGACTTTATTTACGAGTGGTAGGAGGCACTCGTATTGATATCATAGGTATGATAATTTAGTCATCCGATGATATTCAAAAATACGAAATTTCGAAATCATTGCTAAATTGTCATTACAGTGAAATTTAGTCATCTGCTGACATTCAAAAATCGCACACCTGTACAAAAAAACGTACACTTACACGACAGTTTGTAAGTGAGACAATTTTGTTCTACTAAAAGAACAAAAAAATTTTAGAACATATTGGAATAGTCAAAATTGATCCCCAATCGATAGTAAAAGAATTTATTACTCCTAAAAAAGGCCGAAGCATACTCCACGTCACAAGTGTCACGTGACCAGCCGCCCAAACTCACTGGGGCGTCGTTACAAACTGGGCGCACAAAAACCGCCCAACCGAAAGCATCCAAACGAGGCGCAATTTAAACGAATTTATTTAAAGAATGTTTGTCACACTAAGGGCACTTTTATATTGTTTTCTTGAAGTCGGTTTTTTTTTGTTAATAAGTTTTTTATTTTACATTTTTAATGGCCGATTTTTCAATCGTCAGGCAAAGTTATTCAACTGATAACTTGTATGGAGAATGACAATTCTTCATACAAATTAACTGTGAGGCATTCAACTTTGCCTGACGATCAACCCTAAGTGTAATAGAATTCGAATTATATTGATGATCCTAATCTATACTAATCTATACTAATAATACTAATATAATATTATAATAATATAATATAATAAAGAGGAAAGATTTGTATTTTTGTATGTTTGTAATGAATAAACTCAAAAACTACTGGACCGATTGCAATAATTTTTTCACCATTAGAAAGCTGCATTATTCAGAAGTAACATAGGCTATATAATATCACGCTAGGTCCTATAGTTGTGGAGCAGTAACCAAAAATGTTTTAAAAACGGGGGAAAAGTATCGTTTCTGAGGCCTTCCGTGGCGTGCGCTGAGCATATAGTTAAAGTTATACAAACCTGTGCGAAGCCGGGACGGGCCGCTAGTAAATATATAAATATATATCATCACGGGTGCCTTACGGCGCCCGAGACCGCCTAGACGGCCTTAGGGTACCCAGCGGAGGGGTTTTTAATCCCACCTCGTCGTAGCCGATGGTATGAGTCTACACCGAACAAGTGGCTAGCTCGTTGCGATGTTTTGAATACACTCAATAACCCACCTATAAACAGTTTCACAAGTTGGTATAGTGAAACCGGGACCGACAGCTTAACGTGTTCTCCGAGGCACTATAGTGATGTTGTCAAACAAATGTACATACATTTACTACCTTCTGGCTCTGAAAGAACTTAACAGATGGTTACAAATATTAAAACACCTATTAAATAAATAAATAATAACCATAATCATTCACGCAATATATGTAATCATAAAATTTATAAAACTGCCATACAAAGGGTTAAAATTGTAAATAAAAAAAAAACATTTTAATTTTTTTTCTGATGAAGAATTTCACTGTTCAGGTTTCAATTTAAATTTTAATGGGATCAAATTTAAAATTTATTTATTTTATTATTAGAAATAAATAATTCATGTACTTAACAATATTAAATAAGTATAAAATTCATACTAAAATAAATATTTATATATAGACCGTGTGGCATAAAACTCTGGCAACATTTCCTCGCTGAATACATAAACTATTTTTTTGTGCAAGGAAACAGCTCAGCCCTTTGGTCACCACCAGTGACAGTTCCTTAACAATATGTTAACTATAATATTCTTTCTGATAAATAATTTCACTGCAGCAATCCAGGTAAAATATAATGATTTTTTAACGTTGTACTTTGGGCTAATAAGGCTTTACTGGCTTCCCCATACAAATTGATAATTTTAATATTACTGGTTTGTATGTAGAAGGCATTATTTTTTATTTGTGATACATGGGCCCAAGGGAAAAGTTGTTCGATTTTATCATTAGAACCTCATATTAGCCCAAAGTACATCCTTTCAAAGTCACCATGTATAAAAAGTCGAATTAATTAGGTACTTACTTTTGAAGACAGTAAAAAACAGAGAAGTATAATAAAATTAACAGTTTTTTTGACATAATTTTACAAAATAAACGTAACAAAAATATTCAAACTTAACCACGATAATACGGGAATATTATTCCGCTGTAGCGTTTATGATAATTTTTGATTAATAGCAATTTAGGGCGACGGAAGGAGATTACAGAAGGGCTCTTAACTGCCATTGTTTTTCCTTTTTAAGGCCTTGATTTTTTTATAAAATGTTTTTTTTGTGAATAATATGAGGTTTATTTTTGTGAATTGCTGCTGTCACCAAACAAGGTGTGAAGAATATATTATACACTGCTTTCGCAATCGCGAAGACCGCGTTCTTCGTACATAATTAGCTTTCACACTTCCAGTTTGGTTCAGTACTGTTTCTAGCACAATTAAAATAATAATTATGTCAGTCGTTGTATTTATTAATGATTCTGTGTTAGGGTTTTTTTATTCAGCATTTTTTTATTTATTATTATTAATAATAATACAAAAGTATTTATTACAACCATGAAGCTAAAAAAACGCGCCCCGCGCGCGCGCACGGGCACGGTTTTTACCTTCATGATTACAAGTAAGTTTTTTACGTACAATTACCAACATAAAAATTATAATTGAACTACGAAATATTAATTAAAACTCATCATCCATTCCATTAATTACAGATCCACCGGATATTAGTAGATCCGATGGAAAGCGTCCGGATGGTCTTACACTCATCCCTTGGTCGGAAGGAAAACCACTGTTACCGGACGCCCCACTTGTGTGGATGGATATCTATACGCCATCAACATACATTTCAGCCACATCTAAAATCACTGGTTCAGCCGCGAGCATGTCTGAGTCACGTAAGCGGCTGAAGTACAGGGATTTACTACAAAATTACCACTTCGTAGCATTTGGGGTCGATACTCTAGAACCTTGGGAACCGAGGCTCGCGAATTTATCCAAGACCTCGGAAAACGAATGTTCTTGGAATGTGGAGATCCCAAATACTACGCCTATTTAAAACAAAAAAACAGCATTGCCATAGGCTAGCGATTTGGTACGCTACCAAGTCGCTTGTCAAACAGTGTTTTTTTCTCAAAAAAATATTTTTATTTTATTGCTAGCAAATTTATCCGTGATCTGGGTAAAAAAAATAGCAACTGGTGATCTTCTGAGCAAGGAGTACCTCGTTCAGAGGATCGGCATATTATTGCTATCCAACGAGGTAACTCGGCTAGTGTCCTTGGTACTACTTGGTATACCCTATGTCTTATTTTCAAAATGTTTAATATTGTAACTCATTATTTTTATAGGTATATTTTATTTTATTTTTGTTTATTTTATTTCTCATATATATTTTTTGTAGAGTAAATAAACAAACTAAAAAAAAACAATTAAAAAAAAAAAAAAGTTTCTAAATACATTTTTTTGAGAATAAGGTAATAAAATATAAATTCTATGATTTTAATTTATTTTTATATTTTGTAATGTTTTATAAATAAATGATATGAAAAGTCGTTGAACTACTACGATTACAAAACCCTAGTTGAAATATTGGAAGTACGTTTGTATGCTCTGTTCGACATATTTAGTAGGCTAAGACATTTACAAGCACGTCTTATCGATTTATTGATTGAACTTATTATTAGCCTTTCTGCGTCCTTCAGAGTTTCTTGTGAAACCTCAGTTCTGTGTAATTATTAATAATTTATTCAAGTAGCTCTATTATTACTGAGCCTGTATTTTGTTATTGATTATTAAAACTATTCTATTATCTAATAATAATATTAATAGGTACTATTAAATTAATTTTACATTGTTGTGAAATGCTTAAAATATTATACTTGGTGACTTTGAAAAGTTGTACTTTGGGCTAATAATATGAGGTATCTTTGATCGAATCTAATATCTTTTCCCATGGAACCATGGGTCGACTGTGGGTCCACCGGTTTTCTGGAGACTACCACATCGATTTCTTGTCGACGTGGTAGGCCTCTTTCATGATACGGTTACGAAACGGGCGATTGATTTAACGACGATAAAGGAGCGAGAATATTAAAATAGAATCGTAATGCAAAACGTCTTTGTCGCCGCTTATTTCGTAAGCGCATCATTTACCCGGCTTAGTGGGAGCGATCAATACTGTTAAACAACAATGTATTGATCGACTCTATTCATAGACTATATGTCTGCTTACCATTAAGTGGATACAAAGTCGCTTGCCATGCTCCAATAAAAAAAAAAGATACATTTTTGAGTCTATTTAATCGCTGCGACGAGCTGGTCTCTTCGATGTAGACATCATCATTTTTTAACTTTAATGTTATATTTTATGGTCTCTCTTTGATTTATGATACGGTATTACTTATTGATCCTCACGATTGACCCATTCGATTGTAATCATAATTTTCAGACTTTATTGGGTTAAATTCCCGATTTCGTTAAGGCGATTTTCACAATTCTATTGAATGCAGTCCATTTATTTTGAAATGATTAATAATGTTAAAAAAGCGGCCCCAGCCTGGTGGTTAAGTCACTGCGCAACTGATAACAAGGTTAAGCAGATGGCACCAATCCGGCCTGGGATGGGTGACCGCTTTATACGAGGCTATTTCATCATAAACACCGCAACAAGCTCGTCAATTGTTAGGTGTTGCCTCCGATACCATCGGCGAAATAGGACGGGTTACTCCCTCCGCTGGGTACCCTGAGGCTGTTTAAACGGTTTTCGGGAGCCAAATAATCACCCGTGATGATGATGGTATAAATAAAGTCTTCTTTTATTAAAATGTCCTCTCATCAATATTACCCTTCGAATGACATACGAGTAACTAGTTGTGGGGCGCCATGTATATATCGACCGCCTCTGTAGGCTAGTGGTTATGCCTTTTGTGTAATATCCGGACGTCGTGGGTACGATTCTCACCTATGAACCATAAAATATTAGTACGTTTTTCTATACAGTTGGTCCATGGTCCGAATGTTTATAAAATTTAATATGTATTATATCATGGTTTCTGGTACACATAGTACAAGCCTAGAGCTTAGTTTATGACCACAACGATATGTGTAAATTGTACCTACATATTACATTACATATATGTATTTAAATCAAAACAATAATGGCAGCCTAGGTCATAAAAACATCTTAAGCTTATAAAAAAACAAACAATTTTCGCGCTGAAAATTAAGCTTCATAAAAATAGGTTTCATAAGACGTAAATACTAGTAGTATATAGTAGTAGTAGAGGCACATTAGAGGCGCGAAGGTCGCAGACAAGTATGTGAAAAGAATGCGAGAATACCTTACAGCTAACGAAGCGAGGTCCGCACCATAGACATGAAACAGCTTTGTCTAATGCACAGACCTAGTATATTGCCGCCTGAATGCTAGGGTTACACGGTGCGTGCTGGCCTAGTCAGTTACTGCAGTGCAGACACTCTGATTGTATGGCCGTATCAAACGAGTTACTGGCATGAGCGAGTTAGTAAGTAGCTCGCCGCATCCGAGTTATGTACTACAATATTTTTTTTTACTCGCCATTCGCCTTCTTCTTCATTCGCCAATTGGTCTACTAATACAGCGGGGTGATTACGCGCACTAAGTTCGTTCGCACGCCAGTCGCTTTAACGTCATTGTGTCTTTGATTAAGCCTAAACAGAATGCGACCGAACTTTGGTGCGCGTAAAGGCAAGGTTACACTGTGCGAGCTGCTGACTTGACAGTAAACAGCTAATGCCATTTATTGACAATTGATCGTACTCTCGTGACGAGCAACTAGCGGTTCTTGACCACGCCGGGTGAATTCTGTGATAGAATATGCGAGTACACAGGTGCAGTAGCTATCTACGTTCACAGCGTAAATACTATAGTCAGTAGAAAACAAAAAACACTACCTACATATTACTTTTGTTTTCTTTAATATAGCGGTCAAGTGTGAATTCTGTTTGCACACTAAGATAACAAAAAAAAGTGGGGAATAGAACAATATGGGTAGTTTTATTAAGTACAGAATTTATAATCTAAGCAGGGACTATTAAAGCATATAAAACAATAACGTATTTTTTTAAAACTTATTAATGCATGAAACAGCTTCTATTAAAACCCTTCTTCACTCTTTTCTGCTCAACAATCAAAACTGTTAACATTTTTTTATTTTTTTAAACTCTATGCTAATTTATTTATTTAAGGACAACCAGTGGTCGAATACATTAATACTTCCTTAAAACATAAGTACAATTATTAGCAAAATGTTCCACCTTTAGGAGACACAACATGTACAATTAGTGTGGATAACAAAATATAACTTAAAAATAATATTAAAAAATACAATTATAATATACTTAAGATCAAGGTACAGTCAACAAAAATGTAAACTAAAACAAAAAAATATATATATAAAAAATCAACATAGCATAAAATATCTTAATATCTTACTTGTTTAGTAAAAGGAACATTTTAACTTATATATTTTAGACTTAAATATAAAAAGTGTATCATTCAATACGTCTATCTATTTATTTATGTATGTCTATATATTATTATTTATGTATGTTTATGTATACAATTAAATGTTATAATACCAGTATGTATTATTATATTATCTAATAATTTACTTATATATTATATGTTGCATTAATTAGCGCTCTGGCTGTTACTGGTCAATCTCCCAAAGGTTAGCTGGTAGATAATGCCTAAGGCATTAAGCTCGCCTATGTATAATAGTATTAAGCTTTTGTGTAATAAAGAATTTTTCATTCATTCATGAAAAGCTGCGGCCAAAGATAGTGTAAAAAATTTTTGTTTATATTTTTTTATGTAGATTTATATTATGCTGTAGTCTAACTACGGCTTCGACTCTTTCTATCACAATCTCAGCTCTATGGTTTGCAAACAATTTTATTCTACAAGCTTGTGTGATACGAAATACCCCCACCATACCTACCTACTTGACAGATTTGAGAAAGTTTTTTTTGTTTCGGAAATGTTGCTAAAAGTTTCTTAGCAAAGTGTAGTTGGAATATATTTTTGGGATTCCAATATTAAAATAGAATAACATAAATATATAAAAAATGCAGTACGGCAAGTATAAGTTTATTAATAGAATCAACTACAAAGTTATTTGTAGTGGTGGCGTAGTTGGTTAGAGCTTGGACTTAAAAACACTTAGGTCCTTGGTTGTACCAATCCCGGTGTGTACCAATGAGTTTTTAATTTAAAAAAAAATATGTACATTTGTTTGACAACACCACTATAGTGCCTCGGAGAGCACGTTAAGCTGTCGGTCCCGGTTCCACTATACCAACTTGTGAAACTGTTTATAGATGAATTATTGAGTCTATTCAAAACATCGCGACGAGCTAGCCACTTGTTCGGTGTAGACTCATACCATCGGCTACGACGAGGTGGGATTAAACCCCCTCCGCTGGGTACCCTGGGGCCGTCTAGGCGGTCTAGGGCGCCGTAAGGCATCCGTGATGATACATACAAACAAAGTTTATTTCGATCATCGCAAAGTCTGAGTTCTCCATACAAAATGAGCTTTAGCATTTCCAGTAATAATTTTATCAGTCGTTGTATTAATCTTTCTGTGTTGAGAATTGTTTTGTTTTTTTGAAATCAGTAAAAAAAACGAATAAAAAAGTATGTATAACCCACAATAGAAAGGTTTTTTCGTATAATTAATTACCAACATACAAATAATAAATAACTTCAAATTAAAGCAAAGTTTTAATAATATTTGGCGTCAAGATTACTGCAGAGCTCTTAACAGCATTTATCGCTTTTACTGTGCCGGCTAAATGATGTAGCTACGAAACAGACGGCGACACAAGCAAACTTTCATTAAGAGTCTACTTTAAATATCTTTTAATATCCTTGCTTTATGATCAAATATCCAAATCCTACAAACCACAATGTGATGCAATAAATCATTTTTATTTGTAATTGTATTTGTATCAATTCCCCCTTTCCTAACCGTGTCCTGAAAGGAAACTACCACATGGACAAGAAATCGAGAATATATATATAAAATAGTTTTATCGAGAAATCGAAGCCTACTAACTAGGCATAGATTTCTAGATAAAACTATTCTAAAGGTTTAGTTAGAATATCATAGGTTATTTTTATTATTTAAAAACTTTTGCCTTTGGCGTTGTATCCGGAGGACGTGGTTTCGATTCCCACCCATGGCAAAAAATATTAGTACGTTTTTTCTGTACAGTTTGTCATGGTCTGGGTGTTTATAAAATATTATTATATCGTTGTTTCTGATACATATAGCATAGAGCTTAGTTCGTTTACCAATATATGTAAATTATCTAACATATTATTATTATTGCATTATTTATCTATTTAATTATTGATTTTATAAATCTTGGGATAACCAAACAATGCTGTTTATGATTCAACTTTTGTTTTGTTTAACATTTAAACATGAGTAACATAATTTTAATAAACGCCTAATTAATTAATAAATTAAATTATCCAACATATTATTATTGCATTATTTATCTATTTAGTTATTAACTTTATAAATCTTGGGATAACAAAACAAAGCTGTTTATGATTCAACTTTTTTTTTGTTCAACATTTAAACATATAAGTAACATAATTTTAAATAAACACCTAATTAATTATTATACAAAAATAAACGTCCCTCACGCATTTCTAACCATTTTATGACGGGCAGTTTCTTTGCAAAATAAACAAAATTATTTCCTAGCGCCCTACTTAATTCTGCAGTACCCTTTCATGACCCTATAATTGCGGTCAAAGGGGCCTGTGTATATAAAATTAATGAATAAATATTTGTCCCTTTTTGAAGTTGGAAGGTCTAATATTTACATAGGAAGATACTTTGACTTACTGTTTCATGGACTTGTATTTGGTGACTATTTTCACGTACTTTGTGACTATTTTTACCTACTTGGTGACTATTTTGTACCCTTAAAATAAGCTTTTTACGAGGACTTCTTGCGAATTTTGATGGTTTTTATGGTGACACTTTGGTATCACCATAAATTTGGACTTGTATTTGGTGACTATTTTCACGTACTTTGTGACTATTTTTACCTACTTGGTGACTATTTTGTACCCTTAAAATAAGCTTTTTACGAGGACTTCTTGCGAATTTTGATGGTTTTCATGGTGACACTTTGGTATCCGCAGAAAGATTAAATATCTTTACGTACAAAGATTAAATATCTTTGTAACTACTGGTCTGTTTTTTTGTTATTTGTACACCAAAAGGGCATTATATTATGTAAGCCAAATATAAATCAGCTAACCACCTAGTCTTAAACTAGTTAGTTATGTAGCATGCATTCGGTTGGTATTATTTTCATATATAGCGTTTAGTTTCTTTATAAATTTAATGAAAAATAATCTATGTACCTACCTACTTTTGAAGATGAATAGCAGCCTAACCAAATGCACTCTAAGACGATATATATATTATGTATTTTTTTTATTCTTAAATATCTGGGAAGATATTTCATGTAGAAATAAATAATTATGTTTTTTTTTTTTTGAGGATGTATATTATGTAGGATTAAAGGCTTATAACGATTAGTAAATTGGTTATTCTAAATTAAAACTAAAATACTGAATTAATTATAATATGATTAACGAGAAGTAAAAAGATTTTGAGAACAAAAAACAACACTAAAACCTTCAGCGGGTGAGTTTTCGCTTAACGGGTTTGTGTTTCCAGGAAATGGGCATTTAATTTGACACGGCATGTTTTTTTTTTCATCTGGTGGTTATCAAAATTTACAAAAAATCCTCTTAGTTAGGTATTGTTATTAGGTATATAAAAAGAAAAATGGGTAGAAATGGTCTAGTTTAAAACTACGCGCCCCTCCACTAAATACTGATTAATAATGAAGGCCAATACTGGCCAATATTAATTAATGATGGTGACCAATATTAATTAATGAAGGTGACCAATTTTAATTAATGATGGTGACCAATACTGACCAGTGAAGCTCATCAATGACACTGATCAATGATATTTACCAAATTTATTAATTAGTCTTTAATCAATTTGGTGACTATCATTGATCAGTATTAGTCATATTTTTTTATTATTTTTTATTGGAGCACGGCATGTGAGTTTGTATCTACCCGATGGTGAGCAGACCTACAAAGTCCATGAATGGGGTCAATCAATAATTGTTTTTAAACAATACCCTCCCACTATGCCGGCTGATGCGATTACGAAATGGGCGAACTACCACATCTACAAAAATCGATACTGTAGTCTCCTGAAACCGGTGAACCACCAGAATAAAACCGAATCATGACTATAGGTCACTTGGCAGTTTTTGCATCTGTATGAGCGGTGGTAACGAGACCGGTTGGTCAGCCTAACGAAGTTTAGTTTTAGTTTAGATTAGTTAGACAATATCTGCCTAAACGTAAATAATAATATTACTATTTTGCCTTTCTATTGTTATTATTATATGCTGAAAGACTATAACTAATATTATTATTAAACAAGCTCTTATTAGAAACTAAATACAGATATTAACTGCTAATTTTATATTGTAAATCTAAAACACATTATAGTTTTCAATAAACTGATATTCAGAGCGTAACTAGTCAGTGAATCTAGGTGACCACCCAGGGCCGTGTTCGTAAACTAACACTTTAACACTGGGTAATGTCACTACACTATATGCATCTCTTCTTCCCTAAGCATTTTTCAATATTTTTATCGCACTCTGTTACACTACCCAGTGTTAAAGTGTTACGTTTCCGAACACGGCCCTGCGACCTCGGAAGTAGATTTTATGACTAATAACACAAACATAACAAAAAAACTACCTGTCAAACTATAAATGGCAGCCTAGCCAAAAGCATAGGTACTTAGATCTTATTTTATAAAAAAATATTTTTTACTCATCATAAATGTGTGTAAAGGTAATTAATTTTATTTTTATAAATTCTGCATAAGGATTTTATAAAATATATATATATATATATATACAAATACAAATTAAGTAAAAAATCAATTTCTTGTGATTTAAATTAATTTTTTACTTAATTAATATTTGTATATTGTTCTTAGTATAATAATATAATTTGATGCGAACGAAATCTCGCTGGAAAGCTATTATATAATTTTAATTCTCCTTCATTTTATATTTTCTTAAATATTAGTTTGTATTAAAACGTTTCCTATCTTATTGTTACAGGTATCATGGATAAGAAGAAAAGACTATCATTTATTAACAGTTGGTTTGACAACATATAGTTCAGATCAAAGGTTTCAAGCTATACACCTTCAGCATTCAGAGGTAAATACCTAATTTATAATAATATAATAATAAAAGGTTTATTGAAAAATACAATTAGATACACATAATTTATAATAAAATTCAAGCAATTTTAAGATTATTATATAAAATCAAAGAACGTATAAATTATAGTTGAGGTCTCACTGCAACTCCCGTCCGTTAGGTGGGAGGAAGGTCTCTATAACTTCGTTAGGCCGAACGACCGGTCTCGTTACCACCACCCATACAGATGCAAAAACCGTCAAGTGACCTAGTCATGTTTCGGTTTTAGTCTGTGGGTTCACCGGTTTTCTGGAGACTACTGCATCGATTTCTTGTCGAGGTGGTAGTCTCCTTTCAGGGTGCGGTTACGAAATGGGTGGTTGAATTGACGATAAGGCAGCGAGTATATACTCGTAATGCAATTCGTCATTGTCGCCCCACATTTCGTAATCGCATCATTTAGCCGGCATAGTGGGAGCGATCAATATTGTTTAAAAACAATTATTGATTGACCCCATTCATGGACTTTGTAGGTCTGCTCACCACCAGGTAGATACAAAGTCACATGTCGTGCTCCAATAAAAAAATAAATTAAAAAAAAACCCGAACTAAGAGGCCCTGTATCTCGGACAGCAGTATTCATTGCGTGTTTAATTAATTAATTTATCCAAAGTACCTAATGTTATTAATTTGTTAATATTTATGTACAGGTATAAGATAGAAGTATATAGATAAAAATAATATATATATAAATAGCATTTCAATTACATGCCAACTACAAATCAATGCGTAACTAGGTTAGTGCGTCATAGTAGTAAATGTGCGATTAAACTCGGTGCGCATAAAGGGAGATTACGCGCACCAAGTTCACTCGCACGCGAATCGGTATGACGTCATTGATGAGTGTTTCGCGGCCAGTCAGACTGCTTTTTTGATGATATTCGGGTCTCTAGAAGCCCATTGGGCCGCGGTTTTGTTTAACCACCACAGTATTAAGGAGAACAAAAAATCTAATTAAGCCATTTTAGAGTTTTTAGAATATAAATAAAAAAATAATTAATATTAAGTAATATTACATAAACAGTAGGTAGCTTACTACTACATAATATGAAAAACATATCTTAAGTTACGAAAAACTTTCCAAAACTGCTGATTTTACTTAAAGCCAAACGGCAGTCTTCTTAATTTTCATCAGCGAGCCAATTGTTTCTACAATGAATAAAAGCAACTCAACCTTTGTATTAAGATTCAATTTACTTTGATATACTTTACATACTTATTTCTGTTTACCGTTCGTTTGCCGTAGGGTGAAGTTTTAAAATTATTTCAGGACTGGACCCTAAAAGTTCGCTTTGTACAAAAACGCGACGCCGGAGTTTACGAGTGCCAAGTGTCGTCTCATCCACCTACTAGTATATTTCTTCGTTTAGATGTAGTTGGTAAGTCGGCCATTTTGTTTTTTTTACTAGTTGTACCTTATATATTATTATATACGTGGTGGCCGAGTCAGTTAGACCTTAGACTTATAAACACTTAGGTCCCTGGTTCGAATCCCGATGTGTACCAATGAGTATTTAATTAAAAAATGTATGTACATTTGTTTGACAACACCACTATAGTGCCTCGGAGAACACGTTAAGATAGAATAGATGGGTTATTAAGTCTATTCAAAACATCGCAACGAGCTAGCCACTTGTTCGGTGTAGACTCATACCATCGGCTACGACGAGGTGGGATTAAAACCCCTCCGCTGGGTATCCTGGGGCCGTCTAGGCGGTCTCGGGCGCCGTAAGGCACCCGTGATGATATTTTATTTATTTATTTAATTGTTATTAGGGATACATACAGAATATAATCAGATTAACAATCATCCTAGAATAACAAAAACCAAAATAGCATCCACAAATTATGACACAAAAACAAAAACATTTACACAAAACAAATACAAAATTAATAGAAATATAAAATGAATAAAATAAGTGATAAAAATTGTTATATTGTGTTCTATTGTTCTATGATGAAAATCATGAAACACGTATTTTTTTCCTTTTAGTGTCGCCTAAACAAAAACATAAAAAAGATCTACAAATCACGTTAACTTTCATACTAAACTCACTAATTAAAGCCTATCACTTGTCTAATTGTGTTTTACTTGTTAGATACGAAGACTTATTATGTATTTGTAGGAGTAATTTTAAGTATATAGACATTTGTTCATATAGTAATTTATTTTTCGGACTTTTTTTTTGATTAAAAAGTCCGAAAAAAAAGTGATACTGGAGGCATCAAAAAAATATTATCATTATTAAAAAACACCCAGTATAAACCCTATCAATACTTACATGCGCACTTTGTTTTATTGATTTAAAGTTTATTTTAGGTGAGTAACAAATTTATATCGCATTTTCCTACAAATAGTATTTCAAGTATTACAAATAGTTTTAACGATGTTCGAGTCTAGTTTACATAGAAGTCAATGGGTCAATCGCATGGTTAGAAGGCAGGGGAATGTACTGCAGCGTTTCCGCACTTGAAACTGCAAAGTAGTGGTAAAGGCCTTTTAACTCTCCCCTCCACTGTGTTCACTACCCTCTTTACTCAACCAAATACTATATGATCTCGTTAGCGTCATCTTGGAAACACGTTTCATAAAATTTCTGACGTCAGATCTTGGAAGGCCAAGATCCTTTAATAGACCATGCAAAAACTTTGCTGGAATTCCTCTTCCATCGTATTCCACTGCATAAAGTTGAGTTTAAAACCTGTTCTAGTAATTTCACTTATATCATATAAAATTAAATACGAAAAATATAACATAAACACGCAACTACAGTCTTCGGGCTACCCTCAAAGAATCTAGCAAATATTTATTTAACATAACATGAACAATAAATATAAAGAAACATCAAAAATAAATATAAAGAAATGTATAAAAACTGCTGAAATAAAAACCCCTAATTTGAGTGTAAACTATCCTAAACAGAAAGTTACACTGAACCTCCACTTGACATTTTGAAGTGATAAACAAACTTTCAAAGTTAGAAAAGGTGTCAAAACTTTGAAAAAACTTTAAGCGAATGCAATTATACCCATCTTCCTCTAAACTGAACCTTATTTCTTAACCATTAATACTGAAATTCCTCTAACTGAATTTAAAATTTTGTTCAATTGAAAAATAACCTTATAGTGAAGTGTTTAAGGCAGTATTTGTTTCCACAGAAGCCAGAGCTCAAATATCAGGACCGACTGAAAAATATCTGAAACCTGGTTCTACGCTAAAACTCCAGTGCTCAGTGGTACAGACAACCGAGGCGCCAGCATTTGTTTTTTGGTTAGTATCTCTAATTAGTTTTAATTTAAAGTTTTTATGCTAATTTAAGTCTTAATTATGAGTGGGTACAGTTTAATATAAGTTTAAGAAAGTAGGTTTTTGCTTCGTTATATTTTTTTAATCAGGAAAGTAAGAATATTTATTCTTACGGAAGTGGCATAGTTCATTCAATCCTGCACCCTTAAAATAATGTATTAAAGTAAAATTGAAATTAAAATTTTCAAATGCTTCCTTTGGCATATAAAGTTTAATTCGCTTACTTCTAATAGCTTTATAAAAACTTACTTATTTGGTGATAACTTTTGAAAATACGCTTTTAACAAGAAAATAGCGTTTATAGTATCATCTTCCAGGCTTCTCAGTGAACTGAACATATATCCTGAGGCCGAAAAAGCTCTCTCGGCTTCTAAGGTAGGTTGGACTGTGAGAATATCATAGGCGAGCGTCAGATACGGTCCAGGATCTCGGAGTTCTGTTCAGCAGTGATCTAACATTCCACACTCATATAATCAAAATGTGTGCAAGAGCTAGAAAGAACTTAGCATGGGTATGGGCATGGTGTAGGCAAACACGAGACTTTTCTGATCCTGGAACCCTGGTAGTGTTGTACAACTCATATGTCCGGAGCATATTGGAGTTTAACTCCATTTTATGGAATCCGAGGGAATGTACATTCACCCTTATGGTAGAAAAGGTACAGAAAATGTTCTTAAGATGTTTGTATAATTTAATATCGTGTTATATTTGCATTTGCAAATTATATTTGCTATCGTGAATAGGGTATAACATTATTATTATAAATTTATTTCTAACTATATTAAGTATACACTCAAATAATAATAACAAAAACATAAAAATTAAAGAATCATTTGATAATTAAAACAAAGTTAATTATTTTTATAAAACGGTAAAAGGGCTATTTTAGTGATAGCACGTTTATGCCATTTACCATCAGGAGTAATTACTTCGACTACACGAACTTTATTATCTGTACCTGGAAAAACCTTAGATATTCTAGCCATAGGCCAATTTAAAACAGGTGTGTTGTTTAATTTTAAAATAACTAATTGATCTACTTCTAAGTTAGGTAATGTATCTTTAATTTGTGTACATAACTTCCAATATTTTAATTTATTTTTAAATGCTTCATTATATTCGGTTTCTGGAAACATTGATAAGTGAGTACCAATTAGAAAATGATTATGGGTACTATCCATTTCTGTATCCTACTTTATTTCTATTGGGTACGCTCAACTTTAATTCGTTAGCAGTTCGTCGTAATAGGGCTTTAGTATTGTATATTTTAGATATATTAAGGGGAAAAAGTTGCATACCTACTATATTACAACAATTTTTCTATTACATAAATAAATAAATTCTGTCGTCTGATTCTGACGCACTCAAAGCACTAAATTTTTGCTTATTGACCTGCAGGTCAAAAAGTGCAGCGGGATCACATGGAAATGTGGCATCCCGTTTTGCGGGTTTGCAATCCCTACATTGGGCCTCAAATCGCCTTTGAACGAAATGTCAAACATGCTCGTTGTCGCCATATTCTATTCTCATTGTCTCCACTCAATAGTGTGAGCGATCAATATTGCTTAAGAGCAATTCGAGTAAGTAATATTGGCACATCCACGTTCTTCTTTTTTTAACAAAAACTTTAATATCACTGAAAACAACATTTATACATTACCTACAGTTCGAGATTCTATTTTCTAGCTTCTTAAGGCACCTCCCTATTATATACCTCATATTAGTTTATTAATCTGCCAGGTGTAGAGATCGAACCCACGACCTCCAGATTCATCACTAACGGCAACTATTAGACCATGAAGGCGGTCAATATAATTACTGTATATTTCAGTATCTATATATTTATAGGAGCACGGCATGTACTTTGTATCTACCTGATAATAAACAGTCCTACAAAGTCCATTAACGGGGTAACAAATCATTTTTGTTTAAGAACATTGATCGCTGCCACTATGCTGGCAACTAGCAATAATGCAGTTACGAAACGGGCGGCGACAAATACTAATTTGCACGAGTCTATTTAAACATCCTCGCTGCTATATCGTCAATCTAATCGCGCGTTCCGTAATCGCACCCTGAAAGGAGACTACCACCTCGACATGAACTCGATGCATTAGCTCCTAAAACTCCTGAACCCATACACTAACACGGAACCATAACTAGCTCACTTGACAGTTTTTTGTATATGTAGTGGACTGGTGTTTTAGTTTTAGTCTGAGGGCTTACCGGTTTTCGGGATACTAATGCATATATATTTTGTGTTTGTCGAAGTGGTAGTCTTCTTATAGGGTGTGGTTATGAAACGAGCACGCCTAAATATGAATAAATAAATGCCTATATGTGTTTTTTTTTTTTTTTTTACAATATGTCATTATATTTACTTGTTATTACGCAAAGCTGATTCCATAAAACAAACTAAATAATCCTAGGCTGTTAGTATTTTTTTTGCATTCCCAACGTTGCCCAATTAAAATGCGAAGGCAAATTTTTGCAAAAAAAACTTGCAACACAAAAAGCCCTCAGCATGATTTCCCTTTGGAGTACAGTTTTCCGTTAAAAAAGTCTTCTTTACGAAAATATTTTAGTATTGTGAAAAATTTTATATTACATTTTAAGGGCGTATCTTCATTTAGTAATGCTATTGTTTGTTGTGAAAATAACATTTGTTAAGACACTTTGTCCTATTTTTTCTTTACCAATAACGGTATAAATATGATAGTCGAATATTAAATGTAATTTAATTAAGAGTATAAAATTTTTCTCGATAGAAGTATTTGTCTATTCAAAAACATGATTAATACATCTCGAAATATATACTAAAATGGAATTAATGTTTGAGACACTTTAAAAGATAACCTCCTTTTATAATTCAATTAGGTGATCCGCTAAAACTTCGTCTGCGTAACCGTTTACGCAGCGTACGCTCTCAAAAGGAATATTTTTCCCCGTTTTTGCAACATTTTTCATTGTTACTCCGCTCTTATTGGTCATACCGTGTTGTTATGTAGCCTATAGCCTTCGACGATAAATGGGCTATCCAACACTAAAATAATTTTTCAATTCGACTCAGTAGTTTCTAAAATTAACACGTTCAACCAAACTAACAAACTCTTTATAATATTAGTATAGATGAGATATATATATATAATACATATATTATATAAGACATAAAAAAAATATGTGAAATGGGCGGGACTTACGAACAATATAATATTATTTCTGTGCGTGTAAGAAAGGGACAAAATTAGAGTGAACGCTCTAACCTTTTATTAACAGAAAGAACTTAAGCGCCAAATCATATATATATTTTATTCGCAAATATTTACAAAATAAGCGATGATTTGATAATCAAAAACTTTACAAGTCTAATATTTTGTTGTATAGGCAATCTAATTTGGTACAAGTTAATTAAAAGGAGACATAAAAAAACATGTGAAATGGAATATATATATATGTCACCTGAAAGGTATTTATTTATAAAACATTAATATATTTCTGTAGTTAAATTAGGTACAGTTTAGCTCCCGTTAAATGAAAATTATTTGTGTTAGAAGGAGTTTACTCTAACACAAAGAGCGATAATGGATACCGTGAGCCAACAGTATCAAAAACAACGGAAAAATACCCATCATTGATGAATATTATTTACTTTGCAATATTATATAGCAATATATAAAAAAATCAATAATGTTGGTATATTAAAAAGAGTTTAAGGTTACTCCAAAAATATCATTTTAAAACATACAGAATGAGCTTCTGGCGAAATAATAAAATGTCCTAATTTTATAATTTATCTTAAAAAACTTTTTTTTTAAACTGGTTTTCAAGAAATTAATATTTAAAATCTAAGTTTGTGTCTATATATTTTTATTTACAAAGCTGACAGTGGCTGTTTCCGGCCAATCTTTCTATATAATACGAGTCCACACTTCCCTTCGTATATCATAAGCAGGGAATCTTAAAAAAAAAAACTATTAGAAAAAAAAACTATTGTTTTAGAACCGCAACTTTAAATCCCCAATAAAAATCGTATATATTTTAATACAGCTTTATGTTTTATTATGAAGCAAAAATGCGCATCTTTGCTTCATTTTCATCTATCTGTTATATATCAAAACTTTTTCTAAGAGTTTCTTTAAAATCCGAATATCCCGTATAATTACGAATATCTTAGCCCTCAATAAATATTTTAATAGCCTATACAAAGCGAGGAAGGCTACGTAAATGCTATTTATTTATTTATTTTTATACAGGGGGTTAAGATATACGTAACAGGTTAAACAGGAGTTGTAACACAAAAACAATTTTTCAAATCGGACTAGTAGTTCTTGAGATTAGCGCGTACAAAATACAAATAAAATCTTCAGCTTACGAATATAAGTATAGATAATCATAACTATTATTAAAGTTTCACACTTTTTCATTCGAATTTTGTTTGAGACATATCTTATTGTATTCAGTATAAGTATTCTAGGCGTTAAAATATATAACGTCATTACAAGGTTAAGTCTTTGATAATAATCTCACCATACATTGAAATTGAACGAATGAAACATAACCTAAATATATTTTTTTAACATTTAAATTTGAAATTTTCGACTATTCGATGATAAGAAATATTGTCTTTCTTTTTGTTGAACTTTGTCGAGTAATTTGTGCAACGTTTTACTACACAATACGGGATCTTGGCAAGTTATTTATAGTACTTTTTGCTACCGCTGCTTGACACAGACTGACGTATCGTTGGTGCTAAATTGATTTTTTAGCACCAATGTTTTAGTACTTAAGAAACAGGTTTTGAGGCCCGTCCTTACTATTTACGTCAATGCCAAGGACAAAATGGGTATCGCCATTTTATCGAAGGTTAAGGGAATCATTGAGATAACACAAACACTGAGACACGACACGCGTAAATGCTACACTTCTCACACTTAAGATCACAACGGAATACTTATTCTACAAAATTGGTTAATTTTTGCACAATAATATCCTATAAACTTAACTATTAAATATATATCAGAAACACGACTACAGGGCTACCCTCAAGGAATCCTAAGCAAATATCGTTACACTTATATAATAATAAAAATCAACACCTGTGCGTTTGACTAGTCTCGCAAAAACTTGAAAATGGTGCAACCGCTAGACAAATATTTTATTTTTTCTTGTATTTCGCCTCAATACTCAGATAGTTGAGGAAAAAAAATAGACCTATTTCAATAGTAAAACCGCGGCCCTGACACAGGGGCGGATCCAGGATTGCATTTGGGGGCGCATTTTAGACAAAAATGAAGTGTATTCTAGATAACTGAAACCATTTAAATTAATAACCAAAACAAAAATTAAAAAACGATTCCATATACTTTAATGAACTAAACAAATGCGTCATCATACAACATCACTCACACAAAACTTTTTACCTTTAAGGGCAAGCATCAAACATTTCTTCATCACTTATATATTTCAATACATTTCGTTGCTTTCGGGGGAGCCACCCACAATAAAAAATAAAATAAAAACCACAAAAACAAAGATGCATCTTTGGTAAATAATACCTTTTGTTCCTACAGGTATCACAACAGTCGTATGATCAATTACGACGTAGAAAGAGGCATTAATGTTACAACCGACACCTCACAAAGGGTGTCAGACTTGCTGATTCCTGCTGCCAGCTCCACGCACGCGGGGAACTATACCTGTGTACCTAATAACGCTGTGCCTGCAAGCATATTCGTCCACATATTCAATGGTAAGTTGTATACCCTCTATATACTATTGGAAAGGTGACAAGTTAAAAAGAAGGAATAGAAATTAATAAAGGTTATATTTATACTATAAAGGGAGTTCCTACATTTATTTAGATTGTTGAAAAGGAGGAAAATTATCACATACACGATATTATTAGGGAGCGTGAGGAAATAGTTTTAATACTTGGGATAAACATGTTGGTATAGGAGTTTGTGTCGCTTAAAAGTAATTTCACTCGCTACTGCGGGAGCTCGGAAAAAAACAAAAGAATAAATGATGTTCTAGAAGATTTTAAAATATTTGACTGTAATTGTAGAACGCGGGTTGTTCTCGTTCTGGTCGATTCTCAAGGGTTATTCCCATTGAGGTGGTTTTCCCCAGAATACCTAACATACACACGAACTTTGTACATTTGCTCTCATACCCTAACATTGCTACACACAAACACTCTCACACACATTTTACCACAATTAAAACACACACTCTCACAACATGCATATACACATATACATACACATACTCATAAGTATGGCAATAATTTGACTACAAAGAAATATACTATAAATTGTCCTATCATCCTATCAAATTAATGACTTAAAAAAACATATTTTACTTTAATTTTAAATAAATATTTTATTATATATAATATAAAATTATTTTAAATAAATTAACCACATATATTTTTTGTAGATTACACGAAATAAAATTGAATATTTTTTACAATTTTATCTATGATAAAAACATCTTTGGTTGACGACTGGTGACGTCTCATGCAAGTAAACAATACACAGATTAAATCACAGTTTTCTCAACTGATTAATGTTACGTTCTATGTATTCTCTATTTATCTCTTTGTGCCTAATTCAGGCTCCATTCCCACAAATTTTATTTCAAATGATGTTGTGTTTTATAAATAAGCTTTTATGAGAAATAAATATATACGTAGTGGCCGAGTTGGTTAGACCTTGGACTTAAAAACACTTAGGTCCCTGGTTCGAACCCCGGTGTGTACCAATGAGTTTTTAATTAATAAAAATTTATGTACATTTGTTTGACAACACCACTATAGTGCCTCGGAGAGCACGTTAAGCTCGGTCCCTATTTTGCTATACCAACTTGTGAAACTGTTTATAGATGGGTTATTGAGTCTATTTAAAAACATCGCGACGAGCTAGCTACTTGTTCGGTGTAGACTCATACCATCGGCTACGACGAGGTGGGATTAAAACCCCTCCGCTGGGTACCCTGGGGCCGTCTAGACGGTCTCGGGCGCCGTAAGGCACCCGTGATGATATGTATGTATGTAAATGTACTATTTTTATTATATGATTTCCCTATAGAGTTAGTAGTTGGTTGGTAATTGTACGCAGAAATCTTTCTGTTATGGGTTTTTATATATATACTCGTATATATGTTTATATATATACTCGTATATATTTTTATATATATACTCGTATATATTTTAAGGTTAATGACAATAAAATATTTTGACAGGTGAAAATCCAGCAGCCATGCAGTCTTCTGCCTCCACCTACTGGAGCTGTAGATTCTACTGCAGATACTTCTTGCTACCTGTCATTACGTCCATGAATATCATCAGGCGGTGACAATAAAAACTATTCGTAACTTAGTGTTATATATAAGTCTTTAGTTTATATTTAAGTGTGTGAAATATTTATTGCGTTTAACTAAACTTTTTCTCTTTAGGCTGTATGGGCTTATGCCTTCTTGTTTTTTGAAAAACCGTACCGACAATTTTTTTTACGTAAAATATTTTTTGTTTATGATGTGGTAATATTTTAAAAAATTGCAAAATATTTATTTATTTTATAAATCAATTACAAGCTTTTCCGACAGCTTTTTTATCATTAGGTATTTAATTTTATTTATATTTTTAATACTTTTTTCATCAAAAACAGTAATGTATCTAGTAATGAAGGCAAATGCAGACAAATTTTGTATAGTTTATCTTTTATCGATATTATATGTACCCTTATGTGCATTATCTTGCTTAAATAATAATAATTATTATTATACATATAAAATAACAAACGTACGTTAAGGTAACTGTCCCAGTTTACACTATCAAAACTTTATAAGTCTATAGAACTAACGCGACGAGCTGAGACTTAAAAGTTATTTAGCTGAAAACTTAACTAAAAATTGTTTAGGCATTTAATCCTAATTGCGTGAATACATTTTTTTTTTATTTTTATGTAGGAATTGTTTCACACATATTGCCCTGGCCACAAACTAAGCTATAAGCTTGTAGTATGTGTATCAGAAACAACAATACTAATACATATTATATTTTATAAATATGTAAAAAATGTTCTTGGTTCGAATCCCGGTGTGTACCAATGAGTTTTTAATTAAAAAAAAATGTACATTTGTTTAACAAAACCACTATAGTGCCTCGGAGAGCACGTTAAGTAGTCGGTCCCAGTTTCACTATACCAACTTGTAAAACTGTTTATAGATGGGTTATTGAGTCTATTCAAAACATCGCGACCAGCTAACCACTTGTAGTCGGTGTAGACTCATACCATCGGCTACGAGGAGGTGGGATTAAAACCCCTCCGCTGGGTACCCTGGGGCCGCCGGTCTCGGGCGCCGTAAGGCACCCGTGATGATATGTATATGTATAAGATCTAATGCATGGCCTAGCTTTTTTGTAAAATTCAATATATTTTGAACGAATATTTTGAATAGTGTTAAACACTTGCTCACAGCTCATTATCTGAACGCTTAAACCAGATCCTCGTGGCAATTTTTGTTTGGTATGGTATGTATGTTTATGTATTACATTTATTATATTATGTAGCGTATTTAAGTAGTTTAAGTATTGTTATGCATCCTTTATTAAGATTATATCTATTTCTTTTTTGAAAAGTTCTGCACCCTAAGCATATTTCACTCTCTCAAAGGTTAGCTGGTAGAAAATACCTAAGGCATTAAGCTCACCTATGTACAATTTTGTGCAATAGAGAACTTTAAATAAATTAAGTTATAGCAAAAAAACTTTATTTTTTCCAAGAATTCGGCGCGAGTTTTTTTTTGTTTCTCACTCGCACGCTTTGTAAGATCTTGCTAGCATCTTGTTTTTCACCTGTTTTATTTGCCTTTTTCCCCCCTTTTAAAACTATTGGTTATAAATAGGAATATAATTCACGACCTCCTTTTACATCTTAACAATTTCTTCAACCAGAAAATACCTATATAATGCATGCAAACTACACTAATTCTACATTAGTTATCCACTACTTGGCAGCTTCCCCGTTTGGTTCTAAAGTTGGTGACATACGGCATATGCTATCGTTTGACGCTTACAAACTTCGTCGTACGGTTTAGTTGGAGTGACAAAAACAATCTACGTCATGAGTGGTACTGCAAGTTATTTAGGACACTCTGTAGTCTAATGGCTTTATTCATAAAAACTTATTGTCTCCTTGAAGGACACTTTAGTTAAAATAGGTCTCTTTTACGCATTTTTATTTATGTGGCTAAAAAAAGAGACTAAACCTACTTTAACTAAAGTGTTCTTTAAGAACTCAATAAGTTTTTATTTTTATTTTTTTAAACTAGTCCTAATGCATAACTATCTCTATATCTAGGTTAGTGAGCTAGTGATAAAGATACCAAGCTAGTATCTTCAGCTAGTGTAATTTAATAGGATAGTGTAGTTAGTATAATACCTATCATGGCAACCAGTGGTAGGGAGAACTGCAGCCTAAATTGAACCTCTATTGAACTAGCTTGTGACTCTAGCTTACTGTTATTTACTCTAGTTTATCTACTCACGAAGCCAGAGTTATATACTAGTTTTCTGTACTTGCTTAAAAAACTATATCCCAAGGAGAAATGCGCTTAGAAAATTTGTACTATTTTTAACAATGCAATTATTATTTACTAATATGCATGTAAGCTACACTATCTCAAGTACGGCATTAGTTATCCACTACTTGGCAGCTTCCCCGCTTGGTTCTAAAGTTGGTGACATACGGCATATGCTATCGTTTGACGCTTACAAACTTCGTCGTACGGTTTAGTTGGAGTGACAAAAACAATCTACGTCATGTGTGTTACTGCAAGTTATTTAGGACACTCTGTAGACTAATGGCCTTATTCATAAAAACTTATTCTCTCCTTGAAGGACACTTTAGTTAAAATAGGTCTCTTTTACGCATTTTTATTTATATGGCTAAAAAAAGGGACTAAACCTACTTTAACTAAAGTGTCCTTTAAAAACTCAATAAGTTTTTATAAATATTTTTTTTAAACTAGTACTAATGCATAACTATCTCTATATCTAGGTTAGTGAGCTAGTGTAATTTAATAGGATAGTGTAGTTAGTATAATACCTATCATGGCAACCAGTGGTAGGGAGAACTGCAGCTTAAATTGAACCTCTATTGAACTAGCTTACTATTATTTACTTTAGTTTATCTACTCACAAAGCCAGAGTTATATACTAGTTTTCTGTACTTGGTTAAAAAACTAACTTCGCACATCCCAAGCAGAAATGCGCTTAGAAAATTTGTACTATTTTTAACAATGCAATTATCTTTTACTAATATGCATGCAAGCTACACTATCTCAAGTACGGCATTAGTTATCCACTACTTGGCAGCTTCCCCGCTTGGTTCTAAAGTTGGTGACATACGGCATATGCTATCGTTTGGCGCTTACAAACTTCGCCGTACAGTTTAGTTGGAGTGACAAAAACAATCTACGTCATGTGTGTTACTGCAAGTTATTTAGGACAGTCGAAAGTATAAAGAATAAATAATATTTCAAATACTTCTAGTATTTGAAATATTTGACTGTGGTTCTCGTTCTGGTCGATTTTTAAGGGTTATTCTCATTGAGGTGGATTCCCCACACTAGTATAAAACCCAGCATAGCAATCAGTTGTAGGGAGAACTGTAGCTTAAAACCTATAACCTCATTCTAACGAACTGCCATATTAGCTTGAGATACTAGATTACCCTTATTTACACTAGCTTAGTCTCCATGCCAGAGTTTTATATTAGTTTGCTTTAAATAAATAATTTTGTATATCCCAAGCAGCAATGCGCTTAGAAAATTTGCTTTCTTTTTAACAATACAATTATCTTTAACCAGAAAATCTATAATGCATGCAGGCTATACTCTATCGAGTACGGCATTTGTTACCCACCATATGGCAGCTTCCCCGCTTGGTTCTAAAGTTGGTGACATACGGCATATGCTATCGTTTGGCGCTTACAAACTTCGCCGTACAGTTTAGTTGGAGTGACAAAAACAATCTACGTCATGTGTGTTACTGCAAGTTATTTAGGACAGTCGAAAGTATAAAGAATAAATAATATTTCAAATACTTCTAGTATTTGAAATATTTGACTGTGGTTCTCGTTCTGGTCGATTTTTAAGGGTTATTCTCATTGAGGTGGATTCCCCACACTAGTATAAAACCCAGCATAGCAATCAGTTGTAGGGAGAACTGTAGCTTAAAACCTATAACCTCATTCTAACGAACTGCCATATTAGCTTGAGATACTAGATTACCCTTATTTACACTAGCTTAGTCTCCATGCCAGAGTTTTATATTAGTTTGCTTTAAATAAATAATTTTGTATATCCCAAGCAGCAATGCGCTTAGAAAATTTGCTTTCTTTTTAACAATACAATTATCTTTAACCAGAAAATCTATAATGCATGCAGGCTATACTCTATCGAGTACGGCATTTGTTACCCACCATATGGCAGCTTCCCCGCTTGTCCGAAGTTGGTGACATACGGTATCTGCTATCGTTTGACGCTTACAAACTTCGCCGTACGGTTTAGTTGGGGTGACAAAAACAATCTACGTCATGTGTGTTACTGCAAGTTATTTAGGACACTCTGTAGACTAAGCCTTAAGGTTTGTTATTTTAAATACATAAGGTTTGTTATTTTAAAACTTACAGTGACTGTTCGCGATGTAATAAATTATAGTATAGATAGGATTTATATTATAGTACGTGTTTTGTATTATTGTTTCATTACTATACCCAAATAAGGATCCACACGACTGACTGGTATCGAGCCGATCCGGAATAGGTGCAAGGGTCTAAGATCACGTCTCACGTGGTCCGTCCCGCACAGTGACTCTAAATTAGAGTGACAAAATCAATCTAAGTAAAATGTTACGGCAAAAATATTTTTTTTACAATTTTTTATTACATTTTTTTTTTTTACCAATGGTGACTTTGGAAACTTGCACTTTGGGCTAATATGAGGCTCTATTGATCAAATAGAACAACTTGTCAATTGGCTAATATATTGATCTACTGATCAAATCGAATAACTTTTCCATGAACCATGTGTCGCAAATGACAAAAAAAGGCTTTTCCATACAAATTGGTTATTTTAACATTACCCAGTTTGTATGGAGAAGCAAATTGTTTTTTTTTCATTTATCTTCCAAAGTTACTATATTATACACCCATCCACATCCATTTTTGTAAGTATATGTCACGGATGCCTTTAGGCGCCCAGGACCGCTTAGACGGCCTTAGGGTACTCAGCGCGGGGGGGGGGGGGGGTACACACCGGGGTTTGAACCAGGGCCTAACCTAAGTGTTTTAAGTCTAAAGTCTAACCAACTCGGCCCCCCATATATTAATTTGAATATAGACATTAATTTGATTATATTATATTTTTTTTGTTTGGAAACAAACAAAAACTGTAGGCCTGTAAGCTCAGTAGTCACCAGTAACCCCAAAAGATTGGTAAAAACGGCAAATGAAAGAAAACCTAACAAAATCCAAATACTCGTACTACAGGAAAAAGTCTATTTTATCATCATAAAATAGGAACGTAAATCCAATAGTGACACGAATTGAGAAACCAAAGAATTATTGCTGCGAAAATGTTTGCTTTAACAATTTTTTGTTAGACAAGGTTTTAGGCTAAAAATGTTGGGTTTCCATTTATTAGACTGACAAGACGGGCTTCGTGGTCTCGTTGGTTATATCATTTACTATTTATTTATATTCTTTGTATATCTAAAACCTAGTTTGTGCACCAGGGCAGTATTATGTGATTGAGATTATATATATATATATAAATATGACCTTTTGGCCGCCTCCAAGGACTAGTGGTTGAGCCATTAATTTTTATATCTAAAAGTCATGCGTTCGGTTCCTACTATTGGTAAAACAATCTTATAGTATGGCATGGCCTGCATGTTTATAAAATATAATCTGTATTACTTAGTATTGTTGTTTTTAAGTTTAGATTGTGATTAGGGAAATATGTGTGATATATCGTACGTACGGCTTTTGTTAAAAGATATATAAACCTTATTATTATAATATTATTATTATTTAACACACATTATTTTTTATAATTTTAGATTGTTACTTACAGATATTTGATATTCAATAAACTGGCATCACTTCAGGTTAAAAAAAATATTATAATATATGTAGAACATATACACATATTGCTCTGGTCACAAACTAAGCTCTAGGCGTCTACTATGTGTACCAGAAGCAACGATATTAAAATACTTATTATATTTTATAAACACCCAAACCATGACAGACTGTACAGAAAAAAAAAATACTAATATTTTTTTGCCATGGTTGGGAATCGAACCCACGACCTCCTTATTATTATGTACGTAGTATAGAACTCACACATCTCGGGTGCCTTACGGCATGCCCTAAACTGCTTAGACAGCTTGCTCAGTGTTTGTATTGTCCATTGGTACACACCAGGACTAAGTTGGTGCATACCTTAGCTCCAAGCTTTCATGCAATTATTGTCGGTCCGGTAAGGAATATTCAAATAAGTATATTCTTAGTACTTGCAAGTTCTTGTCGTAGACAAAATGTAAAGAATATTTCAGTGTCTAACATACAAATGTATTTTGTGCTGGAAAGCTTCAATTCACAAATTTGTTGTTTAAATCTGTACAATCACTTTTCAGCTGTGACGATACATATTTACGTTTATTCACGTTGTTGCAACTTCGTTTATTTATGTTGTTGCAACTAAGTCGTTTATTCACGTTGTTGCAGCTTCGTTTATTTGCGCAGTTGCTACTTAGCCGTTTATTCACGTTGTTACAGCTTCGTCTACATATTTATGTAGTTGCAACTTAGTCGTTTATTAACGTTGTGGCAACTTCGTCTACATATTTATGTAGTTGCAACTTAGTCGTTTATTAACGTTGTTGCAACTTCATTTATTTACGCAGTTGCAATTTAGTCGTTTGTTCACGTTGTTGCAACTTCATTTATTTACGCAGTTGCAACTTAGCCTTCGTCTACATATTTTTGTAGTTGCAACTTAGTCGTTTATTAACGTTGTTGCAGCTTCATTTATTTACGCAGTTGCAACTTAGTCGTTTATTCACGTTGTTGCAACTTCGTCTACATATTTATGTAGTTGCAACTTAGTCATTTATTAACGTTGTTGCAAATTCATTTATTTACGCAGTTGCTACTTAGTCGTTTATTCACGTTGTTGCATCTTCGTCTACATATTTATGTAGCTGCAACTTAGTCTTTATTAACGTTGTTACAAATTCATTTATTTACGCAGTTGCAACTTAGCCGTTTATTCACGTTGTTACAGCTTCGTCTACATATTTATGTAGTTGCAACTTAGTCGTTTATTAATCTTGTTGCAACTTCGTTTATTTATGCAGTTGCAACTTAGTCGTTTATTCACGTTGTTACAACTTCGTCTATTTATGCAGTTGCAACTTAGCCGTTTATTCACGTTGTTGTAACTTCGTTTATTTATGCAGTTGCAACTGAGTCGATTATTCAAGTTGTTGCAACTTCGTTTATTTACGCATTTGCAACTTCGTTTATTTAAAGCAGTTGCAACCACGTATATTAGCGCATTTCTTTTGATTTTAATAATTATAGGTATATTGTTATATATTTTGAAATAAATATTTCACATATTTAAAATCTTAAAACAGTTAAAATTTATTTTGTAAGAAATAAGGCCGTAATTTTTTAATTTTCTAGGAAATATTTTTATACATACCATTTAGAAAAATCCTAAATAAGTTGTTGTGTAATTATGTAAATTGAACAAAAAAAAATGTACTTAATAATTATAATTATATTAAAAAAAAACATAAATCATTAAAGGACTTTTAAATATTTTACATTATTGTGTTATTTACTAAATGTCATATTTTTAAAAATATTTTAATATAATTATTGTTCTATAATATTTATATATATGGCATATTTAATAGGGTTTAAATTAATTTATATTAATCAATATAATTTATTTATTTTATTATTTATAAATTTTTCAATATTATACTTGTTTTTATTAATGTACATAATTATGTTTAAATAAATAAATAATTAATGTAATAAATTCGTGATTACAATAAATTATTAACTAGTAGATAATAATCATTAGTTATAAGATGGGACTGGTAAAATTAAAATAATATTACCTAATATTAGCCCCTAAATCCTTACATTAAAAAATATCATTCATTATGTAAAACACTACACCAATTTATATATAAATTTAAGCTTTTTATTATAATAATTTTAGCTTATAGGTAACATTCCCTTCTCCAAGAGTTAGAGCTCAGCTTGTGACTTTGTATCTACGTGTTGGTAAGCAGACCTACAAATTCCATATATGGGGTCGATCAATACATTGTTGTTTAACAGCATTGATCGCGCCCACTATGCCGGTTTAAAGGTTACAAAACGGGCGGCGAAAAAGACGAATTTGCATGACGAGTCTACTTTAATGATCCCCTCGATCACCTCGACAAGAACTCGATGCATTATTCTCCTGTAAACCGGTGAAGCCACAGACTAAAACCGAAACATTACTATGTCACTTGAAGGTTTTTGCATCTGTGTAGGCTTTGGTAACGGCCGGTCATAGATGTCACTAATATAAGTATTTTATTATTAATTAAATAACAAAATATTTCTTTTACAATTCAATTCATAATCCATAAAAGTAATTCAACCGTATTTAAACCATGTAGTATCAATAATTAGTCCGATTTTAATTATTTTGTCCAATTAGTTAAACTTATTAAATTGAACAAAATAAATAAATACCTGCTTAATTATTTTATCCAATTTAAGTGGTATTTATCAATATAAAAAAATGTGGTTTTCTTTATATGAAATTCAATGTATCAAATTATTGAAATAATTTTATTATGATTAACTAAAAATATTTTTTTGAAGTATTTGGAAATTTGTATTTTTTTTATTTTCGATAATATTATTATTTTATTTATCTAAACCTAAAAAAAAATATTTTTAATTATTACTAACATTATTGCGATCTGCCTGAAATCTTTAATAACTTCGAAAATATTAGTCCGATTTCAGTGATTTGAAATAAAATATTTTTTTAATTATAATTGCCATGACTAAAAAATATCTTGAGCCTATAGTAATTAATTATTATTGCGGTATTTAACTTTTTTTTAGCTATTGTTTTTTTTTTTTATATTAGTCGTGTAAGTGTCATCTCACTGTAAACCGATGTAAGTCATTTGTGATACATGACGCTCATTAATTGTTAATGTTTGTAAATATATAAATAAAATTAGCTTTAAGCAACATCAGTCTAAAAATAAAATAAATAATTGTTCATTTTTATGTTTGTTTTATTTTTAAATCCAAAAATAAACCTGTTTAAAAATAAACTGTGTGGGTTCACCAGTTTTCAGGACATTGATTTCTTTCAAAAAGATGTGGGTATGAAAGGGGCGTTTAATTTGATGATACAATGTACTTACATCTATCTCTGCTAAAGCGTGGAATTCTCTTCCAACATCTATGTTCCCAGATACTTTTTTTAATTCGGACACGTCATGTCACTGTATCTACCTAATGGTAAGCGGACCTTCAGATTCCATAAATCAATACATTGTTGTATAACAACATTGATCGCTCCCACTATGTCGGCTAAATGATGCGATAACAAAATACCTGCCAATTTCGTAACTGCACCCTGAAAGGATACTACCAACTCCAAAAGACATCGATACAGTAGTCTCCTAAAAATCGGTGAACGTCACACACTAAAACCGTAATATGACTAGGTCACTTGACGGTTTTTATATATGTATGCGGATGTGTTATTATATTTTATTGGGGCACCGCATGTGATTTTTCTACCTGATGGTAAGCAGACCTACAAGATCCATGAATGATCAATACATTCTTGTTTAACAATATCGATCGCTCCCACTATGTCGGCTAAATGATGCGATATTAAAATGGGCGGCCACAAAGACGATTTTTAAATTCCTCGCTGCTCTATTGCCAGCCAATTTCGTAATTGCACCCTGAAAAGATACTACCACCTCGACAATAAATCAATGTAGCAGTCTCCGGAAAACCTGTGAACCCACAGACTAAAATCGAAACATGACTAGGTCACTTGTGATTATATAGGTGGTAACATCGGCCTAGCGAAGTTAACCATAGGCTTTTAATATCTTCTTGAATGATAAACCCGTAACAAGAAATATTTTCGTATATATTATATTATAATATATTAATAGTGGGTATATCTCCGCTTCCGTAGACTAGTGGTCATGGGTTTGATTCCCACCCATGACAAAAAAAAAATGTCAGTAAGTTTTTCTCTACAGTTTGTCATGGCCTGGGTGTATATAAAATATATTTTGTTTACAGTTCTTTCCATATGCCTCGAAAGCTGATTTTACCGCACGCCATGCGATTTGTTTACAGTTTTTTTTTTATTTCTATTAACTTTCAACAATTATTCAAATGTAAGTTTTATTTTCAACAATTAGTTAGTCAATATTAATATATGTATATAGTTATTACATTTCTTATTGTCAAAAAAATAAAAAAATGGTTTCGCATAGTTTTTATTATTTAAGTATCTATTTTCTCGCAAATGTATTGAAAAACGTCGTATGGTCCACGGTTGGTAAGGTTTTTACAAACTCGTGCCGATTATAAACCCTCGCCTCCGGCTCGGGCTTACAAGACGTCAACTCGTTTGTAAAAACCTACTTACCAACCTCGTATCATAATGTACTATTATCGTTGTTTCTGGCACACATAGTACAAGCCTAGAGCTTAGTTTGTTACTAGGGCAATATGGGTGTATGCTCCCCACAAGATGGACCGACGACCTGAAAAAAGTCGCGGGAAGCCGATGGCTACAGGCAGCGCAGAACCGGTCGTTGTGGCGATCCTTGGGGGAGGCCTATGTCCAGCAGTGGACGCGTAAAAGGCTGGTATGATGTTGGGTGTAATGTCCTTCATATTATAATTATTATATCTTTATTAGACCTAGAGTATTATAGTATATTTTATGGTACTTAACAGATATACACGCCGTACCGGCGTACAAAAATGAACGTTCCGTTAATTGTATACGGTATATAATAAACGGAACAAAAAAAATTGCAATGTTAAAAAAAAATATCCGAAGGACTGGTCAGTTATATTATGTTAAAATAAGCCAAGTTTTATTAAAGCCGCTAGATATTTTAATTAATTTGATCTACCTTTTGTCTAGTATAATTTTCATGTAATATGTACGTTGCCTCACAGTTTACCTTTTGTTGGAGAACGGTATTTTTACTTTGTACCTGGTGGTGAGGAGATCTACAAAGCCCATGAATGGAGTCGTCAACAATTGTTCTTAAACAAAATCGCTCCCACTATGCCTACTAAATGATGCGATTACGAAATCGATGGCGACAAATTGCATTACTTATTAGTATATAATAATAATAATATGTAGGAAAAAATATTTTAATATACTCGCTGCCTTTTCGTCAATTCAACCCATTTCGTAACCGCACCCTGACAGAAGACTATCACCTCGACAAGAAATCGATGCAGTAATCTCCTGAAAACCGGTGAACCCACAGACTAAAACCGAAACATGACTAGGTCACTTGACCTAACGAAGTTATAGAGACCTTCCTCCCACCTTAATTATGTGATGCTAATTTTGTGCTGTATATATATCTATATATCTATTGCCTCCGAATACCATCGGCGAATTGAAGACGGGTTAATCACTCCGCTGGGTACCTTGTGGTCGTTTAAACTGTTCACGGGAGCCAAAAAGGCACACGTGATGGTATTTATATATATATGGGTAAGCAGACGGGTCCAGTATTTCAATCCAGTGCTATGAATGCTGTGATCCAGTGAAGCTGGATTCACAAAATGCTGACTGGATTGAAAATAATAATGTTTAATTAATTTATAACTGTGTGTTTGTTTCTGTGATAAAATAATAATGTTTAATTAATTTATAATTGTGTACCTATTTATTTCTGTGATAAAATAATGATGTTTAATAAATGTATAATTATGTATTGTTTCTGTAATCTATAAGTGTAATATTAATATAAAAATGTACCTACCTACTTATCATTTGCATACTGTAAAATACAGTAAAATATGTGAACCGAACAAACAATGTAACATCTCTGTACCATATTTTTTGGCAAATAAAGATTTTATTATTATTATTATAAATGTGTTTTCATTAGACTAATAACGAATCAGCATCACTGAATCGCAGCATTTCAATTATGGACCCGTCTAAATCTGTATGGAATAAAAAAAATGAAAAAAAAGTAAAGAAATGAATTTTGGAAATGAAAATAACAATGAAATTGACTTATAAGCTTGTTTCCTGTCAAATGTCGGCACTTTTTCAGTCATTTTATTATAATTGACAGCAAAATTGACGCGAAGACAGAGGGTGATTGAGAAGGCGGTAATAAGAAAAAAAGGCAAAAAAATTAAAGGTCTTATTTTTCTCTTTTGTGCCATTGAAATGTCTAAAGATATTGTAATGTTTCTAGAGAGATATTTCAAGAAAAGTTTTTTATAAAAGTGAATTCTTTTAAAGTTAATTTTAGAATGTGTACCTTTTGTTATTTAAAATCATTATTATACTTTAAAAGAGCTCCTTGAAATAATTTGAGTACAGTCTGTCGGGTAAAATCAGTATTCAAGTTATAATTATACATTAGGTAGACGTGGCCAGAGTACTCGATAGTCTTTATCTACCCCGTAAGGGACCCATCTTGAAGATAAATAAGTACATATAATATATATCATATATATTTTATAAATAAAGGCTTAATTCTACTTTGTTTATTAGGTACAAATATATATATACCTAGTCTTGCCACAGATTAATATATTAAAAAAAATATATATATTACAATAAATAAAAAATTTCGTTGAGATCCTCCGATGCCGCATCCGTACACGTACCGAGGACGCTGGCTGCATTTCCACGCTGAATTTCTATCGAAATTTTTTGCATGAAGAAAGCTCTAGATCGGCGGTCTCCGGACTTTTCTATTAAAAATTTTCCCAACTTTAAACCAAATTTTATTGAGTCCGGAGACCATGGCCCAAGAGTTTCTACAGCAAAGGCTATAAATTCAAAATTTTGAGTAATATTGGTATATTTTTCCTTTTTTAAATTTTCTGCTTTAAGGGCTGCGGCACCGGAGGTTATAGAGGTGAGGGGGATATGCGATGGGGCTAATGTATCCGTACAGGTGGCATCCCATACGAGAGCACGACCTCTGTGCCACGGCACTATGGACATTCCGTCCGGCCTTTTGCCATCATCACGGCTGATCCCGGGAGGTTCAAGTATGCTAGGAATATCTGCCGATGCCAACGATTTTTTTATGATTCTGTTTATGTTGGCATGGCGAGACATCCTACCTGCACTTCTTCTACAATTACGTTTAAATAATTTAAACGTAATGTGCACAAATACTCATATATATAAATATACATATAATATCACGGGTGTCTTACGGCGCCCAAGACCGTCAAGCCCAAGCCTCAGGGTACCCAGCGGAGAGGTTGTAATCCCACCTCGTCGTAGCCGATAGTATGAACCTATACCGAACAAGTGACTGGCTCGTCGCGTTGTTTGGATAGACTCAATAACCCTATATACAGTTTCACAAGTTGGTATAGTGAAACTGGGACCGACAGCTTGAAGTGCTCTCCGAGGCACTATAGTGGTGTTGTGACAGATAAGTCCGATCAAATAATATTAAAATTACTAAATATCTCAAAATCTATTTTAGGGGGCAAATTATTATACAGTGTGACTTTGAAACAGTGTACATCCTTCAAATCGAACAATTTTCCTCATAGAACCATGTGTAGCAAATGAAAAAAAAAATGGCCCACTCCATACAAACCAGTAATATTAAAATGACCAATTTGTATTGGGAAGCCAACATTTTTTTTCGTTTGCCATGGGAAAAGTTGTTTGACTTGATCAGCAAAACCTCATATTAGCCTCTCAAATTCAATCTATATATAACACCATCTAGGGGCGTATAAACAGGCTTTTCTTAGGGTATTGCAGCTCTTCACAGGATAAAATACAAAAAGTGAATACCATAATATTGTAGTTAATTACAAGATGTGCCATATACAAACACACACAAAAAAAAAATTCATACGACTTAAGACATATATTTCGCCATGTAAAGCAAAATTTATCGTATTACTAATAAAAACTATTTTTATAACTATAATCCTATAACGAATCGTAAATAAAAATATATAAATATTTATATACCTATTTATATATTTAATGACCGCCTCCGTAGACTAGTGGTTGCGCCTTTGGCGTTGTATCCGGAGGTCGTGGATTCCATTTCCACCAATGGCAAAAAAATATTAGTACGTTTTTCTGTACAGTTTGTCATGGTATGGGTGTTTATATAATATAATATGTATTATATCGTTGTTTCTGGTACACATAGTACTTAGAGATTAGTTTGTGACCAAGGCAATATGGGTGTAAGTCCTTCATATAAAAAAAAATAAAAACTACTAAAAATTGCCACTAAAAACTTGTAAGTACTAATTGAATAAAAAACTTTCCAAGTTTCACATCGAGTTATATACACCTGACAATCATAAGAAGCATAATCATAAGAAGCCATATCATAATAAATAATTGCTAAAAACAGCAAAAACAATAATTTTGTGTAAATTAATTTTCAAGTTTTATTATCTTGATATTAAGGGCAGAAGGCTCTAGGGAAGCAATGAAAACGTAGCAAAGGTTCACCTCCCAACAGTACTGAAGCTAAACACGAGGCTTTACTCAAGAAAGGCTCGCTGTAACGCCAGCACTCTCTGACAATTCCCGGAATAGCCCGAATGATATGGAATTATATAGAGCTGTTTTAATATTAATAATAATGTAATATGAAGAGCATGACACACATATTGCCTTGGTCACAAACTAAGCTCTAAGCTTGTTCTGTGTGTACCAGAAACAACGATAATAATACATATTATATTTTATAAATGACAAACTGTATAAAAAAAAATGTACTAATATATTTTTGTCATGGATGGGAATCGAACCCACGGCCCTAGATACGACGCGAAAGGCATAACCACTGTACTATGAAGATAGTGAATTAGGACAGAAGGCTCTAGGAAAGCAATGAAAACGTAGCAAAGGTAGACCTTCCAACAGTACTGAAGCTAAAACACGAGGCTTTACTCAAGAAAGGCTCGCTGTAACGCCAGCACTCTCTGACAATTCCCGGAATAGCCCGAATGATATGGAATTATATAGAGCTGTTTTAATATTAATAATAATATAATAAGAAGAGCATGACACACATATTGCCTTGGTCACAAACTAAGCTCTAAGCTTGTTCTGTGTGTACCAAAACAACGATAGTAATACATATTATATTTTATAAATGACAAACTGTATAGAAAAAAATGTACTAATATATTTTTGTCATGGTTGGGAATCGAACCCACGGCCCTAGATTCGACGCGAAAGGCACAACCACTATTATATGTAGACAGTGAATTAGGGCAGAAGGCTCTAGGGAAGCAATGAAAACGTAGCAAAGGTTGACCTCCCAACAGTACTGAGGCTAAAAAACGAGGCTTTACTTAAGAACAGCTTCATTTTAATACTAGCACTCTCACAATTCCCGGAATAGCCCGAATGATATGGAATTATATAGAACTGTCTGTTGTACTTTTAATAATTATTATTGACTCACGCTATTATTAAAACAGTATCCGATATTTACCGAACGATATGGGATTATATGTTTATTTATTTGACAACGCCACTAATATAATAGAGACAGATTAAGCTGTCGGTCTTTACCTTGTACAACTGGTTGATGTTTTATTGTCTATCCAAACACTGAGACGTGCTGGCCATTTGTTTGATGTAGAGTCAGAACACCGTCGGCTATTATGAGGTGGGATAAAACCCCACTATTGGTTATATTGATACCGTTTAGGTGGTCAATAAGTAATATGTAGGATATTTTCCACAATATATTGATTACAAACTCAAGTTTATTATACTACATGCATTAGTAATAACGATACTAAATACATAATAGTAATAATACCTGTTATATTTTATGAGAAACCAGATCATAAAAGTACGTACACAAAAACGTACTAATATCGTGTGACCACGAGTTGGACTGATCAAACTTACGACATTTGAATACATACAACATAGTAGGCATTAGGACAGCAATAAAACAAATATGTACTAGTATGTATCATCACGGGACAGCATCAACAGGGGACAACTGGACAAGAAAAGCAAAAGATCGTGATCAATGGAGAAGTTTGGAGGAGGCCTATACTCTTGATGGGACCTTGCAAAATTTAACTTTATATAATAATAATAACAATAATATGTAATTTAATGATTTGAAATATGATAATTTGTAATATAATAATGTTGTGTGAAAAATATTTGTAAGGATGTAAAAAAGGCTAATTAATAAATAAATGGGTCATCACGGGTGCCTTACGGCGCCCGAGACCGCCTAGACGGCCCCAGGGTACCCAGCGGAGGGGTTTTTAATCCCACTTAGTCGTAGCCGATGGTATGAGTCTACACCGAAGAAGTGGCTAGCTCGTCGCTATCGTCGCGTTGTCGGGAGCGACGGCTTAACGTGCTTTCCGAGGCACTATAGTGGTATTGTCAAACAAATGTACATACATTTTTTAATTAAAAACTCATTGGTACACACCGGGATTCGAACCAGGGACCTACAAACAAATAGGTACACAGTTTTTGTTTTTTATTATTATTTATTCTACTCATACTAGGCTATTCGTTGATTTGTCTATGCTTTTATACAGCTCTTTGGGCTAAAGCGATCCTGCAGGTTTGGGGATGTTCACTGAGGCTAGGGTTAAAACATTCGTTTTTTCATTAGACGAAGTGTGGCGACTTTCTAGGCTTTTCGGTCATCTGAGAATAAAGTTATTAGAGGACTCTCTGACATGTTGCTCGTGATAGGAACGTACAAGAAGCGGATTGAGCTGGCCATCTAATCCCGATGGTCGATCTGTCCTTTCCTGGTGGTTATAGGTCGGGAAGTGATGATTTTTTTTTTAAATATGTATGACAATTTACACATATTGCTCTGGTCATAAACTAAGCTCTAGGTCTAAACTATTTCATTGTTGGAAGTGGTGTAAGAACGACTATATGCAGTTGTAAGTAAGTAGGTACGTTTATTGTAATTTATTATTATTATATTGTATTTAAAACTTTTATGTAACATTATGTAAAATGATGGACACTGTCTGAAATAAACCTATTATTATATTAAGTATATTATTAGACACGAGTAATATGCTCAAAATAAATCTTATGATATTGTATCGCTTTGCCACATCAAACTATGTTATCTTAGACTTTAGTATTTTATTTGTTGCCAATGTTTGCCAATGTTTTGTCATATAAAAATATTTAATAAAAATATAAGTGTCAAATACATTAATTTATTTTTTAGTGTCAGTGTCAAATACATTAATTTATTTTTTAGTAAAAATATATGTAATACAAAGATAGATTTAAATATATATTGTAGAAGCTTAATATACAGGTTAAATCTTCTATTGTGTTATTTTTTGATGCATTAACAATATTATGTCAAAAGCTGTTGTCGCTGCTCCGTCTACAGCAGGGTGATTACGCGTCTTAAGTTCGCTCGCACGCCAATCGTTATGACGTCATTCTGACGTAGATCAAGCTTGGCCTCTTAGCAATGGCTTCCAAAAATCTTGGAAAATTACGTCATAACGATTAGCGTGCGAGCGAACTTAAGACGCGTAATAACCCTGCTGGTCTCTCTATTATACAACTAACTATTCGTACTAATATTATAGAGCTGAAGAGTCTGTATGTTTGGTTGACCGCGCATATCTCAGGAACTACTGGTTCTAATTGAAACATTATTTTAGTGTTGGAAAGCATTTATCGAGGAAGGTTATAGGCACGCTACAACCAACAGCAGTGGAGCATTAATGACAAATGTTGCAAAAACGAACAAAATTTATTCCTTTTGAGATCTTCCTTTGTGTGCTTCGCGTAAACAGTTAAAGTCACGCAGGCGCAAGTGCGTGGGTCAACTATTTTGAGATATATGTAGAACATGTTTTTTTTTAATCTAGCTAGCAATCCGCAATCGCAAGATATGCAAAAAGTGTTAAAACATCTCTTCATAAATCCACAAAAAGCAACCGCAACGTCTCGGGGGCCCTCTACCTTTCATCGCTTAACCCTTAAGGGAAGGTCTCGTTTGGCTTTACAATACTAACTGATAGATAGTGCAAAACATATATATATACATATATATTAAAGGAGCACAGCATGTGATTTTGAATCTACCTGATGTTAAGCAGACTTACATAGTCCATTAATGGGGTTTCATGAAGGACGATTTTGCATAACTAGTCCATTTTAATAATATTTCCTCAGCTTTATCGCCAAATCAACTGCCTGTTTCGTACCCGCACCCTAAAAGGAAACTACCACAAGCAAACAATGCAGTAGTCTTCTGAAAGCCGATGAACCCAAAGACTAAAACCGAGACATGACTTCGCCAGTTAACGGTTTTTGCATCTGTATGCGGTGGTTCCGAACTGGTCGGTCGATCTAGCGAAGGCGGCCTTCCTCCACCTAAAAATCTAGTAGTAGCCTCGCATATGGATTTAGTTGCAAGTATTAAAATAGGAGCATTTTTTATTATTAAACTTAAGACGTTTCCAAAATGTGTTATTTTATAATAACTAAGTATCTAAGAGACTCAATCTGCCCATGCATCTGCAAAATCTGCCCATGCATCTGCAAAATCAGATCAGATTATTTGAAAAAATATTTAAAAAAAAAAAAATGTGTATGCTTTATAAAAGTGTATCACTAGGCTCGGGGCACTTTTTTTTTGTATTAAAAAAATACAAAAAAAAGTGCCCCGAGCCTAGTGGTTAAGTCACTGCACAACTAATAACAAGGTTAAGCAGATGAAAACAAGGCCAGAACTGGGTTGGGTGACCGCTTTATGCAACGAGACTATACCACAACAAGCATTATTGTTTAAAAACAATTATTGATTAACCCCAATCATGGACTTTATAGGTCTGTTCATCACCAGGTAGATAAAAAGTCACATGTCGTTCTCCAATTAAAAAAAATCTCGCCACTAGGGGTTGCCTCCGAATACCATCAGCGAAATGAGAATGGGCTAATCCCTTCACTGGGTACCCTGAAGCGGTTTAAACGGTTTAATAATATATAATTTTTAGATTTAAAATTCATTGTTACACACCGGGGTTTAAATCTGGGACATAAGTGTTTTTAACTCTAAGGTCTTAACCACCACGTATATATGTTTATATACATGATGACTTTGAAACGATGTACTTTGGGCTAATATGAGGTTCTGCTGATCAAATCGAACAACTTTTCCCATGGAACCATGTGTCGCAAACGAAAAGATAAAATGCCTTCTCCATACAAACTAGTAATGTTAATATGACCAATTTGTATGGGGAAGCTAAAATTTTTTTTATTTGCGACACATACTAATGATATTTTTTATCATATTATCTAGAAAGTAAGTCCTATCTAATATTTGTAAGTTAAGGTAGTTTGGTACACTGAATAATATGTCCTACCTGGAAACCTCTTGACTCTTATTGACGGCTCTTTGCCAAAAGCATTGGCTTCCAAAATGTTACAAGTTATAATAGATTTTTACATTCTTTTATTTGTAGAATTTATTATTTTTCATCATGATCGATATTGATTTATATGTAAACTAGACACAAACATTCGAGAAAACTATTTGTAATACTATTTATAGGGAAATACGAAATAAATTTGTTAATCACAAAAAATAAACTTTAAATCGTTAAAACAAAGTGCGCATGTAAGTAATTAGGCCGTTTATATATTATATTTATGCATTTTTATTTATATAAATACCTTTTTATGATTTATATTTGTGGTGGCCGAGTTGGTTAGACCTTGGACTTAAAAATACTTAGGTCCCTGGTTCGAATCCCGGTGTGTACCAATGAGTTTTTAATTAAAAAATGTATGTACATTTGTTTGACAACACCACTATAGTGCCTCGGAGAGCACGTTAAGCTGTCGATTCCGATTTCACTATACCAACTTGTGAAACTGTTTATAGATGGGGGTCTATTCAAAACATCGCGACGAGCTAGCCACTTGTTCGGTGTAGACTCATACCATCGGCTACGACGAGGTGGGATTAAAACCCCTCCGCTGGGTACCCTGGGGCCGTCTAGGCGGTCTCGGGCGCTGTATTATGGAGTTATGGAGAATTAACCGCATTATAATGAGCAAAATCTTAGTTCCGTTCAGCTTGTCTTTTTAACATAGAAGTCAAGGATGGTCGAAAGTATTTTTAGATGACTTCATAATGGTCGAAAGTATTTTTAGATGACTTCATAATGGTCGAAAGTATTTTTAGATGACTTCATAATGGTCGAAAGTATTTTTAGATGACTTCATAATGGTCGAAAGTATTTTTAGATGACTTCATAAAGGAGGAGGTTGGCTATTCGTGTCATTGTTTATTTATATTTTTTATTGAGGAAAAAACACAATTTTACCGAGGGTTATTTATAAATGTACATCGTATTACATTGTATTTAAATAGAACTGTAGAATATTTTAGGAAAATAAGGAAATCTCATAAACGGAAAGTGCTACAAACTTAAAATTTTGTTATAGATACTTATTTTTTATAAATAAATAGGTTGCTATTTACAGTTAGTTTTAGTGGAAAGGGCAGAAAAAATATTAAGGGCTGTTTTTTCTTACTGTTTGTATCTCTGAAACAACAGGTGCTACAAAAGTAAACATCTGTTTTTTTTTTCAAATTCACATTATGTATTACATCTAAATCTTTACAGATATTTATGAATAGTCAAAAAAAAATTTTATACTACACCTGCTCGGAAAGTAGGTTCTTACTTGCGTAAGAATAGGTCAGAAAGTACGTCTTTGTAGTCGTACAAATATGCGGGAGGAAAAAGTGTATGAAAATCCATTGTTAACGTGCTTAAGCGGGAGGAAAAAGTATATGAAAATTCATTGTTAACGTGCTAGTTTTTTTTTAATTTTTTTTCTTTAATTCTTCCAAATTAGGAAAGGCAAGGGTTCAAAGCCATACAGCCTAGTTTTTTTTTACAAGTTCGAAATTTTAATCAAAATAAAATAAAAGTATTGGTTTATTGGCTGTTTACTTTCTTTGCATTTTTGATTTATTAAGTTTTAACAACTGTAATAATTTTAATATAAACTTTAATTAATAGAGATTTTATTTTTTATTTTCCTCGTAGGTGTAGTATAAAGCACTATGTATCACTCGGCGAGAAAGTGCGATTCCTAACTCGAGCGAATTAAGGCCCTCCGCTTCGCGTCGGGCCTCAAACTTCGCCCTCGTTAGTAATCGGTGACTTTCTCCCCTCGGTGAACAATGTACTATTATTGGCGGCGATATGGAGGAAATATATTATTTATAAGAGTTTTTTTCCCTCCCTTTTTTGAAGTTTTGTTTATACTAAATAAGTCATAATTTATAAAGTTAGGATTCTTTGTTAGGTATATAGGTTTATTATTATTAATATTATTTTATTTATAAGAGTTGTTTTGCCTCCCTTTTTTTTGAAGGTTTTTTTTTGTTTAGTATAAATAAAATTAGTATACGTGGTGGCCTAGTTGGTTAGACCTTGGACTTAAAAACGCTTAGGTCCCTGGTTCGAATCCCGGTGTGTACCAATGAGTTTTTAATTAAAAAATTTATGTACATTTGTTTGACAACATCACTATAGTGCCTCGGAGAGCACGTTAAGCTGTCGGTCCCGGTTTCAGTATACCAACTTGTGAAACTGTTTATAGATGGGTTATTGAGTCTATCCAAAACATCGCGACGAGTTAGCCACTTGTTCGGTGTAGACTCATACCATCGGCTACAACGAGGTGGGATTAAAACCCCTCCGCTGGGTACCCTGGGGCCGTCTAGGCGGTCTCGGGCGCCGTAAGGCACCCGTGATGATATATATATATATATATATAAATAAAAAAAAGGTCATAATTTATAAAGTTAGGATTCTTTGTTATATAGGTTTTTTTGTTATTAATATTAATTCATTTATAAGTTATAGAGCAGCCTACATAAATTATAAGTATTCCATGTTATATTTCTATAATATAAAAATCCCCGGAGAGAAAAATCTCAAAGCTACATTATTTGTTATTCCCGGAGCAATATGGAAGGTCAAACGTATGATCAGGTAAGCGGTCGGGGTCCCCCAAGGAGTTATGTTATGACCCAAGTTGTTTACTTTAAATGAGAAATCATTTAGGCTTTAGGAGCTTTAGGAGGATTGTGGGTTTCGGGTGTTGTGGACGGATTTATTTCAGGTACGAGTCAATATCTGTCAGGGAATCGATGAGTGGAAAAATATATAATATTTATTTATTTAAAATCTTTATTGCATACAAAATTAAAGGTGTATTTTACGACGCTAGACATTCTCTACCAGTCAAACCTTCGGGATAATCAAAGCAGTGTTAATAAGTGAGGTAGGTGCAATACAGTAACATACATACATACATATCATCACGGGTGCCTTACGGCGCTCGAGACCACCTAGACGGCCTCAGGGTACCCAGCGGAGGGGTTATAATCCCACCTCATTGTAGCTGATGGTATGAGTCTACACCGAACAAGTGGCTAGCTCGTCGCGATGTTTTTGAATATACTCAATAACCCATCTATAAACAGTTTCACAAGTTGGTATAGTGAAACTGGGACCGACAGCTTAACGTGCTCTCCGAGGCAATACAGTAACTGAGTATAAAACAAAGTGATTACTATATAAAATACTTTCAATCTAATATAGTAATACACTACTTAAATATATCTTAATATACATACATAAACTATATGTACACAATACTACCGACTACACAATGATCTAAAAAATCGAAATACTATATAAGATGAATAAAAACTACCTATGAATTTAAATAACAAGAAAAGCCTATTTTTTAATTTATTATATATTACGTTATTTATTAATAGTTTTATGAAAATAAATCGATGAAATTTAATATAATAAAAAAATTTGCTTTCCGTGTCTTATAATAAAGATTTTTTGCAAAATAAGTACCTACTGGAAGTAATAATAAAAAAATACAAAGAGTTACCGCCCTTACAGATGCAAAAACCGTCAATTGACCTAGTCATGTTTCAGTTTTAGTCCGTGGGCTTATATATGCAGGAGACTCCTGCATTGATTTCATGTCGAGGTAGTAGTCTCCAATAAGGGTGCGGTTATGAAACGAGCGGTTAATTTGACTATAGAGCAGCGTGGATATACGCGACGACAAAGACGAATTTGCATTACGAGTCTACTTAAGACTACCATAAGGTAGATATAAAGTTACATTCCGTGCTTCAATAAAAACATAGATCACAAAAAATGCTTCATAAGCTTAATTAATACTACAAATGCTTCAAGTTTCTTATGATAATTGAATAATGGAATTTGTAGCTGCTTACCATCAGATAGATACAAGGTCACATGCCGTGCTCCAAAAAAAAATTTGTTAAATACATAAATTTGGAAGAAAATGCAACAATAATTTAACCTATAATTAAAAAAAAATCTTAATTCTTTACATTTGTAACCATTTGTTGTTCTCTATTAAATTTTGTTATACACATAATTTTACAGAAAATAAATTATTTAAAAAACTTTACGGACATTAAAATGCTCATAATAGTTTTAATTTTTATTCATATAGGGTGTTTAAAATATACTTCATAAAATATACTTTAGAATCCTAGGAAAATAAAAATTTGCCTATTGTCATTGCTTGTATGCAAATAAAAGTATTTCTAAAATACCTAATGTTTTTTTTTTAAGTTGGTTATATTTTTTCTTTTTAATGATTAGTTATAATTTATATTAATAGGCCTTTTATTTTAAATATTATTAATGCCTTTTAAGTAAAAGCTTTCACTTACAATTTACCTACTGGACATATTATTGTTAAAATCTTTACTTACAATCTACCAACTGGACATATTTTTGTTAAATACTTCAATTATAATGTACCTACTGGACATCTTTTTTTTAAACACTTTACTTACATCTACCAATTGGACATATTTTTGTTACACTTTAATTATAATCTACCTACTGGATATATTTTTGTTAAACACTTGACTTACTCTATCAATTGGACAATTTTTTGTTAAACTCTTCACTTAAAATCTACGAACTGGACATATTTTTGTTAAACACTTCAATTATAATGTACCTACTGGACATATATTTTTTTAAACACTTTACTTACAATCTACCAATTGGACATATTTTTGTTAAACTCTTCACTTAAAATCTACCAACTGGACATGTTTTTGTTTAACACTTGACTTACTCTATCAATTGGACATATTTTTAAACTCTTCACTTAAAATTTACCAACTGGACATATTTTTGTTTAACACTTTAATTATAATCTACCTACTGGACATATTTTTGTTAAACACTTGACTTACTCTATCAATTGGACATATTTTTGTTAAACATTTCACTTAAAATCTACCAACTGGACATATTTTTATTTAACACTTCATTTACATTATTTTACTTACTTGCACAGTTTACACTAAATCAATATTTACTATGAATTAATAGGAAGTTTTTAAATAAAAACACATTACGGTGCACACCAGAGTTTGAAAAATGAAAGTAATAATAATATACGGAAGTAGCCTAAGGCAAAAAGTTGCGAATTGAAATGTCAAACAAGTACGTTTGCCGCCATATTCTATTCTCACTGCTAGAGCATTGATTGGTTATATGAAGTTTTCTTCTTAAATTTCTGTTTTGATTAGTAGATATGTTTCGATTGCCTTCGTAGACTAGTAGTTTCGCCTTTGCGTTGTATTCGGAGGTCGTGGGTTCGATTCCCACCCATGGAAAAAAACACGTTTTTCTGTACAGTTTGTTCTGGATGTTTATAAAATATAATGTGTATTAGTATCGTTGTTTCTGGTACACATAGTACAAGCCTAGAGCTTAGTTTGTGACTAGAGAAATATGTGTAACTTGTAAAACCAATTTTAAGCCTGAGGGCACCTCCCTATTTAATATGCCTTAAGGCTTGAACCAGGGGTCCAAAACTGAAGTGTTTTTAAGTCTGAAGTCTAACCAACTCGGCCACAAAATGTATATAAAATAAAAATAAACTACATATATTTTTAGATTAAAAACTCACACCGGGGTTTGAACCAGGGACCTAAATGTTTTAAGTAAAGATAAAACGGATAGTGGTTTGGCCGGATACCGGTTATTCGGCAACCTGCGAGGCCGTATAGCCGGATATCCGGCTGCCGAATATTCGGCCCTTAACATGATGCAACCAGTTGATTTGAATATAGGCGCGGTAAAAGAGATTGTTAATATTTGGGCGCGTTCGGGTGTTGTCAGAAGCTGGTCTGGTATACGAAGTTAAGCGGAGTCGCCTCTTACCAACATATGCGGAAAATTTGGTATTCATTCACCACAATTTGCCACTTGTTAATTCTGTGAAAAAATATTTGCAATTATAAAAATAAACGGTGTCTATAACTTATTATATTGTATGATTTACCTATGTAAGTAATGATATTTTTTTCAATTTTACTATCCGGAATCCGGCAGGTATTGAATTACTATCCGGTATCCGACCGGATAGTGAAAACAAGGCCGGATACCGGATAGTTACCGGATATCCGTTTCATCTCTAGTTTTTAGCCTAAGGTCAAAAAGTAACGTAAAAGTGAGTAAGTTTAAGTAAGGTTTTATTTAACCACTATAGTGCCTTGGAGAGCACGTTAAGCTGTCGGTCCCGGTTTCACTATACCAACTTGTAAAACTATTTATAGATGGGCTATTAAGTTTATCCAAACATCGCGGCGAGCTAGCCACTTATTCGATGTAGAGTCATACCATTGGATACGACGAGGTGGGATTAAAAACACCTCCGCTGGGTGCTCGGAGACCGTCTAAGCGGTCTCGGGCGCCGTTGATGATATAAAAAAAAAGTAGTAAAAAATAAACATTATTATCTCGAAATAGCAGTGATTGATCCCAATAAAAAGTCTTCATGGATCTAGCGGCAAATAAAACTAGAATTTAAGTATACCTAGTAATTTTATACACCAGTTTATAGTGAAACTGTAATTCTACTCGGTACTACAGTTGGAATCGAATGCGGTAACATAAGATTGTTTGTAGATTTTATTGGCGTTAACTTCGAAGGTATCGGAAATATTAGATTTCCAATCCAGGCAATTGTAGTACGTTTTCCTGTACAGTTATCATAGTCTGGGTGTTTATAAAATACTAAATATAGCTTATCAGCTCTAACCGATTACGCAGCGTACGCTCTCAAAAGGAATATTTTTACCCCGTTTTTGCAACATTTTTCATTGTTACTCGTATTGGTCGTAGCGTAATGTTATTTAACTATAGCCTTCCTCGATAAATGGGCTATCCAACACTAACGAATTTTTTAATTCGAAACAGTAGTTCCTGAGATTAGAGCGTTAAACCAAACAAACAAACTCTTCAGCTTATGATATTATGTATTAATATCGTTGATTTTGGTACACATAGACATTACTACTGTAGTGCCTCGGATAGCACATTAAGCTATCGGTCCCAGTTTCACTATACCTTCTTGTGAAACTGTATAGGTATAAATGGGTCATTGAGTCTATCCAAACATCGCGACCATATAGCCACTTGTTCTGTGTAGACTCATACCATCAGCAACGACGAGGTGGGATTAGAAACCCCTCTGCTGGGCCCTCTGTTTATAGATACAAAGTCATATGCATTCAGAAAAATAAAGAAAACCCTAAGGTCGTTTTTTTATTGATTTCTACAGGACTTGATATTTGGTATTAGTTTAAGTTTCAGACTTATTATATTATAAATTCTAAAAAAAACCATCATGGGTGTCTTTTGGCTCCTAAGAATAGGTTTTAAACGGCCTCTGGGAGCCCCGTGGCGTAACAAGTGGCGAGCTTGTTGCGGTGTTTATGGTGGTATAGCCTCGTCGTAAAAACTATTTATGTTTCAACATAAATATGTATATGAAAATGTATGTTTTTTTTATTGTTAAAAAAAAAACAAATGTTTAGGTCTTTCATTTTTAAATTTAAATTAGGTAAATAACGTATTTTTTTAAATAGCAGTTTAGAGTAAAACGAGGATACCTGAACTAGTATAAAGTCCTACATACCTATACACTTATTTCAATTAATCTTAATCTGTCCAAAGTTATGAAAGACTACACTTTTGTAACTCACGAATATTTATTTAATCACTTTGTGAGTTATAATTCGAAACTAAAACGAGTAAAACTAAATTCCGACAAGTGACCAGTCATGTTTAGGCAGTCAGTTTTTATATATGTTGGTTCACTTTCTTTTATACGTGGTGGCCGAGTTGGTTAGACCTTGGACTTAAAAACACTTAGGTCCCTGGTTCGAATCCCGGTGTGTACCAATGAGTTTTTAATCTAAAAATTTATGTACATTTGTTTGACAACACCAGTATAGTGCCTCGGAGAGCACGTTAAGCTGTCGGTCCCGGTTTCACTATACCAACTTGTGATACTGTTTATAGATGGGTTATTGAGTCTATTCAAAACATCGCGACGAGCTAGCCACTTGTTCGGTGTAGACTCATACCATCGGCTACGACGAGGTGGGATTAAAACCCCTCCGCTGGGTACCCTGGGGCCGTCTAGACGGTCTCGGGCGCCGTAAGGCACCCGTGAAGATATATATATATATATATATATATATTTAAATAAAAATATGTCTTAACACATTTTTGTCGTGTAGGTTCTAAATGCATTTTTAAAGATGTTAAGCAAAATATTGATACTTTAAATTGTCAGGGCTCTGACAGGAGAGATAAACCAACAGACTGATATTAAATAACCACACAACATTTCACTAAGTATACCAATATTATAATGAGAGAAGATTTGTATTTTTGTTTGTCACAAACAGACTCTAAAACTACTGGACTGATTTAAAATCATCTTTCACAAATAGAATTCTTAAATATCACTGAGTAACTAGGCTATGTTTTATTTTGAAAAATATTAGGGATCCATAGGAAAACTTCGAAAATGTAACTCAAGGGGTAAATAGAAAATGTAAGGGGTAAAAAAGATACCTATAAATTTCTTTACATCGCGTGCGCTGCGAAAACTGTTGATAATAGAACAAAATAATGTACTACAGATTTAGAGAACACATTAATATCTACAAAAATGTTCGCAGTTCATATGTCGAATTATTACAGTTATGTCACTATGGCAATTTCTTTGTGTATAGAAATGCCAATAGAAACTAGACCACGTTATTAGTGAAATGAAATGAAATATTTTTATTCACTCGGAATAGGGTACACGAATGATGTTTAAATTATTTTATTAAATCGCATAATCCACCAATTTTGGTATTTGAAATTAGTACCTTGGTATTAACACTTATAAAAATAAAACACTTCATATTCTAAGTTGTTTTAGTTGTAGTAGTTGAATTATTCAAATCAAGCATTCCATTCAAAAGATAAAAGACGACAAGTGCAAAAATACATCAATTTCATGGAAAATTCCTTGAAAAATAAGTATTAGCGGAAGGTTTCAATGGGTAAACATTTTACATTTTAGTGTTAGAAATTAAAAAAATCAATAATCCTCTAATTCTATTAATTATAGCTGTTTCGATGTATAAACCTAATAGCACTGTACTAAAAGTGTTACTAACAATGTATGGTTTTATGACTAAAATAAAGAAATTTATTATCTATTTTATTATTAATTATTCGATTTTCAAATCAAATTCAGTACCCATTAGAAGTTAAATAAAGTTGTTTATTATTATTATAAGTAAAAAAATATAATAATAAAAACTAGAACCCTCTCCGCCCCAACTATCCCAGGATAATAGGCTCTCAAGTCACATTCCTACTTGATGGACATTTTCATTATATTTTGTCCAGCGGCGGTTTATAAAGGGAGAAATATGCGATGCCGACGTTAGGGGATAAAAATATAATATATCTTGTTGGCATGAACGCCCTTGGGGTACTCACAGTTGGGGAATATATTAAAGATAATATGTTTAGTAATGTAAAAGATAATGGCAATAATAAAAAATGTCAAACTATGTTATTTTTGGATCTGAATAAGGGATTTGTTAGTTTTAACTTTTGAGATAAATTTCTTATAATAAAACAGATTTAATAAGTTTCAAAATATTGCCGCTAGATGTCCTCGTCTAAAAGTTCAACGATATCGTAGTATCTTGATTCCTCGCCTATATATTTTACCACGGTGTAGATCCTTAAATGCTAGATGTCTTTTGTCTATAGGTGTCCGTAGTTGTTAGATGTCCTAGCCTATACGTTCTACTATGGCGTAGCTCCGAAGTCGCTAGATATCGACGCCTGTCGTCTATACGTTTCACTTCTACCTAGCCCCATATTGCTAGAATTCATCGATATGTCATTGACATAACGATGAATTCTAGCAATATAGACTGTATATATGATGACATAATGTTATTGTCCATACAGTCTACTATGGCGTAGCTCCGTAGTTGGTAGATGTCCTCGCCTATACGTTCTATTACGGCGTAACCCCGTAATTGCTATTACTTGCTTATACTTTCAATTACGACGAAGCTCCATTTTTGCCAGATGTCCTCACCTATACGTTCCACTATGGTGTAGCTCCGTAGTCACTAGATGTCGTCGCCTATACATTCCACTACGTAGCCCCGTATTTCTAGAATTGATCGTCATATCTTCGTCTACCCATTCTACTATAGCGTAGCTCCGTAGTTGCTAGATGTCCTCGTCTATCGTGGATATGGTCGGTGAAGTTGTCGCCTTGGTGGCTCTCTTGTATGGCAGATAATGATTGACAGGTCAATGGAATCAGCTAACCACCTAGTCTTACACTAGTTGGTTATGTAGTTTGTGTTTGGTTTGGTAGTATTTTTCATATTATGATTTTCATGCCATCGCGTTTAAATTCTTAATCTGATATTGAGGTTTAGTAAATATTTGTCGTTCTTTTGTTAATGAAATAAATGATTTGATTTGGTTTGATTTGTCTGTTTCGTTCTACTACAGTGTAGCCCAGTATTTCCAGATGTTATCGTCTATACAATCTACTATGGCGTAGCTCCGTAGTTGCTAGATAGCCATAGCTAAGTCATGAGCCTTCGTCTGTTACGTTCTACTACGGCGTATCTCCGTAGTTTGCTAGGTGTGCTCGTATATTTGATTCCACAATATCGAACCTCCGTAGTCGCTAGATATCCTAACTAGCCTATACGTTTCACTACAGCGTAGCTCCGTAGTGGCTAGATGTCTGAGCTAGCCTATACGTTCCACTGCGGCATAGCTACGTAGTTGCTAGATGTCTTCCCGCTAAATATCTTCACCTATACGTTCCACTATGGCGTAGCTCTGTAGTTGGTACATGTCTACGCATATACGTTCCAATACGGGATAATCCCGTAGTCGCAAGATTTCCTTGCCTATTAAGTAGCCTGTAGTAAAACTATGTCGGCGCCTCATCGGCTCGTCAAGGGGATCTACTTTGCCTTAGCAACGTAGTAGCTACATAATATATTCGATAGATCCATAGTTTCTAATCTCTACCTCAACTTGTGATATCTACCTAGAGATGTTGGTATAGACAGACCGATACATACAGACAGACAGACGGAATGAGTGATCCCTGGATTACTTTGTTTATTGTAAATTGTACAGGACCCTAAAAACGTAAAGGTATAAGTGAGTTTGAGTAGTGACAGTTAAATACGGACATATAACCGTGCGAATGGCAAGGTAACTAATTACCGAAGTTTAAATGGATTACCTTTGCCAATTATCGGAACGGAATAAACCTTTATGCATTTGGTCCCATTTAGATTTTAGAAATAAATGTTTTTATGTTATAGGTAGATATTTTGATTTATAGCAGTCCAAGCAATTTTAAACTATTGCCAGAGACTTTTTCATTAGTATATTTCTTAAAGAAATATATTTCTGGATCTATTTGTATATACATCATTGCCGATGAGTCTGGACTGTAAATTATAAGTGGACTGTGGATAGAAAGGAAAACGGAAAAAACGAGTAACCCAGGCGTACTTACTTGAAAAATCTCTTCTTTTAATTAATTAGGTATAATAACCACCTCGACAAGAAATCGATGCAGTAATCTACTAAAAACCGGTGAAACCACATACTATAAAACCGAAGTTACTACAGACCTACGGCGAACGACGATTTCGCGGCAAGGTCAACCACTGAGCCAACCAGGTTTCAGTCACCCCTCACGAAATTTGTCATTACTTGTTTGTTATCTATTTAGTACACAGATGTCCTCTAATGTGCTTTGCTTCTAATTACTCATTACAAAACAAGTTAGAAGTCCTAGTTTCTAATACTACATGGCAGAGAAGTCTTGTTTCAGTATTTTATATAGGATAATCTAAAATTGACTTTTAGCCGAGTTTCGGAAAGCGAGGTGTAGGTTAAATCGCTCATCAAATCAAATTAATTATCAGCGATGTTTATACGATATATACGTGGTGGCCTAGTTGGTTAGACCTTGGACTTAAAAACACTTAAGTCCCTGGTTCGAATCTCGGTGTGTACCAATAAGTTTTTAATTAAAAAAAATATGTACATTTGTTTGACAACACCACTATAGAGCCTCGGAGAGCACGTTAAGCCGTCGGTCCCGGTTTCACTATACCAACTTGTGAAACTGTTTATAGATGGGTTATCGAACGAACGTATCAAAACTTCGCGACGAGCTAGCCACTTGTTCGGTGTAGACTCATACCATCGGCTACGACGAAATGGGATTAAAACCTCTCCGCTGGGTACCCTGAGGCCGTCTAGGCGGTCTCGGGCGCCGTAAGGCACCCGTGATGATATGATATGATGTTTATACGAGGGTTAATCCCTACGCTGGGTACCCTGGGGCCGTTTAAACGGTTCTCGGGAGCCAAATAGGCACCCGTGATGGTATTTATTTACTATTTATTTATACGAGAAAAAAGTGGCTAGAATAGCTCGTTTTATTATTAAATTCTGGTGGGCAGGACTCGAACCCACGATCCCCTTTTTTCGGCCACAACGTACATATTCTCTTTAAAAAAATAATTTAATAATACAGGGTGAATTTGAAAGGATGTACTTTGGACTAATATGAGGTTCTGCTGATCAAATCGAACAACTTTTCCCATGGAACCATATGTCGCAAATGAAAAAAAATTTGGTATCCCCATACAAATTGATTATTTTAGCATTACTAGTTTGTATGGAGGAGGCAATATTTTTTTTCATTTGCGACACATGGTTCCATGGGAAAAGTTGTTCCATTTGATCAGTAGAACCTCATATTGCCCAAAGTACATCCTTTCAAAGTCACCAATCGAGCAATTATCTCATATCACTTCACTGATAAAATTAATTCAATTTGGTGAAGGTTACACCACGTCTTTACTCATGCCTTATTTGGTAAAAGATCATTAAAATCTATTTTACTCAAACTAATTTCTAACTTAAGAAATATATAAAATAAACAACAATCCCGAATGCATTTTATGTCTATAATACATTGGACTGTTTTACTTTTTAAATAAGTTTGCCTAGGAAATGGGTTTAAAGAGGCTATTACTTTCAAACAGGCAACCCAGGCAACCCGGGCAACCCGCTGGCAACCTAATGAAATTCAATGGCAAATTTAGTGGCAAAGAAAATTATATTACCTACGGCAGTCGGCGTTTTCTTGCAATTTCTTACGAAAAAGTTTTATTTTTTAATTTAGTTTTAGTTATTGTGAAAAGTTATGTAGTTAACTTTTCACAAGAAAACAAATTTTTATATTGTAATCGTGCCTAGAAACTTGAGTTTTAAACTTAACATTAATAGCTTTAATATATTATTATATAATATATAAATTAAAGCTATATTTTATTGCCAAATATTTCGCCTCACCTTTGTCAATCATTATCTGCCATGCAAAGGAGCCACCAAGGCGACCAACTTTACCGACCATATCCACGCCTTAAATATTGATTTTAAATAAAAGGCAAGTAACCAATCACACATATATATATATATATATATATATATATATATATATATATATATATATTATTTATTTAACCAACAAAAAAAACAGAATTGTACAAGTATTTCTCTGCCAAACTATATAAATAGTTTGTCGGCAGATTGCTCTCGTTACATGTTTTGACACTTAATTATAACACAATTTTAATTTATTTTTAATAGACTCAAAACAACAATACATTTAACAAAGTGAAGTACAGGCTTATAAATGGCTTACTTTGGAAGAAACAATCTATTTAGGTTGGATTCAATCTGATCCAACAATTCTTTCATATGTATCCGTATATGGATCGGTATTTATAAGGACGTAAACATTAACTGTAAAGTCGATCCTTTCGGAAACATAGTACTATACATAATAATAAATGCCATTACGGGTGCCTATTTGGCTCCCGAGAACCGTTTAAACGGCCTCAGGGTACCCAGCGGGGGGATTAACCCGGCCTCATTTCGCCGATGGTATTCGGAGGCAATACCTAACAAGTGGCGAGCTTGTTGCGGTGCTTATGATGGTATAGCCTCGTTGTATAAAGCGGTCACCCATCCCAGGCCGGCCTTGTCTCACTACCAAGTAACTAAAACACACTAGTAGGTAAAAAAAACTCTAGTGCTTCACACAAACCAACAGCTATTGACTAGCTTATGCTATATAGCATATATAATACGAGTATATCGTAGCGTACTCAAAATGCACTCTACTGAATAGCGTATACTGCATGCGTAAAACACCCAATGGCAGATTATTTGTTACTGTACCAATGCCAATGTACAGAAATACACAGTATACTGTATTATAGATTAATAAATGATATATATCACAACTCTAGACAACGCCCTTTTACAGCTGCACAATTATTACTTTAACTTTTGTTTTATTTATTATTTTGTATAAAGAATATAATGGGTACTTCATATAATTAATTAATCATAATTTATTATATGACACAGATAACCTATTTGTTTTAATTATTGTTATTATTATAAACAAAGCCCTTTTACAGCTGCATGAATTTATTTTTATTATTTAGGCATAACATTGTTTTAATTATATTTTTATAATGACTTTATTAGACAAAGCCCAGTTACAGCTTCTTCGCTCTTTGCTCTTGTTTAGACTTCGTGATCTAACCAATTTTAATTTATTACACCTACCTATTTATGTATTATATAGGTATGGATATAGTCATGAATAAACAATATACAATATAAAACAATGCTTCCAGGTAATTTATTAAATAACCTTATAATATTAATAACGAAATATAAATTAGTTTTTTGGTTTAAATTATGTCTATCCCCATTTTTACTAAACATATTTAAGTTTTTCTTGACGTACAAAAAATTCTCATAAATAAATTAAGATAGTAGTAGGGTACACATTACAATACGTACAGTATTTTAAGGCCAAGGGGCTCACTGAATGTATATATAAATACAACTTCAGTTCCGTTTGAAAGTGTAGTCAAAGTAAAAAAAAAGTAATTCTAATTACAACCCTAACCGCCTTTGTAAAGAACTCGTAAGGCACACTAACGCCTGGCATTTCTTTTGACTTTATGAGGTGCATAGACTAAGAGTTGGTACTACTTTTTTATATTTATAAAAATACATGAACTATAACTTACTCGAAACCTTTTTTAATTCGCTTTTATTATAAATTTATTGATGCAGGATAATCGTTTATTATTCTATTCTATTTACATTCTCTGGAAAGGAGATGCCCAAGTATCTAAAACTGCACCCGTATAACTTTGAATTTACAGTCTGTTACGCTAGTAAAATAAGTCTTTAGCGCGTCATTTATCTATTTTTATTCTATCTATATAATAATAAATTAAATCAAAAACATAATACTAAAAAACTATATTAAAAATAAAATCTAACTACAAAATAAAACCTACCTATAAATTAAAAAAATCCTCCTAATCGCTGTCCATGGGCACGGTGCCTAAGATGCTAGCAGCATTTCCTCGCTGAATAGCAAAGCTGATTCTTTGCAAGAAAAAGCTGCCAGCCCTCGGATCACCTGAAACGTCAACCAACTTTGGAGCAAGTTCTTTATAGAACTCTAATGCATCCGCCCCCTATGCACCCATCGTCTCTACAGCAAATGCCAAAAATACATAACTGTTATCGTTTTTGATGTTACTGTATTTTCGGCATTTGTGCAGTTGCACTGTTTCCGCCGCAGCTCCAGCCCTTACGGATGTTCCCTTCAGGTGAGACGATGCTAAAGTATCAACGCATGTTGCGTCCCACACTAAAGATTATCCCAACCTCCAAGGAACTATAGACATACCGTCAGGCCGCTTGCCATCGTCTCGACTTAAGCCACAACGCTCAAGTATCGTATTGATGGTATAGAGACTGATGTAAGCGACCTGCGGATTATATCGTTGATGGAACTGTGGCTAAATAAGCGTCCCGCACTTTTAAAGCACGAGAGTCCATGGTGGCCAAGTTGGTCAACGTCTCTGCCGCACGGACAGCGATGTGGTTCGCAGACTTTTATATCTAACCTAAGACAAATAGCTATTCGAAGCGCACTATTGTCCAATATAGTGCCTAAATTTTTAGAAGAAAGCGCGTTTAACCATTGCCCTGTCTCTTTCTCTGACACTGTTAAAATTCGGGCTTGGTCTACAGCTCTCGTAGATGATTGTAATAAAATTGGTTTTGGTTTCTTTATTACCAGATCTAGATCTCAGGATTTTTGTACATTAGGGTTATCAGGAAGAGGTCCTCCAGGACAAGAAACCAGCCATGCATCTCTGGCTTCGTCCATGCACTCAAGCTTTTCATCCATATAGAATGGGTTTAATATTTTTTCACAAGCTTCTGAGTGCTATGGCTCGAAGACAGAGATGCTGGTAGTGCAATACTGGATATGTTTCTTATGCCAATTCCTCCATGTGCTACTGGTAAAGTAGCCTGTTGCCAAGTTATTGCATCAAATTTTAAATTAAAAATGGCTTTTAAATTTAACTTTATTTTAAAAATCTATTTCGTCAAGTAGCGAGGGAAATTTAAACATATTATATTATAATTTAAATGCCTATAATTGACCAGAGAACGATTCATCTCGGCAAGAATACTTATTATTAAGGGACTTCCCCTCACACATAATATATGCAGCTGTAAAGAAGGTGAATACAAATAATAAAATATATTAAAATAACTAATGTTAAATAAAAAAAAAATATAAATAACATTTATTTCTTGTTATTTACTATAGAATTAGTCTAATAAAATACAAGAAAGGAGTCCCTCCGAAAACCATAAATCAAATAATAACAATTATCTTTATTAAAATTGCAAAATATAATATCAAAATTATTATTGTTGAGAATTATATAAGTAAAAAAAATATGATTTAATTTTTCTGACATAGTCTCTTAGACTATGGCCACGAGAGTATATTTCTCGAGCTGTGTTTTCGTACCTTTATTATTGCAAACGAGACTTTGTACTCGAGTCTGATTCTCCCGACTATAAAAATGTCACGAAACGTTAGATAAATAATAATTTTCTTTACACCGTCCAAATCCTGTTTTTTGTGTTTTGTGTCTAGTGCTGTCAACAAAGCTTTTTTATAATGTAATAAGTTTATTTTATAGTTAAGTGTTTTGTTTATTTTTTGTTGTGTGATAAAGTTAGTTTAAGAGCTAGCTTTTATTTAGTGGATGCTTGAAACTCTTTTTAAGAACACGCTAAAAAAACTTTTTTAAAGATGTTCTTTTAATATTTTGAGCTTTGGTGTTGAGCTTAATTTTGAATGGTTTTTTTAGGTGGAAGGAAGGTAGAGATAACTTCGTTAGGCCGACCGACCGGTCTCGTTATCACCGCCCATACAGATGCAAAAAACCGTCAAGTGACCTAGTCATGTTTCGGTTTTAGTCTGTGAGTTTACCGGTTTTCAGGAGACTACTGCATCGATTTCTTGTCGAGGTGGTAGTCTCCTTTCAGGGTACGGCTACGAAATGCGCAGTTGGATTGACGATAAGTTCGTTATTGTCACCCATCATTTCATAATCGCATCATTTAGCCGGCATAGTGGGAGCGATTAATATTGTTTAAGTACAATTATTGATTGACTCCATTTATTAACTTTATAGGTCTGCTCACCACCAGGAAGATACAAAGTCAGATGTCGTGCTCCAATAAAAAAAAAGTTTTGTTATCATGTTATATGTAGGTACCGTCACGGGTACTTTACGGCCACCTTGTCGGCCTTAGGGTAGCCAGCGCTGCGCGCTGGGGTTTTATTCCTACCTCATCGTCGCCGATGGTATTCCAAGTCTACACCAAACAAGTGTCTAGATAATCGCGGTGTTTAAATGTTTAACAAGCTGGTATAGTAAAACTAGGACCGGCAGTTTAACATGCTATTCAAGGCAGTACTGTTATTCTGTTGAATAAATGCACATAATATTACACAATGGTTTAAACCTGTTACCTATTTTTTTTTGTTATTTTAAATATAGGGTTTAACAACCACGTAGGTATATTTTAGCTCTTGATTATTAGCTATATTAGGTATACGTGGTGGCCTAGTTGGTTAGACCTAGGACTTAAAAACACAGGTCCCTGGTTCGAATCCCGGTGTGTACCAATGACATTTTAATTAAAAAAATATGTACATTTGTTTGACAACATCACTATAGTGCCTCGGAGAGCACGTTAAGCTATCGGTCCCGGTTTCACTATACCAACTTGTGAAACTGTTTATACCTATCTATAAACAGTTATTGAGTCTATTCAAAAACATCGCGACGAGCTAGCCACTTATTCGGTGTTGACTCATACCATCGGCTACGACGAGGTGGGATTAAAAACCCCTCTACTGGGTAACCTGGGGCCGTCTAGGCGGTCTCGGGCGCCGTAAGGCACCCGTGATAACAATCTAGATGAGTGAATATATATTAGCTAGCTCGCAAAAAAAATTATTTGTCATAAATTTTGTTTTTTACATTCTTAAACTAACAGAATGAGTTCCCCTTACATATTTACATACCTATATTTTATTTTACCCGAAAAATCCGACAAGTGACCTAGTAATGTTTCGGTGTTAGTCTGTGGGTTGACAGGTATTCCGGGGACTACTGCATCGATTTATGGCCGAGGTGGTAGTCTCCTTTCATGGTACGGTTAGCAAACGGAAGATTGATTTGACGGTAAAGCAGCGAGGATATTAAATTAGACTGGTAATGCAAATACGTCTTTGTCACCGCCCATGTCGTATAACCGCATCATTTAGCCGGCATAGTGAGAGCGATCAATATCGTTAAATAACAATATATTGATCGACCACATTCAGGTAGATACAAGGTCACAGCCGTGCTTCAATAAAATAAACGTTCCAGGCATCACTTTATATAGCTTTCGACATGTTTAACACTGAAAATAAAATGACATTTCAACATGGCGGCCTTCATATTTAGTTCCGATTTTCGCCGCTTCACAGTAATTAACTTGGTCGGTTCGTAAGTGCTTTTTAAAATACTAATATTATTTTTAACTATCTTGAAAGGGTTCAAATTAAAAGTAAAAGTATACAACTTAAATAAAATTAAAATTAAATCTTTCCCCGGTGTGTAGGCATCAATGTCAACACCATAGTGCCTCAGAGAGCACGTTAAGCTGTCGGTGCCAGTTTCACTATGCCAACTTGTGAAACTGTTTATAGATGGGTTATTAAGTTTATGCAAACATCGCGATGAGCCAGTCACTTGTTCGGTGAATACTCATACCATCGGCTGCGACGAAGTGGGGTTAAAACCCGTCGCTGAGTACACTGAGGCCGTCTAGGCAGGCGCCATTAGGCAACCGTGATGGTATTTATGTATACTAAATAAAAAGCGACCGCCTCCGTATGGTTGCACGTTTGGCGTTGTATCCGGAGGTCGTGGGTTCGTTTCCCACCCATGGAAAAAAATATTAGTACGATTTTCTGTACAGTTTGTCTTGGTGTGGATGTATTTAAAATATATTATGTATTATATCGTTGTTTCTGGTAGACATAGTACAAGCCTAGAGCTTAGTTTGTGACCAGAGCAATATGTGTAAATTATTCTACATGTTAAAAAATAAAAATAAATAAATACCATCACGGGTGCCTTTTTAGCTCCCGAGAACCGTTAAACGGCCTCCAGGGTACCCAGCGGAGAGATTCACCCAACCTCATTTGCCGATGGTATTCGGAGGCAACACCTAACAAGTGGCGAGCTTGTTGCGGTGTTTATGATAGTATATCCTTGTTGTATAAAGCGGTCACCCATTTCGGTCCGGCCTTGTTGTCATCTGCTTAACCTTGTTATCAGTTGCGCAGTGACTTAACCACTAGGCTGGGGCCACTTTTTATTATTATTCACATGTTATTATTATTAAATAATATTATTTCAAAATTACCAACGCATGGGCAATATATAGGTACATCTACCTATATAGAGTTTTCTACGCATCCAATTCCCTTCGTATTAAACTTAACCCTTAACCTACAAACTCCAATTTTCAAGGTCCCAAAACTATTTTGACCGTCCTCAATAAATTTGTGGTGCCTAAAAACAGACCCTAATAGACATTTGGCCTACAAAGGGTTATCAGGAAGCGATCAGGGAGTTTTGGTCTCGGCGCGACGTTAAAACGGGTTAGATCAATTTGATCACAAGTGATTGTGGTGTATTGGTTAGTAGGTTAGACGTTTGAGGGTTAAATGGATTCAATGTAATTAAAACAATATTTGAGGTTATTTATGTGAATTCTTAATTAGTTTGCTGGATTAAGTTGAAATAGGCTGAACACGGAATGCCACCAAACGTGAACATATATAAGTTTTTTTTTTTATCTTTACATACCTGGTAACTTTGTAAGGTTGTACTTTGGGCTAATATGAAGCCCTACTGATCAATTCGATCAACTTTTCCCATGGTACTGTGGGTAAAATTTGAAAAAATATTGGCTACTCCATACAAAATAGTAAATTTAAAATAACCAATTTGTATGGAGAAGTCAATTTTTTTTTTATATGTGAAAATTTGTTCGATTTGATCATTAGACCCGCTAGAGACTCATATTATCAGTAGAACCTTACAAAGTTACCATGTATAAAAAAATATGTATAAATAAGTACTGGAAGACGGTATACAATATAAATAGGTAGGTAATAAAATGTAAAAAAAAATATTTCGTTAAAATGTTTGTCTCTATGTTTGTTTGTTTATGTGTTATATTTTTACAAAAAAAAAAGACATTCATTGGATTCAAAATCTTATTACTGAAATAAAATAAAAAAATGCAGGCACAATAAAGTAGTGCATATTGTATAGTATAAAGTATATATTGTGCTTGTATTTTTTTTTAAATTTAATATCAAATGATATTAATATTTATTTAGGAACCATATAACGTAGAGTTACCTATCTAAGGTATAGTCAACATGTTTATTTTTCCTTAGCAATAATAGGTAAATAAAAAAAACTTTTTTTTTTATATCACGCGTACGCGCCTTTTCGGACAAAGGCTATTATTTAATATAATTTGTATATTATTTACCTTTTTTGCAATACTTTCGCTCAATGATACGTCACCATCTTCTTTATAGAGTTAAGTCAATATGGATCTTAGTTGGATTTAACTTTTTTATTATAAAACTAGCTGACCCGATGAACTTAGTATCACCTACAAAGATGATGGCTTTCCAACGCGATCGCGCGACATATAGTTGTCCGCGAAGCAAGAAAACTCAAAGTTGATTCGGCAAACTTCCAACGACTGGTTAATGATTTATTTATTGTGATTTATTTATTTAGTGTGATTTATGTATTTAAAATAATTTGTATACTATTTTTTTATTTTTATTTAAAATACTTTATTGCACAAAATTACAAAATAAAATTGTACATAGGCGAACTTAATGCCTTAGGCATTTTCTACCAGCTAACCTTTGAGAGAGTGGAAGATTATGCATAGGGTGCAAAAGCAAATAGATAACAATTTAAAAGACATATAGCGAATAGTATATAAACTACTTAAATATTACATGTAAATACTTAAACATACACTCAATACATACTACTTATATAAATCATACAATATAATACATATAGTACATATCAAAACAGAAAATGCTAAAGGAAAAATTGGCAGTTACTTATTCAAATAATGAGTGGTGAGTAGACGTTTAAATACACCGATGGTTGGAGCCTGTCTTATACACAGAGGAAGCAAATTCCATTGACGAGCAGCTGACACAGTAAAAGAATCGGAATATTTGGTGGAGATGTGCGACGGGATCTTTAATTGGTTATTAACAGAGGAGCGAAGAGGACGATCGTGAGAATCACAGAGGAAAATAAATCGAGATTTTAGGTAAGAAGGGGTATTAGGATTATAGAGGATGTTATAAAGGAAAGAAAGCATGTGCACTGATCTACGTGATCGTATATTAAGCCATCTTAACTGTTTGCGGTAAATAGATACATGGTCATATTTGCGAAGGCCGAAAACAAAGCGTATGCACAAGTTAAGAAGGCGGTCGAGTTTATTGAGTAGGTCTTCAGTCAGATCAGAGTAACATACATCAGCATAGTCTAAAATAGGGAAAAGAAGTAAAGTAGTATTATATACTATTTGCCTTTTTTGCAATACTTCCGCTCAATAACACTTCACCATCTTCTTTATAGAGTTAAGTCAATATGGATTTTAGTTTTTACTTTTTTTATTATGGAACTAGCTGACCCGATGAACTTAGTATCACCTACAAAGATGATGGCTTTCCAACGAGCGAACTCGCGACATATAGTTGTCCGCGAAACAAGAAAACTCAAAGTTGATTCCGCAAACTTCCAACGACTGGTTAATGATTTATTTATTGTCATTGCAAAAGCCAGTCGCACGGAAAATTGTAGTCGCTTAAACTAAAATAAATAGTGACATAAAATATGACAGAGTGTGGAAAGGATTTTTCGACCATAAGCCCAACCATAATTTTCTACTGTTATCACTGTTTACTTACATGCTTATGCCTAATGGACTGTAGTATTATGCTAGACAATTATTAGAAACACACAGTACTTGATTTTAAACTATTTATTTGCAATCAATTTAATTTTCTGCGATACAAGTAGGTTAAGTCTTTTCACACAATAAAAATACTTAAACAAATTTAAATTAACCATAAACAATCCCTAAAAATATTAAAATATTATAAATCGAGTCATTGGCTTAATGCGGTCTCCTCAAAAAATCTTGGCACATTATTAAATGATAGCACACTAAGATTGTCAGTTTGTCTGCGTTTAGGGCTAAAGGTGTGCGAGCCACATCGCTGTCTATGTGGTAGAGATGTCTATTAGCTTGGTCACCACGGACTCTCGTGTATGAAAGGGCTGGATTCTTTCGCCACAGCGTCATCAACAATCTTATCCGCAGGACGCTTGCCACAATCTCTACCCCTCTGTCAGAGCTGGTGCTGCGGCGGAACAGGCACAAATAAGCAAGCGCCGAAAATATGTTAACATTTGTAATGATTGTGATCATGTTACCTAATGTATTAGCTGCTAGTTTTTTTATTAAAAAGTTATATATTTAACATGTTAAACATCACTAAAATTGTGGTTATAGTACTTATGGTCGAAAGATCCTTTCTACACTGGTGGAAGAATTGTACTGAAACAGCAATCATATAAATATTTCAAATGATTGTGGGCCTCAAATTGTTGGAAAAAATAATGAAAACAATCATGCAATTTCACATGAAGAAGAAGATTTTTTTCGTTCATAATTATTTAAATATATTACATCAATATATAAATGGCCTCATGAACAAATCTGAATTACTTATTATTGACTTAAATGATCTCTTAAATAATAATATAAATATTGATATTACGGAATAGAATAGAACTAAATAAATAATACTTAATAGAACTTGCAATAGAATAAAGAAAAACGTTATAATATGCGGCGATTTTAATATTCATACACTAAAAGATAATAATATAAGTAGACATTTTAAACAAATTATTAGTAGTTACAATATGAAATTAGAAATAACCAAACTTACTAGACTAATAAGTAAAACATGTATAGACAATATCATACATGATATATGCAGAAGTAAAAGTGAGATAATAGAACTCGCTCTGTCTGATCACACCGCTCAGCTCTTAAAATGCCCAATTGATACATCCAGTACAATACAATATTGGTTTGTAAAACGACGTGACTTCTCAGGAAAATCTAAGTAAATTCAGGGAACATATAAGTAACTTAAAATTCAGTGACGTTTTTAACAATACAAATGCTAATGATTCTTTTGACATTTTCTATGACACATTTAAACTCATATATGACCTCTGCTTTCCTATGAGAAATATTAAAATTAAAACAAAACGTACAAAATGGTTGACAAAAGGTAATAAACTGTGCAATAAACGCAAATGACAACTATTATGGAAATTAAGATTACACCCGACTAGCGACAATAAAAATAAATTTAAATTATATTTATGTAATAATAAAATAATAAAACTGACATAGGAATCTCAAAATGACTACTATATAACCAAATCAAAAAAATAAATCCAAAACGACCTGGAAAATTATCAATAACTATAAAGCAAAAGTACCCAAAGACAACTTAAAGAAAATAATTAATAACGGAAACATAATAACTAATCCATATGACATTGCTAATTCATTTAACAATTATTTTATAGATCAAATAACATGTAGTATAATAACAATAAACCTAGAACATACAATATGATATATAATAATTCGAATTCCTTGTTTTTTAATCCTACAATTCTACGACAATATTTCAACAATACACACAGTACGGGCTACGACAATATTTCAACAATGCACACAGTATGGACTACGACAATATTTCAAAAATACAAACAGTACGGGCTACGACAATTTTTCAACAATACACACAGTACGGGCTACGACAATATTTCAACAATACACACAGTACGGGCTACGACAGTATTTTAAAAATACACACAGTACGGGCTACGACAATATTTCAACAATATAAAAAAAAAAAAAAAAAAAAAAAAAAAAAATCTCATAAAATTTACAAGTGTTGGGACACTCCATTTAAGTGTGTGCACCTGTATTAGGAGTGTCCCGCTCTTCCGTACAATTGTAGTTAACAATTTTTATAACATAATTAAGTAAGAAGGTATATATGTATAGATAATATGGAAAATTTGGTTAATAATATATATAATTTTAGGAATAAAGTTGAATGAGAGAAGATGTGTTTTTATATGTAATAATGTGTGTTGATGTGTGTGTATGTGTTTATATGAATGTGTGTGGCAGTGTGTTTCCTATATTTGTATTAAGGTATGCACCTATTATATTTGATAGGTAGTGGATGTTTGTTCTTTATATCAGTTGTTGTTGCTTAATAAATTTTCAGTTTGTTCATAATTTATTTTTTATAGCCATTCTGTTAGTGCTTTCTTACAGTCATTATAGTTCATGGTGTATATTTTTATGTTTCTATTTATTTTATTATATAATTTTTTTGACTGTGTAAAGAATTGTTTTGTCGCAAATACAGTTCTTACTTTATCATATTTTAAAACTGAATAAGGATTTCGTTTTTGTATTATATTTAGGTCTATAGTAGTCGTTTTATATATTTTAAGGATACTTTGTAGTATGTAAAGTTGTCTGACTGTTAAAACGTTAGCATCACTATATAATTTAGACGTACTGTATATTATTTTCTTGCGTAACATTACTTTTAAAATTGTTCTCTGTGCACGTTCAATACTGATGAATTTTGTTTTATAAGTTCCTCCCCAAATTGTTATACAATATAATAATATAGATTGCACAAGAGAAGTATAAATATATGTAATTAGTTTTAAGTCTGCAATATTTCTGAGATGTTTAAATAGCCAGATCAGTTTTCTAGCCCGGTTTGCAACTGTTTCAAGTTGGGAGTACCAAGTTAGATTTTTGTCAATAATTATGCCTAGATATTTGATAGAATTTACTTTTACAATTTTATTACAGGAGCATTGGTAATTAGGGAAATTTTTACAAGTATGAGCAATTAAGGTCAAATTTTAATCAGGTTGCAAAGATTCATTGATGGAAAAAGTTATGTAGTTTGTTTTGTTAGTGTTAAGTGTAAGTAGATTAATTTGCAACCATCTTATAACCCTATGCAAATCTATCTCGGCTTTGTTAAAGACCTCGGGCCAACTATTGTCTTGGAAAAGTAGCGCAGTGTCGTCAGCATATGAAAAAACGTGTCCATTAGTCAGTTTTATGTCAGTCAAGTCGTTTATATAAATAAGAAAGAGAGTAGGTCCGAGGACACTGCCCTGTGGAACATCATAATTTGTTGTCACTATGTCAGTACTAATTATGTTATTGTCAAGTTTAACTCGTTGAGTGCGATCTGTCAAATAGTCAGTTATTAAATTTAAAAATGTTCCTCTAATGCCTACTTTTTCGAGCTTCCGGAGAAGGATGGGGACAGAAACGGTATCATACACACAGTACGGGCTACGATAAAATTTCAACAATACACACAGCACGGGCTACGACAATATTTCAACAATAGCTATAAAACTTGATTTGATTTGATTTAAGATGTATTAAAATCCTACTAAATGATTTTACCTATTATTTTTTTCTTTTTATATCTCTGTATTAAAGCTAACATAATAAAATAAATATTCAAAGCGGCTGAGCCGTTTTTGAGTTTTAGCCTAACCAACGAACGGCGATATTATTTTATATATAAACATATCCATTAAATTCTTACATCGAAAACTAAATGTTTTACCCACTCACGTCACGTATAAAATCTATATAAAGCGAACTCAATGTGGAAAAGAAAATGGACCAACGGTCAAGTGGACCGGAAATTCAAAAGTGAAGCGGTTTTATAAAATAAATACTCCATTGAGTCCACTAAGGTTTTTAAAAAGAAAACTTTTAAGCAAAGCAAAGATAGAACTCGCATTTTTCATCGGTGCTTAAATTAATAAAAAAAAAAAAAACCGTAAAATTTTGTTAAAACTTTAACTAGACTGTTTATAAAATCCTTATCGTGATATTCTTATATTTTAATTATGAAGAGAAAATTGCAATGAAAAATATCCTGGATTTTTTTGTTTGTACGACTTTTTTTTACACATATTTTCCTGGACACAAACTAAGCTAAGCTTGTACTATGTGTACCTGAAACAACGGTACTAATACATATTATATTTTATAAACACCCAGACCATGATAAACTGTACAGGTAAAACGTACTAATATTATTTTATTGTGAGTGGGAATCAAACCCACGACCTCCGAAAGCACTACTACGTTAACTACTAGACTCAGCGGTTGATTACCTTACAACAAACGTTTAAAAAAACGTGATGTAACTTTTATATACGTGATGGTAATCATTCCTACATATTCCATGAATGGGGTCGATCAATGCATTTAATGACCCCACTTGATGCGGTTACGAAATGGACGGAAACAAAAAGGAATTTGCATTACAAGTCTACTTTAATATGCTGCGCTAGCATTAAATCAATCGCCCGTTTTGTAACGGCTATTTGAAAACCTCGATACGAAAATTATTCGATATCTCTTAAACCCACAGACTAAAAACGAAACATTACCAGGTTACTTAACGGTTTTGCATCTGTATGGTGATAACGGAATCGGTCGGTCTTCCTACCGAAGTTAAAGCGACAAAGAATTTGTTCATTGCAATTCATGAAAAAAAAACTTTAAAAAATTAAAACAAAAAAAAAAATTGCGACAATCACACAGTATACTCGGTTAAAATTTTATCCCAAGGGTTAAAATATGTAAACCGAAACGGACCGGGCTTAAATTTAATTGTGGATCCCAGTTACATTAAAGGTCGTAACAAAATCTGATATTACCTAAATAATTTGTGAAGGTCTTTTTGCAAATTAATTTAACTTATTTTTGCCAAATTTATAATATATATATATATATTATATATAATGTTGGTAAAATATATCTTTAAGAATCTTACTGTATATTTATTTAAAATATTATATTTAAATAATTAATAGGTCAAAATCTATCTAAAAATTACCAAAAAAAAACCTAAAATAAGAAAAGAAAAAAAAATGCAAAATTAATAAAAATAATTATATACGTGGTGGCCGAGTTGGTTAGACCTTGGACTTAAAAACGCTTAGGTCCCTGGTTCGAATCCCGGTGTGTACCAATGAGTTTTTAATTAAAAAAATTATGTACATTTGTTTGACAACACCACTATAGTGCCTCGGAGAGCACGTTAAGCTGTCGGTCCCGGTTTCAATATACCAACTTCTGAAACTGTTTATAGATGGGTTACTGAGTATATTCAAAACATCGCGACGAGCTAGCCACTTGTTCGGTGTAGACTAACCCGTCCTCATTTTGCCGATGGTATTCGGAGACAACACCTAACAAGTGGCGTGCTTGTTGCGGTGTTTATGATGAAATAGCCTCGTTGTATAAAGCGGTCACCCACCCCAGACCGGCCTTGTTGTCATCTGCTTAACGTTGTTATCAGTTGCGCAGTGTCTTAACCACTAGGCTGGGGCCCCTTTTTATTTATTTAAAGATATCAGTCAAACCCTATGTGCGTATTATTATACCTTATATACAGGGTGAATTTAAAAGGATGTACTTAAGGCTAATATGAGGTACTGCTGATCAAATCTAACAACTGTTTCCATGGAACCATGTGTCGCAAATGAAAAAAATGTTTGGCGTCCCCATACAAATGGCTAGCTCGTCGCGATGTTTGGATAGACTCAATAACCCATCTATAAACAGTTTCACAAGTTGCTATAGTAAAACTGGGACCGATTGCTTACGTGCTCTCCGATGCACTATGGTGGTGTTGTTAAACAAATGTACAAACATTTTTAGATTAAAAACTCACTGGTACACACCATTTGAACCAGGGACGTAAGTGTTTTTAAGTATAAGGTCTAACCAACTCGGCCACCACGTATATAAAATATAATATGTATTACTATCTACACATAGTACAAGCTTAGAGCTTAGTTTGTGGCTAGAGCAATATGTGTAAATTTTGTCCTACATATTAAAAAAAATATGTGTGTAATGTTTCGGTTTAAGTCTGTGGTTTCACCGGTTTTCAGGAGACTACTGCATCATTTTCTTGTAGAGGTGGTAGTCTCCTTTCAGGGTACGGTTACGAAATGGGTAGTTAAATTGACAATAAGACAGCGAGTATATTAAAATATACTCATAATGCAATTCATCATTGTCGCCCCCCATTTCGTAATCGCATCATTTAGCCGGCATAGTGGGAGCGATCAAAATTGTTTAAGAACAATTATTAATGGAACCCATTCATGGACTTTGTAGGTCTGCTCACCACCAGGTAGATACAAAGTCACATGTCGTGCTCCAATAAAAAAAAACACGTATTGTTTCATTTTAGTGTCGCCCATACAAAAACATTAAGATAAAATGACTAAATGTACTAAAATGATATACTAATTACTTTAACTTTTATACTAAACTTATGATTAAAATCCTACCACTTGTCTAAAGGTATTTTATTAGCTTGATACGAAATTATGTATTTAAGGAGTAATTTTAACCATTAAAAATAGGCGTTCATAAAAAAATATTTTTGGGCATTATTTTTGTTTAACAACACTACTATAGATTCTCGGAGAGCACTAGGCTGTCGGTCCTGGTTTCACAATACCAATAGATGGGTTATTGAGTCTATTCAAAACATCGCGACAAGCAAGCGACTTGTTCGATGTAGACTCATACCATCGGCTGCGACGAGGTGGGATTAAATACCCCTCCGCTGGGTACGGTCTAGGCGTTCTCGGCGCCGTAATGCACCCGTTGTAACATCACATAAATTTTTAAGAAAACAATGTGGTAATTAAGTAATATATCTTTTTTACTGTAAGAAAAACACCCAGTAATGTTTACCTTAAGTGGGGATCGAAGCCACAACCTTCGGGTACAACTCTGTGTAACCAGTAACCCACAGGGGAAGACGATCAGCATTTATTTGTATAAAAGGTGACCTAGCTAAACTTAACAAAACGTTAGGGAGCTAACCATGCGAAGGCCGCTCCAAATAAAATCACCTCTCGTTTAGAAGCTTCACTTTAATCAAAATTCATAACCCAACCGGGACATATCAAATGGCCTATAGTCTACAAGAATGAAAATTGTAGAAAGCGCAAGCATTAATTAAAAACGGCATGGAGTGACCATTGTTCCGTAGCTCAGAGGTTGTGCACTTTTGGACATTCTAGTTTCAAGTTATATCCACGTTAAATGTTAGGTCTATGACCTCCAGATTTCCTTTAAAAAAAATAAAGAAATGTGAAGTGCCTCAGAGAGTACGTTAAGCTGTCGGTCCCAGTTTCAACTAACTAACTTGTGAAACGCTTTATAATAATAATAATATGTAGGACAAATTACACATATTGCTCTGGTCACTAACTAAGCGCTAGGCTTGTACTATAACCAGAAGCAACGATGTAATACATTTTATATTTTTATAAACACCCAGACCATGACAAACTGTACAGAAAAAACGTACTAATATTTTTTGTCATGGGTGGAAATCGAACCCACGACCTTCTTCAACAAATTCTTTATTGCCTCATATTGTGGTTAGTAGTAATAACATAGTGTATAGTTAGAACCCTGCTAGGCCACTGCAAAATAACTTAATTATGTACATTTATAAATTATTTATGTAAATCATTGGGTTATTTCATTAATTAATTATTACATCTTTTTATTATATTCATTACATTTAATTATAACAATATTCAATCAAATTTATACATTTATTAATATTACTTTATTCATTAAACTTCTGTATATATATTTTTTATATATTGTAAAAACTCCTGCAACGTGATTCCTGTAATATGACTTTTCTATTAAGTAATTAGATTTTTTTTTTTTGTATAATGTATAATTTATAAATGGATTTTATTATAATATTTTAGGGTCATTACATTTATGCAGGGCTTGTATCAAATATCTTTAGTTGGTAGTGTAGAGAAATCATCCATGTACCTACGTCTTTATTTTGCAAAAAAAAACCTTCGTCCATGCCTCATATTAGCCCAAATAACAACCTTTCAAGGTCATTAGGTATTTGACACAGACATTGCCCTGTCTATGTAATATTTTAGAGTCTCCAGTCTCCAAGTGCTCTGTGGTGGGCTGGTCGGAACTTAATGAAATTCCTTAGTCCCGACTTAGTGACTCGTTTTTGATGACGCACCCTTCGTGTTTGTGGTTCCATAATGGGTTCTGATTTTTTAGAACACCATTTTTATTATTATACCTATCTATCTATAAATATAATAAAATCTTATAGGTTAGACCTTAAGAACACTTAGGTCCCTGATTCAAACCCCAGTGTGTATCAATGGGTTTTTATTTTTTTTAAATAAACACATTTGTTTAACAACACGACTAAAGTGGCTCGGAGAGCACGTTAAGCTGTCGGTCACAGTTTCACTATACTTTTGAAACGGTGTAGACTCCTATTATCGGCTACGACGGAGTGGGATTAGAAACCCCTCCGCTGGGTACCCTGAAGCCTCCTAAGCGGTCTCGGGCGCCGTAAGGCACCCGTGATAATTTTTATTCACTTATTATTGGAAAAAATCCTTAAATTGATTTAATTAAATATATATATATATATATGTCACTCCTTTTTGCTTCACTACAGTGGCGTTGGAATATATAGCATCACGTGTGCCTTACGGCGCCCAGCGGAGAGTTTTTAATCATACTTTTGTCGTAATCGATGGTATTTTGAGAGTTCACCTAACAAGTGATTAGCTCGTCGGGGTGTTTGGAAGGACTCAATAACCCATCTTAAAACCAGGTTGGTACAGTGAAACTGGGACCTATTGATTTGAACCGTAAAGGTACACGGTGAATTTGAAAGGATGTACCTTGGGCTAATATGAGGTTCTGCTGATCTCAAATTGAACAACTTTTCCCATGGAACCGTGTGTCGCAAATGAAAAAAAAATTGGTTTCCCCATTGGTTATTTTAACATTACTAGTTTGTATGTAGAAGGCATTTTTTTTTCATTTGCGACCCATGGTTCTATGGAAAAAGTTGTTCGATTTGATCAGCAGAACCTCATATTAGCCCAAAGTACATCCTTTTAAAGTTACCCTGTACCCAGGTACTTATAACTATCTACCTATTCGACTAGACATACAACCTATTTGATAGGCTGATATCGGATAGGTAAAACGGAAGCAATAACTATAGATTATTGCGTTTGATCTTTGGTTCGAGTCTAATGCATATAGATATGTTCTAGGAATTACGCTCTTGGCACTAATTCTGATGGAAGCGATAGGCATTGAATGGACAGTGCACTGTTATCTAGGTAGATCGTTACTAATATTATTTTATGTATTTTATTTATTAATATTAATATTTTATTTATTTAAAATTCTTTATTGCACATAATTGTACATAGGCAAGCTTAATGCCTTAGGATATTTCTACCAGCTAACCTTTGAGAGAGTGAAATATACTTAGGGTGCAAAAGTTTTCGAAAAAAAAGAAATAGATATCATTTTAACAATGATGCATAATAATATTTAACTACTTAAATACTGTATAAATACTGTACAACAAATTCTGGTATAAAAATCCTAAGGCATTAAGCTCGCCTGTATACAATTTTGTGCAATAAAGAATTTTAAATAAATTAATTAATTATACAAATAATAAGTCTAAAAACAGACGCGCTTGTATGAATCGGTGCATGGATGTTGAAGAAGCTAGGGAAGTATGTAGCGATCGTGCGAAGTGGCGTACATAGCTCTCTGCTTTGTACATATGATGGTATGTATGTATGTAGTATCTACCTAACATACTGTAGTACCTAAACTCTGAAATAAAATTCAATATCAAAAATGTATATATATATCATCACGGGTGCCTTACGGCGCCCGAGACCGCCTAGACGGTCTCAGGGTACCCAGCGAAGGGGGTTTTAATCCTACCTCGTCGGAGCCGATGGAATGAGTTTACACTGAACTCTTGTTGTTGTCTTGCTAGCTCATCGTGATGTTTGGAACTACATACAGTTTCACAAGTTGGTATAGTGAAACTGGGACTGACAGTTTAACGTGCTCTCGAAGCACTATAGTGGTGTTTTTAAACAAATGTACATATTTTTTTAAATATTTAAAATTAATTGGTACACACCGAGATTTGAACCAGGGACCTAAGTGATTTTAAATCTAAGATCAAACAATAAAAAAGACAATTTTCTTCGGTAGAGATTTATAGAGTACTTTTTATCATTATTTATTTTAAAATGGCATAGGACTTTGTATCTACCTGATGATATGCAGATTAATATCATTGATCGCTTCTTCTCTATTTTGCCACGAATGGGAATCGAATCAAAACCTCCGAATATTACACCTAAGGAGCAACCACTAGGCCACGGAGGCAATAGAACTATAGATTATAAACAGACACTCCTTCAGATACTAAAGTACCAATATTTTATATCTTTTTATCGATACAATTTGGGCATTACGCCAATTTCGGCCAATTGGTCAATTGGCTCTCGAACATTTATTTGTTGTATAGACCAAATCCGGCATAACAATAATTTATTGCCTACGAATAGCTCCAATTGTATGTTAAATTGTTTTGGAGTTTATTTATTTATCCTATAAATAACTGTTGAAATACAATTTATTATCATCATTTAGCTGGCATAGTGGGAGCGATCAATATTGTTAAACAAAAATGTATGGACATACTGATACGCGCCTGAGACCGCCTAGACGCTCTCAGGGTACCCAGAGGATGGGTTTTTAATCCCATCTTGTCGTAGCCGATGGTATGAGTCACCGAACAAGTGGCTAGCTTGTTTTGAATAGACTCAATAACCCATCTATAAACAGTTTCACAAGTTGGTATAGTAAAACCGGGACCGAAAGCTTACCATGCTCTCTGAGGCACTATCTTTTTTTCAGGCCGTCTAGGCGGTCTCCGTAAGGCAACCGTGATGAAATGTATGTATGTATGTATGAAATACAATTTATTATCATCATTAAAACATTAGGGGTGTTTAAACGCTTGCTCACTGCTCATTATCTGAACGCTTAAACCAGATCTAAGTGACAATTTTGGTATGGTATGGTATGTATGTTTATGTATTACATTTATTATATTATATACAGTATTTAAGTAGTATAAGTATTGTTATGCATCATTGTTAAAATTATATGTATATCCTTCTATCGAAAGTTCCGCACCCTAAGCATATTTCACTCTCTCAAAGGTTAGCTGGTAGAAAATGCCTAAGGCATTAAGCTCGCCTATGTAAAATTTTGTGCAATAAAGAATTTAAAATAAATAAAATTTAACCGGCATAATGGGAGCGATCAATATTGTTAAACAAAAATGTATTGATCGACCCCATTCATGGACCTTGTAAGTATGCTTCAGGTAGCTACAAATTCAGATGCCGTGCTCTATTTAAAAAAAAAATGGTAGTTGCTAATTTCGTTTTATAAACATACTTGGGGCAATACATTTCCTTCGGCGACCAGATGAATGCAGAAATATACATGGTGACTTTGAAAGGATGTACTTTGGGCTAATATGGCGTTCTACTGATCAATATGAGCAACTTTTCCCATGGAACCATGTGCCGCAAATGAAATAAAATATTGCCTTTTCCATATAAACTAGTAATGTTAATATGACCAATTTGTATGGGGAACCCAATTTTTTTTTTCATTTGCGACACATGGTTCCATGGGAGAAGTTGTTCGATTTGATCAGCAGAACCTCATATTAGCCCAAAGTACATCCTTTCAAATTCACTCTGTATATTAGCATATCTAGTGCCTGGAAGTCTGAAGACTGGTAACTGAAGGAAATTATGAAAAGGAACCAATGCCATATGGAAACAAAAGGATAATATATAACAGCTGTATTACCGTGTCTGACATATGGCTGTCAAAGCTGGAATCTTACAAAAACATTACGAACAGATTACAAGTCTCCCAAAGAAAGATTTTTTATTTTATTTATTTATCATTACAAAAATCTACAGCACAGTACAATATATAGTAATAAAATTTATATCACAGACCAAACTTTGGCCATTGTTAGATTTCTTTTTTGTTTGTTATACTGTTAATAATGCGGTTTAGGTATGTGCGTGTGTGGGTGTGTGTGTGTGTGTATTTGAAAATAAAGGTGTGTTCGTGTGTATACATGGCTGTGTATTGATTTTACTTGATATTATGAGCTATTTAGTATTATTATTATTAGACCTGTATGTGATACATTAAATAAAAATAGAAATTAAATATACATATACAATTATACATAACAACAAAAGTTTCATCATATGTTTAAACCTATACATTGGGACACCTTACGCTTAGTTGTGTAAAGATATAAAGAAGTATGAGAGGTCTAACAAAAAAATACAGAATAAGAAACAGAAACAGAATAAATATAACTGTAGTAGAAGATGTTATAAGAAAAGTAAGAACTCTGAACTGGAGATGGACAGGAATCAGGATATATGCTGAGAGAAAAAAGATTGAAATGGACAAAAACAATGACTGAATGGTGCCTTAGGGATGGAATAAGGAAAAGAAGACGACAATGTAGAAGATGAAAAGACGAATTAAGGGAAACGGGTGGTATAATATGGCCAAGATTATCCCAGGTAAGAAGATATGAAAAATGCTAGAGGATAATTTAGTTATTTGTATTAAATAACTAAATTGCTTATTCGAAAATTTTAGTATATAGCTTAATATGTTTCCGGCTTCGTTCGTCATGTTATTTATATACAAAGTATTAACAAGTTATTAATTATTTTCCCCACCTTCCTCTAATGAAATTTCAAAAACTAATAACACATGATTGTTAGTTTTATAGGCTGTTGGCGTGTATGGCCGGTGAATCCTTGGTAGTATCCACTGTTGGATAGTTTCTCTGCAAGTCAGGCTGTGGGTGCAGTTTTATGGTAAAGAAATGAAACTTCTGCTTGTGTGATGAGTGGACTGTAATTACTTATTGAAATAAATGACATACGTAGGTAGATCTAAAAAAACTATGTTATAAATAATTGAGGCAAAGCTAATGTCGGCGAAATCCAGACGAGTTGGCTTGAACATGCTGCCCGCGTTGAAGAAGTAGTCTTCAATATGTTGGTTCCTTTTGTCCGGGTAACGGACATATATGAGTGTATGCCCGCCTGATGACGCTTCGCTTGGTTTTGATTTCAGCAACTCTGGCGATTCCATCTCTCCCTGGAAATGTGATTGTGATGCGTCCGAGTAACCACATTAGCGGCGGTAGCTACCAGATCTTCGACGTTAAGGTCTCCTTTTGATTTCAACCACTTAGTTTAGTTCTGAAGCCAAACGATGTATTCTGTAGTGAAGCGGTTCCAGAAGTGTTGCCTTAGAACGTCGATACGCTGGTGCCTCTTGATGAGATTGATTTTGCTTGACTGTGCGGAGCAAACAGCAGTGATCGTCCAATCAGGAAATGCGGGTGTGAGAGGAGTAAGGTCCGATGGATCTGTGGAAAGTGGAGTGAGAGGTCTGGAGTTTAAAATGGCTTCTATCTGAATGAGGCAGGTCGACATCTCATATGTAAGATGTGTGAGATTAAGAGTGCGGCGTAGGTGATGTTTTACCGATTTTACGGCCGCTTCCCATAATCCCACGAAATGGGCTGTATATGCAGGTTTAAAAGAGAACTTTATACCCAATTCTGCGATTTCTGCGTTATAATTAAGTTGAAGTATGTTGGACAGTTCGTTAAATGTTCCAACAAACGTTGTGCCGTTGTCCGAGAATATGTTTCGAGGCTTCCCCCTACGCGCTATAAAGCGACTTAAAGCAGCTATGAAGGCTTCCTTGGTCAAGTCGGAGACGAGCTCCAGGTGCACCGCCTTTGTTGCTAAACAAATGAATACCGAAAAATATGCCTTAATTAATCTGCTACCTCTGCCTTTACGGCTCGATATCATAATTGGCCCGGCGTAGTCGACACCCGTATCTATGAATGGATATTCCAACTCGATTCTTTCTTTAGGGAGATTGCCCATAATAGGCTGTACTGGCTGTGCTTTAAACCGAGAGCACCTGACGCAGGAGCGCACTATCTTTTTTGCAAGATTGGTACCGCCCACTGGCCAATAAGTTTGTCTTATTGTGGCCAGTAGTAACTGCGGACCGGCGTGTAGTAATTGTATATGAAACATATTAAAAATGAGATTACAAATGTGATGTTTGCTTGAGATGAGAACTGGATGTTGTCTAGATGCTATCTAGTTCCCAAAAACGACTTAAATCGCAATTATTTTGAGTGAACATACAAACTGGTTGTGTTTTTCTGTTATTATTGTATATACTGCCTGAAATTATCCAACCAAGTTTTGTTTCACACAAGGTTGGTTTGTGTTTGCCTAATTGTATTCTGTTTGTACAGATAACGCTCCAAAAGACATCTGCACCGACTAAGATATCGATGGATGATGGTACGTTAAAGTACGGGTCTGCGAGATGTATATGTGTAGGTATGCCTAGGTTCTGCTTATGAATGTATGATGATGGAAGGGATGACGTGATCTTTCATTTTAAAAAATCATTTTCAAAATCGGATTAGATTTAACAGATATAATTGTATATATGATATAACATCACAAAAACAAAAAACGAGTCGAATTGAGAAACTCCTCCTATTTTAAAGTCGGTTAAAAATATGTGTTTGATTGTTTTCATCATAGAAAAGAATTAAAAAAAAATGTCATTGTTGAAAAAAACTCCTTCTACTAGCAATTACTACAAAAACAAACAAAATTATTTATTTGCAGCAATATATATTACAAAATACGTGTTACAATATGTAACACAATAAATAATATAATAATAAAGCAAAATTTTGTAAGAAATATAAAACAATTTATATAACCTTATAAAAAATTAACACTCGTATCTTGGAGTAAACGGTCCATCATAAAAACAATAAAAAATAAGATTTAATAACTTTATTTACAGATTTACAAATTATTATCTAGCTATTTACAAATGCTTTATAAACATAATTCGAGTATTATCTCTTTGTAATCACTATGCTTGGTTTACCATTTTTTATTATCGCAATAAAAAAAAACCCGACGCTAAATAATGGTTCTACGTTTATTTATTTTTTATCACTTAATAGTATTTTTTTAAAGATAAAAATGCAATGAAAAAAATCCTGGTGGGTGGGACTCGATACCACGAACCTCGCTATCGCGCTTAATCTAATTTTTGATCCATAAATGTTAAAAAAGAAAACGGTAAATGTTAAAAAACAAACAAAAAGATATTAGGTGGGAGGAAGGTCTCTATAACTTCGTTAGGCCGACCGACCGGTCTCGTTTCCACCGCCCATAAAGATGCAAAAACTGTCTGAGGGTTCCCCGGTTTTAGTCTGTGGGTTCCCCGGTTTTCAGGAGACTACTGCATCGATTTCTTGCCGAGGTGGTAGTCTCCTTTCAAGGTGCGGTTACGAAATGGGTAGTTGAATTGTCGATAAGACAGCGAGTATATTAAAATATACTTGTAATGCAATTCGTCATTGTCCCCCTATTTTGTAATCGCATCATGTAGCCGGCATAGTGGGAGCGATCAATATTCTTTAAGATTAATTATTAATTGACCCATTCATGGACTTTGTAGGTCTGCTTATCACAGGTCATCAAAGTCACATTTCATGCTCCAATAAAAAAATAAATAGTAAGAATCGAAACCACGACCTCCAGATGCAACATTAATCAAAATAACAGCCTACATACTATATTATCCATTTGCAACTGTATGTAATACTATTTTTTAATAATAATAATAAATAAATACCATCACGGATGCCTATTTGGCTCCCGAGAACCGTTTAACCGGCCTCAGGGTACCCAGCGGGGAAATTAACCCGTCCTCATTTCGCCGATAGTATTCGGAGGCAACACCTAACAAGTGGCTAGCTTGTTGCGGTGTTTATGATGAAATAGTCTCGTTGTATAAAGCGGTCAACCATCCCAGGCCGGCCTTGTTGTCATCTGCTTAACCTTGTTATCAGTTGCGCAGTGACTTGACCACTAGGCTGGGGCCGCTTTTTTACTATTATTAAACCAAATTGATGTTAGTGAATATTAATCTAATTTTCAGAAAAACTCCATATTCTAATTTCTGTATTTGGAAAAAAAAAATTTCGGCTTATTTTATATAATTTTAAAATAAGCATGCAAATTGTAGTATGCTGAGCTTTTATATATAAATAATATATGTAAACAATGTTATATAATTTAGCAAATAAATTATTTTTATCTAGTCTAGACATTAGTACACAAAACGAGACTTACATAATAATAATTATGTCAAACTGATTTAGTTAAAATTTATATGTCAGTACACAAAACGAGACTTACATAATAATAATTATGTCAAACTGATTTAGTTAAAATTTATATGTTAGTACACAAAACGAGACTTACATAATAATAATTATGTCAAACTGATTTAGTTAAAATTTATATGTTTTCTTTAACTTTTAACATTTTCTCTTTCAAATCACTCATTTCAATCGTCTTATATCTGTGTTCTTCAAACGCACCATATTTGAAGAAGTCTTCAATTTCTTGTAAAGTCCTATTTTTAGTTTCAGGTAAAGCGAAATATAAATGTACAAGAGCCGCTATCATGAATAACGCAAAAATAAGAAACGTTCCAGAAACATCTAGTTTTTCAATTAAAACTGGAGTTATTTTTAAAGTAACCATTAAAATTAAAGACGTCACAATACCACATACAGAACTAGCAATACCTTTATATGCAACAGGAAATATTTCACCAAGTAAAGCTAAAGGAATAGGAGTACATCCCAAATTTGATAAAACAAAATAAATTGCAAATAATGATAATGATATCCATGACCTATCATTAGAAATAATTTCTTTTGATACCAAAAATAAATACAAACAAATTAAAAGTAATACCACGACAGATGAAATGCCACTAGCAAACAAAAGCGTGCGTCTTTTAAACATTTTTACAATAACTGCGGCAAATAATGTAGTCAATGTGGTAATTATATCAATTCCTAAAGTATAATAAAAGGTATGAGATTCATTTTCATCAAAACCTTTTATAAAATCCAAAGCATAAGTTGGGAAAGTATGTCGCCCACAAGCTTCTAGAAGAATAAACGCAGTGGTACTTATTATTACAGGCTTCAGAAAATCTTTCCGAGTGAATACCTTGAAAAAGTTTTTAAATTTGTCGCAACAACTAAAGTTTGCTTCGTCTGTAAGTTTTACGTTTTCAATTTGAGCTTGATGCATACTTTTAAGTTCTTCAATCGACTTTTCATTCTTTCCTCGAATCCAAAAGAAGGCTTTTTCGCTTTCATCAAATCTATTTTTCATTATTAACCAAGGTGTACTTTCTGGCCAAGTGCAAGTTATAATAAACGCTACTATAGGTGGAATAGCCCCTATTAAAGCTACAGTTCTCCAATGCAAATAATTACCAAACACATGTGATAAAATTATTCCTACACAAGTTGCTGAAGTCTTTAAATTTAGAAATATTCCCCTATATTCTGGACTGCTGTATTCTCCAATAACAATAGCCCCCAATAACACAGTTCCACCTGATGTTAATCCATTTAATAACCTCCCAATAATTATTGTAGATACGCTTTTAGAAAAGTAAATTGTTAGCCATCCAGATATTCCTGGGAGTATCATGATTGCGTGACAAAATCTGCGCCCAAATTTGTCCATAAAAATACTGGTTATTACAAATCCAACCATTCCAGATAGACCAATGCATGATGCTGTAACAATTTATAAATCAATATTAAAAATTTACACTAATGTCAAAATAATTGAAAATATATACAGAAGAGAGACTAAATTACTGATTTAAATTTGATGAAATTTGGTAATAAGTTAAATTGAAGTTAGATTGGTGAAAGTTAAATTGAATCTCAGAAGTAAAATAAATCCAAAAAATATGTCATTATCAGTGTAATTAAACTAACTATTATTATATTACTTTTACTAAACATTATAGAACAAACTAAGGAAAATAGTAGAAATACCATATGTTATGTAATTGTATATGGCAAGGTCCTATTATATCTCTCGGGTTATTTTTTCTTTTTCTATCATCATGTATTTATTTCTATTATTGATTATTATAGACTTAGTTTACTTCTGGATTTTTTTTTGTTCGATTTCTCATTTTCGCTTTATACTTAATTTATAATAAGTAATTACATATGAAAAATCTCACCTATCCACGAAGTGCCACTTGTATCAGCTTTTATTTCGGAATCTGGGTCTTTTAGAGCAGGTATTATGCAGTTAGGATATCCCAAACAGAAGCCAAGACCGATGATATTTATCAAAATACCGCTTACGGTCCAAATCTGAAAATTTCAACAAACATTTTAAAAAGTTGTATTAAGTCTCCGAAATTATTAGCACGCAAATTTGACCGCTATAGTATAAATGGGAGAGACAGTGTTTCTTTCTAGGTGTTTGTTTGTAAAGGGTTAACGAAACTACTAAACCGATTTTAATGAAATATAATAGCATTGCAAAACAAACCCCGCAGGTAAACTTAGGATATATTGTATCTAGATATGACGGCAGGGAGTTTTTAAAGATAAAATGCAATGAAAAGAAATCTTCGTGGGCGGACTCAAACCCACGATCCTCGCTTTCGCGGCAAGGTACTCAACCATTAAACCAACCAGGTTCCAGTCACCCCTCACAAAGTTTCTCGTTGCTTGTTATCTACGTCTAGACTATGTGCTTAAATTAAAATAAGTTTACTTATTTTTCACTGCATTTTATCTTTAAAAAAAATCAATAAAAGATTACGTATTCTAATAAAGAATTTATAAATACGTAAAAATATAAAATACTGAAAAAAGTAAAAACAAAAAACAGACTTCTAACTTCACTCTACTGAATAATTAGAAGCAGACCACATAGAGGGCGTGTGTGTATAAGTAGATAACAAGCAATGACAAATTTCGTGACATGTGGCTAGGACCCGTTTGGCTAGGTGGTTGAGTACCTTGCCACGAAAGTGGGGATCGTGGGTTCGAGTCCCGCCCACCATGATTTTTTTCCATGCATTTTATCTTATAAAATTTGAATATATAGTGACATATTATAGTTGGTCATTGTTTTATAAAATAAAACTTTTTCCTGGGGTTTCATAATGTTTTGGTTTCGATTTTTTCCATAAAACATTTTGAAATAGAGACACAAATGAAATATTATCTACAATTTATAGGACACGAAAATATTAAACATAATTATTATCCATTCAGCGGAATTAACTAATGATAATTCAATTAATCTATGATTAAATTACAATAATTAGGTATGTGTATGATACTTCAAGTCACTATCATATTATGAATTATAAATTAATTTGATTGTAGTACTAGTACAAGAGTTAATCTATAATTCTGATTTATCTAAAATAAATTTATGAATAAAGTCGTTAAATGGAACATCATATACCCTTACCCATACACTCTCTCACACACCCTCACTCGTACACTCACTCAAATACCATCACTCATAAACTCTCACATACCCTCACTTGTACACTCTCCCTCATACCATCACTCATACACTCTCCCTTATACCGTCACTCATACACTCTCCCTTATACCGTCACTCATACACTCTCTTACCCTCATCCGTACTCTCTCACTCATAGAGATTTTGTCACACACCCTCACTCTGTACACTATCTAAATACAAACACTTATACTAGTATAGATATATAGAAACAATTATAAATTATATACCGCCTCCGCGGTTTAGTGACATCCGGATTAAATGCAAAAGGCGCAATCCTTTCGCATTCAATCCTATAATGAGGGCGGCAATAGGCTATATAACATCACACTACTAATACGAATAGGAGTGGAGCATCAATGAAAAATGTTGGGAAAACGGGGATAATTTGTTCCTTTTGAGAGCTTCCGTTGCGTGCGCTGCGTAAACGGTTAAAGTTAACAGACGGTTCTGGTAGTTAATGAATAAAGTCGTTAAACGAAACATCTTACACCCTTACTCGTACACCCTCACTCATACACTCTTTCATACCCCCTCACTCGTACACTCTCTCTCCTACCGTAATTCATACACATAGATACATAGAAATAATACGAAAGGATTGGCGGTATATATATCGAATTGAGTCCTATAATGATGAGGCTATAGGCTATATAACATCAAGCTATGACCAATAGGAGCGGGGCATCAATGAAAATTGTTGAGAAAACGTGGAAAATTTGTTCCTTTTCAGAGCAACGGCGTGCGCTGCGTTAACGGTTAAAGTTACGCAGACGAAGTTACACGGATCTGTTAATAATATATAAATTAATAAATAAAAAGTACAATTTTATTTGATATCTGTAAAATTTAAATACATATTATAAATAGTTTAATAATCACCTGTCTCAGAAGAATTAAATCCATAATTTAAAAAATAAATTTTATACTTTTTTTAACAACTTATAGAATTTTTAAACCCTCGAAGTGACCACAATTTTTTTATTTTTTTCTTTTATTTCACATTTTTTATTAGTTTCACTGTCACTTTACTTTTCTACGATATCAAAGTAACTGACTTCTATGTTCTGGTAGATTTATTTATTTATTTAGTACCTTATAAAGATAATATTTATTATTTTATAGGATAAATGTCAATATTAAGTTATATGTTAGCACAGCAAGATAATACCCAGACCTATTCTGTGTTCCGTATATTATATTTCATTCTGTGAGAATTTCACGGACGTAGGCCACGTTTTCATGAATAACATGTAAGTTTAGGCCAAATGTATAAATGGTATTGTGAGTTGTAAGCGATGAACGTATTAATAATAAAAACCCATAGTTTGTACAGCGTTTTAAAAATATATAAATTGTATAAAGGTAAGTATACACTAGAGTATTTAACGCTCTAACCCGGTGTGAGCGATATTAACGCCTTATTTTGCGTTTCGACGAGATGTTACGATCACAATAAATGGAATGGAATGGAGAGGAATCAATATTAACAATGACAATGCTTGTGGCTTGTAATATACAAAGTGATTTTGAAATGATATACTCTATGTGGTTCTGCTGATCAAATCCTTCAACTTTTCCCATGGAACCATGTGTCGAAAAAAAAAAAGGGCCATACCAATCTGTCGGAGGCTGTCAATGAATACGGGTGGATTAGGCACACTCTGTTACTATTTAAGGGTATACCGACGATCATACGACGAGTATACGTGGTGGCCGAGTTGGTTAGACCTTGGACTTAAAGACACTAAGGTCCCTGGTTCGAATCCCGGTGTGTACCAATGAGTTTTTAATTAAAAAAAATATGTACGTTTGACAACACCACTATAGTGCCTTGGAGACCACGTTAAGCTGTCGGTCCCGGTTTCACTATACCAACTTGTGAAACTGTTTATAGATGGGTTATTGAGTCTATTTAAAACATCGCGACGAGCTAGCCACTTGTTCGGTGTAGACTCATACCATCAGCTACGACGAGGTGGGATTAAAACCTCTCCGCTGGGTACCCTGGGGCCGTCTAGACGGTCTCGGGCGCCGTAAGGCACCCGTGAAGATATATATATATATATATATATACCGACGATCAATAACCTTGAAAGTTATTCGCTTACATGATATTGAGATATATGTATTGCTAGCAGTCAACTAATTGTTGTATTAATAAAAATCCGTACAGCCTCCGTAGACTAGTGGTTGCGCCTTTGGCGTTGTATCCGGACGTCGTGGGTTCGATTCCCACCCATGGCAAAAAAAAATATAGTACGTTTTTTCTGTAAATTTTGTCATGGTCTGGGTATTTATAAAATATAATATGTATTATATCGTTGCTTCTGGTACACATAGTACAAACCTAGAGCTTAGTTTGTGACCAGAGCAATATGTGTAATTTGTCCTACATATTATTATTATTATAAATAGTTTAACTAAGATGCCTCTTATTTTATAAGTACCTAGATTTTGTACTTATATCTGCCTAATGGTAAGCAAACCTACCAAGTCCATGTATGGCGTCGATGTGTTGTTGTTTTAACAGTAGTAACAGCTTTAGCAGTCTCCTGGAAACCGGTGAACCCACAGACTAAGATGCACAGGAAATGTATTCGCGAACTCGAACGTCAAAAAATATCTAAGTGTAGTTTTCAGTGATAATAAAGTTATTTTTTTAAAAGAACATGAAGGTGCAGATTTTATTCCCTCGATCCTAATTACCTATATACAATAATTTATTTATAAAAAATATATTACGTTTTGAAATGACAAGTAATATTTTTTAAAAGCGGCCCCAGCCTAGTGGTTAAGTCACTGCGCAACTGATAACAAGGTTAAGCAGATGACAACAAAGCCGGCCTGGGATGGGTGACCGCTTTATACAACGAGGCTATTTCATCATAAACACCGCAACAAGCTCGCCACTTGTTAGATGTTGCCTCCGAATACCATCGGCGAAATGAGGATGGGTTAATCCCTCCGCTGGGACCCTGAGGCCGTTTAAATGGTTCTCGGGAGCCAAATTGGCACCCGTGATGGTATGTATGTATGTGTAAGTAATATTTTTTGAATATTAAGTTAATAGATATTTTTTTATTATTATTGTTTTTACCGAACTTGCTCCTCTAAAAAAAATATACATCTGACTTTGTATCTACCTGGTGGTGAGCGACCTACAAAGTCCATGAATGGGGTCAATCAATAATTGTTCTTAAACAATATTGATCGCTCTCACTATGCCGGCTAAATTATGCAATTACGAAATGGAGGGCGACAATGAAGAATTGCATTACGAGTATATTTTAATATACTGTATGCCTTATCGTCAATTCAACTACTTATTTCGTAACCGCACCCTAAAAGGAGACTACCACCTCGATAATAAATCGATGCAGTAGTCTCCTGAAAACCGGCGAACCCACAGACTAAAACCGAAACAAGTCTAGGTCACTAGACGGTTTTTGCATTTGTATAAGCGGTGGTAACGAGACCGGTCGGTCGGCCTAACAAAGTTATAGATACCTTCCTCCAAAATAAATAAATAAAGAGACTATCTAATTAGGATCGAGTAAGTAATATTAAGACCACGTTCTATTTTTCTTTAAAAAAAACTTTAATATCACTGAAAACAACATTTAGACGATTTTAGGCGTTCGAGATCGCGAATCCATTTCCTGGCTTCTTAAGCCGATACATGTCACTTGGCGGCTTTTCCATCTAAATGGCAAATAGAACATTGAATGTTATCATTGAAGGCAATGTCACGTATAAAGTCAAAAAAATCTTAATTTGACACACTACGTATTCCCACAACCAATTTACCATAGACAACAGTATAACTTAAACTATTAATAAATAAATAATAATATAATGATTTATTATTAAATTCAATTGATATAAAAAATAAAATAATTAAATTAATGAATACAATTCCTTAAATTTCTTCTGGAGCCGCGAAGGTGCCGAGAACTGCAGCCGCATTGCCTCTTTTAATTTCTAGCCCTATGTGTTGGAAAAAGTACGTCGGTTACCTGATTTCTCTATTAATATGTCACTTATTATATTTTATATTATACATATCAGTGAATTTTTCTTTTGCAGGTTAGAAAATATATTATTTTTTTATTTTTATTATTTATCTTCACACCAGGTCCCTTACGGGGTAGGCAGAGACAACCGAGCGCCACTTGTCTCTATCCCTACATACTCCTTTCGCCTCTTCCACAGTCATAACTCTTCTCATACATGCACGCCGATTTCGGAGACTTTTAATTGCACCGTCTTTTAAAACCTTTCCAATTTAGTCATGGTACGTGTGTCTTGGTCTCCCTCGGCCACGTCTACCCTTCACCTCGCTTTTATATATCTGGTTCGTCAGTCTTTCATCACTCATTCTTACTATATGCCCAAACCAGCGGAGCATACCTTTTCTCATTTTCATACCTATACTTTCTTTCAGTCCCACTCGTTCTCGAATTACGTCATTGCGGATTCGGTCTGTTATTTTAACACCGCACATTCGTCGCAATGAGCGCATTTCTACTGCATTTATTTTGCTTTCATCTTTATCCTACCCATGTCTGGCTTCCATACAATAGTGTTAGAAAATAAAAACAAGAAAAGCATACATTAATTGATATAGGTAGGTATACCCTTAAATGATTGTAAATGAAATTAAATATGACAACAAAATATAAATGTATAAGGAAATAATTTAAGCAAGACTAATGGTTATGATCTGAATAATATTCAAATAATATTTACCTTTTCAAACAGAATTCAGTCGAGTTGAGAATTACAAGATATTGTTTTCCTACTCCTCAAATTATGCTAAATTAATCTGTATTTCTGTGGGGCTGTAAGGCTTTTATATGATTTTTTTTTATTTAAAACCATAAGTATATTGAACCAGTTTCTATTAGATAACAGAGTAGATCTCTCAGAATAGATTTAATTTTTATTTAATTTCCGATGACACACTCACACACTCACGCACACATGCACACAAACGCACACGCACACACCACAGACATAAACACTTTTACCTCTGCACAAATCAGTACCTGTAAAGATATAAGAAATCCTAAACGGGCCAAAGTTTTGTTTTGCTTTCGTTTTCAGTTTTATATAATTTTTTATTTAATAATATTTATATTGTAAGATGAAGACTGTTTTTTTTGTATTGTTATTTTGTAATGTGCTGTGGATTTTTGTTTGATTAAATAAATAAAAATAAATAAGATCGTTTAAGGTGAAATTTTAAATCTATACTAATATTATAAAGTTGAAGAGTTTGTTTGTTTGAACGCGCTAATCTCAGGAACTACTGGTTCAAATTGAAAAAATATAATATTTAGTGTTGGATAGCCCATTTATCGAAGAATGCTATATAGGCTACATAACATCAGCAGGGTGATTACGCGCACCAAAGTTAACTCGCACGCTGATCGCTATGACGCGTTTTCTAAGATTTTTTTAAGCCGCTTTTAAGGCTTAACTACTTCATTATGACGTCAAAATGATCGGCGTGCGAGCGAACTTAGGACGCGTAATCACCCCTCAGGCTACGACCAATAGGAGCGGAGTAACAATGAAAAATATTCCTTTTGAGAGCGTACGCTGCGTAAACGGTTAAAGTTACGCGAAGTTGCGCTGATCAGCTAGTAAATGATAAACTTAGGAAAATAAAATTATGTATTAAAATAAAACTTTATATTATATATAATATCTATATAATTAATATGTTGAACAATAAAATTTACACAAAGGAGTATGGTCATTCTGAGGCTCTACCATGGGCTTGCGCATTGCAGAAACGTAAAATATTCATTTACGTATACTTGAGCAATAACCAATAGGATCGCTTTATTTTTGGTAACAGGATTGAATAAAGCGATCCTATTGGTTGTTACTCTCGTATACGTAAATAAATACGTTACGTTTCTACAATGCGCAAACCCATGGTAGAGCCTCTGGACCCAACCGTAAAAGCTTAGCGTTCACAAACAACGATATGCTTACTTAATAATAGATAATTTAGGCATTATTTTCCAGTATTCAAAATAATTTTAGAAGTTGGAAAAAAAAAGTTAACTGATTCTTCTGCCTTTTCTGTATATTTGTCCACATTATGCAGAAAAAAAATGCTTTATACACTAAAAGACATTATTTTTGCTTATCTGGATTGAGTTTTAGCAAAATAAAGATAGATTTTACATTATTTTGAAAGAAAAAGAAAAGGCCTTATAGTGTTGAATGCCATTTATCGCATGAACAGATTAAAAATAAAATAAAAATATAGCGACGTAGGCAAATTATTTTAACATAGCACAGGATACAAGTCCATCGGCCAACGATATAATATCATCCACAGATTATATATATATTTTTTTGTTTGGTTTTATCAAATATATAGAAGGCAAAGGTCTCTATGAACCATACAGTCCAGGTCAGATTATATAATATTATTCTGTCAATGCTGCAGCACAAGGAAACACTACTAATAATATTGCGGATTAATAATTCGCGGGCCGAAATTGTTCGCTATACTAACCTAATAACTAGTCATAACATAACCTTAAATTGAAATTCAAATGAGAATAACTTTGTTCTCTCAACTTCTCGAACTTCTGTAATTAACAATTTTATTATATGTATTTTCCTCTATCGAACTGGATAAGTTTTAATTGTGAACGCGGCTTCTAAGCCTGGGTCTGAAAATACATGGGCTATGACCGTTCTTCTTTCTCCGGTCACAAACTAAGTACCAGAAACATCGATACTAATACTTATTATATTTTATAAACACCTAAACCATGACAAACTGTACAGAGAAACGTATTAATATGTTTTTGCCATGGATGGGAATCGAATCCACGAATATAAACAACTTTCACAATATAACCAACCCAATCTGAAACAAAAATAAAAGCATTTTGAGTAGACTGAAACCGCTGGTTTTTATTTTCTTTGACAGAGTTTAGTCCGTGTTAAATATGTTTATATTCATAAGTAGAATGCAAACAAAAATGAATATGCGTAAAAGAGGCAAAACCTATCGTAACTAAAGTGTCTTCAAGGCCTCAATATATTTTTATGAATAGGGCCACTAATGTTTATGAATAGGGCCACTAATGTTTATGAATAGGGCCACTAATGTTTATGAATAGGGCCACTAATGTTTATGAATAGGGCCACTAATGTTTAGCAAAATTTGTCTTTGGTTAGAAAACTTGAATTAGTTTAAAAACATCATTTTTTTAGATAGATTTAATTAAAAACTAAGAAAAAATAACTAAGAAAATTATTTTTAACTTTCTGAAAATTAATTTTATATTACTATAACAAGTATCGTACATTGACCTTAAGATGTACATCGACCTTAAAGTAGGTCTAAAGGGAAAGCCTTTGCCCTTAGGTGAAAGACATCCTGACTCAGTTTTCATAATCCTCTGTGGAATTTCAATTTCTTGCCTTTATTTGGACTAAGTGGATTTTATTTCTCTAACTGTTAGAAGAGAGTTTTTTTGGGTATATTTTTATTTAAATATATTTTATATGTTTATCGATCTAAATATGCCATCACAGGTGCCTAAGAACCGTTTGAACGGCCTCAAGTTACCCAGTGGACGTTTTAACCCGTCTTCATTTCGCGGATGGTATTCGGAGGCAACACCTAACAAGTGGCGAGCTTGTTACGGTGTTTTAAGATGAGAAAGCCTCGTTGTATAAAGCAATCACCCATCCCAGGTCCGCCCTTGTTGTCATCTGCTTAACCTTGTTATCAGTTGGGCAGTGACTTTACCACTAGGCTGGGGCCGCTTTTCTTCTAAACATGTTTAACAAAATTATTACAAATAGTAAAAAAATAATCAAGATTTAGTAAATGTCACATTTATAAGTTAGTTTTAATAAATACATTTATATTTAGACGCCCTGCTTTTTAAAATAGTAATTTAACGTCTGGATGAAGGTCTTTAGTGCCAATATTTTTTATATGTATGTATGTATGTATCATCACGGGTGCCTTACGGCGCCCGAGACCGCCTAGACGGCCCCAGGGTACCCAGCGGAGGGGTTTGAATCCCACCTCGTCGTAGCCGATGGTATGAGTCTACACCGAACAAGTGGCTAGCTCGTCGCGATGTTTTGAATAGACTCAATAACCCATCTATAAACAGTTTCACAAGTTGGTATAGTGAAACCGGGACCGACAGCTTAACGTGCTCTCCGAGGCACTATAGTGGTGTTGTCAAACAAATGTACATATTTTTTTTATTAAAAACTCAATGGTACACACCGGGATTCGAACCAGGGACCTAAGTGTTTTAAGTCCAAGGTCTAACCAACTCGGCCACCACGTATATTACTTAAATAAAATAGTTAAATCCCAAAACAAAATAATATCATATGAACGTCTATAGGTATGGTTAAAATAACTCCAATAATAGTACTGCCGCGGTCTATAATGACTACTTTAGATATATAATAGAAAATATTAATTTATAGAAAAAAAAGCGGCCCCAGCCTAGTGATTAAGTCACTACGCAACTGATAACAAGGTTAAGCAGATGACAACAAGGCCTGCCTGGGATGGGTGACCGCTTTATACAACGAGGCTATTTCGTCATTAACACCGCAACAAGCTCGCCACTTGTTAGGTATTGCCTCCGAATACCATCGGCAAAATGAGGATGGGTTTATCCCTCTGCTGGGTACCCTGAGGCCGTCTAAACGGTTCTCGGGAGCCAAATAGGCGCAAGTAATGGTTTTAAAAAAAATAAATAATAATAATAATTTTCTGAAATATAATTTTTGTAATTTTTTTTTTTTTTTTTTAAATGCCCGATAAACTAATTATCGTATAAACGCCTATATGCTTAAAATTACTCTAATAAATACATAATATGCGAAGACAATAATCTTGTCACAAAATATTACGAATATACTAAAATCACGTACAAACTCATGACTTCGCTACTCTAAAGGTAATTAATTACTTTTAGAGTTGTCGCAGAGTAATGTTTGTACATATTAAGTATTATTTTATAAGTTTTTATGGTCTATTAAAGGAAAAAGATACTTGTTTCATTATTTTCATCATAGAACACAATATAAAAAAATTGCCACTGTGACAAAAAACACCTAGTAAAGGTCATTTAAGTATGAAAAATTTACCCACGACCTACAGAAATTTATTGATGTGGGATGTTTCGACATATATACGAATATATGGGTCGCATTACCAGAAATAATGGGAATCAGACAGAAAATGAAATTCTGTATCTTAGAAAAATAAAATACTGAGGTTTATTTCAACTTGATTAATATCTACAGGTGCAATGGTACTACGAGTATCTCACTTAGTACAAAAAATATATCCAGAATCTACAGAAATAAAAATAGTGTAGAGAATTTCGATAATTGTTCATGATGGTTTGTAAAAAAAAAGATTTGTTTAATGTGCGAGAGAGATAGCATTATATATGCCGCCAGACCGAGTACTCATACGCATGGTGTTTTTTAATACAATTCCTTCATTTAAATTCTATTTTATTCTTTGCAATAAATATCTTCAACTTTTAAATCACTTGTAATATTTTATTCCCATTGTTTTCAAAAAAAAAAACTTAAAATGGAAAGTGGGATATACCTTATTAATTTAAAAGTAATTTTGTTTCTGTAGGCAAACCTTCACAAATTGGGTCGGATAGTGCCCAATGACCTTTTCCATTAAATTTTAATATTTTTTAAGTTTTGTATGATAGATGATATTAAAGAAAAAAAATACTTGTTTCATTATTTTCATCATAGAACACAATATAAAAAATTGCCACTGTGACAAAAAACACCTAGTAAATTTTACATTTCATTTTTATATGTGTCTAACAAAAATACCGGGTGAGTTGTAAACATGCTTTAGTAACTGTATATAATATAATCTGTGACACAAGTGACCTAGTCATGTTTCGGGTTTAGTTTGCGGGTTTACCGGCTTTCAGAAACGGTATCGAAACAGGCAGTTAATTTGACGATAAAGCGAGGATATTAAAATATAATGTATAATCGTCTTTGTCGCCGTGTATTAATCGACCTCATTCATGGACTTTGCATATCTGCTTACCATCAGGTAGTAAACCGCCACCGTAGACTAGTAGCGCCTTTGGTGTTGTATGCGGAAGTCGTGGTTTCGATTCTCACCCATGGTACAGTTTGTCATCGCCTGGATATTTATAAAAAAAATATGATGTATTAATTTCGTTGCTTTTAAAAAACAGTTTATTAAAAAAAAAAACTATATGATGATCCTACAAAATCCATCAATAACATCCATCACTAAATTATGGGGTTACGAAATGGGCGGCGACAAAGATGAACATGCATTAATACGAGTAGCCTAGCTCTGCCTTAAATTATCATCAAATCAAACCGCCCGTTTCGTAATCGCACCCTAAAAGGAGACTACCACCTCGAATATGCGTGGTGGCCGAGTTGGTTAGACCTTGCACTTAAAAACACTTAGGTTCCTGGTTCGAATCCCGGTGTGTACCAATGAGTTTTTAATAAAAAAAAAAAGTACTTTTTTTTACAACACCACTATAGTGCCTCGGAAAGCACGTTAAGCTGTCGGTTTCACTATACCAACTTGTGAAACTGTTTATAAATGGGTTATTGAATCTATTCGAAACATCGCGGAGACTTATACCATCGGTTACGACGAGGAGGGATTAAAAAACCCTCCGCTGGGTACCCTGGGGCCGTCTAGGCGGTCTCGGGCGCCGCAAGGCACCCGTGATGATATGTATGTATGTATGTAGATCAATCGACGGTTTTTGCATCTTTATGAATAATTAAAAATACAGAATTTAATATCAGTAGTTTAACTGCAATTATAATAATAATATTAATAACATGTAGGACAATTTACACATATTGCTATTATAATAAATGTATTTAACGCTATAATACACATATTGCTATAATTTTTTTTTTTTTCATAGGTCGTTCAATAAGATACATAAAATAAAACACAATATAATTATAATACTTTTGCTATATTTCGCCTTATTAGGGCGTCTTCAGGCAACAATATTTACAAAATAATCATGGTACATTATGACATATATACAATTTTTTTTTTTTTGTATATGTGTCATAATGTACCATGATTATTTTGTAAATATTGTTGCCTAAAGACGCCCTAATAAGGCGAAATATAGCAAAAGTATTATAATTATATTGTGTTTTATTTATGTATCTTATTGAACGACCTATGAAAAATAATTAAGCAGCTACTGCAAATGAAAATATATAATTTAAATATTATAATAATAAATGTATTTAACGCTAAAATACAAACATCAAAAGACAATCATAACGTAGTTTCTCACAAACATTATATATTAATATAATATCCAGAGTTGATTAACCTCAGAATGAATGAAAACTATGATAGCTGGGATTTCTATTAAATTTACGTTTGAAATTTAAATTATTTTAGTAAATTGTTTAAAATTTAGTACTCTTAAATATAAAAAAAATATTAATAATAGTAATATGTAGGACAATTTACACATATTGCTCTGGTCAAACTAAGTTCTAGGCTTGTACTATGTGTACCATAAGCAACGATATAATACATATTATATTTTATTAACACCCAGACATGACAGACTGTACAGAAAAACGTACTAATATTTTTTTTGTCATGGGTGTTTTGTCATAATTAACAGGATATAACTTATATTTCAATACTTATAGTTTAAGCAACGACTTGTCGTTTTTAACGGTTGCAAACTCGGAATAAGGCCTCTGTATTAGACGTTCCAATAAACCAAGTGTACCTACATAAACCTGTGTTTTCTTCCTGTCCTATTGATATTAAACTTAAGTGATAATACCAATTTGTTACCAGGTTTGAGTTAAACCTTTTTTAGCGATACATTTTAAAATAGAGCAGTAAAGTTAAGTGTAATAATAATATGTAGGACAATTTTATACATATTGCTCTGGTCACAAAATAAGCTCTAGGCTTGTACTATGTGTACCAGAAACAACGATATAATACATATTATATTTATAAACACCCAGACCATGACAAACTGTACAGAACAGAAAGACGTACTAATTTTGTTTTGCTGTGGGTGGGAATCGAACCCACGACCTACGGATACAACGCCAAAGGTCTAAGGAGGTCTAAAGATTTTTACAAGTTTAAGACGGCCAAGACGGCCTCAGGGTTCCAAGCGTAGGGGTCCTAGTCGCCAATGGTATTCCAGTGGTCGGACACTTACCATAGTCAAGACAGATTTTTTTTAATTTATTTGATTGCATGCACAGAGTCGTAGTACTCTATTTTATCTGTGCACAGAGTGTGCTCACAGACTATAGGTTGTTTATTTGTGTTTTTCCTTCGTTTTTTTTTGTTATATTTTAAATAACGCGGGCTACGACTTAAATCTACCTTATAATACGTGTGACCCCGTTCGTGAAAAAAATCGGAAAATGGCGCTCGTATTTTTTGTTTTCGTAATTCAACTTTTTATTTAGTGTTAAAAATTAAGTAGAATTATAGTTATTTTTGTTAATTAACCCTAAAATATAATAGTTTTTCTGTTATGGAAAATTTTAGTGTTCATTTGAAGTGAAAGTGCGTAAAAGTGAGAATAGTGTATTTTGATGAAAATTTTTCTTTGTCATTTTGGTAAGTAAATGCATTTAACATTCTACTTTCCTTTGTTAACTGACTTTGCCCGTCATAATTTGTACAAAAAATCCATGATTTAATAGCATTCGTAATTCAATACCAAAAAACTCCCAATTTTAGCTCCCTCTCCAGTCTCACAAATTTACTTTTTTTGCTTAAAAAATAATGTAAATTTTACACATTATTATGCGATATTGGGGTCATTAAAATTATTTAATGTTTTTTTTTTTGACGGGAGCCTTCAAAGCGACGACATCGGAAAAATTTTCAATTTCAATTTATTAACATTTAATTATTATTTATGCTTTAAAAAGGATTAATTTGGTTAGATTGTTCTGTTTTAAAACTTATTTTCATTTATTTGCATTTAGTTTTAGCAGTATTATATCACTTAGAATTCTTCTAGATTTTTTCATGTAATATAGTCATTTGTTATTTTAGCTTCATTGTAATAAAATTATTTTCATTAATAGTTTTTCACAATCATAAAAAATGAGTATAAATTTTCTTCCTCCTAAACCGCCTGACATAGGATTATCGCCACCACAGTCTCCAGTTCCTCCACTATCCCCAGCGGCTTATATTACCGTGAATGAAGATGATTCTTCTAGTTCGTTTATGGATACATCATCAGTAAAATCTATTAAAAAAAATAAAAGAAAGCATGGTAGTAAGAGACACAAGTCCGATTGCAGAAACTCATTTATTCCTTTAGGTCAAGTATCTAATTCGGCTTCATTAAATAATTTATCGCCCGTTACACCAATTTCACAGATTCCTCAATCAATTCCTCCGATTATCTCTTCTGACACACCACCGGTTGTACAATATTTTTATAGTGAGAATGACAAAGGTCCGTTTGTTGTTCATGTACAAAGAAAAGTTATATTAACTGAAAATGATAAAGGCACTATTTTAAATCCAATAATATTTGGTAAATTTATCCACAAAAATAGCTTCCGAGGCATCGTCCCCGGTAGTATAATTAGAATTGGCCGAAATAGAATAAAAATATCTTTTAGTTTTTTTAAGGATGCAAATAATTTTGTAAATAATCTTGTATTGTCCGATAATGGGTATAATGCATTCATTCCCTCATTTTGTGTAACCAAAATGGGCGTAATTAGGGTGCCTACGGATGTTAATGATGATGACATAATATCAGACACAGTTATTCCCAATAACCCGATCAAAATTTTAAAAATAAGAAGATTGAACTATAAGGTCACTGTTAATGATTTAGTTACATGGAAGCCTTCACATTCTGTGGTGGTAACATTTGAAGGTCAAACATTACCAGAGTTTGTCTATTTATATTATAATAAAATTAATGTTGAAAATTATAAATATCCGACAATTCAATGTTATTCTTGCTGTAGATTTGGGCACATGAAAAGCAATTGCAGGTCTAAACCGCGTTGTTTTAAGTGTGGCCAAGGGCATTATGGTGACTCTTGTGGAATTGATGAAGCAGAAGCTTGTTGCCTGATGTGTTCCGGTATTCACTTTGCCACTAATAGAAAGTGCCCAGAGCATAGCAGGCAGCAAAATATTAAATCTTTGATGTCTCAACAATCAATCTCCTACATGGAGGCTAACAAACTTGAACCTAGAATTTTGAATAAATCTTCTAAAATAAGGAATATGATGTAAATTTTAACAAAAACCTTATAAAGGAATTTATGATACCATCTCCTGAAAATGGTTGTGCTTTATTAAAAAACAATGCTGATGACAGCATTAATAATAAATCTGATTCGTTAAAATCTATTTTATCTTTACTTGTTGAACTTTACAAAAACAATAACTTACCGGACAACGCAGACAATATTATAATAAACTTTTGCTCATCTTTAAAAAATGGCTTGCTCAGCAACAAAAATAATACAGTGGAATTGCCAAAGCCTTCGCAATAAGAAGGCTGATTTAATATATTTGTGTAATAAATATTGCCCTTCTATATTGGCTGTTTCTGAGACTTGGCTGAAGCCTCTTTCCCCATTTGGTTTAAGAGGCTTCACCTGTGTCCGGGATGACAGGCAAGATGGAAGGGCAGGATCTGCTCTTTTTATTTCTAATTCTATCCCCTTCTCTCCTCTTTCTCTTCCTGTACATAATGAAAATATTAATGTTGTAGGTTGTAGTGTAAATAGTATTAGCATAGTTTCTTTGTATATAAGCTCTCCAGATCATCAATCCCTAACATTTCTAAAACATTTATTTGAATTTTTACATCCTCCCTTTATAATTTTGGGCGACTTTAATTATCACCATTCTCTTTGGGCTTCGGCTTTCTGCGATAGCTTTGGGAATAAATTGGTGCAATATTTTGATGATTATAGTTTAGTTTTGTTGAATGATGGTAGTCCTACACGACTAACATCACCAATCCAAAATGTCAGTGCAGTAGAGTTAACAATTTGCTCCAGTGACATAGCAAGCCTCTTCTCCTGGAATATTGAGTCCCTTTCTTACGGCAGCGATCACTATCCCATTATAATAAACTCTCCTATTCAAAATTCTAATAGTGTATTACCTCCTCTTCTGAAATATAAAATTAAATCAGTTACACCTGAGGGTTGGAACAATTTTGGAAATTTACTAAATGATAAAATTAAGGTCTTACCTGAAGTTTCAAGTCATAATTTCATTACTTGCTATAATGAATTCATATCAAATATGATTATGGTAGCAAATGATTATTTTAAAATAAAAAAATCAACAAATAAACATTCCCCTCCACCATGGTGGGACGAGGAATGCACAGAATACATTAAAAAAAGAAAATTAGCTGAGAATAATTATAAACAGAATATGACTATAGAAAACTTTATTGAATTTAAACATACTTTAGCTAAAAGTAAAAGGATTTTCAAAAAAAAAAAATTTAATAGTTGGCGTAAATTCTGTTGTTCATTATCTCCTGAGACACCATCCTCTCAGGTCTGGCAAAACATTAGGAACTTTAGGTCATCACAAAATTCAAACAATATGTATACGTCTATTTATTCTTCCTGGACTAATTCCTTTTTTCACAAAATTGCACCAGATTATGTTCCATGCTTAAGCGAAAGCTGTCCTTCTACTATTTCATTATCATCCAATCATCGTCATTTTGATTCTCCTTTTTCATTAAATGAATTTAGAATCATTTTATCTTCCGTTAAGGATTCTGCTCCAGGTGTAGATGGAATTCCTTACTCTTTTTTTGTAAATTCATGGGACTTAACTTTGGAATATATTCTAAAAATATTTAACTTCATTTTCTCTTCTGGAAAAATTCCTGCGTATTGGAAAACTCAGCTGATTATTCCAATTCTGAAACCCGGCAAAGATCCTTCGTCATATTTATCATATAGGCCCATTGCTTTATCTTCGGTTATTTCTAAATTGTTTGAACACCTTATAAAAAATAGATTGGAGTATTTTATAGAAAGTAACCAAATTTTAAGTCAATACCAATTAGGGTTCCGAAAAGCTAAAAGTACCATAGACAACCTTGGTATTTTTTTTACTGACATCCGCCTTGCATTTTCAAGGAATGAATCCCTCTGTGCAGTTTTTTTGGATATAGAATCTGCATATGATAATGTCCTACTTAATATTTTGTATGAAAAATTAATCAAAATTGGTATTAGTTTAAAGTTGGCATCAATTATTTGCTCTTTATTTAGCGAGAGAAATGTAAAGCTAAGAGTTCTTAATCAACCGGATATTGCTGTAAGAACAATTTGGAAAGGTTTACCGCAAGGATCCGTTTTAAGTCCAATTTTATTTAATTTATATACATATGATTTGGGATCTCAAGTTAATTCTTGGGTTCGCTTTTTACAATATGCAGATGACGTAGTTTTGTATATAAATTCCAAAAATATAAAAAAATGTGAAGATAATTTAAATAATTCATTGTGCCACCTAGATAATTGGTTATCAAATCTTGGTTTGTCATTATCTCCTACTAAATCAAATGTTGTTGTTTTTAGCCGTAAGAGAATTAATCCAGTTGTAGATATCAAAATTAATGATGTGTTATTAAATGTTAAGCCGTGTGTTAAATTTCTTGGAGTATTTTTAGATTCGAAATTAAATGGGGTTAATCATATAAATCACATAGTTAATAAGTGTGAAAAGAATTTAAATATAATGAGGGTTCTATCAGGTACTTGGTGGGGTTCTCATCCTTTTTCTCAGCGTATCCTGTATAATGCCATAATAAGAAGTCATTTTGATTATGCATCTTTCTTATTAGAACCATGTAGCAAGATTGCTTTAAAAAAAATGGACAGTATTCAGTCGAAGGCATTACGCATTATTATAGGGGCTATGAAGTCTTCACCTATTAATGCGTTGCAAGTTGAATGTGCTGATCCTCCATTGAAAAAGAGGCGTCAGTATCTTTGTGATAAGTATTTTTTTAAGTCTATTCAGTTCAATAATCATCCACTGTTTCCTAAAATTAAATTATTGTCAGAGTATATCTTCAAAAATAGTTCTACTAAAAGGTTTTGGAAAAATAAAAAGGTTTTGCCTAGATTAGTTTATTCCTTTTCTAAATTAAAAAATATTAAAACGCCATATGTTTCAAATTCATCATTGCCTGTTTTCATGAATTCCTATGAGTCACTCATTTATGAGCCAAGAATAATTTTGGACTTGGGTATAGATAAACAAGATAAAATAAATTCCAATAATAAATTTAATAATATTCTTAAATCAAATTGGCCTAAAGATGATTATTTTTTCACTGATGCTTCTAAATTATCACCTCAGGGTAGTGTGGGTTGGTCCATTTTCCATCAAAATTCTAATATGTCGCTCATGTTTAAAAGTCCGAATCAGTCATCAGTTTTTACTGGTGAATGTTTAGCTATAAAACACTGTATCAAGTTTATTCTTGAAAACGAAATTACTCCTAGTTTAATTTTTTCCGATTCTCTTAGTTCTTTACATTCTGTTTTAAGTAATCCGTTTTCTTCAAAAAATCGTTCTGAAATAATTTTTGAAATCAAAGATCTTTTACATCAATGTCACCTGAATCATTTAATAGTGACTTTAGTTTATATTCCAAGTCATTGTGCTATACTTGGTAATGAAACGGCTGATCATTTGGCCAAACAAGCAGTCGTTCAAGGTAAATTAAATGATTTTAAAAATTATAGTTATGATCTGGTTGCTCAGGCTAAAATGTATTTACAAAAGTCTTGGAATAATTATTGGGAGAATTCTGCTAAATTAAAAGGTTCGCATTTATTTTCCTTGCAGTCGGATGTGTCCTTAAGACCATGGTTTTCAAAATATAAAAAATTTAATAAGTCATCAACTTCTACTTTAGCCCGACTGAGAATCGGTCATTGTTGTTTGCCTACTCATTTGTATAGATTAAAAATTATAAATAGTAATTTATGTGAGTGTGGTGGTGGTATAGGAGATGTAGATCATTTGTTTTTCAATTGTAATAACTATTCTCCATCTTTGTATTCGTATTTACCAATGTATAATATTCCTTTACCTTCAAAAATGAGTCTTTTATTACACATATCATCAATTGAAATTCTATCTCTCATCTGTAAATACATTAATCATAATAATATTAAACTTTAGTTTTATAGAATTTAAATTACGTTTAGTTTTTGTTGATTTTTTCCTTTTTATTTTATTATTTTAATATGAATTAATAATTTTATTTTTATGAATCCGATGTTAAGTTTTGTTAGTGTATCCTTGTCTATGGACTTTCGTCACCATAAGTCCATCGAATTTTGTGGAGTATCGTTACACATTGCTCCACTGTGTCTTTATTATTTGTTTGTGGCAATATTGTCGCTCTAAAAGTGACAGAAGACCAGAAATCAAAATTGAATTGAATTTATTTAATAAGGGGAAGATGAAAGGGTTTTTTTTTTTCACCACTGTGGTATAAAAACCATAATATTTTTAATGTATATATACTCTTTAAATAAAATGAATGCCAAGTGTTTCAATAATTTCCTAAATTTCAATAGGGGAATGAAATTTTTATTTTATTGAATAATGAAATTAGTATAGGTACATTTTGTACAATAATTTAATAGACATATATTTTAATATTTGGTGATATTCTATTAGGGAAAGGTGTGGTAGAGCAAAAATAGGTTTTGGTTTATTTTAACAGGAACAATAACAATTTGTATTTTTTGAAATTCTAATAGGTTAGGTGGGGGACAGGAAATAATTAAACTATGTACTGTTTTTGTACAAATGATAAGACGGGAAAAGCCTTTTCAACAAAAGGTTAATGATTTTTTTTTACATAGAATTTAAAAAAATAAGAAATAGAATTTTAAATAGGCTATACAAAAATAAACATTCATTTTAATAATTAATAACTGTTTGTGTTAGTACACTTAATGTTAAAATTTTTGTTGAATAAATATTAGTTCTGAGGGTTAAAAACATATTTTAAACCCGGGGGGGGGGGGCGGGAGGTTTTCCTTACAGGCAGCATCTCTGAATCTACCTAAGAGTAAAGGCCTGCAAAGTCCATGACATGACCAAAATACTGTTTTTGTCTGCCATATTGTCTACCCTTGTAACTTTTTTTAATGAAAGATATTAAATATTTTTGTAATTAATTATATTATATACATGCTATGTAACTCTGTATTTAGGTAATGTAGTGTTAAACAGGCTTAGAAAGTCCTTGAATGGTATGACCAAAATGTCTGTCTGCATACTCTGCATATTGAATTAATAGTAATTTATTGAAAGAGTCATTAAAATATGTAACTTTTTTTCAGGACCAACCTCTTCGGGCCCACTATATAAATACCATCATGGGTGCCTATTTGGCTCCTGAGAACCGGCCTTAGGGTACCCAGCGGAAGGATTAACCTGTCCTCATTTCGCCGATGGTATTCGAAGGCAACACCTAACAAGTGGCGAGTTTGTTGCGGTGTTTATGATCAAATAGCCTTGTTGTATAAAGCGGTCTCCCATCCCAGGGCGGCCTTGTTGTGGTCTGCTTAACCTTGTTATCAGTTGCAGCGCAGTGACTTAACCACACGGCTGGGGCCGCTTTTTAATGTGGATTTAAATGGTATGTTTTCTTTTTTTTATCTATATGTATATTATACTGTTTTTGTTCAAATATTACATAGGTGAAGGCTTATTAATATATCTGAATATCCATACAACTCTTCTGTCTGTGTATGTCACTGAACTCCTAATCGGTTGGACTGATTTTAATGATTTTTTTGTGCGTTTATGTGAATTTAAGATTTGCAGTACAATCTGATAGATTTTTTAAATTAATTAACTTTGATATTGATTTTTTAATGGTTTAAGGCCGTTTGGCATTATCTGACAGCTTAACCTTCAGGACAATAATTAAAAAAAGCTGATTGCAAAATAAAATTAATATTTATATTTTTACACATACATTTATAATATACTAAATTATAATAATTAATTAATTTAAAATAAAACAGTTTAATAAATGACTACTTTAAGGATGTATATTCAAAAAGTTTACTACTTTGTAAGTATTACTACTTTGTATGGAGTTTTTTTTTTATTTGCGACACATGGTTCCATAGAAAGAGTTGTTCCTATTAATCAGTAGAACCTCATATTAGCCCAAAGTACATCCTTTCAAAGACACCATGAATATATATCGCTGGCCCCGGGCAATAAAGCGGTAATATCAAAAAAAAAAATTTACAGGAGAAACAAAAGAAGCTAATTTGTTTATAATTCAGCGAATAGTGGTTCAAAATAAATGATTAATATGTCAAAAGAAAGCTATTTTTTTTTATTAACAAAACGCTCATTTTTAATATTATGACTTAAATATCTAAAGAAATAATTTAAAAAAATAATAATACAAATTACAGCCCGTAACTTTTTAATTGTAACATCAACAACGACTTTATAATCACACCGACTACTGACAGTCAGAATCGTATATATATAATACGATGTAATTTTCACTTTAGATCTTGAGCGTATCAGCCGATTACCACCTTTTTCAGGGAAATTTTATAACCAAACCTTGATTGTAACATCTACAAATCGCTATTTTGGGATCATAACAATGAAACATAATTTTGTGTAACTATTGTTACAGATTGACCTTATATTATGATTTATTTTTATATATTACTGTTTTAGGCAGTTTATTGATATTAAACTTATTTTTTAAATTATGTTACTATCTAATTAATGTTTATCTAAATACTAAATCTCTGAAAGCATGATTTTACCAAAAACATATTATATTTATTATTAAGAAACCGTTTAAACCATAAGAATGTATGAAAAAGTGTATAATTAGAAATAAAACGAAAAAAAGTGTCCTATGATAGTAAAAAACGAATGAACCATACATTCTAATTACCCTATTGATAAACAGAAATGAAGTACGTATATCTATATTAGGTACAACCCTATCTAAGCTTTAGCTTTATGGACCCAACCTTCCCACGTAAATATTTTCGGTACAATAAAAAAAGCATTAAAATCACATAATTTGTATTAATTATTAAACTTTGAAAATAAATATAAAATGGACACTAAAAAATTTATTATAAAAATTAAAATAAAACAAATTGCTTATTAATTAAATGCTATTTGAGTGTTCACTTTCAATATCTATTTCTTCTACAGAGGCACCAACACAATGCAAATTATTATAAAATGTATGATAATGTTTCGGTATTGCTTCAGTTCTTTTTTTTATATTTTTTTTATGAGAGCTCAACATGTGACCTTGCATCCACCTGATGTTAAGCAGTATGCAATATCCATGAATGATAGCAACCAGCGGATGCATACAGGTGCACCGCTGGCTGCCTACATTATGCCGGCTTAAGATGCCTATTCACGCTTCGTTTAAAGGACTCTAGGTTATAAGAGGAAGGAAACACGTAAGCTGGTAGAGCATTCCACATTTTAATAGTACGGCAGATGTATGAATCGCCAAAACGTTTAGTACGAGTTGGTACATCCGCCACGGTATACATATGCATTTTGCAACCAGTGCGTGTTGTCCTGTAACGGAAAGGGGAAGGGGGAATAATGTTAAAAAGCTCTTCAGAGCACTGTCCATAGTATAGGCGGTAAAATACGCTCAAAGATGCCACATCCCTGCGAAGCTGCAACGGCTCCAAGGTTTTATTGAGCTTTTTTGTCTGCAGAGACTCATTAAATCTTCGTAAAGCGGTTGGGCAAGGCGATTGGCTCTGTGTAAAGATTTCTCAATACATCTGATACAACATCAGCCACGGGCGACTTTTTGCCTTTTCCTCTGGAAGATCTGATGTTTGGTGCAGTATTTAAAAAAAAATACTCATCGTCAAAGTTATACTTAAAGTAAAGAACATTTGGATGTGCTTGAGTAATTTTGATTTCGTGAATCTTTGGCCACATCACTTTTTCATTGGTTAGGTCTGCCCGCAACCAGTATCGTTTGCCCATTAACTCTTTTAAATCAAAGAAATTACACTGTTCCATTTCTACAACCTGAAATTATTCGCCATTGATCTTGGCATTCATGATTATGCAATACCTACATTTGATCAGGAGTATAAATCGTGTGGTTCTTCTTTGCACGTTCTATAAGAGAATGCATCGAATCTCCTTCAGACTGGCTATGGCCAGTTTCAAAATATCTATGAATTATGTTAACTCCATACTTTTGGGCAACATATAAATAAAGAGCAAAAACTATTCTATTTTTATTTTGGCCGTGCTGGCCAAAATAAAAAATAAAATTCTTGAAGCCTCTTTGGCTTTCATTTTCAATAAAGTTTAGAAGGTCAATTGCCAATTTCGTTGGCGGGGCAACATATAAATAAAAAGCAAAAATTATTATATTTTTATTCTGACCATCAGAATAAAAAATAAAATTCTTGAAGCCTCTTTGGCTTTCATTTTCAATAAAATTTAGAAGGCAGCTGCCACTTTCGTTGGCGCCCCTTTTGGCTAGACGATAATGCCAAACATAGCAGTATCCCCTTCTATTTAATGAGTTGTAAATCGTAAAATTATATATGGGATACTTTCGCTTATAATGAAAGATTCCTACTTCTGATTGAGGGATTGTCAGGACCCTTTCTAGGTCATAAAAAGCTACGATTGTAGTCGTAGGATCACTTTCTATTTTATCTTTAGTTTTAAGTTCACGGACACATTCCTTGTTTTTAATGTGCTTTGTGTAAGCTTCTTCAAGCTGCACTTTTCTTTTACTATCGGCTTGATGATACAAAGTACTATCCTTTTTAGGCTTATAAAAGGAATGATTAAATTTTGCACATATCCTTTTTAGGCTTATGAAAGGAATGATTAAATTTTGTATTAAATACAGTTACATATTGTCGTTTTGTAGCAATCTTTATGTAATTAGAATAATTTTCATTCCGGAACCATACATCATACAGCCTGTACATTTTGGAAATATTCAGTGTTTCTTTTAAATATATTTTTTTAGAATCTAAGAAAGAAATAAAATAGAAATCTTAAGCTTTATATGTGTAATAAAACTTAGTTCGGTTGTGGCCATTTTTAAAAATGGTCAATGTACTTTGTAACATCAAGCCGATAGTGAAAGAAAAGTGCAGCTTGAAGAAGCTTACGCAAAGCACATTAAAAACAATAAATGTGATTTATGATGATGATTATGACCTAGAAAAGGTCCTGACGATCCCTCAATCCTTAGGAATCTTTCATTATAAGCGAAAGTATCCCATATATAATTTTACGATTTACAACTCATTAAATGGAAGGGGATACTGCTATGTTTGGCATTATCGTCTAGCCAAAAGGGGCGCCAACGAAATTGGCAGCTGCCTTCTAAATTTTATTGAAAATGAAAGCCAAAGAGGCTTCAAGAATTTTATTTTTTATTCTGATGGTCAGAATAAAAATAGAATAATTTTTGCTTTTTATTTATATTTTGCCCCGCCAACGAAATTGGCAATTGACCTTCTAAACTTTATTGAAAATGAAAGCCAAAGAGGCTTCAAGAATTTTATTTTTTATTCTGATGGTCAGAATAAAAATAGAATAATTTTTGCTTTTTATTTATATGTTGTCCAAAAGTATGGAGTTAACATAATTCATAGATATTTTGTCACTGGCCATAGCCAGTTTGAAGGAGATTCAATGCATTCTCTTATAGAACGTGCAAAGAAGAACCACACGATTTATACTCCTGATCAAATGTATAGCATAATCATGAATGCCAAGATCAATGGCGAAAATTTTCAGGTTGTAGAAATAGAACAGTGTAATTCCTTTGATTTAAAAGAGTTAATGGGCAAACGATACTGGTTGCGGGCAGACCTAACCAATGAAAAAAGTGATGTGGCCAAAGATTCACGAAATCAAAATTACTCAAGCACATCCAAATGTTATAGTTATAGTACTTTAACGTCGCTAGGGCTACATATTTTTTACGGGAAAAAGGGGGTAATAGCTTTTACTGAATAAAATATCTTGTGATTACCTCGTATTAGGTGTGTACAGTTTATTAATGATAAATTTATGTTTTCAAAAGAGTGGTTGAAAGTTTTATTGTTCCTCTATGTTTAGAAGTGGTAAGGAAAACTAGTGTAAAGATGTTCACGAGTTTTTTGTCTTATGTTTCATAAAGTAATGAAACATTATATAATTTAGGCATAACAAAAATTTCCGTGCAATAAAGATGTTAACCTCAGTTATTATATTTAAATATTAATAAAAAAATCTGAATAAAATTGGAGTGATAGATTGATACTTGGAGAAGCCAAAAAACAAATAACATTAAAAAGGGCGTAACCGGTGGTTACCGATATATTGCCCGGGGCCAGCGATATGTGCAAGTTTTAACATTGTGTGCGTACCCGACTAGTGAAATCGCGCTCATAGGGATTATTATGCATTGATATGAAAATTAAATTTTCATATATTTTATTACAATATGTAAAATATCGACATTATACTCGTTTTCGACTAACTTTAGGGCTGTAAATTCAATTTTCATGTCGATTTTGAAATTCAAGATGGCGGCCCTGGTCAATGTGTAAAAAATCGACATTATACTTGTTTTCGACTAACTTTAGGGCTGTAAATTCAATTTTCATATCGATTTTGAAATTCAACATGGCGGCCATGGTCAATGTGCATAAAATCGACATTATACTCGTTTTCGACTAACTTTAGGGCTGTAAATTCAATTTTCAAATCAATTTTGAAATTCAAGATGGCGGCCATGGTCAATGTGTCAAAAATCGACATTATACTCGTTTTCTACTAACTTTAGGGCTATAAATTCAATTTTCATATTAATTTTGAAATTCAAGATGGTGGCCATGGTCAATGTGTCAAAAATCATCATTATACCCGTTTTCGACTAACTTTAGGGCTGTAAATTCAATTTTCATATTAATTTTGAAATTCAAGATGGCGGTCATGGTCATTGTGTCAAAAATCGACATTATACTCGTTTTCTACTAACTTTAGGGCTATAATTTCAATTTTCATATTAATTTTGAAATTCAAGATGGCGGCCATGGTCAATGTGTCAAAAATCGACATTATACTCGTTTTCTACTAACTTTAGGGCTATAAATTCAATTTTCATATTAATTTTGAAATTCAAGATGGTGGCCATGGTCAATGTGTCAAAAATCATCATTATACTCGTTTTCGACTAACTTTAGGGCTGTAAATTCAATTTTCATATTAATTTTGAAATTCAAGATGGCGGCCATGGTCAATGTGTCAAAAATCAACATTATACTCGTTTTCGACTAACTTTAGGGCTGTAAAATCAATTTTCATATCAATTTTGAAATTCAAGATGGCGGTCATGGTCAATGTGTCAAAAATCAACATTATACTCCTTCTCCACTAACTTTATGGCTGTTAATTCAATTTTCATATCAATTTTGAAATACAAGATGGCGGCCATGGTCAATGTGCATAAAATCGACATTATACTCGTTTTCGACTAACTTTAGGACTGTAAATTCAATTTTCAAATTAATTTTGAAATTCAAGATGGCGGCCCTTGTCAATGTGTCAAAAATCAACATTATACTCGTTTTAGACTAACTTTATGGCTGTAAATTAAATATAAATATACAAGTAACAAATCAAAATTCGGAGGCCGTAAGTTACTATAAGAACTATATTGAAGAGTTTCTACTGGTATCTCAAAATTATTATAATTGAGGCTTATTAGATCTAGGCATTTAAAGTTTAGATCTTTAAATGCCTAGGTATACATAGTAAACTTCTCACAAAATATGTTTTAGGTAAAATATTTGTAATGTTTTTCAAGGGGAATTAAAATGTATATGAAGCATTTTTGCGATACCAATTTAGGTGAAATTTGGTATGGAGATAGTTTAAGACCCTGCGAAGGACATAGGGATTTTTTTATATATAGCCATGGGGGTTTGGATATATACTATATCTATAGCTATATATCTATATAGCTATATATCCCTATGAAAGGTATGGAAATTACGTAATTTTTAATACAGAGATTTTTTATAATAAGACTATCTTATTTGGATCAAGTAAGTAATATTTACACCTCTACATTATTTTTTCATTAAAAAAACTTGATATAACTGAAAACAACATTTACCCGTCTTTAGACGTTCGCGATCGCGAATCCTTTTCCTGGCTTCTTAATCTGTCGGCCCCTAACAATATCAACGGGTTATTCTTAAGTCTACCAAGACTACTTATTTAGTGTAGACTCAAAGTACCATAAGTTACTTCGAAGTGGGTATAAATTCCATATAAATCTCGAGGTACCCTGAGGGTTTCTAGGCGGACGGTAGCGACGTAGTGCACCTGTGATGGTATATACATACTTTCATCTCATTGTCTGTCGCGCTTTCACGCCAAAATTACTGAACCGATTCAAATTAAATTTGGTACACAGATAGTCAGATAGATAGTTGAAAGGGAAGATGAAAGGTTGTATGGAAATGATGTCATTTTAAATACATATAACCAATTTAGGTGAAATTTGGTATGGAGATAGTTTGAGACCCTGCGAAGGACATAGGGATTTTTTTATTATATAGCTATGGGGTGTTAGATATATACACCCTCTATAGCTATATATCCCTATGAAAGGTATGGAAATTACGTAATTTTTAATACACATAACCAATGTAGATTAAATTTGGTATGGAGATAGTGAGACCCTGGGAAGGACATAGGGTATATCAATTTTTGATATAGCTATGAGGGGTGCAGATATATACCCCCTATAGCTAGGTTCAGGGTGCAAAAAATCCGATTTTTATAATAAAAATCAAAAAATCGGATTTTTGATATATATCAGATATATATCCAAATAATTATTTTTTATTGTTTGAAAGCCTTTTATCACTATAATAGTTTTAATTTTAATTAGGTACGTATTAGTTATTTATTTTGTTAAAGAATGCAAGTAAGTAAGCAAGTAAACAAGGAACCTTTTTATAAATAGTTGCCTCTTAATCATTTATTAAAATCACAATATTTGACTTAGTTTACTTATTATTTGTATTTATACTATTATAAAATTATAATTCCTTACCTAACTGGTAAACAAAAAATAAAATTGAAAAATATAATATAAACACGCGTCTACAGTGTTCGGGCTACCCTCAAAGAATCCCTATATTATGTTATAAATGAATGATTTTACGAAAAAATCCATTGATATATATCCTTGCACCCTGGCTAGGTTGATATTTTAAGAGGTTCTTAAGAAGAATAAATAAATACACCAGATATAGAAGTGTTATATGGAGCAAAGATAATCAAAGGGTATATTAAAATATTTTGAAGAATATATATATTTTTGTTTAAAAGTTGATATTATATGTAAACTTTTTACTAAACTTTAAAACTACTTAAGTACCTTTATTTTTTCAAACTTACTAATGCGTGCGAAGCCACGGTCAAAAGCTGGTAGTTGTCCTATATATTATTTTTATTTTCATAAAAATAGTGGGCATGTGTGTATTCTGTTTGTGTACTTGAGGTTTCTATTAACAAAAGTAAAAAGGGGAGAATAGGAGGTATATGGGGAAAGTCTTATTACAGAAATAATTTTGTCCCACCAACCATCATGTTGTATCTGGAGGTTGTGGGTTTTATTCCCACCCATGGCAAACAAATAATAGTACATTTTTTTGTACACTTTGTCATAATATGGGTGTTTTTAAAATTATATCATTGCTGCTGGTACACATAGTACAAGCCTAGAGCTTAGTTTGTGACAAAGGCAATTTGTGTGTAATGTAAAATATTTATGGTGTAGGTAGTTGGTTAGACTTTAAACATAAAAACACTTAGGTCCCTGGTTCGAATCCCAGTGTGTACCAATGAGTTTTTAATTTAAAAAAAATATGTACATTTGTTTGACAACACCACTATAGTGCCTCGGAGAGCACGTTAAGCTGTCGGACCCAGCTTCACTATACCAACTTGTGAAACTGTTTATTGGTGGGTTATTGAGTCTATTCAAAACATCGCGCGAAACATGTAAAATATATATATTTGCACACAACAAATCTATATCTACCTGACCCTACCAAAAATGTCTGATTGGAGGGATAGTACCCTAAATATTAATAATATCAAATTTTACTGCAAGGAAACCTTTTTTTTTTTTAAATATGTAAAATAGCATTGAAAAATAGTTAAAATAATTTGTATGGGTACCTATATTTTTTTTTTACTTTTGATTTTCTTAGTTTTTCTTTAATTTATGCAAAAAAAAATTTTTTTAATTTAAAACTATGTTGTTTAACATAAATTTTGAAACTTATAAATGACTGTTGATTGGTGCAATAAAAGTACAGGTGTTTAATTTTGGATTTCAGTTGGTTTGATACCCGGGTATGGCAATTGTATTTTCAAGAAAAAATAATGTGTATATTCTTAAAACTAAAGGATGTTTTCAGTAAAATTTGTCATCATCAATATTTAGGGCCCTTTTCTAGTACAGCCTGTATATATTATATTCAGGGTGAATTTTTCAAGGCCAAATCCTAAACTACAAGGAATAGCTAAAAATGCTCAAAGGAGTCTCGGGACCATTTTTGATAAAAACTAAAACTGCATCATTAGATTAGTTTTAAATTAATCTAATGATGCAGTTTTAGTTTTAGTATTCTCCCAGCCGGGAATCGAACCGTTTTATTGTAAAAAAAAACATGTATTTTGAACCAGCTGTAGTGTCGCTTATAAAGATATAATTCTGGTAAGTAATATCTAGCGGCAATCTATAGGAAAGTGCTCATTTTTAATTTAAAAAATAATAATTCAAAAAGTTTTATAACAATTTGTCTACTTTAACTCTTTTATCAACTAATCAATTTTTTTTAAATAAAGTTCTTCTAAACACATCCACATTGAAATTGTAGCGACATACAAAATCATACAGATGCAAAAACCTTCAAGTGACCTAGTCATGTTTCGGTTTTAGGCTGTGGGTTTACCGGTTTTCGGGAGACAGGCATTGATTTCTTGTCGAGGTGGTAGTCTCCTTTCCTAAAAGTTAGTTGTAGTACTGTGTAGTTGCGAAAAAAACGGGCGGTTAATTTTACAATAAAGCAGCGAGGCTACTAAAGTAGACTCGTAACGCGAACTCGTCTTTATCGCCGCCCGTTTCGTAACCGCATCTTTTAACCGGCATAGTAGAAGCGATCAATGCTGTTAAACAACAATGAATTAATCGACCCCATTCATGGATTATATAGGACATATTACCATCAGGTAAATACAAAGTCACATAAAAACAACGTCATAATTTTTAAAATAAAAGTAAAAAAAAAACAATTCAGCTATGTATTGAAAATAATTGCTATCTTTTCGAAAAATTTATTAGTTAGGCTTAACAACAGTAAACATATTTTCTTTTCAAAATTATCACTTTCCTTAGTTTACCGTTTAAAGTTACTTTCCACCAATAAATCATTATTTTTTTTTCAAAATCAACCAGTTTGATTCCGGACTAGAACAATTTATTTTTCAAAAATCTAATGATGCAGTTTTAGTTCTTATCAAAATCGGCCCCGAGACTCCTTTGAGCAGTTTTCCCTATTTCTTGTAGTTTAGGATTCGGCCTTGAAGGCACACTTGAAGAATTCACGCTATTTATAGTTAGTAGTGACTATACTAAAAACTTTTTAGATTAGACTGATAGGTTTCATCAAATAAGAGAGGTTTATTTGAAATATAAAGCGATCCTATTGGTTGATTCGTTTCTACTATTGTCGACAGTAGGTACTACCGACAATAGTAGAAACTGTTTGCAAATACTTCTGGTAGAGCTACAGTTTCTTGTCCACTGAGGTTCCCGAGGGCACTGGAGTGGCCGCTCCGTTCGCCCTATGGTAGGGCCTTCTCCATACAAACTAGTAGTGTTTAAAATAACCAATTTGTATGGGGAAGCCAAAATTATTTTCATAATGGTTCCATGGAAAAGTTGGTTGATTTGATCAGCAGAACCTCATATTAACCTATGGGCTAATATACTCATTAGCCTTTGGGCTAATATAAGGTAAAGGATGTACTTTGGTAAACCCTTTCAAATGTACTCATAGTAAATAAACTTACAATGTCCATAAATGAGAATATCTAAAGCAATGATTTAGGTTGTCTGAAATATTAAATTCCTACTTAATGATGATCCCACCAATGAGTTTTAATTAAAACAATATACATATACATTTGTTTGACAACATCACTATAGGGCCTCAAAGAGCATGTTAAGCTGTCTGTCCCAGTTTCACTATACAAAGTTGTAAAACCGTTTATAAATGGATCATTAAGTCAAAATATCGGACGACCGAAATGTCAAAGACAAATCACGATTCCATAGTCAGTTGGCCTAGGGATTTATTTATAAACTTTACTGCAAAAATTTTGTACAAATGCATACTTAAAAGATGGTACAAAACCTAATCTTAACTAATAATATAAATAAATCCAATTATTAATATAATATTAAATAAGTTAATAAGAAGAATCATGTGTTGAAAGAGTGGATCCCTTCTAACACAGTTTTCTTTAAACTTAAAAGAAGGGTTTTGTTACAAAATGTTATGTAAACCTTATATGAATAAAACATTTTTGTATTTTTGGTATAGAGTATAGAAACCTTTCTCTTTTCTATCTGTATTTTGAGATAAGAGTCTGGATTGTTACATACAATAATATTTTAGTTTTTTTATGTATAATAATGCATTTTATGACTTACTGTTAAGGTTAACTTAATAATAATAACGTACTCATAGACCAGGTCACAAACTAGTACTATGTGTACCAGTAAGAATGATATATTACATATTACACCCCGACCATAACTGTACAGAAAAACGTACTAATATATTTTTGCCATGGGTGGGAATTGAACTCTTGACCTCCGGATACAACCCCAAAGGCGCAACCACTAGTCTACAGAGGGGTTCCATATTTTATATTATTTAATAAAATTAAAACAACTTAACTTTTCTTTACAGATGGGAAAGGTAGAATCCTACTTGCTGCATTGGTTGATCAAGCTGTTTTAGTGATGAATGCCCAATACTCAGAATGCCCTACCTACTCAGAAAAAGATAGATGAATATTTTTTTACATAATTTAAAAACATAAATAATGAATAACAACTAGTAAATTGTTATTCATTATTTATGTTTTTAGGCCCATTCTTGTTCCTAGTATACATCAATGATCTTCCACATATGGTACAGGAGATGGCGCAGATAGTGCTATTTGCTGATGATACATCCCTACTTTTTAAAGTTAGTAGGAAGGATAATATATTATCGGCAGCAAATGACACTCTGGAAATGGTTTCAAAATGTTTCACGGCAAATAATTTAGTTTTAAATGCAAAGAAGACTAAGTGCCTGAAATTTACGTTGCCTAATGTATCTAATATCAATGCCACAGTGAAGATAGGTGGTACTGATCTGGAATTTGTTGACTCCCACTGTGTTTTTAGGGATCACAGTCGATTCAAAACTACAGTGGAAAGCTCACATTAATACTTTATCCAATAGATTGAGCTCTGCTGCATATGCAGTCAGAAAAATCAGACAATTAACTGATGTTGCAACAGCCAGACTGGTATACTTCGCCTATTTTCACAGTATAATGACATATGGTCTTATAATGTGGGGATCTGCGGCAGATATTGATACTATTTTTATTCTACAGAAGAGGGCCATTCCGGCAATATATAACATGAAAGCTCGTGATTCTCTTCGAGAAATCTTTCCTATGATTCATGTACTGACACTACCATCTCAATATATTTATAAGAATTTATTGTACGTTAGGAAAAACTTAAATATGTTTAGTAAAAATGGCGATAGACATAATTTAAACTTAAGAAACATAGATAAAATCGATATACCAAAGTTTAGACTGCAAAAAACTAATAAATGTTTCATCATTAACAGTATAAGGTTATTTAATAAATTACCTAAAAGCATTATAGATCTGAGTGAAATGAAGTTTAAAAATTGTATAAAACACATATTAATCAATAAGGCTTACTATAGTGTAAAAGACTATCTTAACGATAAAGACGTCTGGAACTGTCCTGATATGCAATTGAGATCTCGCAACTAGTAAACAAATTGCTTATGTACAATCTACCCTAGTTTAGTTATATAATGTCCGATATTGTAATAATTTTATATTACATTATTTATTTTCATTACATTATGTAAATTTTGTCTTTGGATAAGGTAATTGTACGCGACGTAATTAAGTTAGTTAAAAATCGCAATTATTAAATGTAAATAATATAGTTTATTATAGTTGATTTCATAGGTTAATTTGTCTAGTTTATATAGTTACTTAGCATATGTTATATAATATTTTATGTTATTGTATATAATATTATTTGTATTTGATAGAGAAGTTAATATAGATAGATAGTTTTAATAATTAGTATAGAATATTCTAGAATAAGACCTGCGTAGTTTATTCGGTAATGGAAAATTCCCAAATCTTCGAGAACAATCGTGGCGCGTTGCTATTGGCTAGGTGGGCGGAGCCTAAGCGGCTATATAACGCGAACACCGACCGCCGCCGACACAGTACAGTACAGTTCCGTTCAGTTCAGACAGACAAACCGACAACCACACAGTCATCGCTACAAGACAGTCAAGACGCGCTCCGCTACAGTCTACAGCCGGACATCCGATACAGACTGAAGCGCAACAGACGGTTCGAGCCCAACAGCAAGAAGCCGGACGGAGCACGGAGACAGAAATAGTCGTGCCGTCCAGTTATAGTAATAGTACGGGTCTTCGAACAGCCACAAGCGGCAAAACAGGCTACAGTGGAAAACTATAGTAAAGAACGTATTGTAGAATGTACCTATTTGTTTCTCTATTATAGTACGTATTTTGTATTATTGTTTCATTACTATACCCAAATAAGGATCCACACGACTGACCGGTATCGAGCTGATCCGGAATAGGTGCAAGGGTCTAAGATCACGTCTCACGTGGTCCGTCCCGCACATATTTGCTGGTCCTTCGAGCCGGATCTTCGGATACCGTGTTGTGTGTGATCCTTCAGACAGTGGGTACATAGATAGAACATGCCGATCACTCGGTCTGCACATAGTGTGAAGACGTCACGCCCACAACTACAGCGAAATGATGAAGACGAAGGCAGTGAAAAGGCGCGACCTGAACATTCGACTCCGATGCCACTCGCCGAGCCATCTACATCCAGAATGAAGACCATGGAATTGTCTTCACAGAAACTACCAGAAGTACAACAGCCCAGAGTGTCAAAAACTCGACACAATAAGCTATTGACGAGCACACTTCAAGAAGTAGCGCGATTGAAAGCTGCACTCGCCACGGCCGAGGCTGCCATGCTTCGAGGAGACGTCAATGACAGTGACTCTCAATCAAGCTTAAGTGAAACCGACTTCAAAGTGACATCATGGTTGGATGCGCAAGAAGACCACAAGCCGACGGCCACAGTGAAGCAAGAGCCACTCGCCGCGATCAAGCCGCCTACAGACGAGCCACTTACAGAGACCCGTGTTCCAGCGCCACAGCAGCCCGCAGATTGGGCTAGAGAGCTGGCAACAGCTATAGCGCAAGCCTCCAGGGACAACCGACCAGCTGGAAGTCGCTACATCACAGAGCTGCCGAGGTTCGACGGATCATATTCAGACTGGCTGATGTTCCGAGCCGCCTACAGTGAATCTGCCCACCACTTTTCGCCCGCCGAAAACACCGCGCGCATCCGAGGCGCGTTACGAGGCCGAGCCCGAGAAGTGACAAAGTTCTCCTTCATCACCAATATCGCGCCAGAGGAAATACTGAAGACCTTAGAGCTGCAGTTTGGCCGACCCGACTGTATCGCCCTAGCAGAATTGGAAAGATTGAAGTCTTTGCCGCGCATGCACCACACCCTGAAAGACATCTGCTCATTCGCAAGCAGCGTAAAAAACAGTATCGTGACCCTGCGAGTGTTGAATAGAGAACGCTACCTCTTCAACCCAGAAGTCGTGAAAGTGCTGGCAGAAAAACTGAACCCAATCATGGAGCAGAAATGGTACGACTACGCCAGTGACCACGATGCAGATGTTCCAGACTTAGAGCTTTTTGAAAGCTTCATAGAAAAGGAAGCTATCAAGTGTGGACGATTTGCTCCCCCAGAAGTCATCAACACGGAAGATAGACAGCGGCGCCGGCAAAGAACCTACAATATAGAAGACGTGGACATAGAATTTAATAGTGAAAATACAGTGAATAGAAACAGTGATAAAATAGTGAATAGAAAGTACAATGATTTTTTAGTGAATAAGAATAGAATAGTGCATAGAAATAAGAACAATGATATGGTGAATAGAGACAATAGAGTAAGAAATTGTGAAAATCAAAATAGAATAAATAGTGATATAAAGTGCTCAATATGCAATTATGATGGACATATTGAAAGTGAATGTGAAGTGATGGACAATGCAGACAGTTATTCGCGTTGGAAAATAGCAAAAAAGTGTTATTTGTGTTTTAGTTGCTTAAAGAAGAAGACACGGTCGCATAAGTGTATATCTAAAAAGTGCGGTATTAATAATTGTGAAAGAATGCATCATAGACTATTACACTATGAAACGCGACCAAGTGATAGTGCCAGGGACAATAATAGAGAAACTGTTGCTTCAACACTCACTCAGCAACAGTATTCTTATCTCAAAATTATACCTATAAGTTTATGTGGTCCGAATGCAATAGTGGACACATTCGCCTTGTTGGATGACGGATCAACAGTTACCCTCATAGACGCTGATGTAGCCGACAGAATTGGAGCCACTGGACCATCGGAAGAGCTGCACCTGGAATCCATAGCCGGGACGCAGGTCGACGCGAGTCAATCTTGCCGCGTAACCCTCACCATCCGAGGCGATCGTGAATCACATATTATCAAAGCTCGCACTCTACGACAGTTACACCTCAGCCCACAGACAGTTGACTACAGTGAAGTTGAAAAATGCCAGCACCTACGGAAGCTGAAGACAAAACTTCAATACAGAAACGCAGTCCCAAAGATCCTGATTGGCCAGGATAATTGGCATCTACTGTTAGCAAGCCAAGTAAGAAAAGGGCGGCGAAATCAGCCGGTAGCCTCCCTGACACGACTAGGCTGGGTTCTTCATGGAACGAGCACAAGAAGCTTGGGTCACATTGTTAACTATATAAGCCCCGTAGATCCGATAGATGATCTAATTCGCCGTCATTTCGCCATCGAGTCATTGTGTGTGGAACCAAAGCGACCACGCGACGATCCCGAAGTACGCGCCGTCGAAATTCTACAGAAAAATACAATGGCGCTACCGGAGGGAGGATACGAGACTTCTTTGTTGTGGAAAGACGACCACATTAGCTTTCCAAATAACTTTGAAACCGCTTTGAAGAGGCTGAAGAATATAGAGAAAAAATTAGACCGGAATCCTGACTTCAAAGAGAGTTATAATAAACAGATCGAAGACTTACTTGCAAAAGACTATGCGGAGAAAATAGAAAATAATGGCCCGCCGGGAAAAACTTGGTACCTCCCGCATTTCGGAGTCACACATCCAGCCAAGCCAGGAAGAGTAAGAGTGGTCTTCGATGCAGCCGCCAAGACGGGAGGGATGGCTCTCAATGACAAATTGTTAACGGGGCCAGACCTCCTACAGTCGTTGCCTGGAGTGTTAATGAGATTCCGGCAACATGAAATAGCTGTGGCGGCGGATATTAAGGAAATGTTTCTGCGCATCAAGATTCGAGTCGAAGACCGCGATGCGCTAAGATTTCTGTGGAGGAGCAACAGGCGGGAGGGACCTCCAGGACAATACAGGATGAAGACTGTAATATTTGGAGCTGCCTGTTCACCAGCTACAGCCTTATTTGTAAAGAATCTAAATGCAAACATACATAGAGAAGAATATCCAGAGGCAGCAGAGGCCATCATCAACCACCATTACATGGACGACTACCTTCAAAGTTTCACCAATATAGAAGAAGCTTTAAAAATAGTTGCCGAGGTGCAATTAATACACAAGGAAGCCAACTTTGACCTCGGCAAATGGACATCAAACAGAAGGGAAATTATCGAAAAATATCAAGACTGCGAAACCAACATTGAAATAGACGGGGTAAAGCAAGAGAAAATCCTCGGTATGGGTTGGTGCTCGGTGTCAGACAACCTCAGCTTCAATATGAACTTCGTCAAGCCCGAAGATAATATTATGAAGACTCCGACGAAGAGAGAAGCCCTTCGGGTGGCTATGTCACTTTTTGACCCATTAGGACTTGTGTCGCCAGTAACAATTCAAGAAAAGAAGATACTACAGGAAGCGTGGCGAACAAAAATAGATTGGGACGAAAATTTAGATCACGAACTTGCTATGAAATGGCAAAAATGGATGTGGGATCTATATAACTTACGTGATATCAAAATACCACGATGTCACGCGGGTTTAAGTAATGCCCTTGTTCGAGAGATGCACATATTCACGGATGCGAGCGAACAGGCGTACGCTGCAGCCGTCTACTGGAGAACAATAGACGAAACTAGTACGGTGCGAGTTAGTCTCATAACCGCCAAAGCTCGAGTCGCACCTATCAAGCTCATCTCTATACCTCGACTTGAACTACAAGCCGCCGTCATTGGAAGCAGACTAGCAAAGACGGCAACAGACGAATATCAATTGAAACCGAACAGAAGAATATTTTGGACAGACTCCAAAACAGTAATTTCATGGTTGAAGGCAGGACCGCGAACTTACAAGGCATTTGTGGCACACAGAATTGCAGAAATAGAAGATAATAGTCAATTTAGTGAGTGGCGTTGGATACCTACTAAGTCTAACGTCGCGGACGACGCCACACGTGATGTACCTGCCGACTTCAGTCCTACTCATAGATGGTTCACCGGCCCAAGATTCTAATACGATAATGAAGATAGTTGGCCGTCAGAAGAATGCAAAATAGAAAAAGTAGTTGAAGAACAAGTTTTTGTTTTAAACCAACATAGAAAACAAAACTTATGTGACGGGCTACCGGATCCGAATAGATTCTCGTCGTGGCTACGTTTAGTGAGAGCCACTGCTAGAGTTCTACAGGCAGTGGATTTTTTCAAGACTCGCAAAGACAAAGTTAATACTTGCAAGAGAACAAATAAGAAGAAAGAAAAGGATTCGGATTGGAAGAAAAAAGATTCCAATAAGAAAACCAACGCATACAGAAAATCTAATAGATTGCAACAGACAACAAAAGACTACAAACCTCTTGGCGCAGAATACATCAAAAAGGCAGAAGATACTTGGATTCGCGCTTCACAACAACAATCGTTTGGCGACGAAATAGAAAATCTTCGAAAAGGCAAAGAGATACCCCGCCAAAGTCGCCTAAATCAACTGGCAATAGTATTAGAAGATGACTTAATAAAACTAAAATCAAGAATTGCAGCCACAGACGATATCACCGAACGACAGAGACAGCCTGCGGTGTTAGACGGAGATCATCAATACACAAGATTGTACATTGCATGGACACATCGCCAACTACAGCACAGTGGAGTGGAAATGATAGTCAACGAACTACGTCAGCACTTTTGGATAGTGAGACTGCGGCCTACAGTGAAAACCGTTATAAAAGAGTGTCGCAAGTGCCGAATAAGGAAAGCTACGCCTGCGGAACCACCAACTGGAAACCACCCAAAGAACAGACTGGCGCATCACAGACGTCCATTCACGTACACAGGTCTGGACTACTTCGGCCCACTTTCAGTGACAGTAGGACGGCAACATTCCAAGCGTTATGTTGCATTGTTTACGTGTCTAACAACACGTGCCGTCCATTTGGAAATAGCTCATAGTATGAACACTGATTCAGCAATTATGGCACTACGGCGCATGATAGCTAGAAGAGGCTGCCCGCAAGAAATATATTCAGATAATGGGACAAATTTTCATGGAGCCGACAAAGAACTCCGAGAAGCACTTCGTGAAGAAGCCAGCAACCGCGCCATCACTTGGAAATACATCCCACCGAACGCGCCCTTCATGGGTGGAGCCTGGGAGAGATTAGTAAGATCCGTTAAGACGGCGCTGGCAGCAGTATTACACGAGAAACATCCATCTGATGAGGTACTGACAACATTGTTGTGTGAGGCTGAATACACAGTAAACAGTCGGCCTCTCACGCGTGTCTCTATAGAAGCAGATGACCAGGAAGCCCTTACACCCAATCACTTCCTCATGGGAGGGTCCGGCAGGGTTATAGTTCCGGGAACTTTTAATGAAAAAGATGGTCTTAGGAAGCAGTACTGGCGACGAGCTCAGGTACTTGCGGACCAATTTTGGAACCGCTGGGTCCGCGAGTACCTCCCAGACTTACAGTACCGGCGAGAACCACGTGGTAAAGGAGCCCCTCTTCATATAGGGGATCTGGTCCTCATAGCAGATCCCAACTTGCCCCGCAATACATGGCCGCGGGGCAGAATAGTCCGAGTGTACCCGGGTCCAGACGGCGTAGTACGAGCAGTGGACGTGCAGACCAGAGGAGGAGTTCTTCGACGGGCGACGAAAAGGCTTGTCCAGCTGCCGGTGGATGCAGACGTCGCGTTACCACGGTTTAGTGCAACGATGACGGACGACATCGCTGCACGGGCGGGAGATATGTACGCGACGTAATTAAGTTAGTTAAAAATCGCAATTATTAAATGTAAATAATATAGTTTATTATAGTTGATTTCATAGGTTAATTTGTCTAGTTTATATAGTTACTTAGCATATGTTATATAATATTTTATGTTATTGTATATAATATTATTTGTATTTGATAGAGAAGTTAATATAGATAGATAGTTTTAATAATTAGTATAGAATATTCTAGAATAAGACCTGCGTAGTTTATTCGGTAATGGAAAATTCCCAAATCTTCGAGAACAATCGTGGCGCGTTGCTATTGGCTAGGTGGGCGGAGCCTAAGCGGCTATATAACGCGAACACCGACCGCCGCCGACACAGTACAGTACAGTTCCGTTCAGTTCAGACAGACAAACCGACAACCACACAGTCATCGCTACAAGACAGTCAAGACGCGCTCCGCTACAGTCTACAGCCGGACATCCGATACAGACTGAAGCGCAACAGACGGTTCGAGCCCAACAGCAAGAAGCCGGACGGAGCACGGAGACAGAAATAGTCGTGCCGTCCAGTTATAGTAATAGTACGGGTCTTCGAACAGCCACAAGCGGCAAAACAGGCTACAGTGGAAAACTATAGTAAAGAACGTATTGTAGAATGTACCTATTTGTTTCTCTATTATAGTACGTATTTTGTATTATTGTTTCATTACTATACCCAAATAAGGATCCACACGACTGACCGGTATCGAGCTGATCCGGAATAGGTGCAAGGGTCTAAGATCACGTCTCACGTGGTCCGTCCCGCACAGTAATCATTGATGATTACCTACTTATTTATACTTAATTTATACTAATAGTATACTGTGTAGTTATGTACATTGTTACAGTAACAAATAATCTGCCATAGGGTGTTCTACGCATGCTGATCAGTGGGGTGCATTTTGAGTATGCTGCTATATCAATTATATATATATATATATGCTATATAGCCATAAGTCAATCTATAGCTGTGCCCCTCTTTTAGTTTGTGTGAAGCACTAGAGTTTTTTACTTGCTGGTTTCTTTTTCTCCGGGGTGTCTCTGAGGGGATCGACTTTACAGTTAGTGTTTATGCCCTTAAAAATACCGATCCTTATACCTTTACTTATATGTGATTAGTTACTTACCTTTTATTTACAATAAATATTTAAGGCATGGATATGATCGGTGAAGTTGGTCGCCTTGGTGGCTCTCTTGTATGGCAGATAATGATTGACAGGTCAATGGAATCAGCTAACCACCTAGTCTTACACTAGTTGGTTATGTAGTGTGTGTTCGGTTCGGTAGTAATTTTCATATTAAGATTTCCATTCCATCGTGTCTAAGTTTAATTAATATTTGTCGTTCTTTTGTTAATGAATAGCTGCCTAACCAAACGCACTCTAAGACCTCATTGTTAAACTTTTTTTCTTTTTTTTTTGACTATTCATAAATATCTATAAAGATTTACACGAAATAAATGATTTTGACTTTTGATAGTTTTGTCAGAACTTAGGCACCCATGCAGTGTGCAATTATTTTTTTGTGTTACTTTTATAAAATGTTTTTTTTAATCAGTTTTTTTGTGCTTTTTTCTTTATATATCAGTCTCTTTATTATTAGTTAAGAAATATAGTAATACTAATTAAAAAATAAACTGAACGACAGCCTTTCTTTACATCTCCTCTTCTTACAATTAAATAAGAAATCTTTAATAATCAACCTAAAATATATGCAATAGACATTTATTTTATTCAAAATATGAATTCTTATTTGTTGTAACGATTTTGGTTTTTGAAAATTATTGGCTCTACCATAAGTTTTTGCTTCGTATTAACGTAATGTTAATACATGAAGCACAACCAATGGACTCGCTTATTTTTTTAAATAAAGCGATCCTCATGGTGCCGCACATATTAATAATACGTTAATATAAAGCAAAACTTATGGTAGAGCCTACATCACTGACGTATTACGTCAGTAAAGCTTGATACAATACCTATAAATAGAACTATTGGCATAAGCTCGATAATTTACAAATGCTATATTTAAAAAAAAACTTGGCATAAGCGCGATAAAATGCAAATGCTATATTTAAAAAAAAAACGGCGTTTCTGTCAATCCAGTGCTATAAATATAACATTTAAAAAATATATATGGCAAAATTACATGTCCATCCAATGCTATATTTTTATTTTAAAAAAAGTGAGTCCGATGTCAAAAATGTATCTCCAAAGTTGCGCCTGTTTGGCCACGTTGTCGCTTCAGCTGCAAAAAAGGCTAAGTGCGGCTTCTTACTTATTTGTTCAGTGTGGTATTCTACACGGAACAAGTGGCAAATTCATCTCGGTGCTTTTATAGAATAAAATTGAATTTTGATAATTTAAATCACGTATTTTTTTAATATTTTTTTTAATTGTAGGATGGAATTTAAAAAAGTATTATAAAAATACTACACAACCCGTCTAAATGATGCGGTTACAAAATGGGCAAAATCAAAGACACTGTCAAACCTATTACGCCATTCAGCCTCAAGCTAAACTTTAACCAAAATAACATAATTGTCTGTCAATGTCACCAGGTTTGCATTACATCAGATTTGCATCATATCATAGCGTTGCGCGTATTCACCCCGCAGGTAGTTACAATGCCATAAAAATCACAGACACCAAACCATAACAAAATTTCAAACATACTGTCAAACAAAATGAAATTGCCATAACTATAAAGACTAAATTACTCAGCCACAAGAGCATACCAAACACCAGTTACTATAACAAAAGTTATTACGCTCCTGAATCATTTCATTGCTTGTTTTGGCAAAATGCTGTATTTATAATGCGTCGTTAACCCACTTTCTTTCATTTATATTCTTAGAGTGCTACCACATATTCTACCAACCGATAAACGACGTCGATTGATAAAGGAATGAGATGAAACGATGTCAATTAACTTTTGTTACTACATTAAATGAATGTGAAAAGAGGTGAAGTTGATTTCAATCGATTAAAGAGGTTAGGCTGATTTCTTTCGATTAACAACGGTGAAGTTGATTTTGATCCATTAAAGAGGTGAGGTTGATTTCGTTTGATCAAAGATGTGAGGTTGATTTCGTTTGATCAAATAGGCGAGGTTGATTTCGTTTGATCAAAGAGGTGATATTGATTTCGATCGATTAAAGATGTGAGTTTGATTTCAATAGGTTAAAGAGGTGTTGTTGAACATCGATAAAAGAACTGTGCGCTGAAAAACTTTGCCTGTTTTTTGTTGAGGTCTTATTCCAATACATGGTAAATAATATTAGAATGTCTTTCTGTATAGCTTACCATGATCTGGGTGTTTATAAATAAATAAAATACTTGAACTATGTATTTGTACATGCCTATAGATTATTTTATGACCAGGGAATTAATGTGATAATAATCACTGAGAAGTAATAAACCATGTATAACGATAGATTTTGCCGTAGTCCAGTAGTGTTTCGCTAAGCGGTACATTCAGCGGTGCCATGCTATGTTATGCTAGGGATAGGCAAACCATATACGTCATCAGCCGGTATGCACGGGCGTCGTCGGCCTATAAAGTTTGCCCCTAAATATTATTTACCCTGAATAGGTATTCCATTTTGCCCTCAATATGGTAGGTTTTTAAAAAAATCGTCGTTTGCCCCGAAAAAGCAGATCCTTTGCACTGAAATTTAAAATTGTGTAAAAAACTGTTTACATTGTACAGCTAGCAATAAAAATAAATTATTCATCGGAATGTGGTCTTTTTATGATCAAAATTTTACTTTTCACTCAACTGTCCGGAGCACTCAACAAAGCTAGCCTAGGTAAAACACTCAACTGTACGGAGCACTCAACAAAGCTAGCCTAGGTAAAACATGTATGTGTAATAAAAATTATACATATCATCACGGGTGCCTTACGCCCAAGACCGTCTAGACGGCCCCACCCAGCGGAGGAGTTTTGATCCCACCTCGTCATAGCTGATGGAAAAATGAAAAAAATCATATTAAGTGTAATAGCGAAATATTTTATAGCTTTAGTGAATATTTTAATTGTATATCTTCAAAATTAGTAATAATTTTTTTTTTAGTCAAACTATTCAATTTCCATATTTTTCCATAATAACAAAGTTATCTACTTGGCAGATCAAAATATGAGCCCGAGGCGCGATGGCAGCTACAAAATATGAGCCCGAGGCGCGATGGCAGCTACAAAATATGAGCCCGAAGCGCGATGGCAGCTACAAAATATGAGCCCGAAGCGCGATTGCAGCTACAAAATATGAGCCCGAAGCGCGATGGCAGCTACAAAATATGAGCCCAAAGCGCGATGGCAGCTACAAAATATTTTTTAAACAGTATTTTGCCATACAAAGGTATTCGGGTCTTCATAATCCTCCAGCACATAACAAAGGAGCCACAATATTTTCTGCAGAACTTCCTTTCTCGGCATTAATGTGTAAAAGTTTGGACGAGTTTAAAAACTTGGGCAATTATACCAGTTCCCAGAACTGGCTACAATTAACTTCAGAACGCTCTTAGGCTGTTGTACACGAGGCTGGTACGTAATACTTTATTTATTACAAACTGCTCGCCACTTCTTGCGCGTATTATTTATTGTTACAAAAACACTGTCTGTCGGTTTATAATTATTTTTATATTTTTTAATTTAGTATCTATTGAGTCTGGTCGATATTAATCAAACGCTTAATGCGACACAAGAATGCCTAGTGAAGAGGTTGAAATATTCTCCGTTAGATTGGCTTTAGGAGAAAATATAAAAGGGTAGGTATTATGGTAGGGATAATTTAGCAGATCCGTGGATCCATATCCTATTTATAATAAACCAATTGTTAAATCATGTTTATTACCTATAGATGATTGATAAAAACACGCGATAGATTAGAATTTTACCAATTTTACTTACTTTTTTAAGTTTGTTTAATAAAAGGCGGGAATATGTTCAAAAGAGTATTATTGATGTTTAGACATTGACAATAAAAATCTTCTGGGTAGATACCCTGAGGCAGTCTAGGTAGTACGTGACCAGTATCCAAAATATATTTTGCGAAATGTATTTAATTAGGATGAATTTATTGCAGCGATGTGTTCTCTAAATATAACATTAAAGTACCAACCAGCCTAGTGGTTAAGTCACTGCGCAACTGATAACAAGGTTAAGCAGATGACAACTAGGCCGGCCTGGGATGGATGACCGCTTTATACAACGAGGCTATTTCATCATAAACATCGCAGCAAGCTCGCACTTGTTAGGTGTTGCCTCTGAATACCATCGGTGAAACGAGGACGGGTTAATCCCTTCGCTGGGTACCCTGAGGCCGTTTAACCGGTTCTCGGGAGCCAAATAGGCACCTGTGATGGTATTTTTAAGTACCAACCAAATTCATCCAATGCATATACTACGTAATATATATGGTAGCCGATGTTTAGACCTTGGACTTAAAAACACTTAGGTCCCTGGTTCAAATCCCGGTGTGTACCAATGAATAATTTAAAAAAATATGTACATTTGTTTGACAACACCACTATAGTGCCTCGGAGAGGACGTTAAACTATCGGTCCCGGTTTCACTATACCAACTTGTGAAACTGTTTATAGATGGGTTATTGAGTTTATTCAAAACATCGCGACGAGCTAGCCACTTGTTCGGTGTAGGTAGACTCATACCATCGGCTACGACAAGGGGGATTCAGAAAGCCCTCCGACCCTGGGGCCGTCCAGGCGGTCTCGGGCGCCGTAAGGCACCCGTGATGATATGTATACTCTACATAGTAATACAATTTGCTAAAAACACACAATTTCCCTAATATTTGTTTATTAGCTGATCCGCGCCACTTGGTCTGCGTAAACTTTAACCGTTTACGCAGCGCACGCAACGGAAGTTCTCAAAGGAAATAAATTTACCATTATTGGTTGTAGCCTATATATAGCATTCCTTGATAAATGGGCTATCCAGCACTAAAATATTTTTTCAATTGGAACCAGTAGTTCCTGAGATTAGCGCGTTCATCCAAACAAACAAACTCTTCAGCTTTATAGCATTAGTATATATATATATATATATATATATTCTATGATACATTCTGTGACCGCCTCCGTTGTAATGGTTGTATCCGAAAGTCGTGGGTTAGATTCCCACTCATAACAAAACCAATATTAGTACCTACGTTCTTTTGTACCTACAGATATGATAAAATATAATATGTATCTAATAGTATAGTGGCTTTTTGATACACAAATTACAAGCCTAGAGCTTAGTTTGTGACCAGATAGTAAATTATGTTCTACATATTATTATTGTTATTAGGTATATATCGTATAATACATATTAAAATAATAAATAAATGGGAATAAGAACATGAAAACAAAAAAAAACAATAAAACCACTATTTGAGCCTCCCATTAAGCCCTTTAGGTGGGAGAAAGCCTCCCATTAGGTGGGAGAAAGGCCTCTATAAATTTGCAGCACCCAAAAACCGTCAAGGTACCTAGTCATGATTCGGTTTTAGTCTGTGGATGAACCCACAGGTTTTAGGAAACTACTTCATCAATTTATTGTCGGGGTGGTAGTTTACTTTCAGGGTGTGATTACGAAACGAGGAGCTGATTTGATGATAAAGCAGCGAGGATATTAAATATGCTCGTAATGCAAATTCGTCTTTATTTAGCGCCCATTTCGTTACTGCATCATTTATCCGGCATAGTGGGAGCGATCAATATTTTGATCGACATCATTAATGGTCAAAAACAAAGTCAGCGTCAGCGTCCAAAAACCGTCAAGTGACCTAGTCATGATTCGGTTTTAGTCTGTGGGTTCATTGGTTTTAGAAATGAAATAAAATATATTTATTTGCCAGAATACATTTACCAAAGATCTTCATACAAACTGGTGTGGTGATAGTATTAAAAATACTGTAGCAGCACAACTGACAAAGTGAAAGAAACAAGTGAACGTCCTGAAAAGGACGAGTTTCGCAACAGTAAAGAAACAAGTGAACGAGTACCGCAACAGTAAAGAAACAGTTGAACGTCCTGAAAAGGACGGTTATTCGTAAATGTTCTCAAAAGAACATAAAATTATTGTGTGGGTAGTTCATAATTTTCTCTCGCAAAGAAGATACATCTCGTGACTGATGTGGTAGCGCCGTGCACCAAGTTGAGGATTCAGCGTCGCCGTGTCGTTTTGAGACCGCTCGATCGCCCCGACAGCCGCCAATTCACCCGCAGCGTAGTTAGCGTTTACAGCTGCACACAGCATCACATGGCTCCTCTCATCTCGACGGCCGCCCGGTAAAAGAGCGCGCGCACACGCCGTGCTCGACTATATGCGACACCCGCGCCATCGAGTACTGCGGAGGGGAGGCTACGTCATCGGCATTAAGGCGGGGACGTTTCTTATTGGAACCAACCAAGAGTTTCACTTCTAAACCTACAAGTACACTAAGATCCCTAAAATACACATTACATAAAAGACAGTTACGAAACGAGCGGCTGATTTAACGATAAAGCAACGAGGATAATAAATATGCTCGTAAAGCAAATTAATCTTAATTTCCGCCCATTTCGTTACCGCATCAAATGATGCGGTAACGAAATGCCGGCATAATTTTTTGATCGACACCATTAATGGACAAAAACAAAGTCACATGCCGTGCTAAAATAAAAAATACCCAATCAGTCGGTTTTGTACATCATACCGATTGCAGTCGAAAAGATTATAACTTTCCAGTTACACAACATATTTTAATTTTATCTAGCATTAGAATTTTCTTGAAACTGATGAATTTTCTTGCTGTAATCATAACAAGCTCCGTATCCCAAGAGGATTTGTTTCCTCAAAGCTACTTTGAGGTCCCTTTATTGTGCGACTAATAATGTTTACTAACAAGCTATTGTCGACTAAATTACAATCGTAGAGCAGAAATAATTTCGTACATTGACCCGAAATTACTGACTATTCAGTAGAGAAACAAATACACATCCTTAGAACCACCGCCACGTGAGTAAAGAAACATTATTTGGAACCACACCACCAAGTGCGGAAATAAATATTTCTTAGAACCACACCACCAAGTGGTGAAATAAACATTCCATAGAATCACACCACCAAGTAGGGAAAACACTTTCCATAGGATGATTTCTTCGTGGTGTCAGTCGAATATATACTATGATGTTACAAAAAAAATATTGGAAACAGTTTGAAAATTCAATTTATGCAGTGGAAGTAGGTGCAAGAAGAAATCTTTCAACATTCCATATAACCACAACATCAATTGGGGAAACAAATATTCCATAAAACCATTAAGTGGGAAAACAAACGTCCCATAGAACCACTCCATCAAGTGGGGAAACAAACATTCCATAGAACGGCACCATCAAGTGGGAAAACAAAAAGTCCATTGAATCATACCACTAAGTGGAGAAACAAACATTTCATAAAAAAAAAAACCTGGTGTAGCCATCGGAGAAAATCATCTTACGAAAAGTGTTTTTCCCACTTGGTGGTATGGTGTGGTCTGGAAAGAAACATTCTATAGAACCACACCACCTAGTCGGGAAATAAACATTCCATCGAACCACACCACCACCAATATGGGAAAGAAACAATCCATCGAACCACACCACTTAGTCGGGAAAGAAACATTCTATAGAACCACACCACCAAGTCTGGAAAGAAACATTTGAGCCATTACGAATAAAGCATACTAGAAGCGCTAAAAAAACCCCCAACAGTGGAAGTAGGTGCAAGAATAAGTCTTTAAATTCAAAATTTATTTTAACTTACTTAAATAAAAACAGTTTTTTTTTACTCAAGTCCTTGAAGCAAACTTCTAGCTCCTAATTCAAGACATACAATTTAGTAATTGTGAAGTAGCCAGTAGTGTATGGCCTCACAGTAAACTCAACAATAGTCTATTATTAGGTCCCCGTCGGTTAACGTTTAGCTAGTAACGTAGTGCCATTATATATTCAGTGCTGGAACCACGTATTGTAAATATTGTTCGGGTATAACGTAATAATGTGTAGTAATATTCTAATTATTATATATATAAATTCTTTATCAGGGTAATCTTATATTGAAATTTTTAAAGATAAAATGCAATGATAAAATCCTGGTGGGTGGGACTCGAACCCACGATCCTCGCTTTAGCGGTAAGGTACTCAACCACTAAGCTAACCAGGTTCCAGTCACCTCTCACGATATTACAGGTGCAATAATACAGGTTGAGTTTTTTTTTTCAAAATCAAGTTTTTATCAAAATCACCCTCGAGATTCCTTCGAGCATTTTTCGCTATTCCTTGTAGTTTTAGGATTTGGCCTTTAAGGCACACTTGAAAAATTCAACTTGTATAATATCTTGAGGGGTGACTGAAACCTGGTTGGCTCAATGGTTGAGTAACTTGCTGCCAAAACGAGAATCGTGGGTTCGAGTCCCACCAGAACTTTTCATTGCATTTTATCTTTAAAAATTTCAATACGATATTCTAATTCAAAACTGCGCCCCTCTAAATCTAACAGCGTTTGTGATATGTGAGTGATATTGATGCTTGGTATCCGCCACCGCCCATATACTGGATGTTTTTTGTTACGGTGATAAAAAAATTATATTGTGTTCTATGATGAAAATAATGAAACACGTATTTTTTCCTTTTAGTGTCGTCTATACAAAAACAAAGATAAATAACAAAAAAGATCTACAAATCACGTTAACTTTCATACTAAACTCACGAATTAAAGCCTATCACTTGTCTAATAGTGTTTTACTTGTTACGATACGAAGATTTATTATGTATTTGTAGGAGTAACTTTAAGCATACGTTTGATCATATAATAATAAACTTTTCGGACTTTTTTTTTGAAGAAAAAAGGTAGGTAACTTTTTTATTTTAGAAATGGGTTCTAAAAGTGATACTGGAGGCATCAAAAAAATTTTATCATTGTTAAAAAAACACCCCAGTATATAGATGCAAAAACCGTCAACGGATCATGTTTCGATTTAAGTCTATGGGTTTACCGGCTTTCAGGAGCCTACTGCTTCGATTTCTTGCCGAGCTGGTATGGAGCTTCCAGGACAGATGATTTGACAATAAAGAAGCGAGCAAATTTAAGCATACAAGTAAAGAAATTCGTCTCTGTCGCTGCCTAATTTGTATCCGTATCATTTAGCCGGCATAGTGGAGCGGTCTCGGACGCCGTAAGGCACCCGTGATGATATGTATGTAATTGCACTTTTGTAATAGAAATAAGAAAATAAGAAATATTTATTCATTAATAATTTAGCCTATATACAATAACTGAACAATATAAATATAACTAGTTTTAAAGTTGGATATAGGCTGAATATCAAATGGTGTTCCAACCTCTGTACTAGGCATGCCGGTGTCGCAGTGGTCGGCGAATTGCTGCGGTTGATATGTTGATGAATTTTTAGAACAATAGTAAAAATTATTATCAATATAACACATACATATACATACATATACATACACATACATATACATATATATACATACACATACACATATATATACATACACATACACATATATATACACTGACAATAAGTAACTAGAGCAAAAAAAAAACAATAAAAAGACATTAGTAAAAGTTAATGTAAGCATATAGCGTGTGAAGTGTGTATTTTGTTTAATTTATTTATGTGTCTATGACTGTGTTTTGTTACCTGCATGTAGGAATTGTGTATTCATGAATAAAAGTTTACTGTCGTTATATGATAGCTGTATGTATGTATGTATGTATCATCACGGGTGCCTTACGGCGCCCGAGACCGCCTAGACGGCCCCAGGGTACCCAGCGGAGGGGTTTTTAATCCCACCTCGTCGTAGCCGATGGAATGAGTCTACACCGAACAAGTGGCTAGCTCGTCGCGATGTTTTAATACTATTGTATTATTTATAATGTTGTTCGCAATAGAAAGATAATCACCTATATTTTTTTATTATTCAACGCCAGACAGTTGAAGGAACACTGGAAGTACGATAGATCATTTTGTATGGGAAACGCAGACTTCTATTTTATGCGATCGCAACTCAAGTGTTCTTAAGAGCACTGTCCGTGAAAAAGGCGGTGCGCGCAGTTTTGAATTCTATTAGACGACCTCTATTGTTGTTTCTGTATATCTTAACTCTCTGTAGGTAAATAGAAAAATACCTAATATGGCCTATTTTGTCCCCCCTGATATATTAGCTATTTTACAAACAAATAAATCGGTCTATTAGTTTTTAAGTGATGCACCGACAACAAACAAACATACCTACAGAAAAAATATGTAGATTATTGTTGTGTTTAAGTACCTAATAATTTTTGAATGCATGTTTAATTCTTTTTGAAAATAGAGGAATGTGTCCTTTCAGAAAAAAATGCCTTAGGCAATATTTAGGGTAATTTCCCTTCAAAAGGTCTTTTTTTTTCACACAATATAGTGCCTCAGAGAGCACACTAAGCTGTCAGTCCCAGTTTCATTATTACAAAATATTAAGTCTATCTAAACCCTGGGACTAGTTGACACTTTTGTGGTGAGAATAAAAACCCCACCGCTGGGCCCCCTGTGGCTTAGGGTGCTTTCTACCAAAGATGTGCTATGCCACTTTGCTATGGATGCGTTTGATATTTTAAAATCATTTTCATTGGTCCTCATGGCATAGCAATGGTGGAATGGGTTCTCCTAAAATATTTATTTAATTTTATTTAAAATATTTTATTACACAAAATTACAAAATTGTACATAGGCGAAATTAATGCCTTAGGCATTTTCTACCAGCTAACCTTTGAGAGAGTAAAAGATTATGCAAAGGGTGCCAAAGCAAATATTATAACATAGAATACGGGGGTAATTCTCTTATAAAATACTTTGCGCCAGTTACTATGGTAGAATGATATAGACACACACTTCGCGTGATCTCTATCTAATATAGACAGACATACAAACAAATACTATATATTTATCGCATTATCTCGGTTATAAATACAATCTTTGCTGATTAGCTTATATAAAAGAAACTATATATAAATTTATATTATATTTAGTTTGGTGACTTTGCAGATATAACATGTGATAAAATGAAAAGATGTGGAAAACAATATTTTGTGATACCTAATTATAATTTTCCTTATATATAAGGATAATTTAGATATTATTTTTACATAATACCTTATATATACTAGTTTTTTTGGTTTTATTCTGTGATAATAACTTATTTAGGTGTTTAAGATAAATAGTGAAAAATTGAATACCTACATGGATATTTATATATTTAGACAGGTGAGTATAAACAGTTATAAAACTTTTCTACCGCCCATACAGATGCTAAAACCGTCAAGTGGCCTAGTCATGTTTCGGTTTTAGTCTGTGGGTTCACCGGTTTACCGGGGACTACTGCATCGATTTATTGTCCTTTTTGGTGTGGTTACGAAATGGGCGACTGATTTGACGATACGTCTTTGTCGTCACCCATTTCGTAACCGCATTATTAAGCCGGCATAGTGTGAGCGATCATCGACACCATTTATGGACTGCTTACCATCAGGTAGATATTTAGTGACATGCCGCATGCTCTAATAAAAAAAATAAAAAAATCACGAGTCTTTCTGGGCTGCCATGAGAGCATAAGGGTACCCAGCAAAGGGGCTTAATTCTCCACCTTGTAGTAGCCGAATATATTTTGGGTAAACACAAGACAAGTGGCAACCTTGTCACCATTTCACAAGTTGGTATAGCCAAACTAGGAACGACAGTTTAAAGTGCTTTCCGTCTGATTTACTTTAGGTGAAAGTAAAATTTTTTTTAATAAAAATCCATTACACAGCGCGCTTTAAAATTTAATTATATTTTATATTTCAGATATGGGTTTTAAGTGGCGTACTTATAAACGTTGTAGGATTAGCCTTTATGATGGCCTACCCGACCTCCATTATACCTGCTTTAAAATCTCCTGATTCAGATATAAAAGCTGATACTGGACAAGCTTCTTGGATAGGTATGTACTTTTTTATTGGAGACGAGCATGTCTAACTTATGGCAGGCAGACAGACCTTTACAAAATGCATGTACATCATCATCATCATCATCATGCCAGCCTTTCGCGCGTCCACTGCTGGACATAGGCCTCCCCCAAGGATCGCCACTACGACCGGTTCTGCGCTGCCTGTATCCATCGGCTTCCCGCGACCTTTTTCAGGTCCTCGGTCCATCTTTTGGGGGTCTGCCTCTGCTGCGTCCTCCAGCACGCATGTACATACTGTGACAGATATACCAACCCGCATTAAAAAAAATAGTGACTCGTATACCTGTCGCACTATTAAAATGTGGATTGCTCTACCTGCTTGCGTGTTTCCTTCTTCTTATAATCTCGAGTCCTTTAAACGAAGCGTGTATAGGCATCTTAAGCCGGCATAATAATCAACGGTTACGTAGAACGTAATTGTTGGTTGCATTTGGTTCCTGGTCCTTCATAAAGCAGTATGAAGGTCAAAATCAAATCAAAATTATTTATTTCATGTAAATCTTTAAAGATATTTATGAATAATCAAAAAAAAATACAATGAGGTCTTAGAGTGCGTTTGGTTAGGCAGCTATTCATTAAAAAAATAACGACAAATATTTATTATTACCTCTATATCAGATTTAGAACCTAAACGCAACGTTATAGAAATCTTAATATGAAAAATACTACCGTAACAACTAATGTAAGCTAGGTGGTTAGCTGATTCCATTGACCTGTCAATCATTATCTGCAATACAAGGAAGCCACCAAGGCGACCAACTTCACCGACCATATCCACGCCTTATCTATTTATTCTTAATACAAGGTATGTAAGTAGTTATGTTAGCCTCACAACCATCTGAAAAAAAAATACATAAAAAAAGGCCCAAAAATGCATGAATACATTTTTGTTTAAGCACTATACCGGCTAAATTATGTGGTTATAAAATGAGCGGCGACAAAGACGAGTTTGCATTAAGAGGTTACTTTAATATTCTAGCTGCTATATCGTTTAATTAACTGCCCATTTCGTAACAATACCCTCAAATAGACTAACCACCTCGACAGAGTCTCGGGGAGCACGTTAAGATGTTGTTCACCAACTTGTAATACCTATAGATGGGTTATTGAGTCTATCCAAACATTACGACGAGCTGACCACTTGTTCATGTACACTTAGAATACTATCAGCTACTACAAAGTGGGAAAAAACTTTACCGGTGGATACCCTAAGGCCGTCTAGGCGGTCTCTGGCGCCGTCTTTCCACATATTTCTATTAAATCACTATTTCTAAATATCTCTTATCAAGTTTTTGTATTTATTTACTAATTGAACAAATATTTATACATTAACATTGATAAAAACTGTCACATTTACTAAAACCTTTTTACTCCAAAATTCAAACATATACGCCACTCAAATACAAAATTGAGTTCTGAAACATTTCCAAGAAGATAAAATTAAATGTAATGGAACACTTAAAATTTTTAACTTCTCCGTAAAAGACGATGCCTTAATTGTTTTTTTTTCGCAATAAATAAGATAGAAGTAATTAAGATAGAAGTAGAAATTAGAGAAGCATTGGATGAGAGAAATGTTCTTCTAATTGACATAAGGACCCTCGTAACTAATGTCGAAAACCACTTAACCAATTAAGTTTAAACTAGTACAAATGGAAGTCTTAAAATGTATGGCCGATTTTTTTTTCGTCGGAAATATTGCATTTATTTGAGTTGGTCTTATCGCTTCTCTAGGTAGATTGACCGATTTCGTTCCCATCGCCCATACAGGTTTAAAAACCGTAATGTTTCGGGTTCACAGGTTTACAGAAACCTACTGCATCGATTTCTTGTCGAGATAGCTTTCTCCTCTATGAGCACCAGGATTGAGAAAGCACAATTTTAATAATAAAAATTTGCTAATAGTTCTTAGGCTCGCAGTTAGCAAAAATAGAGTTTGAGTTTGTAAAAAAATCTCAAGTTGGTAAAACTTAAAATAAAAAATAATTTTTAGTGGCTTATGGAATTATAGTTGGCTGACGTTTTTATTAAAGTGCACTTTAATATCTTCAAATCTACACTAGTTACAAATATAGACAATAGTTCTAGTTTGTAAAAAAAAAACTCTCGATCCACGCAAACCTCACTTTAATCCGTTTAGTATTAAAGGATATATTTTAAAAAGGAAAATCCCATGATTTTTTTAAACTTGAGTTTTTTTTTACAAACTTAAGCCTGAAAGAATTATAACAAATTCGAATTATCAAAATGTGGCCCCTTAATCGAAATGGTCATCTCTCCTTTCAAGATGCTGTTTTACGAGGTGGGCAGTAGATTTGCCAATGAAGCAGAGAGGTTATTAAAGTAAACTCGCATTGAAATTATTATCGCCTAGAGGGCCAATGTTGTTGAATAACCAGGGATTTCTGGTACACCTAGTAAAAGCCTATACCTTAGTTTGTGACCAGAGTAGTCAAAGTCAAAAGTCAAAGTCAAAAATATTTATTTCATGTAAACCTTTACAGGCATTTATGAAAAGTCAAAAAAAAAAAAAAAAGAGTATATATAAGGTCCTGTGTGTACTTGGCCAGGTCGCCATTCCTCCCACAGACAAATGTTGAGAATATAATACAAAATAAACAAATCGTAAACTATTAAACTATTGTCCTTGCGGGAAGAAAAAAAAAAAAAAAAAAAACAACCCAACCGAACACACACTACATAACCAACCAGTTTAAGACTAGGTGGTTAGCTGGTTCCATTGACCTGTCAATCGTTGACTGCCCTGCAAAAGTGCCACCAAGGCGACCAACCCAACAGACCATAGCTACGCCCCAAATATACATACTTTAGTATAGGTAATCAAAATATACCTACAAGTAGATAGATAAAAGGTATCTTTTAGGGCGCAAACGCTGATCACAAGTCGATCGCCTCAGAGACACCCTGGAGAAAAAGGTACCAGCAAGTAAAAAACTCTGATGTTCCACATGTACCGTATCATCGGAGGAGCATGGTCCTGCATGGTTATTGACTTAAACCTATGCTTATAGCATGTGGTATATACTCTCATCCTACTGAAGAGCACGCGTAGAACACCCCAAGGCAGATATGCTATCTTACAATATTGAAAGTACAGAATTACAGAACACAACATTTCTTTGATGCCAGCGCCGGTCTATCAGCAGAAGATTTTTCGGGATCTCCGCTTCTTATATGATAACAATCAAACGTGCGTGCCCAGCGGAGATCCAAGGCCCCCACAGCAGCACCCGATCACGGACGTAACGTATGTGTCAGCCATCCTTCTGCTCAACCAGGCCCTTAGGGTGCAGACCAGAACCCGGCACACGCGCCACCACTGCAATGACCTTCAAAGGAGAGGAAATCCGCTGGATACGTATACTACTACATTGCAGGGCCAAATACATAGCTGAATCCAAGGCCTGCGCAAACATCAACTAGTTAAAAAAAAAAAAAAACCATGGAAATGTATTCTATAACTCTGTTAACAAAATAACTTAAAATAAATAAGACAAATTAACATAAATGTTAAGTAATAACTAATTATTACCTTGTAGAAAATAGTAAATATTTAAAATTAAAATAATGATAAAAGGTTATAGTAATAACAAGTTATTACCTCATCCAAAAATATATAAAAAAATATCTACCTATTGTAGTATAAAAATATATATATATACCTATAATAGTAAGTATTATGAATTATTACAATATGACAGTTACTATTAGTTTAGAGATTCCAGACGCAGAGAGGACTGATTCCAGACATCTCTGTCATTAATATAATCATTAACTTTGTAATACGCCTTGGCTATTAAAGTTTGCTTTATACAATTTTTAAATTTTATATCATTTAGTTCTATAATTGATTTTGGTAATTTATTAAATAGCCTAATACTGTTTATAAGAAAACATTTATTAGTTTTTTGTAATCTGAATCTTGGTATGTCAATTTTGTTTATATTTCTTAAGTTTCGGGTATGCCTATCTGCATTTTTATTAAACATATTATAATTTTTCTTAACATATAATAAGTTCTCAAATATGTATTGGGAGGGCAGGGTCATTATATCAATTTCAGGAAAGATTTCTCGAAGGGATTCCCGGGTCTTCATGCCGTAAATTGCTCTAATAGCTCTTTTCTGCAAGATAAATATGGTTTCTATGTCTGCCGCTGAGCCCCAGATAATAAGATAGTACAAGTCTAGAGCTTAGTTTGTGACTATTGAACATGTTGGCACGTTAGTAATTGTGTGTGTATTAGAGGCCCGCTCATGCCCAAAGGGTATATTAGTTAAGTTAAGAATGGTGACAGTGCAATAGTCAGCTTCGTTGGAACAAGTCGAAGGGTGTTTTCGCACTGCCTAAGTAGTAGTTTTCGACTCATCTTTGAAAATATAAATTTCTAATATTTTTTTTTCTAAAATTATTAAAGTTAATTATAATAGCTTTTAAATAAGTGCTTTAAATTAATATGTAAGTTGAGATAACCTCAACCGTTATTTTTATTTTTTTTAAATATTTAGATTCTTTTGGTACTTACGTACAGTTAGATTGCGGTAGATTCATATTTCCTAATATCAAAGACGAAGGAGATGAAACAGTTGACTTGTAAAAGATGTTTTCGATATCGAAATCTGCATCTACAGCAAGAATAGATTTAAAAAAGATCTTACTGTGTGACGTGCTCTCTATTAGCGTTGTGGCATTGCGTAGTCTGATGACAGCGCTACCTGCCATACCATCGGGTGACACAGTATAGGATTAAATCTTTACATGTAACAGTATACGCTTATACTGTCTTCATTTGTGTGTGTTCTTTGTAATGAGTGTGTCTTATATTAAAATTAAGAGTTCACAGTTACTTAAAAGTGAAAACTTATCAATAGCTTTTAAGTTACTGTATAACAATATGTATTTGTATTAAATAGCTGATAGTTTTCTGGAAATAAATAAATAAAATAAATAAATAATGTGCAATATCCGTTATGTGTGATTTAGTGTGGCATATTACCCTAATAGTCAATTTTAATTTTAATTTTATGACTTTATTTTTAAAAAGTTTTACAAAACAATATAAGTGCCGTTAATTAGTACTATGTTGACTCTATTTTGATCTCAATAAATAGTTTCATATTAATAACTTTTTCAATTACTTTTAACGAAGCTACCCCGCGTGTGGTGTACTTTCCTACGATTTCCATTTTATTGGAAACTAGCTATGCTCGCGACTTCGTCCGCGTGGTATAGTTATTTTTTTATCATACAAACATTCATCCCCTATTTTAACCCCTTGGGGGTAGAATTTATCAAAATCCTTTCTTAGCCTAAGTCATAACATCTACCTGCATGCCAAATTTCAGCCCGATCCGTCCAGTGGTTTGGGCTGTGCGTTGATAGATCACTAAGTCAAGTCACCTTTGAGATATATATATATATATAGATATTTATTGGAAATTACTTTATATCTATACTGAACTATATTAATATAAAGCTAGATAGGCAGGTAATTCAGCATCAATGAAATTATTATAAATTAGCTATCAGTTAGTTTTGCTTTTACATGACTTAAGTGTAAAAAGTATACGTATCCTCCCCATATATTATTTAAATAAAAAAGAAAAAGGTTTTGATGGACCCCATTAATAGACTTCGTTGGTATTTCTACCTCCAGGTATATACAAAGTCACATGCCGTGCTATAAAATGAAATAAAAATATAAGCATAGAGCTCTGGGCAAAGAATGTATTAACAAAAAAATATGTTTTACAAGATATCTATATCTTATGCATCGTAAACATTAAAGCAAAATTTAATTGTAACAATATTTTAAATGCGATGAAGATGGTTTTAATAATTTAGGGATTTATGAAAAAGATAATAGCTTAATAATTATGTTAATGGCCGTAAAGTTCTCAATTGGAGACCGCGCACCGGCAAGCGCAGCGTAGGACGTCCACCCACAAGGTAGACCGACGACCTTGTTAAGACCGCAGAAACTCGCTGGATGCAAGCCGGTTCCAACCGGTCTTCTGGAAATCTATAGAATAGGCTTATGTCCAGCAGTGGACGTCCTATGGCTGAATATGATGAATTATGTTAAACCATAATTTATGCATCTACTTCTTCGCAATCTCACGAAGAAGTAGAAGAATGAGAACCTTTATTTACTTGAGTAGTAATTTGGGTATCCAACCTATGACTTTCTGCCCAATGTAAACTTATATTTGCAGTCTTTTGCAAGACTATTTAATGTTAATGTTTTTTTTTTCAGCATCATGCATTGGACTTGCAGCTGTTCCTGGCTTCATAATAACAAGTTACGTGATGGACAAATTTGGTCGCAGAATTTGTCATGCACTTATGATCATACCAGGAGTCGTAGGATGGCTCACGATTTGTTTCTCTAAAAACGTTCCTACACTTATAATAGGAAGATCTTTAACTGGCTTAACATCAGGTGGTACCGTTTTATTGGGATCAATTATTATAAGTGAATATAGTAGTCCAGAAAATAGAGGAATGTTTTTAAATTTAAAGAATTTTGCAACTTCTATTGGAATTATTTTGTTGCATATATTTGGAAATTATTTACATTGGAGAACTGTAGCTGCTATAAGTTCTGCTGCTCCAATTTTAGCATTTTTAATTACTTGTTCATGGCCTGAAAGTCCATCCTGGCTGATAATGAAAAATAGATTTGACGAAAGTGACAAGTCGTTTTATTGGTTAAGAGGAAAAACAGACAAATCAAAAAATGAATTGAAAAGTATGCAAGATGCACATGTATACAATACCAATTTAACTAGAAATAATTCTAAATTAAAACAATTAGCAAAGGCATTAACAAAAAAATATTTTTTGAAACCAGTTTTAATATGTTCAATAGGTTTTGTTCTATTAGAGGCTAGTGGTAGACATATATTTCCTGCTTATGCTTTATATATTATACAAGGATTTAATACAGATAACGATTCTCAAGTATTTTATTATACTTTAGGAATAGATGTTATAAATACAGTAACAAGTGTATTAGCTGCAATTGTTATGAAAATGTATAAAAGAAGAACTTTATTGTTTTCAAGTGGTGTTTCTTCTGTAGGATTATTATTAGGTATATGTTTGTATTTATTTTTAGTATCAAAGCTAATAATTGCTAATGATAGATCATGGATTCCTTTATCATTATTTGGATTATATTTTGTAATAAGTAATTTAGGTTGTGCATCAATACCTTTGGTACTAATGGGTGAATTATTTCCTTTAGCACTCAGAAGTATAGGAACATCATTATGTGGAGTGTTATTATCATTCTTACTAATGGTTACATTAAAGGTTACACCAACACTAATGGAAATAATAGACGTTTATGGAACATTTTCAATTTATGCAGGATTTATGGCTTTATCACTTTTATATCTATATTTTACGTTACCAGAAACTAAGGATAGAACTTTGCAAGAAATTGAAAACTATTTTAAGTATGGTTCTTTTAGATCTCCTATAAATGTCGAGTTTGATGGTGTTAAAGAAAATATGTTGTCATTACAAGAACATAATGAAAATAATAGACATATTTAGCTCATAATTTTCTTTTTAAAATACTTTTATTTGTTTACTCTCTTCTTCATAAATATTTTTAGAAATAAATCATTCGACTGATTTTTCCACAACATTGTTTTAATTAAGTTATTATTTATTAGCGATTCCTTATATATTTAATAATAAATTTATTGATAAATTAAACTACTCCACGGATTTCTCTATTCATTATTAGAGAAACATTCGCAGTGCTGTATTTCACAGAGTCCTATAATTACAATGCATCTGAGAGCTTCTAGATTTCATTCATTGAATGCTGCATTTTCAATTGTATTGCTTATATATTAATTATATACTTTTTTTACATTTATAAATTTAATTAAACACTTAGTAAATAATTAGTTTGACTCAATAACACACCTATAAACAGTTTCACAAGTTGGTATAGTGAAACTGGGACCGACAGCTTAACGTGCTCTCTGAGGCACTATGGTGGTTATGCTAAACAAATGTAATTTTTTTTTTAGATTAAAAACTCACCGGGGCTTGAACCAGGGACCTAATTGTTTTTTTAAGTCTAAGGTTTAACCAACTCGGCCATCACGTATATATGTTGTAATGATATAGTTCTAAATAAAAATGATTAAAAGTTGTACAAAGGCGAACTTAATGCCTTGGGCATTATTTACCAGCTAACCTTTAAGATTATGTTCGAAGGCTTAGTATCTTGATACACTTGTGCCGATGTTTTGATACCTTTCTAACAAAAATAAGGCTCAGTCACTCCTTCATGGCTAACACCCCACCAAACCATCACTGAAGTCGGATTATGCCCACGTTGCACTCTGTCGACTAATTGGGAAGCTTCCTTGGAGCTTTGAGCATAAATACAATAATTTTGTTTGAATGTTGCTCAATTGTAAAAAAAATCTCATCCGTAAACAAAATTTTTCTGTGACCTCCATTTGCGTACCGCTTTAGTAGTTGTATTTTACATATATATATATTATATATATATATATAGGTAATATATAATTTTATATTATAAATGCGAAAGTAACTCTGTATGTTTGTGTGTTACTCAATCATGCGTAAACTACTGAACCAATTTAAATTAAATTTGGTAGAGAGATAGTCTAGAGCCTGACAAAGGATATAGGCTACATTTTAATGCGAAAAAGAGGCTGTAAGGGGTTGAAATAGGAGATTTCATCCAATGTATCTGTTTTAAGAATCTCTTACGAAAAATAAATAAATACACAATAGAGAAGTGTTATATGAAACAAATTTAAGTGTATATTCTTAAGTGATAATCTTATATTATTTTATTTAATAATAAAATGTAATGAAAAAAATCCTATGAACCTCGCTATCGCGGCAAGGCGCTCAACCACTGAGCCAACCAGGTCCCAGTCACCCCTCACAAATTTTGTCATTGCTTGTTATCTACTTATACACAGACGTCCTCTATTAGCTTTTTTCTTCTAATAACTGTATACGAGTGAAGTTAGAAGTCCTAGTTTCTAATACTAGATGGCAGAGGAGTCTGTTTTTTGTTTTTACTTTTTTCTACTTCTATCTACTTATACAGACGTCCTCTATTAGCTTTTTTCTTCTAATAACTCTATACTAGAGAAGTTAGAAGTCCTAGTTTCTAATACTAGATGGCAGAGGAGTCGGTTTTTTGTCTTAACTTTTTTCAGTATTTTAGATTTATGCACTTTTATTAATTCCTTATCAGGATTTATATTATAATAATAGCTACTCCAAGGATGTGACTGTTCTTGTTTGCGGCGCTGACAAAGTTGTTAGCTCCATCGTTCTCGGGGACTGTAATCACTGTTGAGAGCTTCTCCACTTCTCTTGCTGTTCTTATATTTTTTATATTTATGCAGAAATAGGTATAAAAATTTGTCTTCCTTATTTTTAAGATTTACAGCGCATCATCATCTTTCATGGTCTACTTATTCATTAAATTTTTCACTTAACAATAGCTTTTACTTGTGGCTTTTTACGTAATAATGAAATTTACGTAATTTTAATTTTATTAGAGTAAGGTAATAAAACCCTAGATTCTTTGTTTGTACATTAAATGTATATTATTTATCAAAAAAAAAAAATAGAAGACGCGAAAAATAAGACCTTAATAATAATAATTATGTAGGACATTTTTACACATATTGCTCTAGTCACAAACTAAGATCTAGGTTTGTAGGTACTAAGTGAACCAGAAACATTGATATAATACATATTATATTTTATAAACACCCAGACCATGACAAACTGTACAGAAAAAACGTACTACTTAATTATTTTTTTTGCCATGGGTGGGAATCCACGACCTCCGGATACAACGCCAAAGGCGCAACCATTAGTCTACGGAAGCTGTCATAAATATATGTAAGACATTCCACAATAAATGTATTGCTCAGGGGGCCTCAACTAAATGAATTGGATATCAACAGCACGTCAAAGTTAAAATTTAGACATATTTCCCATACAAAATGTGTCAAATTTTAACTTTCATACCAATTTAGGGCTAATTTTGGAATCGCCAGATAAAGTTAATCGGCAGTTAACTTGTAAGAAGAACTGTCAAATTTATTCTTTCTCCATACAAGTTATCTGTTGGATAACTTTATCAGAGGATTGAAAAATCAGCCCTTAGTAGAATAACACCGGTATTCATAAAAACTTATTAAGTCCTTGAAGAACACCTTATGAACAGATATGGAAGGTTTTGTCTCTTTTTATTACCTACAACAATGAATATGCGTAAGTAAGTTTTTATGAATAAGGCCATAAGACCCCAGATCCCAAACTAAGCTCTACGCTTGTACTAGTATACCAGAAACAACGATACCAATTAATCAGGGTACCCAGCGGAGGGGTTTTTATTCCCACCTCGTAGTAGCCGATGGTATAAATTCTACACCAAACAAGTGGCTAGCTGGTCGCGATGTTTGGATTGACTCAATATCTATAAACAGTTTCACAAGTTGGTATAGTGAAACCGGGACCGACAGCTTAACGTGCTCTCCGAGGCACTATAGTAGTGTTGTCAAACAAATGTACATATTTTTTTAAAACTATATAGGTAATATAATTTTTTCATAAGTATAGATAGACGTACATAATATCAGTTTAAAGACATTTATTTCTCCAAAGAACATTCTCACTTACAGAAAGAAATTTATATAAATTTAAAATAAAAACAAAAATTCGTTTAGTTTTGTTGCGAACTAAACAATAGTATTTAAACAAACTCAGTTAACATAAAAAATAGTAAATATTAAGAAAAAAACAAACAGTAAAACAATTACAATGCGGTCAAGCTAATGTGACTTTTTAACAGTTTTTTTTTAATTCAGTAAATGTTAATGCTTCTCTGACACTTTGTGGTAAATCATTATATAATATATTATATATATGTATCATCACGGGTGCCATACGGCGCCCGAGACCGCCTAGACGGCCCCAGGGAACCCAGCGGAGGGGTTTTTATCCCACCTCGTCGTAGCCGATGGTATGAGTCTACACCGAACAAGTGGCTAGCTCGTTGCGATGTTTTGAATAGACTCAATAACCCATCTATAAACAGTTTCACAAGTTGGTATAGTGAAACTGGGACCGGCAGCTAAACGTGCTCTCCGAGGCACTATAGTGGTGTTGTCAAACAAATGTAAATACATTTTTTAATTAAAAACTCATCGGTACACACCGGGATTCGAACCAGGGACCTAAGTGTTTTTAAGTCCAAGATCTAACGAACTAGGCCACCACGTATATTATATATAATATGTATAAAATAAAACCATAGATTCTGTGTCTGTACATGACGATATGTATGTATGTACACAGACCATGGTAAACTGTACAGAAAACGTACTGGTATTGTTACCGGACCACGACCATGGAGCGGTCAATCATTTAAATTTGGGAAATAGAATAATGAATGTATTTTCAACATTTGTATGTGGGAGGAATGGCGACTTAGCCAAGTGCACACTTGGACCTTATATACTTTTTTTTACTTTTATAAATGCCTGTAAAGGTTTACATGAAATATATATTTTTGACTTTTAACTTTGACAAATAAGAAATGGTCATGACTAGGTCACTTGAGGGTTTTTGTATCTGTACAGCGAATAACGCGTGCCAGGGTACCCAGCGGAGGGGTTTTAATCCCACTAGCCGATGGTATAAATTCTACACCGAACAAGTGGCTAGCTCTTCACGATGTTTTGAATAGACTCAATAACCCATCTATAAACAGTTTCACAAGTTGGTATAGTGAAACCGGGACGGACAGCTTAACGTGCTCTCCAAAGCACAATAGTGGTGTTGTCAAACAAATGTACATACATTTTTTATTAAAAACTAATTTGCACACACCGGGATTCGAACCAGGGACCTAAGTGTATTTAAGTCCAAGGTCTAACCAACTCGGCCACCACGTATATTTTATATAATAAATTACACGCACATGAAGTTATGAGCACAAGCTTATAATAAGTCTAGCCTCTTAACCCAAAAGTCCAATTACAGGATTCAACCTTCCATCAAGATCTTAATATTTGTTCAATCAACAACATTTGAGAACAATAACAAAACTAAATAAATAAACAAATTTCAATTACAGAACTTACAGAACTAAATTTTCATTTGAGCCTCAATAATTGAGAACTTAATTAATCAAAAACACATTTATTCATTTATCAACATTTCTATCAAGACAAACAGACAGACATGCTAACAATTAATAATGTCAATTTTAGCAACCACGGGCGACTTGCAATTGTATCCAAAGATCAAAAGACCACTTTTGATCTTTGGATACAATTGCAAAAACAAGTTTATGCAAAATGAAGTGAATTAATTCTATCTTAGACCAGGATCTTGGAGGATTTAATAACTAAGTACTAAACTACTTGGTCTAAGTACTAAACTACTTGGTCTAAGTACTAAACTACTTGGTCTGAGTACTAAACTACTTGGTCTAAGTACTAAACTACTTGGTCTAAGTACTAAACTACTTGGTCTAAGTACTAAACTACTTGGTCTAAGTACTAAACTACTTGGTCTAAGTACTAAACTACTTGGTCTAAGTACTAAACTACTTGGTCTAAGTACTAAACTACTTGGTCTAAGTACTAAACTACTTGGTCTAAGTACTAAACTACTTGGTCTAAGTACTAAACTACTTGGTCTAAGTCCGCAAAATCCTTTATATTGTCTTTAGGTAAAAAGCTTAAACAGGTAACAGGGTATCCGCGTTCAGGTTTTCTTTTAGGCCAACGAATATCAATGGCCATACAACGCGGAAATGCAGTTAGTGCTATGGGTTGTCTATTCTTTATTTTATAATAAATTAGTAATAAAAAATACAAAAAAAAAATCTAACTGGTGGTGACTAAACCTACAAAGTCCAGGAATGGGGTCAATCAATAATTGTTTACAATATTGATCGCTCTCACTATGACGGCTAATGATGCGATTACTAAATGGGGGGAAACAATGTCTTATCGTCAATTCAACTACCCATTTCGTAACCGCATCATGAAAGGAGACTACCACCTCGACAAAAAATCTATGCAGTAATCTCCTGAAAATCGGTGAACCCACAGACTAGGTCACTTGAAGGTTTTTACATCTGTATGGGCGGTGGTAACGAGGCCGGTCGGTCCGCCTAACGAAGTTATAGAGTCCTTCCTCTCACTTAAAAAAAATGCAGGAAGAAGCTAGTTATCTCATAAAAGCAATATAAAGTCGAGTACTCTACGTCAAGTGACTAGTCATGTTTCGATTTTAGTCTGTGGGTTCACCTGTTTTCAGGAAATTATTGCATCGATTTCTTGTCGAGGTGGTAGACTCCTTTTAGGGTTCGGTTACGAAATGGGTTGAATTGACGATAGCAGCGAATATATTAAAATATACTCGTAATGCAATTTGTCGCCACCCTTTTCGTAATCGCATCATTTAGCCGGCATAAATGGCGCTCCCATTATGCCGGTCCAAAATCAATTTTGTTTATGAACAATTATTATTTGAACCCATTCATAGATTTTGTAGGTCTGCTCACCACCAGGTAGATACAAAGTCACATGCCGTGCTCCAATAAAAAGAACTCTTCTAACAAGCTCCCGGGCTACAATACCCGATTCTATTCAACCCGAGTAGTCCGCAGTAATATTGTTTCGCAAGTACGAAATACCATCTTAAAAGGGCCCGAAAGGCTTCCTCGGTCCTTATTAACTAGGATTAAACTGTCAGGGGATAATAAATTACAAACAGCCTACCTCGAGAGTGTCTCCTAAGGCCCGGTTGCCACTATCTAACCGACGTTAAATAACAATTAACTTTAGCTATTAAAAATAATCTTTTCGATAAAAGTTTCTTATTGATTAGTAGACAGATTTGTGGCCGACATCACATTTAAAACACTTTGACCCTATGTGATCTTTTGTATGTTACCCATTCATACAGCAGTCCTATCCTATCTTCTATAATATATTTTATTGTTCCTGACTTATTTGAAGATTTTTTATTTTTTATTTTTTATTTTTATTCGAGCACGACATGTGACTTTGTATCTACCTGGTGGTGAGCAGACCTACAAAGTTCATGAATGCTTATCGGCTTAGCGAAATAAAAGATAATCGCAAACTAATTAGACATATTGCTGCATTTCTGTTTCTTTTAAAGACAACGTTAGATTGTCAAAATAGCGAAATCCTTTATGTACAATAATAATTGTCACTTCACGGAATGCTAAAACTTGTCAGAGCAATAGCAATATTTTGACCGCCTCTGTAGACTAGTGGTTGCGCCTTTAGCGTTGTATCCGGAGGTCGTGCGTTCGATTCCCAGCCATGGCAAAAAAAAGGTACCCTTTATGTTTGTCATGGGTGTTTATAAAATATAATATGTATTATTTTATAGTACAAGCCTAGAGCTTAGTAATTGGTGACCAGAGCAATATGTGTAAATTTGTCCAACACATTATTTAAAAAAAAAGTACTTGTGACACAAAGGAATAAAATGCTTGTCTTTTCAGTTATTGTTGTTGCAGATTGTTCAATGTTATTTTTATAGGATATCGTTATTTTGACAAGCTAACGTATCCGTTATAAGAAACAGAATGTGGCCTCTGGCAGTTTCTGTTCTTGTTACATCGTTGCTTAAATTTTACGAAGGTTTTTACTTATACCGCGTTTGTAGACTTTAGGCCCAAAGGGTGTAAGTAATGTTGCGTTTAGTGGGCAAGTGGGTATGTGCAAACGATGTATAATGTATAGTCATATGTTATTTTGTTAAGTGGAGAAGGTATTATATGTGTTTGTTACATAGTAATTGGGCTGAGATTAGAAGTTTTTTTTTTAATATGATGTCTTGTTGTTATTGACCTGACTTCGTCTGTGACTTCGCCTGACTTTGTTTTTTTTTTAAATATGATGACTTTTTTTTATTGACCTGACTTCGTCTGTGACTTCGCCTGACTTTGTTTTGTTTATTATTAATTATATATAGACGAAGTATAGTTTTTTTTAATGGAGATTTTATATTTTTTTTCACTTTGTTACTTAAGATATATTTAAGTAGTGTATATGAGATTGTAAGTATTTTATATAATATTCACTGGATTATATACTCAGTTACTGTATTGCACCTACCTCACTTATTAACCGCTTTTATTGTCCCGAAGATTTGACTGGTAGAGAATGCCTTCGGGACAACTTCGCCTTTGTATTTTGTATGCAATAAAGATTCAAATAAACAAATAAATAAATTTCGCCTGTCCGTAACATATGTGTGGATAATGAGTATTATAAACATATCTAACGTAAAACACCTAACTGTTAATACATTTTCCATGTCTATTATGTCACTCTGCAACCCCGCCTCAGTATTATTTATGTAATTTTGAAAACACTTCCGACTTGCAACTTAAACATACATTTAGAAACCCAATTACATTCTTGTTAATAATTAGTAACGCAACCAGTCTATTTTGAGCAAACCTACTACCTGTTGGCAACGATGTGATAAAATGTATTATTTATAGATTTATTTTTAGGTACCTAGTTTTTTTTGTTTTTTTTTTATATTAGGTTTAATTTTACTATAGGTAGTTATATTTTCGATAATTACACAATATACAGGGTGACTTTGAAAGGATGTACTTTGAGCTAATATGAGGTTCTGCTGATCAATACGAACAACTTTTCTTATGGTACCATGCGTCACAAATGAAAAAAAAAAATGCCTTCTCCATACAAACTAGTAATGTTAAAATGACAAATTTGTATGGGGAAGACAAACATTGTTTTTCATTTGCGACACATGGATAAGTTGTTCGATTTGATCAGCAGAACGTTACATTAAAGAAGCGGCCCCAGCCTAGTGGTTAAGTCACTGCGCAACTGATAACAAGGTTAAGCAGATGACAACAAGGCCGGCCTGGGATGGGTGACCGCTTTATACAACGAGGCTATTTCATCATAAGCACCGCAACAAGCTCGCCACTTGTTAGGTGTTGCCTCCGAACACCATCGGCGAAATGAGGACGGGTTAATCCCTCCGCTGGGTACCCTGAGGCCGTTTAAATGGTTCTCGGGAGCCAAATAGGCACCCGTGGTATTTATTTATTTATTAACCTCACATTAGCCCGAAGTATATCCTTTCAAAGTCACCATGTATACTCGTAAGTATGTCATACAATTTCATTTCTAAATTTACAATTTTATTGGTGTTTTGATTTAAAAGCCAGGAAGGTTTTGATTGACGGTTAGGTCTTGCCATTAATTTAATTAGGCCGCGATCACTTCACTTGACTGATCTGATTGATTTATATCATCCCCTTAATTACGTGTCCAGCGGATTGATCAAGCTGGTAACTGCCTCGCCTTAAGTCCTTAATTAATCTATACTAATATTATACAGCTGAACAGTTTGTTTGTTTGTATGGCTTAACGCGATAATCTCAGGATCTACTAAAAAAATATTTTAGTGTTGGATAGCCCATTTATCGAGGAAGGCTATAGGCTATATAACATCACGCTATGACTGATAGGAGCGGCATATAAATGAAAAATGTTGCAAAATCGGGTAAATTTAATTTCTTTTGAGAGCTGCCATTGCGTACGCTGCGTAAACGGTTAAAGTTGCGTGTGTCAGCTAATATATTACTAGTCTTGTATAGCCTCAGGATATCCAGAGGTGGAGTTATAATCCCACCTCGTCGTAGCCGATGGTAAGAGTCTACAGGGAAAATGTAGCTAGCTCGTCGCAATGTTTGGATAGACTTAAAAACCTATCTATATATACCAAAACGGTATAGTTAAAATGGAACAGATAGCTTAACGTGCTCTTCGAGGTACTATAGTGGTGTTGCCAGACAAATGTATGTACATTTTTTATTAACAATTTCATTGGTACACACCGAGGTTTGGGCGGCAACAAAGACAAATTAGTGATACCTCGCTGATTTATCGCCAAATAATGCCCATTTCGTAACCGCACCCTGAAATAAGACTTCCGCCTCGACCTGTCTGACTATATACATTTTGTGTGAATAAATAAATACCATCACGGGTGCCTATTTGGCTCCCGAGAACCGTTTAAACGGCGTCATGAGGACAGGTTAATCCCTCTACTCGGGTACCCACCCAGTAGAGGGATTAATCTGTCCTCATTTCGCCGATGGTATTTGGAGGCAACACCTAACAAGTGGCGAGCTTGTTGCGGTGTTTATGATGAAATAGCCTCGTTGTATAAAGCGGTCACCTATTCCAGGCCGGCCTTGTTGTCATCTGCTTAACCTTGCTATCAGTTGCGCAGTGACTTAACCACTAGGCTGGGGCCGCTTTTTTTTTAAAAGTGACTAAATGTAACTGGGCTAACATCCTAAGCATATTTCACTCTCTCAAAGGTTAGCTGGTAGAAAAATGCCTAAGGCATTAAGCTCGGCTATGTAAAATTTTGTACAGTAAAGAATTTTAAATAAATAATTAAAATTAATAACAAAAACATAACTATGAAATGTGTCCTACAAAAAAAAAATCTTCTAAAACCTGCCCGTGTGGCATAGTGGCCAAAATGCTGGCATATATTACGAAATTTTAATGTTGAACACAAATAAATTTGTTTTGTTTATTTGTTTAATTCCACAATCTTGTTGAAATATTTGTTATTCTAAGAGGTATAAATATTAAACCTGTCGAAATATGAAAACACATTTTGAAGTTAAAATACAAAAGTTTTGTAAGACGTGATCAGTGTACCTAAATATTAATATATTTCAGTTTTGAAATAGAATATTTCATGACCTATTATTTATATTCTTGAAAAACAAATAAATAGGAACTTAGTTTTTTTTAATAGAGCAGGACATGTGACCCTCCATCCACCTGATGGTAAGTGACAATGTAACGTCCAAGAATGTTCTCAACCAATAGTAGTTATGATGCTTACTTCAATTGGTTGATTCCACTAATAGTCTGCTAGAGAAACTTAATGAAAATTATAGATTAAAAGTTAATTAAATTCATGGGTAGTTTTTATTCATCTTTCATTACCCTATTCCTTTCCACTTTGTACTTAGGTAATTAGATTTTTTTAGATCATTGTGCAGTTGGTAGTATTATGGATATGTAGTCTATGTATGAAAATATATTTAAATAGTGTATTATATTATATATTGTAGTGTGATTGTAAGTATTTAATATAGTAATCATTTTGTTTTGTATACACTATTAGGTATATGACCGGGTTGGTTAGACCTTGAATTTAAAAACACTTAGGTCCCTGGTTCAAATACCGGTGTGTACCAATAAGTTTTTAATTAAAAAAAATATGTACATTTCTTTGACAACACCACTAAAGTGCCTCGGGAGAGCACGTTAAGTTGTCGGTCCCGGTTTCACTATACCAACTTGTGAAACTGTTTATAGATGGGTTATTGAGTCTATTCAAAACATCGCAACAAGCTAGCCACTTGTTCGGTGTAGACTCATACCATCGGCTACGACGAGGTGGGATTAAAAACCCCTCCGCTGGGTACCCTGAGGCCGTCTAGGCGGTCTCGGGCGCCGTAAGGCACTCGTGATGATATGTATATATGTAATCACTTTGTTTTATACTCAGTTGCTGTATTGCACCTACCTCACTTATTGGCTTTGATTGTCCCGAAGCTTTGACTGGTAAAGACTGTCTGTCTAGCGGCATTAAATCCTTTATGCAATGTGTGTATGTGTATCATCACGGGTGCCTTACGGCGCCCGAGACCGCCTAGACGGCCCCAGAGTACCCAGCGGAGGGGTTTTAATCCCACCTCGTCGTAGCCGATGGTATGAGTCTACACCGAACAAGTGGCTAGCTTGTTGCGATGTTTTGAATAGACTCAATAACCCATCTATAAACAGTTTCACAGGTTGGTATAGTGAAACCGGGACCGACAGCTTAACTTGCTCTCCGAGGCACTATAGTGGTGTTGTCAAACAAATGTACATAAATTTATGCAATAAAGATTGAAATAAAATAAGTAGTATTATAATTTAGGTGTCATTATAAGGTGAATTGGCCATATTAGTCTGGAACTTACCGTGATAGTAATGAAATAAAACGAATGAAGTGAAATTATTTATTTGCAGTAATTCCGAGTTTCCAAGATGGTAGAATATAAGTTGTGTCTACAGAATTAGCCTACTAGGCATGCAAAATAATGTGGTTTATAATTTAATTTATAATTTTAACTGATTCACAATTTAAAAATAAATACATGTTCCTATAATTACTATTATTATGGCATTTCCATTTTTTTTTCATTTGCGGCACTTGGTTCCATGGGAAAAGTTGTTTGTATTGATCAGTAGAACCTCATATTAGCCCAAAGTACATCCTTTCAAAGTCACCATGTATAGTCTAACTGACATAGGATAACTGTTCCTGCTAAAGAGATCTGTTTTTATTGTGGGGAGCAGCAATGAGTCCGGGTATCTTGTGCTCAGTTGGGACACGCTACTTAAAGTTGTGTATAGTTCTGGGTGTAGCTTTACAAAAACACAGCATTCGTATTAAATACTAGGAACAAATTTAGTTGAATGAAGAGAGGTTTACACGAAGTCATATGGGAAATAACACATATCGCCCGTATACACTGCTTCTGGGCTATGAAAACTCTATTAACCATTACTGAGTTCCCCCATATATTTATAGAGCTATTTTAACAGGTAACCTGTCTTACGGTGTCCAAGAGCGCCTAGACGCCCGACAAGGGTACCCAGCGGTGGGGTTTAAATTTATAAGTGAAACCGGGACCGACAGCTTAACGTGCTCTCCGAGGCACTATAGTGGTGTTGTCAAACAAATGTACATAAATTTATGCAATAAAGATTGAAATAAAATAAGTAGTATTATAATTTAGGTGTCATTATAAGGTGAATTGGCCATATTAGTCTGGAACTTACCGTGATAGTAATGAAATAAAACGAATGAAGTGAAATTATTTATTTGCAGTAATTCCGAGTTTCCAAGATGGTAGAATATAAGTTGTGTCTACAGAATTAGCCTACTAAGCATGCAAAATAATGTGGTTTATAATTTAATTTATAATTTTAACTGATTCACAATTTAAAAATAAATACATGTTCCTATAATTACTATTATTATGGCATTTCCATTTTTTTTTCATTTGCGGCACTTGGTTCCATGGGAAAAGTTGTTTGTATTGATCAGTAGAACCTCATATTAGCCCAAAGTACATCCTTTCAAAGTCACCATGTATAGTCTAACTGACATAGGATAACTGTTCCTGCTAAAGAGATCTGTTTTCATTGTGGGGAGCAGCAATGAGTCCGGGTATCTTGTGCTCAGTTGGGACACGCTACTTAAAGTTGTGTATAGTTCTGGGTGTAGCTTTACAAAAACACAGCATTCGTATTAAATACTAGGAACAAATTTAGTTGAATGAAGAGAGGTTTACACGAAGTCATATGGGAAATAACACATATCGCCCGTATACACTGCTTCTGGGCTATGAAAACTCTATTAACCATTACTGAGTTCCCCCATATATTTATAGAGCTATTTTAACAGGTAACCTGTCTTACGGTGTCCAAGACCGTCTAGACGGCCGACAAGGGTACCCAGCGGTGGGGTTCTATTCCAACCTTTTTTTTTACGTTGGGAATCCTCGGATACCTAGCCATCGCGGGGGCGACCGCTAGGTTATGTCTCTTACTGACTAAGCCCCACGATGTTCCTCCGACCGCCATAATGGCAGGGCCACAGGCGGCGCTTGAGCATTCGTCCGCGACCCCGCCGGCGAATTCCAACTTCGTCGTATTCGATGGCGTCTACACCGTCTCGCGGTGTTTCAAATCAAATCATTTATTTCATGTAAATCTTTACAGATATTTATGAATAGTCAAAAAAAAACATGTTTAACTATGAGGTCTTAGAGTGCGTTTGGTTAGGCAGCTATTCATTATTAAAAGAACGACAAATATTTATTATACCTCGATATCAGATTTTGAACTTAAATTTAGAAATCTTAATATGAAAATTACTACCAAACCAAACACACTACATAACCAACTAGTGTAAGACTAGGGACCGATAGCTTAACGTGATATTTATAAAAATTGTACATTACCGAATTATCTAACTAATATAATTCTTTAAATTATAATGGCTCCAAGTCTCAGTCTCAGATGAAGAAAATATATCAAAGTTGTCGAACATCTGTGGATATTTTAAATTAAAAGTGAGATCTAAGAACTGTAGTGTTCTTAACTCAGATCAGTCTCTGGTTTTTAAGTTTTCTTTTTTGTTGTTTTTATTAGTAATATTTAGGTAATATATTTTACATTAAAACTCAGATAAAATACATCACAATAAGATGCGACATTATCAGTTGCGTAAAAGATTAATTTTCTCAGCGCGCATAAAACAAAGAAGTGGAATATCACACGCGTAAACGTGACAGGTGGGTCTATGCGGGGTTGTATAGTGATGTGATGTGCATAAAATTATCGATGAAAATTAAATATTAATATAACTAAAAACTATCTTCTATATTCGGGCCTCATCTTGTACTAAGTCTTGATTATTCGACAGTATTTTAAATGCTCATTTTTTGAAGGAATACAGATTAATTTTATTTAGGTATACATTACTCTACCGAACTAAAGAAATAGTAGTATTTCTCCTTTTTCCCTTTTTATATTAGATACTTATATATTAACACAGTATTTTTATGATATATATATTTTTAATGAGCATTATTCATGGTTAGCAGGAATTGAATTTGAAAGGTGGCGCCTCTCTACTGCATGTACATATGTACATGTTAAGTATGGTATATACCCAATTAGGTAACCAATTTGGATATTATAATATTGGTTAACTACTCATACTAATAAATACGAATATGGAAGCACTTTCACAAACTAAGCTCTAGGCTTCTAATATCTTTACCAGAAACAACGACATTAATACATATTATATTTTATAAACACCTATTAAACCATGATAACTGTACATAAAATTTTACTTTAATTTTTTGCCATGGGAATTGAATCTACGACCTCCGGATACAACGCCAAAGACGCAACCACTAGTCTACGTATAGATGGTTAACATAGAATAACACCTTTACATTTAGTATACAACTAGCTGATCCGCGCAACTTCGTCTGCGTAACTTTAACCGTTTACGCATCGTACGTTCTGAAAAGGAATATATTTCCGGTTTTGTGCAATATTTTTCATTGTTACTCCACTCCTATTGGTCGTAACGCGATATTATCTAGCCTATAGCCAACAATTTTTTTTTCAATTCGAACCAGTATTCCTAAAATTAGCGCGTTCAACCAAACAAACTCTTCAGCTTTATAATATTAGTATATATATATCGATATAAAGGTGTCTCATCACTAGACATGTAGTCTCACGCACAAGGTAGTACAGTCTCCGGTTTCATTTGTAAACCGTCACCTGAAAACGTATTTAGATAAGATTTTTTTCTCTTCGGTCCCTACATTTGTTTTTTATTCAAATTGTTAGAATTGTAATGCGAGAATTTTCACCTTGTTCAGGAAAATGTAAAACGTTACAACGTGGGGCTTTTGAACTTTTCTTTTTTGTTTTGTTTTTTTTTTTTGTTACTAAAGGGCATATTTGTATGTATGAAAAAATATTATGGCGGAGATGTTATAAGATTAGAGATATGATAAAAAAAAATGTTATGTTAGTAATTTTAAAACCACTTGTGGTTTAGTGTTTACGCTTTTTATTTCGGATATCTTGGGGTTTTTTTTTAATGGAACACGGCATGTGACTTTGTATCTACCTAATGTTTATCAGACCTACCTACAAAGTCAAAGTGAGGTCGATCAATACATTGTTGTTTACCAATATATATATATATATATATATTTTATATGTAGGACAATTTACACATATTGCTCTGGTCACAAATTAAGCTCTAGGCTTGTACTATGTCTACCAGAAACAATGATATAATTATATATTATATTTTTTATAAACACCCAGACCATGACAAATTGTACAGAAAAAACGTACTAATATTTTTATTGCCATGGGTGCGAATCGAACCCACGACCTCCGGATACAACGCCAAAGGCGCAACCACAAGTCTACGGAGGCGGTCAATTATGCCAGCTAAATGATGGATTTTGTACGATCGTGCAATCAATTGCCTGTTTCGTAACCGTACCATGAAAGGAGACTACCCCTCGACAAGAAATCTTGTCAAGATTTCAAAAGATTCGCAAAGCCTCCGGGAAACCGGTGAATCCACAAACTAAAACCGAAACAAAATAAAGTCACTTGATGGTTTATGCAGTTTAACGACTCCGGTCGGTCGGCCTAGCAAAGTTATAGTAATTTAATGGGTATATAGCAAAGTTATATATACCCACTAAATTACTCAAAAACAATATAAGTACATATACATAATACTATACATATATACGTGGTGGCCGAGTTGGTTAGACCTTGGACTTAAAAACCCTAAGGTCCCTGGTTCGAAGACCGGTGTGTACCAATGAGTTTTTAATTAAAAAAAATTATGTACATTTGTTCGACAACACCACTATAGTGCCTCGGAGAGCACGTTAAGCTGTCGGTCCCGGTTTCACTATACCAACTTGTGAAACTGTTTATAGATGGGTTATTGAGTCTTACCAAAACATCGCGACGAGCTAGCCACTTGTTCGGTGTAGACTCATACCATCGGCTACGACGAGGTGGGATTAAAGCCCCTCCGCTGGGTACCCTGGGGCCGTCTAGGCGGTCTCGGGCGTCGTAAGGCACCCGTGAAGATATATATATATATATATACATCCTCCGTAGACTAGTGGTTGCGCCTTTGGCATTGTATCCGGAGGTCGTGGGTTCGATTCCCACCCATGGCAAAAAATATTAGTACGTTTTTTCTGTACAGTTTGTCATGTTCTGGGTGTTTATAAAATATAATATGTATTATATCGTTGCTTCTGGTACACATAGTACAAGCCTTGAGCTTAGTTTGTGACCAGAGCAATATGTGTAAATTGTCCTACATATTATTATTGTCTTATTTTGTCTGGTAATTCATTCCAAAGTCCTGCAGCGACAACTGCAAACGATTTAGAAAGAAAGGTGGTGTGATGGGAGGGAAGGCAAGGATTGTATTAAAAGTAGATCGAAGGCTTTTGTCCTGATGCGAGCCAAAATAAGTGTGTAGTACTTTGTTGTTTAGTTCCAAATAAATTCAAAAACAACTAAACCGATTTTAGAAAATATTTCACCGATAGTAATATCTATTATCAGCGAATAATACTGGCTGTTTTTTTTTTATTTTCAGGAAGGAAGACCTCTACAACTTCGTTAGACTGACCGACCGGACGTTGTTACCACCGCCCATACATCATCATCATGCCAGCCCTTCGCGCATCCACTGCTGGACATAGGCCTCCCCCAAGGATCGCCACAATGATCGGTTTTGCGCTGCTTGTATCCATCGGCTTCCTGCGACCTTTTTCAGGTCGTCGGTCCATCTTGTGGGGGGCCTGCCTCTGCTGCGTCCTCCGGCACGCGGCCCATACATACCTATGCAAAAAGCGTCAAGTGAACTAGTCATGTTTTGGTTTTAGTCAGTGGGTTCACCGGTTTTCCGGAGACTGCTGCATCGATATCTTGTGAAGGTGGTAGTCTCCTTTTAAAGTGCGGTTTCGAAACGATAAAGCAGCAAGGATATTAAAATAGAGTCTTTGTCGCCGCTCATTTCGTAACCGATTTATTTAGCCGAAAATAATGGGAGCTATCAATATATTGATCGGCCCCATTCATGGATTTTGTAGGTCAGCTTACCATCAGGTAGATACAGAATCACATGCCGAGCTCCAATAAAAACGGCGGGTAAAACCGAGGGAAATAATTACTTTAATATATAAATTAATAGGTTTTGTAGCTTAGGTCATTAAAATTAACTTAATTCTAATGACTCAATAAAACTTGTAACTCCATAAAACACATTAAACAACAAATAAATGGCGACTCAATAACCTATTTTTATTGTTTGCTTAATAAAACCCTTCAAAATGGACGTCGAATAAAATTCTAGTAATTAAAACTGAAGGTAGGGTATAAATTCGCCAATCGTGGCACAATATCTCCATAAATTGAAGATATTTAATGACTAGGAGTACCCCATCCATCTGGAACAAATATTTTTAATTTTCATGAATTAATGGCTTTACGCTCTACGCGAAATTTTGCCAATGTCATGTGGTGGGTAGTTTATAATTATATTAATTACTAGCTGTGCTCGCGACTTCGTCCGCGTAGAATAGTTATTTTTTTATCATACAAACTTTCATCCCCTATTTTATCCCCTTGAGGGTAGAATTTATCCAAATCCTTTCTTAGCGGATGCCTACGTCATAACGTCTACCTGCATGCCAAATTTCAGCCCGATCTGTCCAGTGGTTTGGGCTGTGCGTTGATAGATCACTGTCAGTCAGTCACCTTTGAGTTATATATATTTAGATTTGTGAAAGAGGGATAATAGGATGGAACGGAATTGGGAAAGGATGAAGGGAATGAGGAATGGCGACATGCCCATATGAAAAACATACGGTATAGTCCTACTAATGTCAAGTGAAGAAGAAGGATAAAATAACCAACGGTAAAATGGGTTCCGCCATTTTACCAAAGATTGTGGGGTTATTTGAGATAACACAAACACCGAGATCACTGCGTTAATGCTACACTTCTCACACTTAATATTACTATACGAATGCTTATTCTACAAAATTAGTACACTTTTGCACAATAATATTTAATAAAATTAAATATGAAAAATATAACACAAACATTCGCCTACAGTCTTTGGGATATCCTTAAAGAATCTAATATTTTTAATAAAATCAAAAAAGCACAAAATAAAACTATCGGTTCCTTTGAGTGTTGGTTTCCTAAGATTGCAGTGCCGCTATATAATGGTTATAAAAAAAGATAAATTACGTCAATATAACGTTGTCTATGTGAACGTGATGGCGTCCCAGATAGGGTTTTGAGGTCCCTATGACGTCAACTTAGTGTCATTCTCGACGTAATAGACGTCATAGGGACGTCAAAATGCTATCTGGAGTGGTTACCTAGTAGGTAATACCTACGCAGGAATTTTGATACAGTAACTACTTATAGGTACTATTATTTCTTCTGTACCGTAATGTAAAAGGCGATGCGGATTTTCATAGAGTTTCTGCTTTTCGTGCAACTCATTAATAAATATTTCATAAAAAAACAAACAACTGTCATCGGTGACTTTATTTATACCATTGGTAGGTGACACTCGTATTTGTGTCATAGGTATGATATTTTTGTCACCCGATAATAAGAACTTTAAAAACTTCTTTTCAGTAATATTTAGTCATCTGCTGATATTCAAAAATCGTATCTCTGCAACACATATATGTCAGACAAATTAGTTCTTGTTTTAGTCGCAGGACTTGATTAGAAGCTTCTTTTTCCCACTGACATCTTTGGGAACTTTTTCCCACTGACATCTTTGGGAACTTTTTCCCAGTGACATCTTTGGGAACTTTTTTTTCGAGAGCCCTTTATCTTTTTTACTCAATCTGTCGCGAATCTGAAACAGCTATTGCTACGATTATAGTTAAACGTATAACTACACTGTAATATTATACGTAAATATAGTCGTAAGATAGGATATGACTCCTATCCCATTTTTTATTTATTTTTATTGGAGCACGACATGTGATTTGTATCTACCTGGTGGTGACCAGACCTACCACCTCGATAAGAAATCGATGCAGTAGTCTCCTGAAAACCGGTGAACCCTATTTCTGGAATTAAAGAAGAATGTTTAAATGAGAACAATTAAAACGCCTTAATTTAATTGAGAAGTATTATTATTAACATTAAAGTTTACTCACTTTATTAGTAAATGAATAGCATTTTTTTTTGTAAATTATACTGTTTTTTTTTAACGTCAATGCCCTATTTTCTTTAGGTCTTCTACTGCCCCTTGAAAGTCTCAGATCAAATAAGTGTTATTTCGTACAGGGAAGTCGTGTGCCGATAGTTCCATTGGCAAAGCCAGTTGAATTTGAGAGAGAGAGATATAAAAGCGAAATAGGTGTATCAAATCTAAATAAAATAACAAAATGTAACAAAATATATATCATTCGACGCAGGCCTCCTTCAAATTTTCCATTTCTCCTTATCGCTAGCCAATCTAGTCCATTTACTACGTAATCTGATTTTAAATAACTTCTAAATAAAATTAAGAAAATTGAAAAAAAATTGGTTGAAAATTAATCTAAAAATCTTGATAACTTAGAAATTAATTTCAAAGAAATCTGTTAAAAGATTGTTTAAAGATCAAAACAAAATTTCTTAGAAGTTTTCTATTTAATTACAACATTAATTAGATAAGTATAAGATTTATATTAATATTAATCATTAGTCATTTTTTTTTTTTTTAATAAACACAAAAAAATTAGATCAGATATAATAAAAATTATATAAATGTAGGACGTATTATTTGTTTTCTTTTAGGTTTAATTTATAAATAATAGGTATTGGCTAGACTATGTAAAAATGTAAGTGCATATATTAATAAGAGTCACAAACTAAGCTCTAGGCTAGTACTATGTGTACCAGAAATAACGATTTCAATACATCTATATCTATACTAATCTATACTATTTATACTAATCTATACTAATATAATAAAGAGGAAAGATTTGTATTTTTGTATTTTTGTATGTTTGTAATGAATAAACTCAAAAACTACTGGACCGATTGCAATAATTTTTTCACCAATAGAAAGCTGCATTATTCAGAAGTAACATAGGCTATATAATATCACGCTAGGTCCTATAGTTGTGGAGCAGTAACCAAAAATGTTTTAAAAACGGGGGAAAAGTATCGTTTCTGAGGCCTTCCGTGGCGTGCGCTGAGCATATAGTTAAAGTTATACAAACCTGTGCGAAGCCGGGACGGGCCGCTAGTACTATATAATATTATACTTTATATTATTATATAGTATATTATTATTATATATCAATAGATTATAGCCTACAGCAATAATCTATTGATCGATTCCATTCATGGGTTTTGTAGGTCTGCTTACCATCAGGTTACATGCGTCATCAGTAGGTATATAGTATATACCTACCTAGGTTCTTTCGATTTTTACCATTTTGGTGGTAGTCTCCTTTCCGGGTGAGGTTTTTTTTTTTTTAATTTATTTATTCACATCAAAAGTATTAACAATTTGTTCTTTATGTGCAGCTGAGTCGCATATGGTAAATTAGGTACATTTTAAAATTATTTTACTTTTGATTTTTAACAATTTCTCAAACAGCATGCACTGCAACTATTGGAGTACATGTTGTCCAGGTCTTAGAAAAAATACATTTATATGATCTAGGTATATTTTGATAATTATTTGCTTAGGTTGGTACTTTAATCTTTTGTTTTGTATTTTTTTTTTTTTGTTTTTTTTTTAATCAGGATACATATTCAAGTAATATTTTTTTTTTAATTTGTTTGATATTTTTTTTTTCGAAATGGGTTAATTGGAATAGATTGACGATAAGGCAGCGAGTATATTGTCGCCCCCATTTCATAATCGCATCATTTAGCCGGCATAGTGAAATGAAATCAAATGAGTTTGTAAGATTGTAGGGGTAATCTCTGAATGTAATGAATCGATTTTTAAATTTCTTTAGTGTTGGATAGCCTCTATCTAAAATCACGCTACGACCAATAGGAGCGAAGCATCATTGAAATATGTTGGAAAAACGGGAGAAATTTGATCCTTTTGAGAACTTCCGTTGCGTGCGCTGCGTAACGGCAGGGGTGTTTCACTCCGCGCTTTAGGTATAAAGCTACAAGTACCAGGCCGTACCCACGAATGGGTTTAATTTTTGAGGGCTGCCGCAGTCGGCAGTGGTTGCCGCGCACCGGCCGAGTCGCACGTTTGTATGATACTCACGCGCCCCGTCGCGATATTTAATATTAACTAAAATGAGCTCTAAAGCTTATTGTGCCACATTCGGTTGCTTAAATAATAGTAACAAGGACGGGGACCTTAGGTTTTTCATACTTCCAAAGGACGTTTACGTTTTTCATGTACTAAATGTTGTCCTTTCATATAGTTATCTAAGTCTCTCGTAAATACGTATTTTGTCAGATATTTAATTACTATAGTATATAGTTTTGTTTGATAAGTATAGGTAGTAATAGTTAGGGCACTACCATGAACTAACTGTTACTGGAATTTTTGTGCAGTTTTGATAAGTAGACAACAACATACTTGCTCGTACATACTTATTTATTTGCCCAATTAGGTACCTACATAGGTTGCTTAATAATAAATAACATAGACTAAGCAAATATACTGAGGCAATGTTTTTGTAAGTTTTTCTTTCAACTTAGTAGGTAGGCTCAATCTGTTTCCTTTAAATGTATTATTTGCACTTATATCATTCCACATAATCTACCTATACTACTTGTACCTACTATTATTTATTTTGTGCCTATACACCGAAAAGCAATATTTAGTATCATAGATAATGTAGTGTGCCTTATGGCTTCCTTATCTTCTTAGGTTAAAATACCTATGCAGCAGACGTCCTAAAATAAAATTGTTTTATGATCTACGTACTTACTACTAAGTACCTAACCTAGGTTTTGTTTAAAAGAAGACAACCCTAACGTCGCGTCATCAGAAAAGTAAAGAATGACGCAATAGAAAGATAGGCAACTTTACGTGAATTTAGGTGATCTGAACTGAGCTTTATTGTGTCGGTGCAAGAGTCGCTATTTATTTAATTGATCTTTCGGAGTGGAGCTTCTGTACCTGTACTATTATTTCTTCTGTGGTAGTGGTTAAAGTTACGCAGACAAAGATGCGCGAGTCAGCTGCTGTTAGTCTGTTATAAAACCCAAAAATAGGAACAACATGACTTAAAATTAAAATATAGTGAAATGGTTCTTATTTATCAAATAAAAGTTACACAACAAATTAAGAGGTAAATAAAATAACATACCTCCACCGTTTTTTTTCCATGGAAGTGTGAATATTATGAGAGTGCCCTAAGGCCTTAAATCGCCTGCCTGTAAAATTAAAAAGAAGATGAAAAGTATATCTTTTTATTGTAGATTTAAATGAGTGCGACCGGGACCCAGATATATTTGTGATTTCTACTTTATAAATCTTCTTAAAGCATATCTCTATAATTCATACTTCCATGATCTATTACCAATCCAAAATCGTTTGCGATTTCTAAACCGAATGCCTCTTCAACGAGCAATTTACAAATAAATGACTTTCAAATAAAATCAAACAATCAATGGGAAGAGAAGTGATTAAATTGATGAAATAAATCACTCGATCTATGTGAATCCGACTGGCTTTGCCAATACTCACTCGTAGTCGCCCATCCTTTAAATTTCTATTGGGATTTTTTTTTATAATGGCATTTGTTTATATTTTAAGAAGCCTACGGCCACATTCTGTTACTTATAACGTAAGCGTTAGATTGTCAAATGACGATTTCCGTTATTAGCGCGCTTTCCTCCAATCAGAGAAGGTTAACAATTACTCTGAAGAAACAGAATGTGGCCATTGGGGCCTTATTCCAAGTTTGCAATCGCTAAACACGACAAGACGTTGCGTAAACTATAAATAAGTAAATATAAGTTCTATTCCAATGGTTATATAGTCTGTATTAGGTTGGCTATTATAATGCCGCCATCTTGAAATACACGAATTTTTCGCAAGTTAGAAAATGTTTTAAGCATTAGAATTTCAACTCTATAATTAACAGGATAGAACTTATATATTAATATTTATAGTTTACGCAACGTCTTGTCGTGTTTAGCGGTTGCAAACTTGGAATAAGGCCCCGGGAAATGGATTCGTGAACGCCTTAAAACGTCTAAATATTGTTTTTAGTGATATTAAAATTTAAAAAAAAAACAACATGGAGGTGTAAATTTTACTTACTCAATTCTAATTAAATAGTCTCGTTATAAAAAAGACAACCAAATTCAATTCAATTTTGGTTTCTGGTCTTCTGTCAATTTTAGAGCGAAAATATTGCCACAAACAAATAATAAAGACACAGTGGAGCAATGTGTAACGATAATCCACAAAATTCGATGGACTTTGGTAAAGAAAGTCCATAGACAAGGATACACTAACAAAACTTAACATCGGATTCATAAAAATAAATTTATTTTAAAATTAAATTTAAATCTATACTAATCTATACTAATATTATAAAGCTGAAGAGTTTGTTTGTTTGTTTGTTTGAACGCGCTAATCTCAGGAACTACTGATTCGAATTGAAAAAATATTTTCGTGTTGGATAATCCATTTATCGAGAAAGGCTATATAACATCACGCTACGACTAATAGGAGCGGAGTAACAAAGAAAAATGTTGCAAAAACGGGGAAAAATTATTCCTTTTAAGAGCGTACGCTGCGTAAACGGTTAAATTTAAACGCGCAGACAAAGTTGCGCGGGTCAGCTAGTAATAAAATAAAAAGGAAAAATCAACAAAAACTAAACGTAAATTAAATTCTATAAAACTAAAGTTTAATGTTATGATGATTAATGTATTTACAGATGAGAGATAGAATATGTAATAAAAGACTCATTTTTGAAGGTAAAGGAATATTATACATTGGTAAATATTTTTTCATTTTTTTTTTATATAACTGTCCTTATTAGTTCATATTTATCTGTTTTTTTTTAAAAAAAAATTCATTATTACGTGCTTTTAAATTATATAATTGATCGACTTACTTATTTTGCTATATATACCTAATCTGTGGATTACGAAACGGGTTGCACACATATCTACATAATGTTATTGTAATACGTTTTATATTTAAGTTTCTATGTGCAATTGTTTGTATTCCTAAATAAAATAAAACAAAATAAAAATAAATAAGAATACAAAGATGGAGAATAGTTATTACAATTGCAAAAAACAAATGATCTACATCTCCTATATGCACCACTACACTCACATAAAATGATTTTTCCTATTTAAGACAACCAAAATTTAATTATGAATTTAAAAATATTACTTTAGTTGTAATTTCTAAATTAACAGTTTTTTTAATAAATAAAAAGTATGTACTAAGACACCGAAAAATAAATGTTGCAAATGTAATACAGATATGACAATATCCCATTTATTGGTAGAATGCACAGCATATGCCAGCGAAAGATAACAACACAAAATACCATCCAACATTATCGATTGTCTAAACTCAGATAACTGTAGTAACGTATTTAATTTCCTTAAGTTGATAGATATCTATAAAAGTATATAAATTATAGCTTACAAATAATCACTAAATTCCACTTTAAAAATCCATCAATTATTATTTATATTATATATAACTTATTAAGTTAAATTAATTATATTGTAGTCGCTAATGACCGCGTTGTTAGGGCGACTTTAAATAAATAATATTAAAAAAAAAAAGTATGTAATTAGGTTCGATAAGTTTTTTTTTTCTTGAAAAAGTTCGCCAATCCTTTCTCTGTACATTTATAGAACCCATTTTTTTTATAAGAAAGGTTGTACCTTTATTTAAAAAAAAAAATTTTAGCTTGAAACGAAGACAATATATTATCTTTGTAACAAGCAGCAATAAAAAACATTTAGACAAGTGGCGGGGTCTCATTCGCGAGTTTAGTATACAAGTTGAAGTGATTTGTAGACCTTAATTTTTATTTTTATTCCTTTTTGACTAAAAGGAAAAAAAAAAGTTTTTTATCATAGAAATAGTATAAAAAAATTACCACTGTGACAAAAAGCACCTTTTTTAAATAGAAATAAATAATATATCGGTCAATAATAATAATAATATGTAGGACAATTTACACAAATTGTTATGGTCACAAACTAAGCTCCAGGCTTGTACTATATGTACCAGAAACAATGATATAATACATATTATATTTTATAAACACCCAGACCATGACAAACTGTACAGAAAAACGTACTAATATTCATTTGCCATGGGTGGGAATCGAACCCACGACCTCCGGATTTAACGCCAAAGGCGCAACCACTAGTCTACGGAGGCTGCCAATCAATCAATAATTATCTCGATCAATTAATTACCTAATAAATATTATTCATGTAAATAATATATACCTACTCGTATTTATTATTGTGATAAAAATAATTGGGAATGGGTTCTTTTTCCGACATTTTTATTAGATTTTTTTTTTCACAAAGCTAATTTTCATTTATTAAGAAAAAAAAGAAGAATCGAACACATGTACTTTTTTGCATTACACTTTCTCTTTAAAAAAACCGTTCCACAATAAATTAAATACACAACGAATAAAACAAATAGAAGCTAACGCTATTTTTTATTGAACATTTTCTATGGTTTAGTTTATACACTATTTTTTAAACAAAAACAAACACCATTCAGCCCAGTGACATCCGTTGCTTGTTTGTCTTTCACAGACCGGATACATAGAATACATATTCGTACAGAAACTTAGAAAAATTTTAGAGAGAAAACTATTTAAATATCAACTTAATTATAATTAGAGATTTTTATTCAGGGTTTAATAATATATGTTTATATATTAGTATTCTTTATACAGCTAAGTAGTCTGTGGCGATAACAGAGCGGTTAGACCGGCAGCTTTCTTTTATACCAGACATTGCTCACAGTATCATTTACAACCAGAGTTCTATATTAAATATTTATCCAGTAAAGAAAGAGATTAGAAACCGTGCCTGCAGCGCTTTATTTTTAATCTCATATTGTCTTACGGTGACATTTATGGGCAGCGTTTGATGCTAAATATTTACGTATTAAGAATAGTTCTCTGTCTACGTACTCTGTGCCGGAAGCGCTTTAATAGCAGAGCGGTTAAACACCTTACAGTGCTTTCTTTTACACCTTACTTTGTCTCACAGTGACATTTATGGCCAGCGTTCGATATTTACGTAGTAAGAGTTCTCTGTGAAGCTGCGTACTCTGTACCGGAAGCGCTTCGGTAGCAGGGGCCTTATTCCGAGTTTGCAACCGCTAAAGACGACAAGACGTTGCGTAAAACATAAATATTGAAATATAAGTGACGCGACGGTGAACGTGTCAAAACTCGGAATAAAGCCCCTGAGCGGTTAGACACCCTGCAGCGATTTCTTTTACATCTCAATTTGTCTCACAGTGACGTTTATGGCCAGAGTTCGATATTTACATAGTAAGAGTTCTCTGTGCAGCTGCGTACTCTGTGCCGGAAGCGCTTCGGTAGCAGAGCGGTTAGACACCCTGCAGCGCTTTCTTTTTCACCTCACTTTGTCTCACAGTGACATTTATGGCCAGCGTTCGATGCTAGATCTTTTCAAATGATTCTGCTTTTGTTTTGTGATTGTAAGTTGTGGCTTTAAAAGAATCGAAATACTATTTTTAATCGGAGAGAATACGTTTTATTTTTAGAATCATTTTTTTTACTTGCCTTTAGGAAGTTTTTAGCTGAATATTGATAAGTAACAATAATACAGTTAAAATAAAGTAATATTACGGCGCTTCAGTACTGATGTGGGATACCTATTATTTCCACCTTGCCGTAGCCAATGGTATTCTGGGTCTACATCGAACAAGTGGCCAACTTATCGCAGTGTTTGATAGATGCAATAAGACAACTATAAACAGTTTTACAAGTTTGATATAGTGAAACTGGGACCAAGGCACTGTAGGGTGTTGCCAATCAAAATTAACATATTGAATGCTAATTAACAACAAGGTATATTTATAATCAACCTTATACTTGGACTCTTTGCTTGCTTACCATTAGATACAAAGTAACGTGCCGTACATAACGTCCTCGAGGCCTGTAGGAGTCCAGGACTTCTTGCTGCCTTATGGAAGAAGCTGGGCTGGCTATAGTAGCCGGCCGTTTACATCACGCAAAAAGGCCTAACCTACTGGCCAATTGCGGAAAAGTGGACCCGCCATGAAGAAATGCCGTATATGTTTTTAATTAATTTACACTAATTTATATTTTAAATTACATACATTATGTTTTAACTTTCCTTGTGTTCAATGCTAAATCAATTTGTTATAACTCGTAAGGCCCCACAGGACAGGCTTGGCCTAGTGTAAGGACCATTGTTAATGTAAGACTATTTATTTATTTATTATTTTATTTATTTTTGGTAAATAAATGTTTTGTATTTGTATATTAATAAAATATTTTATTATATACATACATATCGTCACGGGTGCCTCACGGCGGCCGAGACCGCCTAGACGGCCCCAGGGTATCCCACCTCGTCGTAGCCGATGGTATGAGTCTACACCGAACAAGTGGCTAGCTCGTCGTGATGTTTTGAATAGACTCAATAACCGATCTATAAACAGTTTCACAAGTTGGTATAGTGAAACCGGGACCGACATCTTAACGTGCTCTCCGTGACATTATAGTGGTGTTGACAAACAAATGTACATATTTTTTTAAATTAAAAACTCATTGGTACACACCGGGATTCGAACCAGGGACCTTAGTGTTTTTAAGTCCAAGGTCTAACCAACTCGGCCACCACGTATATAATATATTATTACTTATATAAATAAACTGGTTTTGTTTTTACATGTTTCTTATTGATAACCACTGCTTGCTGGTTAAAAAAACTAATCTCGTTTCTTGGCCGTTAAAAATTAAAAAAAAAAAACAGTTATTTCAGCTAGTTGCGGTTACAGTATCCGGTAGGTTAACCTCGCATATTCAGGTAATAACATAATATATGTCGGCGCTAATTTGTTGTGCCTGCTAGATGTTTTTGGGTAATGAAGCGAATATTTCATACGCTTTTAAGGTCAGGACCAGGGAAGAAGAAATGTAGTAGATATGGCAAAAATATAGGTGGTATTTTTTTTTTTGAACGACAATACGGAATGCAAACTTACAAAATCTATAATTAGGGTTGATCTATTTACTTTTATATATACCTACGTGGTTAATATATATATACGTAATTAGATTTTATTTGAGTGATTATGATTGTAATCTGGCTACCCATAGCACAGGATTTACCTAGTATGAGAGTCGGTAAATTATAAACATGTAAACCACTTACTGAATAAACATTTTATTTAAAAAAAAAACAGCTAGTATTATATATAATGTTTGCATACGACCAGAGCAATACTTATGTGTGAAATGTAATGAGGAGTTTTTTTTTTGACGGTTCCAAAATATTCCACTAGATGGCAGCAGGAAAAACATCCACAAAAACTGTTAAAAAGGGTTGTTTCTATACTTCAGTAGTGTATATTTCCATATAGACTACTCAAATACAAAGTTAAGTAAATTTTATAAATTATGCGTATAAAGGTATTTGTTTTCCTATTTACCCTAAATTTAGGGTGTATTTTATATATTACCACTATCTATTTTGAAAGTTTTTGTGGATAGAGACTAAACGCCATTTATTGCGTTAAGTCATAACTACTGAAAAACTTCTCATTATTTAAAATAATGTCTTAACAACGAGTCCGATTTTTATATGCTTCATGTTTACCCCGTAGGTTGTTTAAGTAGCTTATTTATTATGTAACTAGGCTTGGGAATAAACATTTTATTATACTGTAACTGTAGACATACGTCTTTTGCGTAATTGTAATGTTTGTTATATTGTTTTTACCTAAATTAATAGTCGAAAGTCGACTTATTGGTTGCTAGAAGTCGAACATTGTCTTAAAAGTTTTTACTTTGGGCTATTTTTTTTATGAATGCAGAGCACGGCGTGTGATTTGGTATCTACCTAATAGTAAGCGGGCCTACAAAGTCCATGAATCGGTCGATCAATACGTTATTGTTTAACAATAATGATCGCTTACACTATGCCGGCTACAATCTACATGATGCGGTTTCGAAATGGACGTATTTGCATTACGAGTATATTCTTATATCCTAGCTGCTTTATCTTCAAATCAATCGCTCATTTCGTAACCGACCTATAAAAGGAGACTACTACCTACCACAAGAAACAGAATGTGGCCGCTTGCCACTTTAGCAAATATACAGGGCCTCAATTCTTCTAAATCAACTTACTTCAATAGAATCCTTCTCGCTTCGTAATTTCTTATTACCTAGTCACATACATACATACATATCATCACGGGTGACTTACGGCACCCGAGACCGCCTAGACGGCCCCAGGGTACCCAGCAGAGGGGTTTAAATCCCACCTTGTCGTAGCCGATGGTATCAGTCTACACCGAACAAGTAGCTAGCTCGTCGCTGTTTTGAATAGACTCAATAACCTATCTATAAACAGTTTCACAAGTTGGTGTAGTGAAACTGGGAACGAGAGCTTAACGTGCTCTCCGAGGCATTATAGTGGCGTTATCAAACAAATGTACATAATGTTTTTAATTAAAAACTCATTGGTATACACTGGGATTCGAATCAGGGACCTAAGTGTTTTTAAGTCCAAGGTCTAAACAACTCGGCCACCACGCATATACCTAGTCAAGTTTCGGCTTTAGTCTGTGGGTTCACTGGTTTTCTGGAGACTACGGCATCGATTTATTGTCATGGGGGTTGTCTCTATTCAGGGTGCGACTACGAAACGGGTGGTTGACTTGGCGATAAGGTAGCGAGGATATTAAAATAGACTGGTAATGCAAATACGTTCATGTCCGTCGTTCATGTCGAACCACATTATTTAGCCGACATAGGGGGAGCGATCAATATTGTTCAAAACAATGTATTGGTCGACCCCATTCATGGACTTTGTAGGTCTGACATCAGCAATAAAAAAAACTTTGTAAAAGATACAACTTACTCGTACCCAGGGGCGCCAGCTTTTAGTAAACCTCATGGGTGCTCACGCTATTTGATAGTCGAAAAAGTGTTTTGAGGAAGGAAGAAGAGTTTTGAGGTTTCGTTTTGCTCGCACCGGCATCGCGGATTTAAAAACGAACATATAGATAACGGATACCGGGCTTAGGTACTTGCACCCGTTGCCCGAATCGTTAATAAATAATGAGTTGAGACAACATCACATACATTGTCCTGGTCCCAAACTAAGGTTTTGCTAATGTACTATGGAAACCGACGCTCTAAACCACTGCGCTAAACGGGTCGTGGGGTAATGAAAAAATGCCCATCCCTAAAAGGCGTTTACGGATCTGTTTCTTGATGTCTATTCTCAGGGGTGCTCGGCATCCACAGTTTATTTCTTATGGGTGCTCGAGCCCCTGAGCACCCACGGAGTCGGTGCCCCTGCTCGTACCTACAACTTTGAGAATAAATCCGTGGAATTATTATATGTATATTATCACAGGTGCCTTACGGCGCCCGGGACCGCCTACACGGCCTCAGGGTACCCAGCGGAGGGGTTTTGAATCCCACTCCGTGGCTAGCTCGTCGCGACTTTTAGATAGACTCAATAACCCATCTAGTGTCTTGCCTGCGTGCGTTTTCCCTTCTTCCTTTAATCCAGAGTCCTTTAAGCGAGGCGTGAATAAGTTTTTCAAGCAGACATAGTGGAATCAACTAATTGAAGCAAGCACCATTGCTACTATTGGTTGAGAACAACCTAGGACGTTACATTGCCACTTACCATCAGGTGGATGTAGAGTCACGTGTCCTGCTCCATTTAAAAGAAATATTTTTCACAAGTTGGTATGGTGAAACTGGGGCCGACAGCTTAACGTGCTCTCCGAGGCACTATGGTGGTGTTGTTACTCAAATGAACATATTTTTTTCGATTTTAAAACTCATTGGGTACACACCGGGATTTGAACCAGTGACCTAAGTGTTTTTAAGTATAAGGTATAACCAACTCGGCCATCACGTAGGTATATTTTGGTATAATTATTAATGTTTACGTATAAATAAATTAAAACATAGCTTATTAAAATACTGACTTATTAACATTGGAAGAATATTATATTTTGTATAATTTTATTAAAATTTGAGTGGACAAATTTTAATAAAAGTTGTTAGAATATATTCTAAGACAAAAACCTACCAATAATGTAACCTAACACGCCATCTTCTGTTGAAACATGACAACTATCTAATAAGGACGACGTGCCAAATAACACTTGTAGTAACAGTGTACAAAGAAAAATACAAAACGTGAGGTACCCGGATAGAGGAGAGAATTTTCTCAGAAATTTACCATAGAAATTAAAAAACACTAGAAAGGAAACACATATTTACAGAGATTACACTTTTTTTTTTAGAGCACGGTTGTGACTTTGTATAGCTACAAAGTCCATGAATGGAGTCGATCAATGCATTGTTGTTTAACATCATTGATCGCTCCAACTAATCGCTAATGCGGTTAAACAAATGGTTAGCAAAAGACAAAATTATATTACGAATTATTTTAATATCCTCGCTGTTATCAAACCAACTGCTAATTTCGTAATCGCACCTTGAATTGAGACTACCTCAACAAGAAATGTATGCGTTATACTCCTAAAAACCGGTGAACTAAAACCGGTTTACGTTTTTGCATCGGTTACGGTTTTTCCATCTGAATGGGCAGCGGTAAAAGGTGGCTACGAGGAACATGTAAGGATTTTTTTTTTTTAACTCCAGAGATACTAAACTTAATATACATTTTTTTAAATAAATCTTCCCTTGCATGAAGATAAAAACCGTGCCCGTCCGCGCTTTTTAGCTTCATAATCCCGCGCATTTCAAAGAGTCCCTTACTTCAGCACGGGCTTTCCTAGTGTAATGCGCAGTTTAAACTTACTGTGATCATATTTTAACTTGTATCTAAATGATACAAGTTAAAATATATATATATATAATATAAATATTTTAACTTGTATCTAAATGATACAAGTTAAAATATGATCACAGTATAATAAAGAAATAGAAATAAAAACGACCGATTCCCACCTAAATAGTTAAAACTCAAATTAAATCAATTGTACTTGTCAATATATGGGTTACACAAGTTCATATTTATAAAGTTTTAAGTTCTCACATTTGTATTCACCTACATGGTATACAAACATAGGCCAATACACAAAACTATAGATAGCTCAGACAACACTACACAAGAATCAACAACTATTTATACTTTCTTCATTTTTTTATTATTATTTATTGGAGCTCGGCATGTGACTTTGTATCTAACTGGTGGTGAGCAGATCTACAAAGTCCATGAATGGGGACTATGAAATGGGTTCTTAAACAAAATTGATCGCTCCCACTATGCCGGCTAAATGATGCGATTACGAAATGGGTGGCGACAAATTGTATTACGAGTAAATTTTAGTATATTCGCCGTAAATTTTAGTATGCCTTATCGTCAATTCAACCCATTTCGTAACCGCACCCTGACAGTAGACTACCACCACGATGCAGTAATCTCCTGAAAACCGGTGAACCCACAGACTCAAATCGAAACATGACTAGGTTACTTGACGGTTTTTGCATCTGCATGGGCGGTGGATGGTCACGAGACCGGGCGGTCGGCTTAGCGAAGTTATAGACTTTCCTACCACCTAAAAATATTAATAAATAAAAAAAATAAAAAAAAGAGGCCTCAGCCTAGTGGTTAAGTCACTGCGCAACTGATAACAAGGTTAAGCAGATGACAACAAGACCGGCCTGGGTTGGGTGACCGCTTTATACAACGAGGCTAATTCATCATAAACACCGCAACAAGCTCGCCACTTGTTAGGTGTTGCCTCCGAATACCATCGGCGAAGTGAGCACGGGTTAATCCCTCCGCTGGGTACCCTGAGGCCGTTTAAACTGTTCTCTGGAGCCAAATAGGCACCCGTGATGGTATTTATTTATTATTATATTATATATTATTATAGTATAAACATCTTTCTTTCTTTCTTATTATTGCGAGTTCAGCAGAATTAATGCACGCACGAATTAAATAATAATAAATAAATATTATCACGGGTGCCTATTTGGCTCCCGAGAACCGTTTAAACGGCCTCAAGGTACCCAGCGGTGGGATTAACCCGTCCTCATTTCGCCGATCGTATGCGGTGTTTATGATGAAATAGCGTCGTTGTATAAAGCGATCACCCATCCCAGGCCGGGCGCCTGAATTGCTTTAGACGCACGATTTCTACCGAATAAAATGTAGGCCTGTCTAATTATATTTTTAAGTCTATATACATTTCTTTAACGTCGTAGATGAAATGTGCAAAATTGTGTAGCCATATTTTGCTGACAGTGCTTCCTGTACTAGACGTGCTTTCGTGATGGATGGTTACAATAAAATTTTGGGTGAAGTTAAAATTAATATTTGACTTTAGAAAATTGCTTTGAGCTGTCATTTTTAATAATTATCCGTAGTAAAGGCTAGGAATTTATTTGAAGTGCCACCACGGTTGCTTTGCGGTGCTTGAGACCGTCTAGACGGCCGTACAAACCTAGGATTCACATCGAGTGTGATCACACACTTCTATAATTTAGTCTAGGACAAAAATGTTATTTTAATTCTGCGACAAACAGTAATCGGGTATTTTATTTATTTATTTTTTATTAGAGCACGACATGTGACTTTGTATCTACCTGGTGGTGAGCAGACCTACAAAGTCCATGGATGGGATCAATCAATAATTGTTTTTAAACAATATAGATCGCTCCCAAAAGACGTACCACCTTGACAAGAAGTCGATGCAGTAGTCTCCTATAAACCGGTGAACTCACAGACTAAAATTGAATTATGTATTATTGGAAATGAGGAAGTGCGGAAGCTAACTTTGTATGGAGAACGCGGAGTTCGGGATTACGAATGCAGTGCCCTTACGCATATTTATTTTGCTAAAGAAAATCTAATATAACCAAATGTTCTTCAAGGATCCAATAAGTTAATATTAATATCGGTGAATATTTTTAATATCTTTATTTTCAATCAAAAACCTTATAGGGGAAGATAGGGGGCGGGGGCAATAGTCGAGGTGGTACGTCTTTTGGGAGCGATCTATATTGTTTAAGAACAATTATTGATTGATCCCATCCATGGACTTTGTAGGTCTGCTCACCACCAGGTAGATACAAAGTCACATGTCGTGCTCTAATAAAAAATAAATAAATAAAATACCCGATTACTGTTTGTCGCAGAATTAAAATAACATTTTTGTCCTAGACTAAATTATAGAAGTGTGTGATCACACTCGATGTGAATCCTAGGTTTGTACGGCCGTCTAGACGGTCTCAAGCACCGCAAAGCAACCGTGGTGGCACTTCAAATAAATGCCTAGCCTTTACTACGGATAATTATTAAAAATGACAGCTCAATCCAATCTATAATACACCCTATTTTTAAGAGCGGGGACAGAGACGATATCAATAATTATAGACCAATCTCAATATTACCAGTAATATCTAAAATTTTGGAAAAATTAATAAATAAGCGTCTAATCGCATACCTAAACAAATACGGCATACTGTCTAAGTCTCAGTACGGATTTCGAGAAGGAATCAGTACTGAAGACGCTATCATGGACCTGACAAAAAACATTACTAAAAATCTTGATAATAAAAGAAAAACCTTATGCATATTTTTAGATCTAAAAAAAGCTTTTGATACCGTCTCTGTTCCCATTCTCCTTCGCAAATTAGAGAGGTTGGGTATTAGAGGAACCTTTCTACACTTACTTACTGACTATTTAAGGGACAGAACTCAGCGAACTAGACTTGACCAAAACACTACTAGTACTGACATCTCGACTTCCATTTACGGTGTACCGCAAGGTAGTGTCCTCGGACCCACCCTGTTCCTTATCTATATCAATGATTTAACTAACTTGACATTAACTAATGGACTTGTGTTTTCCTACGCAGATGACACTTCATTACTCTTTCAAGATGATAACTGGTCTGAAGTATTTATCAAAGCCGAAGCTGGATTGCATAAAGTTATCACCTGGTTGCGACTTAATCTACTTACCTTAAATACTAATAAAACAAATTTTATCCCTTTCTCAATTAATGAATCCTTACAACCTGACATAGACTTGAGTTTAATTGCCCATACTTGTACGAGCTATCCTTCTGATAAGTGCTCCTGTCTTACAATTAAAAGAGTAAACTCCACTAAATATCTAGGCATAGTTATAGACAAGAATCTTACCTGGTACCCTCAACTTGAAACAGCTGTGAACCGTACTAGAAAACTTATCTGGCTTTTTAAACATCTTCGTAATGTAACCGACACACAACTCATTACGTATATTTACACTACCCTTGTTCAGTCTATCCTATTGTATTGCATAACCATCTGGGGAGGTACTTTTAAAACAAAATTTATTAGCATTGAACGTGCACAAAGAACCATTCTAAAAGTAATGTTACATAAGAAAAAAATGTACAGTACATCTAAATTGTACAGTGATGCAAACGTGCTAACTGTTAGACAACTTTATATATTACAATGTACTCTTAAAACACATAAAAATACCCAACTGGACCTAAACACTCTAAGTAAAAGGAATCCCTGCTTAGTAATTAAAAACAGTAAAGTGAGAACTGTATTTGCTTCGAAACAATTTCATTCACAGTCGATCATATTATATAACAAAATAAACAAAACACTAAAAATCTACACTATGACCTTAAATAATTGTAAAAAAACTATAACATCATGGCTAAAAACTCTAAATTATGAACAAACAGAAAATCTATTAAGCCAACACATTTTGCAATAACTACTGTCATAAATAGTTATGGAATTAGCTCACCCTAATTTTATTGTTAATAAAAACTTTTTAAATAAATACTCATAAAACAAACTCTCCACAAACCACACACACACACACATACACACACACATTATTATTATTATTATATATTCTATACTATTATTATTTAATAAAATAAATACTTATATAACAAAGTCTACACACACCACATACACACATACATTCATACACACATACATTATTATTATTATTATATAAACTTTTATTTATTCATGAATATACACAAATATAATAATATTCTAATAATATTAATTTACATAAATATTTTATTATATATTTTACAAGTGTAATATCTATAGGAAGAGCGGGGCTCTCCTAATACAGGTGTTTTACACTTAACTGGAGAATCCCAAAACATGTTAACATACCTTGTAAATGAAAAAATAAATAATTTTTTGATTTTTTTTTGATTTTTTTTTTGATAATAGGGTATTACGGGAACAAAAAAGTAAAGTAGGTAGTCTCTTTCTATAAAACTAGAGGGACGTGTATTGGTAATTTTTACTATTTTTTATTTTTTTTATATGAAGTAAATACTTTTTTAAGTTAAATTAATAGACATATGTTTTACTATGTTTTAAAATTTTTGGGGAGTTAATAATTAAATGAATAAATCTTTATTTACGGAATAAGGTACATAATTGGTGTTACATTTTTTCTTTGTCCGCCAGTAACGGTATGTGTATTTATAAAATATATATTTTATTTACGATATAATAATTAACTTAAAAATAGGCATCACATAAATCCACCATAATAATAATCAGAATTCCATGATTATGCATTGATATCTTTCTTCTTTCACCATATGCTTTTATAAAAAGCTATTTGTGAAGAAGTATGATGATTGCTTATTGCATTTTTTGTTTAGTATTTGTTTGCTTATATTTGTATGACAATTTTTTATCTGTTTAGTTAATATTTATGTTTTATGTTTTAATGTAGGTACTAACTTTTATATCTTGGGATAATGATGCTGTTTGTGCATATACCTATATTTGTTGTAATTATTGTTCTTATTGTAACTTTTTTTGCACAATTGTTTGTTGTCCATAATAAAATAAAATAAAAATAAAATTATGTCCACTTGCAGTTTAAATAAATAATTTAACAAGTTATTATTAATTAAACAGTTAAATTTAACTAGATAAATACTGTTTTTGTACAAATCAAATAACATAACGGCCAAGCCGGAATATTTTCAATAACTAAATATTTTCTTTTTACAGATTTATTTATTTCGTTTCCCATTTGCCTTTTCACACGCAAACTAATATACCCAGATAGTGGTAAAAGCAGTTTTTTTCACACGCAAACTAATATACCCAGATAGTGTTAAAAGCAGTTTTTTTCACACGCAAACTAATATACCCAGATAGTGTTAAAAGCAGTTTTTTTCACACGCAAACTAATATACCCAGATAGTGTTAAAAGCAGTTTTTTTCACACGCAAACTAATATACCCAGATAGTGGTAAAAGCAGTTTTTTTCACACGCAAACTAATATACCCAGATAGTGTTAAAAGCAGTTTTTTTCACACGCAAACTAATATACCCAGATAGTGTTAAAAGCATTGCCCATTGCCATCACCTCAGTGCTGTGCAAAGTTCTGGAAACAGTTATTAATGCACAGATTATGCGATACCTAGAAGGTCACTCCATTATCAATGACCGTCAATACGGATTTCGTAGAAAAAGGTCTACGGGTGATCTTCTAGCATATATTACGTATATCTGAGGTGAGGCAATGGGTAGGCATGGAGAGGCCTTGGCAGTCGGCCTCGATATCTCTAAGGCCTTTGACCGGGTATGGCACAAAGCTTTACTCTCTAAGCTGCCAGCATATGGATTTTCGGCGCGACTTTGTGGCTGGATCTCAAGTATTTTATCAGACCGGGCTATACGAGTCCTCGTTGATGGTACGACCTCGGGTCGCGAAACCATTAACGCAGGCGTACCCCAAGGATCTGTGCTATCCCCTACTCTGTTCTTGCTGCATATCAATGATTTGTTATCACTCGGTAACATACATTGCTTTGCAGACGATAGCACTGTCCACGGTCAATACTTGATGCGTCAGCCCCCCAGTCGCGTCGAAACAGAGGAGTATAGGAGTTCTTTGGTAAATGAATTGGACCAAACCCTGGAAAAAATCTCAAACTGGGGTTCTCTTAATCTGGTCCAGTTTAATGCCCAAAAAACCCAGGCTTGCGCATTGACAGCAAAAAAGACCCTCTTTTCTCACTTTCTCTCCCTTCAGAGCACACGTTTACCATTGTCTCCAGTTCTCGATATCCTGGGATTAGAAATACGCTCCGACCTAAATCACCGCAACTATATTGAGAGCATTGCGAAGACAGCAAGTAGGAAGCTCGGCGTCCTTAATAAGGTGCGACGGTATTTTACTCCTCAACTCAGGCATCTGATTTATAAAGCTCAGATACGGCCTTGTGTAGAATACTGTTCGCATCTTTGGGGTGGATCTGCCAAATACTTGCTGCATGCTCTCGATAGTCTGCAGAAGCGTGAATCGAGAATTATCGAAAACAAAGAGCTCACGGACACTCTAGAGCCATTGCAGCTTCGCAGGGATGTAGCGTCGTTGAGCGTGTTTTATCGCCTTTATCATGGAGAGTGCTCTGAAGAACTTTTTCATCTCACTCCTCCTTCTCCTTTCCGGTATAGGACTTCACGAGCGGGTAACAAAATGCATGCATATACTGTGACAGATATACCAACCCGCACTAAAAAATTTGGTGATTCGTATATCTGTCGCACTATTAAAATGTGGAATGCACTACCTGCTCGCGTGTTTCCTTCTTCCTATAATCTCGAGTCCTTTAAACGAAGCGTGAATAGGCATCTTAAGCCGGCATAATAGGTGCAATCAACGGTTACGTAGATCGTAATTGTTGGTTGCATTTGTTCTTGGACCTTCACCTGCTTTCCATCAGGTAGATGTGAGGTCACATGCCGAGCTCTCATAAAAAAAAAAAAAAAAAAAAAGCAGTTTTTTTCACACGCAAACTAATATACCCAGATAGTGTTAAAAGCAGTTTTTTTCACACGCAAACTAATATACTCAGATAGTGTTAAAAGCAGTTTTTTTCACACGCAAACTAATATACTCAGATAGTGTTAAAAGCAGTTTTTTTCACACGCAAACTAATATACCCAGATAGTGTTAAAAGCAGTTTTTTTCACACGCAAACTAATATACCCAGATAGTGTTAAAAGCAGTTTTTTTCACACGCAAACTAATATACCCAGATAGTGTTAAAAGCAGTTTTTTTCACAGGCAAACTAATATACCCAGATAGTGTTAAAAGCAGTTTTTTTCACACGCAAACTAATATACCCAGATAGTGTTAAAAGCAGTTTTTTTCACACGCAAACTAATATACCCAGATAGTGTTAAAAGCAGTTTTTTTCACACACAAACTAATATACCCAGATAGTGTTAAAAGCAGTTTTTTTCACACACAAACTAATATACCCAGATAGTGTTAAAAGCAGTTTTTTTCACACGCAAACTAATATACCCAGATAGTGTTAAAAGCAGTTTTTTTCACACGCAAACTAATATTCCCAGATAGTGTTAAAAGCAGTTTTTTTCACACGCAAACTAATATACCCAGATAGTGTTAAAAGCAGTTTTTTTCACACGCAAACTAATATACCCAGATAGTGGTAAAAGCAGTTTTTAACGAATGTTTTCACGCTCCATTCAAATATACCTCCATTGAAGCTAAATATAGAGAGTGAACCAATCTGAAACTCTTATTTCATTTGGTGGTAACCATAGAACTTAGATAAAGCTAGAACGATATAATAATATACGTGGTGGCCGAGTTGGTTAGACCTTGGACTTAAAAACACTTAGATCCCTGGTGGGCGATTCTCGCGCTTTCGAGATTCATATCGATTCGAGATTTTTAAACGAAAAATGATTAAATATGCCATTTTTCGTTCAATATTTATATATTTATTATTTATTAATTAATATTTATTATTTATTTCGTTTAATGTTCGATATTTTTTAACGAAAAATAGCATATTTAGTCATTTTTCGTTTAAAAATCTCGAATCGAGATGAATCTCGAAAGCGCGAGAATCGCCCACCTGGTTCGAATCCCGGTGTGTACCAATGACTTTTTAATTTAAAAAAAAATATGTATATTTGTTTGACAACACCACTATAGTGCCTCGGAGAGCACGTTAAGCTGTCGGTCCCGTTTTCACTATACCAACTTGTGAAACTGTTTAAAGATGGGTAATTGAGTCTATTCAAAACATCGCGACGAGCTAGCTACTTGTTCGGTGTAGACTCATACCATCGGCTACGACGAGGTGGACCATGTGTCGCAAATGAAACAAAAATTTGGCTTCCCCATACAAATTGGTCATTTTAACTTTACTAGTTTGTATTGAGAAGGCATTTTTTTATACGAGTATAAACAGTCGAATACGTAATTTACCCTCATGCCAACTACCACTACAAGTCTATGGCTAACGAATCTAAACGAAAAATTCCGAACTTCACCGCAAAGTTTCATAAATATGCAACAGAATTTGGTTTTCTGTATTTGTTCATTTAAACGAATATGATTTGAGATGAAACTTTGGAAGGTTTTTATTATTTATGGAATTGGTTTTGGGGAAAATATATCGCAACGAATCTGCACCACATACAGACAAGTATAAACTTCTTTTTATATAATTTTAATTATATCGGTAGATATGAATTGAAAAAATATTATTATTATTGAGGTGGCCGAGCTGGTTAGACCTTAGATTTAAAAACCCCGGTGTGTACCAATGAGATTTTAATATAAAAACCCCGGTGTGTACCAATGTGATTTTAATATAAAAACCCCGGTGTGTACCAATGAGATTTTAATATAAAACAAATAATGTATGTATCTACATTTGTTAACCAAAGTGCCTCGGAGAGCATTAAGCTGTCGGTCCCAGTTTTACTATACCAACTTGTTAAACTGTGTGTTATTGAGTTTATCCAAACATTGCGAGGAGCCCACTTAAATTCATATTAGTAATTTGAACTGTGATAACCCACAGATCTAGTAGGTCAAGATCGTAGGTATGGGATAACCTAAATTATAGTTAGTATAGTAAACTTTTTCTCATACTTCTACAAGATATTCGGATTCTTACACTGTATTTGCAGCCAGTAGAATAAATTGCCTTCGCTCGTCCATCAGATTCTCAAAAAAAAAAAAAAACTGTTTTTCGATCTTTTATTTTGGCATATTTTGTATTGTCCTATTTGTGTATAGCATACAATGTTATCTCGAAAAAAAAATTAAAAGAAGTTCAACGAATTAATAACTCATTAAATATTTTTTTCATGGAAATAAATTTAACAAAGGCGAACAAAATCGTTTTTAGATCTTTTAAAAAACCACACTAATTTCGATCAAATTTCATATTTTAGTTTAGATTAAAAAACTATTTTCTAAGCCCTAAAAAAAGAGATTCAAAGAACAGTAAACCAATTTAAAATTATATTACGCAAGTAATTTTCATCGAAGCAGCCGAAATATCTTTATAATAAATCTATTATAAGATAGTAATGGAGGCATTTTTAATTCCAAAACCGCCTAACCTAGCCTGTGGGAAGATATTTGCGGTCGCTATTCATTAATTAAATTCCAAGAAGATATGACCTCTAAAACTAGCCTTTATCATATAATATACGTATTATACGTGCTGGCCGAGTTGGTTAGACCTTGGACTTAAAAACACTTAGGTCCCTGGTTCCAATCCCGGTGTGTACCAATGAAATTTTAATTTAAAAAAAAAATTACCTATATTTTGTTTGACAAAACCACTATAGTGCCTCGGAGAGCATGTCGAGCTGTCGGTCCCGGTTTCACTATACCAACCTGTGAAACTGTTTATAGATGGGTTATTGAGTCTATTCAAAACATCGCGACGAGCTAGCCACTTGTTCGGTGTACCCATACCATCGGCTACGACGAGGTGGGATTAAAGTCCCCCTGCTGGGTACCCTGGGGCCGTCTAGGCGGTCTCGGCCGCCGTAAGGCACCCGTGATGATATATAGGTATTGTAACAGCTCTTTTCGCCACTGTTACAATACTTACCTAACTTTTGGGAAATATCAAATAAAACATTCTTTATTTTGGACTTCTTATATTGGTTTATCATCCAAAATCAATTATAGTATATTATTTAATACAAATTGATATGTGATTTATAACCTATCTCGAGCGATGCCAAACTATTTCTCTCTGCCTCTGTTTTTATGTCCGTGAACCTTCAAACTATTTTAAATAACGAAAAGTATTTAAGAAGATTATGGTTAGCTTTCTCTAGCCAGTACCATAGGCTGTTGCGTTCGAAATAGGGGGGTTACAGTATATATATAGAGAGAGACAATGTTTTTAGCAAACCATGGATTCACCGTGCGGGTACCGGGTCCATCGCGTGGGAGTGAACTGCAGCGTTCCCGGACTTGAGACCGCAAAGTAGGTTTAAAGGCCTTTTGAACTCTCACCTGCACTGTGTTCACTACCCTCTCTACTCAACCAAATATTATATGATCCTGTTAGCGCCATCCTGGAAATACACTCCATAAAAGTTCCGACGGCTGTTCTCGGAAGGCCAAGATCCTTCAATAGACGGTGCAAAGACTTTGCTGGAATTCCTCTTGCACCAACTTCCACTGCATAAAGTTGAGTTTTAAATCCGTTTCTAGTAATTTCGTTTGTGAGATCAAAATATTTGTTCGACTTGATGTTGTGGTCCTTAGGTATGTTTGTTTCCCACGGAACGGTGAGTTCCGTAGGTATTACTTTCTTCAAGCACCGAGAGTACACCAGTATGTCAGGTCTATAGGCTGAAACTGCTAGTTCGTCTGGAATCTTGTAATGTATTTTAAATGTATCCATGAATATTTTCCAGTCTTGTGCTTTGTCCAGGATTGAGAAAGGTTTACTTTGAGTTTTCTTGAGTTGTCCCTCCTTTACAAAAGTAGTCAGTCTTTCATTTGTTGTTAATCCTTTTCTAGCTCTAGCAATACTGAGACTTACAGCTTCACGAATAATTTATAGAACTTTATCATGTCGGTGCGAATAATGACCTTTTTCAAGTAGAGTTTTGCACACAGCAAGTATATGTCTGGCAGTCCCTACAGCAACACCGCACAATGTACATGTCTTATCTGATGCCTTCCCCCATCTTACCAGATTACTCTGGTCAGGTAGGGATATTTGAAAGGCATTAAGATAGAACTTAATAAGTGCTGGAGACCAATCGTACATGAGTGTGCGCCATTTCAGGGCTGGAAGAATACAAATTTCCCCCAAAGTAAGCCATTCATTCTGTACTTCTAGGGTCATCGCGTAAACTCTGTAGCCATGCTCTTCATCTTCCCTAAGGAAAGATTTAATAACATCTTTATCACATTCCTTTTTCTTCCAACCTAACCCCCTTTTGCTGATCTGGGCACCACTCATAAATGATTTATGAAACTGAAGTCTTGACTCCATCTCAGAGGCCAATGAGTCTTTTGGGAGAGATGTAATCAGATTATCCCGAGAGTTACTCAGGATTTGTTGCTTGGTTACACGTAGATGTTTGTACAACTCAGATGGTTTTTTTAAATTCAACCCAAATTGATGCTGTCCCCTGAACAGCGTAGAGGAGTCAGCGCCCTGTGCTAATCCAAGCCAAGACTTAAGTTTTCTTATGACAGCTGCATCCAGATTTACCAGAAGAGTTTTGTTGAAGTCGTATACAAGAAAAGGCCATGTTAGACGAGATGTTAGGTAGTTGTCATAAATCCAAGGTTTCTTGACATTACTAATTGGCCGTTGATCTACCTTGTTGATGTCATTAATAAAGCGTTCGACAAGCACATCTAAGGATGGTGTTCTTCCTTTAAAATCGATCCTTCTGCCCAGAAATTTGAAAGGCATGGCTTCCTCTACTGGGGCTACTTTCTGCCCTGCTATGAATAGTTCTGGTTCGTATGACGTAAACCTAGTATTTCGTCTGCCCAGACACAGACAGAAGCATTTTGATGGTTTTGTTCTCATGCCGTTCGACCATACACAGAATTCGTCTGCCAGAGTAAGCAAATTCTGGCATTGTTTTGGATTGCGTGTTAGCACTGCTAGGTCGTCTGCAAAAGCTAAGATGGACTCCGAATATACATTATTTAACTTAAATCTATATCCCCATTATAATATAACTAGCTCGCCGGTTTACTATATTATATGCATCACAGTACTATGACCCTTTCGAAAGAAATAATCTATACTCAATATTACAAAGCTGAAGAGTTTGTTTATTTGGTTGAACGCGCTATTCTCAAGAACTACTGGTTTGAATTGAAAAATTATTTCAGTGTTGGATAGCCCATTTATAAAGGAAGGCTATAGGCTACATAACATTACACTACGACCAATAGCAGCAGAGTAACAATGAAAAATGTTGGTAAAACGGGGAAAAAAGAAAATTATTCCTTTTGAAAGAATTTTACGCAGTGTACGCTGCGTAAAATTCTTTGATTATTTTATTTTTTAGTGTATTTTTTATTCTTTTTCATATTTTTTTTTGATAAGTATTTCTTTCTTTCTTTCTTAAAATAATAAAATATATAAATAATAAAAGTAAGTTTCTTGAAATAAATGAATGTTTAAAAAAAAATTATATTATATAATATTTATTTTGGTTAGATAATTCTTCGATTTCTGTACTTGCTTTAGTTTTCAAATAACCCTCTCTTATTGGTGGATTCCTATCTATAATTATTAAGTACTAGCGACTATAGTAAGAACTGTTAGCAAAAACTTATGGTAAAGCTACTGGTTCAGCCGCTTGCATGGCTAAGTAACGGAAGCGGCTGAAGTACAGGGATTTGATAAAAAATCTGCACTTCGAAGCATTTGGGGTCGAAGCATCTGGAAGCTTGGCATCTGAGGCCCGCGGATTTATTTATGACCTCGGAAAACAAGTATTTCTGTCTCAAATTACTTAACTAGCCGAACCAGCCTCTGTTTCGGCTAGAATACTATATAATTTTGTAAATTTGTATATAGACAGAAGAGCAGAAAACTTAACATAATATAAATAGCTGTGTAAAATGCAACTAATCAATAGGGCTGGCATGGTCCATTTATAAATTGACCAAAGCCCTTTAAAAAAAAAGAATTAAAAAAAAAACTTATTACCTTTTTTTTACAAGTTATGCACTGGTCACAAACTAAGCTCTTGGCTTGTATTATGTGTACTAAAAACAACTCTACTTTCTCTTGTGTTTTATTATATCATAACCAGCAGATTTGGTTAGCTGTCGATAAAATGAAGTTTATGAATGAATATTCATTCATAAAATCGATATGTATCAATTTTGTCGATTTATCGAACCTATATTTACGTGGTGGCCGAGTTGGTTAGACCTTGGACTTAAAAACACTAAGGTCCCTGGTTCGAATCCCGGTGTGTACCAATGAGTTTTTAATTAAAAAATGTATGTACATTTGTTTGACAACACCGCTATAGTGCCTCGGAGAGCACGTTAAGCAGTCGGCCCCGGTTTCACTATACCAACTTAAACTGTTTATAGATAATAATAATAATAATAATAATAATAATAATATGTCGGACAAATTACACATATTGCTCGGTCACAAACTAAGCTCTAGGCTTGTACTAGGTTTACCAGAAGCAACGATATAATACATATTATATTTTATAAACACCCAGACCATGACAAACTGTACAGAAAAATCATACTAATATTTTTTTCCATGGGTGGGAATCGAAAATGGGAAGCGTAACCACTAGTCTACGGAGGCTCTCATAGATGGGTTATTGAGTCTATTCAAAACATCGCGACGAGCTAGCCACTTGTTTGGTGTAGACTCATACCATCGGCTACGACGAGGTGGGAATAAAAACCCCTCCGCTGGATACCCTGGGGCCGAATAGGCGGTCTTGGGCGCCGTAAGGCACCCGTGATGATATATATATATATCTATATATTTTATATATATATATATATATATATATATATATCGAGCCTGTCGATGCTGTTGTGCTAGGGCCCAATGTATATCATCTCGGGTGCCTTACCGCGCCTGAGATCGCTTAGATGGCCTGAAGCTAAGAGTCGATGGTGAACAATTGACTCTCGGCGATGTTTGGATAGACTCAACAATCCATCTATAAATACATAGTTTCACATGTATGCGTTAGGGACCGACCGACACTATGGATCACTGATAATGTCAAGTTGATAATGAGTTACGAAATACAGCTCATAGGGCATACCGTCTCTCTCAAACCGATTCAGCTAAAGAGAACTATAAAAAAATAGTGGAATCTGCCATTGTAAGTGAAAAACGCGCTTATTTTAATACCTATGTTAATCGACATATTCACAACTCCAAAGCGCTGTGGAACAATTTAAAAAGATCAGTACCATCTATCAAACAGTACGTGGATTTACCCGTTCATCTATACGATCCCTGTAGAATTAACAGCAACTTCCTTGATGTACCCGGTAGTGTTTTGACGCGCATATCGCAGTTATCATTTTTTGAGTTTCATAGATATCATAACTAATCCCAATTAGTGAGTTCAAAATATCTAAAATTGTCAATCGTATAGCATCTAATGCGCAAGGAGATGATAAAATAACTCGTGATATGCTCGTCATGACTCTCCCACAATCACTTGACGTGATTACTGCTATCGTGAACACCTCAATTATGTCATCTACTTTCCCGGATGCATGGAAGACAGCCCTCGTAAAGCCTTTGCCGAAAGTTCCAAACCCGTCAGAGTATAAGGACCTTAGACCGATTAGCTTACTACGATGTTTATCCAAGGTTGGTCCGACAGTCAGGTTTTCGCAAAGGCCGCAGTACGGCGACGGCCCTTCTAGATGTCACTGATGAGGTGCTGGCAGCTCAAGACATGGGCAAAGTTACGATCTTGGTTCTCTTAGATTTTTCTCGGGCATTTGACAGCATCACCTATTGCTATCTAAACTATTTTATTACGGCTTCGAACCTTCTACTGTCGCTTGGTTTGGTGGTTATCTAAGTAAGAGATCACAATATGTCGAGGTAAGGGCAGGCACGGGTAAGCCAGAGTCTTCGTCGGTATGTCCTGTGACTCGAGGAATACCTCAGGGATCAATCCTCGGGCCGCTTCTGTTTATTTTGTATAGTACCGACATAACGAATTGCATATGTAACTGTAATTACCATCTTTATGCAGATGATCTCCAGTTGTATATCTCCTTTGACCCTAGAAATGTGCTTGAAGCGGTTAATAACATCAATGATAATCTAAAACGAATCGATAAATGGGCGGTCGATAACTCACTGGTTTTAAATCGGCTCAAATCAAAGTTTTTAATCCGTTTCTAGTAATTTCGTTTGTGAGATCAAAATATTTGTTCGACTTGATGTTGTGGTCCTTAGGTATGTTTGTTTCCCACGGAACGGTGAGTTCCATAGGTATTACTTTCTTCAAGCACCGAGAGTACACCAGTATGTCAGGTCTATAGGCTGAAACTGCTAGTTCGTCTGGAATCTTGTAATGTATTTTAAATGTATCCATGAATATTTTCCAGTCTTGTGCTTTGTCCAGGATTGAGAAAGGTTTAATTTAAGTTTTCTTGAGTTGTCCCTCCTTTACAAAAGTAGTCAGTCTTTCATTTGTTGTTAATTCTTTTCTGGCTCTAGCAATACTGATACTTACAGCTTCACGAATAATTTCTAGAACTTTATCATGTCGGTGCGAATAATGACCTTTTTCAAGTAGAGTTTTGCACCCAGCAAGTATATGTCTGGCAGTCCCTACAGCAACACCGCACAATGTACATGTCTTATCTGATGCTTTCCCCCATCTTACCAGATTACTCTGGTCAGGTAGGGACATTTGAAAGGCATTAAGATAGAACTTAATAAGTGCTGAAGACCAATCGTACATGAGTGTGCGCCATTTCAGGGCTGGAGGAATACAAATTTCCCCCAAAGTAAGCCATTAATTCTGTACTTCTAGGGTCATCGCGTAAACTCTGTAGCCATGCTCTTCATCTTCCCTAAGGAAATATTTAATAACATCTTTATCACATTCCTTTTTCTTCCAACCTAACCCCCTTTTGCTGATCTGGGCACCGCTTATAAATAATTTATGAAACTGAAGTCTTGACTCCATCTCAGAGGCCAATGAGTCTTTTGGGAGAGATGCAATCAGATTATCCCGAGAGTTACTCAGGATTTGTTGCTTGGTTACACGTAGATGTTTGTACAACTCAGATGGTTTTTTTTAAATTCAACCCAAATTGATGCTGTCCCCTGAACAGCGTAGAGGAGTCAGCGCCCTGTGCTAATCCAAGCCAAGACTTAAGTTTTCTTATGACAGTTGCATCCAGATTTACCAGAAGAGTTTTGTTGAAGTCGTATACAAGAAAAGGCCATGTTAGACGAGATGTTAGGTAGTTGTCATAAATCCAAGTTTTCTTGACATTAATAATTGGCTGTTGATCTACCTTGTTGATGTTATTAATATAGCGTTCGACAACCACATCTAAGGATGGTGTTTTTCCTTTAAAATCGATCCTTCTGCCCAGAAATTTGAAAGGCATGGCTTCCTCTACTGGGGCTACTTTCTGCCCTGCTATGAATAGTTCTGGGTCGTATGACGTAAACCTAGTATTTCGTCTGCCCAGACACAGACAGAAGCATTTTGATGGTTTTGTTCTCATGCCGTTCGACCATACAAAGAATTCGTCTACCAGAGTAAGCAAATTCTGGCATTTTTTTTGGATTGCGTGTTAGCACTGCTAGGTCGTCTGCAAATGCTAAGATGGACTCCGAATATACATTATTTAACTTAAATCTATATCCCCATTATAATATAACTAGCCCGCCGGCTTTGCACGGTTTACTATATTATATTTATCACAGTACTATGACCCTTTCGAAAGAAATAATCTATACTCAATATTTATTACAAAGCTGAAGAGTTTGTTTATTTGGTTGAACGCGCTATTCTCAAGAACTACTGGTTTGAATTGAAAAATTATTTCAGTGTTGGATAGCCTATTTAACGAGGAAGGCTATAGGCTACATAACATCACGCTACGACCAATAGCAGCAGAGTAACAATGAAAAATGTTGGGAAAACGGGGAAAAAAGTAAATTATTCCTTTTGAAAGAATTTTAAGCAGTGTACGCTGCGTATAATTCTTTAATTATTTTATTTTTTATTCTTTTTCATATTTTTTTTGTGATAAGTATTTCTTTCTTTCTTTCTTAAAATAATAAAATATATAAATAACAAAAGTAAGTTTTTTGAAATAAATAAATGTTTAAAAAAAAGTATATTATATAATATTTATTTAGGTTAGATAATTCTTCGATTTCTGTACCTTTACCACAAGTTTTTGCAAACAGTTTCTACTATAGTCGCTAGTACCTTTAGTCGACTCTAGTTGCTTTAGTTTTCAAATAACCCTCTCTTATTGGTTGATTCCTATCTATACTAGCGACTATAGTAAGAACTGTTTGCAAAAACTTGTACAGCTACTGGTTTAGTCGCTTGCATGGAGTAACAGAAGCGGCTGAAGTACAGGGATTTGATAAAAAATCTGCACTTCGAAGCATTTGAGGTCGAAGCATCTGGAAGCTTGGCATCTGAGGCCCGCGGATTTATTTATGACCTCGGAAAACAAGTATTTCTGTCTCAAATTACTAACTAGCCGAACCAGTCTCTGCTTCGGCTAGAATACTATATAATTTTGTAAATTTGTATATAGATAGAAGAGCAGAAAACTTAACATAATATAAATAGCTGTGTAAAATGCAACTAATCAATAGGGCTGGCATGGTCAATTTATAAATGGGCCAAAGCCTTTTAAAAAAAAAGAATAAAAAAATAAAAAAAACTTATTACCTTTTTTTTTACAAGTTATGCACTGGTCACAAACTAAGCTCTAGGCTTGTATTATGTGTACCAGAAACAACTCTACTTTCTCTTTTGTTTTATTATATCATAACCACATTGATTTGGTTGGCAGTCGATATAATGAAGTTTATGAATGAATATTCATTCATAAACTGGATATGTATCGATTTTGTCGATTTATCGAGCCTATCGATGCTGTTGTGCTAGGGCTCAATGTATATCATCACGGGTGCCTTACCGCGCCTGAGATCGCTTAGATGGCCTGAAGCTAAGAGTCGATGGTGAACAATTGACTCTCGGCGATGTTTGGATAGACTCAACAATCCATCTATAAATACATAGTTTCACATGTATGCGTTAGGGACCGACCGACACTATGGATCACTGATAATGTCAAGTTGATAATAAGTTACGAAATACAGCTCATAGGGCATACCGTCTCTCTCAAACCGATTCAGCTAAAGAGAACTATAAAAAAATAGTGGAATCTGCCATTGTAAGTGAAAAACGCGCTTATTTTAATACCTATGTTAATCGACATATTCACAACTCCAAAGCGCTGTGGAACAATTTAAAAAGATCAGTACCATCTATCAAACAGTACGTGGATTTACCCGTTCATCTATACGATCCCTGTAGAATTAACAGCAACTTCCTTGATGTACCCGGTAGTGTTTTGACGCGCATATCGTAGTTATCATTTTTTGAGTTTCATAGATATCATAACTAATCCCAATTAGTGAGTTCAAAATATCTAAAATTGTCAATCGTATAGCATCTAATGCGCAAGGAGATGATAAAATAACTCGTGATATGCTCGTCATGACTCTCCCACAATCACTTGACGTGATTACTGCTATCGTGAACACCTCAATTATGTCATCTACTTTCCCGGATGCATGGAAGACAGCCCTCGTAAAGCCTTTGCCGAAAGTTCCAAACCCGTCAGAGTATAAGGACCTTAGACCGATTAGCTTACTACGATGTTTATCCAAGGTTGGTCCGACAGTCAGGTTTTCGCAAAGGCCGCAGTACGGCGACGGCCCTTCTAGATGTCACTGATGAGGTGCTGGCAGCTCAAGACATGGGCAAAGTTACGATCTTGGTTCTCTTAGATTTTTCTCGGGCATTTGACAGCATCACCTATTGCTATCTAAACTATTTTATTACGGCTTCGAACCTTCTACTGTCGCTTGGTTTGGTGGTTATCTAAGTAAGAGATCACAATATGTCGAGGTAAGGGCAGGCACGGGTAAGCCAGAGTCTTCGTCGGTATGTCCTGTGACTCGAGGAATACCTCAGGGATCAATCCTCGGGCCGCTTCTGTTTATTTTGTATAGTACCGACATAACGAATTGCATATGTAACTGTAATTACCATCTTTATGCAGATGATCTCCATTTGTATATCTCCTTTGACCCTAGAAATGTGCTTGAAGCGGTTAATAACATCAATGATAATCTAAAACGAATCGATAAATGGGCGGTCGATAACTCCTGGTTTTAAATCGGCTCAAATCAAAGTTTTTAATTCTGGGATCAAAGAGGGGTGTACGTACAACTGGTCACAGCATCATCGCCACCGCTTCTCGTCTCGGCATAACGTATCGAACAGGTGACTGAATCCAAAAACCTCGGTCTGCTGATGGAGAGTGAATTACGCTTTGAGAATCACTTAGCTCTAGCTATTAGGAACTGTTTTTATATGCTAAAAATGCTATACAAGATTCGAGGTTATCTCAGCGTCGCTCTGAGAGACAAGTTAGGCGAAGCAGTCGTACTGTCAAGACTTAATTATACGGATACAGTTTATGGACCGTGTCTGTTAGCAAGGACTCAGCATCTAATTCAGCGCGTGCAAAATGCATGTGCACGATTCTGTTATAGTATTCCGCCACGATCCCACACCATATTTAAACCACAACAACTGTCTTAGAATGCATAACCGTAGAACACTTCACTTTGCAGCGTTGCTGTTTGGTGTCATTAAATTTAAAATGCCGACTTACCTTTATAATAAATTGACTTGGTCACACAGCGTAAATATTTATTTATTTAAATCTTTATTGCATACAAAATACAAAGGTGGACTTAATGCCACTAGGCATTCTCTACCAGTCTAAACCTTCGGGACAATAAAAGCATTTAATAAGTAAGGTAGGCGGAATATAGTAACTGAGTATATAAAACAGTGAATATTATATAAAATACTTACAATCTATTATACACTACTTAAATATATCTTACTAGCTGTGCTCGCGACTTCGTCCGCGTGGAATAGTTATTTTTTTATCATATAAACTTTCATCCCCTATTTTATCCCCTTGGGGGTAGAATTTATCAAAATCCTTTCTTAGCGGATGCCTACGTCATAACATCTACCTGCATGCCAAATTTCAGCCCGATCCGTCTAGTGGTTTGGGCTGTGCGTTGATAGATCACTATGTCAGTCAGTCACCTTTGAGTTATATATATTTAGATTATTCTTTAATACATATTTTTTGTGTATCTTGAACCGTTTTCACGGCGCACGCAACGGAAGGCTTCAAAGATGAAATAATTTCTCCCGTTTTTTACACATTTACCACTATATCTTTGCTCCTATTGGTCGTAGCGTGATGTTATATAGCCTATAGCCTTCCTAGATAACTGGACTATCCAACACAAAAAGAATTATTCAATTCGAACCAGTAGTTTCGGAGATTAGCGCGTTCAAACAAACAAACAAACAAACAAACAAACTCTTCAGCTTTATAATATTAGTATAGATATATAAACTACATATACACCAACTACAAAATGAGAAAGGAGAAATTAAGTAACAAAGTGGAAAGGAATAGAATAAGAAAGATAAATAAAAACTGCCTATGAATTTAGATAGTAATCATATACTCTTTTTTTAAATATGACTCTATCTGGTGATTGTCTTATTTTGACTGGTAAATTATTCCAAAGTCTTGCAGCGACAACTGCAAACGATTTAGAAACAAGGTGTACTTATTGTACTCGTGGATCTTTGAATTTGCTATGTATACCTAGATATAAGACATCAGCATTCCGAGGCAGTTTCAGATATGCGGCTACTAAAATATGGAATGATTTGCCACCTCCACTGCAGAATATGCAATCATTGGTTGCCTTTAGAAATAAATTAATAAAAAAACTACTAACGGATCAACTATTTACCGCAAAATAACACAATAAGATCATCATCTAAATGTAAAATTTCTTTGTCTAAATTTACATACTTAATATTTAATAATATATTTTTCTAAATTTCTTTTTTATGTAATATCTGTAAATAGTTTATATGGAAAGTTTGTGTAAATTTATGTATGAGATTATATGTAATCTGTGTACCCATATTAATTTACTGTGAACGTGTATCATGAAAATACTTAAATAAAAAAAGTATAGGTATATGTACGTACTAGCTACGGTAATGGATAGCGCTTGCCGTATCTCTTGTCTTAGAAGGGCATCAGCTGAAAATCAGTGCTACGGCCTAACAACTGTAGCTTGTGCTGAACTGATTCCCTGTTTGTCGCCGCGCAACAAAATTGTAATTTATAAATCAGCACCTGAAGCACTTCTTGAGAGCACTGCATTCGTAATCACGAACGCCGCGTTCTGCACACAAAATTAGCTTCCACGTGTTCGTCTCAGTGAATTTAGGTGTTCATTGATTATTTTTATTTATTTTTTGTGTACTTTTTTTTAATTTTTTATTCTTTTTCATTTATTTTTATGTTGTTATTGTTATGCGACAAATAAAGTACTTCTTTCTTTCTTTCTTTCTTCTTTCACAAGTTTGATATAGTGGGACCGACAGCTTAACGTGCTCTTCGAGACACTATAGTGGTGTTGTTAAACAAATGTACATACATTTTTAGATTAAAAACTCATTGGTACACAGCGGGATTTGAAGTTATAGCATATTATTATATACATATATCAGTTTAATATTTTAAAAATGGCTAATTAATTATGTGGGTAGAAAAAAAAACGGAACCCTCTGTTAAAGAGTTTCCGTCTTTTAATTTTTTCATCTTTATTTTACATTTAATTTTAACAATTTACACATATTGCTTTGGTCACAAACTAAGCTCTAGGCTTGTACTATGTGTACCTGAAACAACGATATAATACTTTATAAACACCCTGACTTTTACAAACTTTAACTACAAAAAACAATTTTATTATGCCATATATATTCAGTATATTCAATTGTTGCAATCATGGGACCACTAAGGTATCTTAATATTGTTATATTTTTTTTATTTTTTATTAACCAGCTATCACAAAAGCAATAGATCTGAAACTGTTTAACCGAAGATCATATCATCATGGGTGGAAATTGAACCCACGACCTCCGGATACAACGCCAAAGGCGCAACCACTAGTCTAGGGAGGCGATCAATCCTCATGACAAAATAAATGTACGAAAATTCCATTGTGACATCCATTTCCATTCCATTTAGTCCAAATGCACATAGAAATACGGACAGTTTTTGGTAAAACACCAAATTCATATTTGATCAATATATACTCGTATATATTATTTTGTATATATAGGATTGTTTGTGGATTTACATCCACTTTACATATACAGACCACGGTAGAATATATTTCCAAAGCAAATATCTTATTTTCTTTTACTCAAAATAAATTATTCCTTTTGAAAGAATTTTAAGCAGTGTACGCTGCGTATAATTCTTTAATTATTTTATTTTTTATTCTTTTTCATATTTTTTTTGTGATAAGTATTTCTTTCTTTCTTTCTTAAAATAATAAAATATATAAATAAAAAAAGTAAGTTTTTTGAAATAAATAAATGTTTAAAAAAAAGTATATTATATAATATTTATTTAGGTTAGATAATTCTTCGATTTCTGTACCTTTACCACAAGTTTTTGCAAACAGTTTCTACTATAGTCGCTAGTACCTTTAGTCGACTCTAGTTGCTTTAGTTTTCAAATAACCCCTCTCTTATTGGTTGATTCCTATCTATACTAGCGACTATAGTAAGAACTGTTTGCAAAAACTTGTACAGCTACTGGTTTAGTCGCTTGCATGGAGTAACAGAAGCGGCTGAAGTACAGGGATTTGATAAAAAATCTGCACTTCGAAGCATTTGAGGTCGAAGCATCTGGAAGCTTGGCATCTGAGGCCCGCGGATTTATTTATGACCTCGGAAAACAAGTATTTCTGTCTCAAATTACTAACTAGCCGAACCAGTCTCTGCTTCGGCTAGAATACTATATAATTTTGTAAATTTGTATATAGATAGAAGAGCAGAAAACTTAACATAATATAAATAGCTGTGTAAAATGCAACTAATCAATAGGGCTGGCATGGTCAATTTATAAATGGGCCAAAGCCTTTTAAAAAAAAAGAATAAAAAAATAAAAAAAACTTATTACCTTTTTTTTTACAAGTTATGCACTGGTCACAAACTAAGCTCTAGGCTTGTATTATGTGTACCAGAAACAACTCTACTTTCTCTTTTGTTTTATTATATCATAACCACATTGATTTGGTTGGCAGTCGATATAATGAAGTTTATGAATGAATATTCATTCATAAACTGGATATGTATCGATTTTGTCGATTTATCGAGCCTATCGATGCTGTTGTGCTAGGGCTCAATGTATATCATCACGGGTGCCTTACCGCGCCTGAGATCGCTTAGATGGCCTGAAGCTAAGAGTCGATGGTGAACAATTGACTCTCGGCGATGTTTGGATAGACTCAACAATCCATCTATAAATACATAGTTTCACATGTATGCGTTAGGGACCGACCGACACTATGGATCACTGATAATGTCAAGTTGATAATAAGTTACGAAATACAGCTCATAGGGCATACCGTCTCTCTCAAACCGATTCAGCTAAAGAGAACTATAAAAAAATAGTGGAATCTGCCATTGTAAGTGAAAAACGCGCTTATTTTAATACCTATGTTAATCGACGTATTCACAACTCCAAAGCGCTGTGGAACAATTTAAAAAGATCAGTACCATCTATCAAACAGTACGTGGATTTACCCGTTCATCTATACGATCCCTGTAGAATTAACAGCAACTTCCTTGATGTTCCCGGTAGTGTTTTGACGCGCATATCGCAGTTATCATTTTTTGAGTTTCATAGATATCATAACTAATCCCAATTAGTGAGTTCAAAATATCTAAAATTGTCAATCGTATAGCATCTAATGCGCAAGGAGATGATAAAATAACTCGTGATATGCTCGTCATGACTCTCCCACAATCACTTGAAGTGATTACTGCTATCGTGAACACCTCAATTATGTCATCTACTTTCCCGGATGCATGGAAGACAGCCCTCGTAAAGCCTTTGCCGAAAGTTCCAAACCCGTCAGAGTATAAGGACCTTAGACCGATTAGCTTACTACCATGTTTATCCAAGGTTGTGGAAAGAGTAGTATGCGAACAACTGACTGCGTACATAGAGGCACATGGCCTACTACCCACCCGACAGTCAGGTTTTCGCAAAGGCCGCAGTACGGCGACGGCCCTTCTAGATGTCACTGATGAGGTGCTGGCAGCTCAAGACAGTGGCAAAGTTACGATCTTGGTTTTCCTAGATTTTTCGCGGGCATTTGACAGCATCAACATTGACCTATTGCTATCTAAACTATTTTATTACGGCTTTGAGCCTTCTACTGTCGCTTGGTTTAGTGGTTATCTAAGTAAGAGATCACAATATGTCGAAGCAAGGGCAGGCACGGGTAAGCCAGAGTCTTCGTTGGTATGTCCTGTGACTCGAGGAATACCTCAGGGATCAATCCTCGGGCCGCTTCTGTTTATTTTGTATAGTGCCGACATAACGAATTGCATATGTAACTGTAATTACCATCTTTATGCAGATGATCTCCAGTTGTATATCTCCTTTGACCCTAGAAATGTGCTTGAAGCGGTTAATAACATCAATGGTGATCTAAAACGAATCGATAAATGGGCGGTCGATAACTCACTGGTTTTAAATCCGCTCAAATCAAAGTTTTTAATTCTGGGATCAAAGAGGGGTGTACAACTGGTCACATCATCATCGCCACAGCTTCTCGTCTCGGCATAACGTATCGAACAGGTGACTGAATCCAAAAACCTCGGTCTGCTGATGGACAGTGAATTACACTTTGAGAATCACGTAGCTCTAGCTATTAGGAATTGTTTTTATAGGCTAAAAATGCTTTACAAGATTAGAGGTTATCTCAGCGTCGCTCTGAGAGAGAAGTTATGCGAAGCAGTCGTACTGTCAAGACTTAATTATACGGATACAGTTTATGTACCGTGTCTGTTAGCAAGGACTCAGCATCTAATTCAGCGCGTGCAAAATGCATGTGCACGTTTCTGTTATAGTATTCCGCCACGATCCCATGTCACACCATATTTAAACCACAACAACTGTCTTAGAATGCATAACCGTAGAACACTTCACTTTGCAGCGTTGCTGTTTGGTGTCATTAAATTTAAAATGCCGACTTACCTTTATAATAAATTGACTTGGTCACACAGCGTAAATATTTATTTATTTAAATCTTTATTGCATACAAAATACAAATGCGGACTTAATGCCGCTAGGCATTCTCTACCAGTCTAAACCTTCGGGACAATAAAAGCATTTAATAAGTAAGGTAGGCGCAATATAGTAACTGAATATATAAAACAGTGAATATTATATAAAATACTTACAATCTATTATACACTACTTAAATATATCTTATATATATACATACATAAACTACATATACACCAACTACAAAATGAGAAAGGAGAAATTAAGTAACAAAGTGGAAAGGAATAGAATAATGAAAGATAAATAAAAACTACCTATGAATTTAAATAGTAATCATATACTCTTTTTTTAAATATGACTCTATTTGGTGATTGTCTTATTTTGACTGGTAAATTATTCCAAAGTCTTGCAGCGACAACTGCAAACGATTTAGAAACAAAGGTGTACTTATTGTACTCGTGGATCATTGAATTTGCTATGTATACCTAGATATAAGACATCAGCATTCCGAGGCAGTTTCAGATATGTGGCTACTAAAATATGGAATGATTTGCCACCTCCAGAATATGCAATCATTGGTTGCCTTTAGAAATAAATTAAGAAAAAAACTACTAACGGATCAACTATTTACCGCAAAATAACACAATAAGATCATCATCTAAATGTAAAATTTCTTTGTCTAAATGTAATAACATACTTAATATTTCATAATTTATTTTTCTAAATTTCTTTTTTATGTAATATCTGTAAATAGTTTATATGAAAAGTTTGTGTAAATTTATGTATGAGCTTATATGTAATCTGTGTACCCATATTAATTTACTGTGAACGTCTATAAAATACTTAAATAAAAAAAATGCCGCCATCTTGGATTTTAAAATGGACCTCAAATTCGTGCTCGGCACACCCAAAAACCTATATAATGAGTCCCATGTCGATTTTTAAAAATAAAGTTGAGGCCGCCATCTTGGATTTTAAAATGGACCTCAAATTCGTGCTCGGCACACCCAAAAACCTATATAACGAGTCCCAGGTCGATTTAAAAAAATAAAGTTGAGCCCCCATCTTGGATTACACAATCTAGTCCCATATATATCTTTTTTTTTAAATAAAGTCAAATCTGCCATTGCTTGTTCGATGTTTTAGCCACTGGTTGATGCTTCACATTATATCAGGTTTAGTTAATAGATTATTTTAAAACTATTATATCTATCAAATTTAATATTTATAAATTTAAACTTAAAAATATTAAATATGATAAATTAAATAAAAATATTAAATACGACTCACATTCATTTTTTGTTCGTAAAATCGCGCCAAATAGAAAATTCTTGCCTGCGACAGCGGCAAAACAGTGATGCCTGCGGGGGAGCTCCGCCTATAGGACGGGGCGATAACAAAAAAATATTTCGAGAGCAGAGTCTTAACGTGCTCTTCGAGACACTATAGTGGTGTTGTTAAACAAATGTACATACATTTTTAGATTAAAACTCATTGGTACACAGCGGGGTTTGAAGTTATAGCATATATACATATATCAGTTTAATATTTTTAGAATGGCTAATTAATTATGTGGGTAGAAAAAAAATCGGAACCCTCTGTTAAAGAGTTTCCGTCTTTTAATTTTTACATCTTTATTTTACATTTAATTTTAACAATTTACACATATTGCTTTGGTCACAAACTAAGCTCTAGGCTTGTACTATGTGTACCAGAAACAACGATATAATACTTTATAAACACCCTGACTTTTACAAACTTTAACTACAAAAAACAATTTTATTTTATTATATATATTCAGTATATTCAATTGTTGCAATCATGGGACCACTAAAGCCTCTTAATATTGTCATATAAATACATTTTTTAATTAACCAGCTATCACAGAAGCAATAGATCTGAGACTGGTTAACTGAAAATCATATCATCATGGGTGAGAATTAAACCCACGACCTCCGGATACAACGCCAAAGGTGCAACCACTACTCTACGGAGGCGATCAATCCTCATGACAAAATAAATGTAAGCAAATTCCATTGTGACATCCATTTCCATTCCATTTAGTTCAAATGCACATAGAAATACGGACACTTTTTGATAAAACACCAAATTCATATTTGATCAATATATACTCGTATATATTATTTTGTATATATAGGATTGTTTGTGGATTTACATCCACTTTACATATACAGACCACGGTAGAATATATTTCCAAAGCAAATATCTTATTTTCTTTTACTCAAAATCAATCGTTTTAAATGTATGTTGTATATTAATATTAAAGATATTATTTATTTGTCATTATGTATTGTTAATATATATGTATGTTTGTATAAGGATATATGTATGTATTATTTATTATGTAGATATTTTTTATATTTTTAATTGGAGCACGGCATGTGATTTTGTATCTACCTGATGGTGAGCTACAAAGCCCATGAATGGGGTCGATCAATAATTGTTGATCGCTCCCACTATGCCGGCTAAATGATGCGATTACGAAATGGAGGGCGGAAATGACGAATTGCATTACGAGTATATTTTAATATACTCGCTGCCTTATTGTCTATTCAACTACCCATTTCGTAACCGCACCCTGAAAGGAGACTACCATCTCGACAAGAAATCGATGTAGTAATCTCCTGGGCCCCAATTCCCGTAATTAACAAAAAAATTACGATGCAAGTACAAGACGATGCGTTTGTATTGCGGTGCTGCCTAAATAACATATGTTCGTCCATTTAAAATCCCTCGTAGCTCAAGCGCACTCGCGTCGTCAACGCATAGTACTCGTTTTTTCGGGTTAATAACGGTTCGAAAACGTAACTTTCCCTAAAAACTTTTAAACGTTATATCATGGTTTATTTCTAAATAAATGATGTTTTAATAAAATAATTATATATAAGGACATTGCTTGTACTTTCCCGAATACAATTTAGGCTTAATAATTAGTTTTTATGTATAAATATTGTTTAGAAACTTTTCTACAAAGCCATTTAAAAAAAAAATCGACAACTGTTTAAAACTAACTAAAGCCAAAATAAGGGATATTTTTTATTTCTAAATGAAATTGATTGTTATTATCATTATTATTTCCGTTTTAGAAGAATTATCATATTTCTTGAGTTATTAGTTCGTATTTAAGTGACCTATAGCTTCAAAAATATATAATATATAATCATAAAATTTGTGGATATTTTTAGCACAAAAAGATAAACTTTTAAGGTTCATGTGGGTGTCTTAGTGTTTATTTAATAGTGACAAGCTATTTTATAATATTTATAGTTATATAAAATATCTATTTGCTTTACAGTAACCCTATAAATTTAACATGGATTCTGAATAAGTGAACCTAACTAAGCTAACATGGTCAGCAAAGCATGTTTAGCTAGTTTATACACGACGCAGGTCACACAGGCTATAAAATTATTCCCACTTATAGATTAGACATCTTGGTACACTAATCTCGGTACTTAAAGAAAAAAGGACATATTGAACTAAATTCAAAGGAATTGTTGATCTAAAGATGCAGATTAAAAACATTCTAAAGGAACACAACATGATGCCAAAAATAATAACTATATCAAAAGCAATATTTAATAAATAAAATAGTGAGATCATGATTGCTCAGTGATAATAACTTTGCTCTAGTTGCAAAAATGTTTCAATAAACCAGACTAAAAACTCAACACATCAAACAGTGTAGAGTCAAGACTATTCTATCCACTGTTTCATTTACCCACCTCTTTAAAAACTACCAATGTTAAATAAATATAATATGTACATCAATACAACAATAAAATTAGTCCACTTTGTTAGCATGGAATAGATATAGACTTTAGACATCTTAAATTTCATAAAAGAATACTGGACATTACATTTTTTTCTAATAAAATTAATAACTTAATATTGTGTATATACCTGTACCATTAAATAATATTGTTAATTAAATTATATATTAAATTATTCATATTTTATTTATGTAATGTACCGAGTAGGTACATTATAAACTATCCTATCTATTTATGAAGCACCTAAATAACTATATTTAGCATATTGATATTTTTAGAATTACATATTATGCTGAGTACCCTGAGGTAATTTAAAAAAAAACTTCTCGAGAGCCTGTTTTTATTTATTATTTACATATCACAATATGTAACAAAAACATATGCTACTTTCATGTGCTATTTTTACTTGTGCTCTAGCTATGTAAGCTAAGTAGCTCAGCAAAAATAATCTGGCAGTTCCATACATTTCAGTCCAGTAGGTACAAAATAAATTATTTCAAGTTTTTTTCTTGCTTCAACAAAGGTGGTTTCTGAAAGCTGATCATATTTCTAAATAAAAATACTCTACCTATAGGGTTTTTGGTTTCCAATTTTATTAAGGACTCAAAGATACTGCAATGTCACCTTATATAAATATTTTTATTTATAACTTCATCTAGAATTGTGATTTAAAAAAAAGATTTTGAATAAATAACAAATCATATTATAAACCAATAATGTTATCCATTAATTAAACTTTGTATGTAAAAGGTGAAACTCCAGTGTCTGAGAGCACTTCTGGTATAGTAGATATTTTTTATCCTGTCTTGTAGTATTATTTTAATAGATTTAAGAAAAGTATGCCCAGTACACTAGGTCAGAGGCTATGCAAGAAAAGATTTGGTTCCAGTGTGCCAGAGAGCTCCTGTATTCATGTTGTTTTCCCCGGGCTATGATATTATGTTAAGTAATTAAAAAAGTATGCACCATACACTGGCTCAGAGGTTATTCAAGGATGTACCTAGGTTTTATTTTATTTTATCCTGTCTTACAATTTTTTTTAAATATTTTAACAAAATTATGCCCCATACACTAGGTCAGAGGCTACGCAAGAATGCAGATTTGGTTTCAGTGTGCCAGAGAGCTCCTGTATTAATGTTTTTTCCCCGGGGTTGTAAAAATATGTTAATAGGTAATTAAAAAAGTATGCATCATACACTAGTTCAGAGGTTATTAAAGGATGTAGGTTTTTTTCCTCATCTATTGTCCAGTGAAAAATGTCTACAATAATAGTAGGTACCAAATAAGTTATCAATGTGTGGTTAGTCAAATATATAGGAAGTGTATGGTTAGCTTCATGCAGTGCACTCATAATGACTACACCACATATAGGAATGGGTGAAATATTTATTCACAATACACTGTGTGATTTTTATTTTGGTACAAGTAACTTTTGATCTAGGAGGAGCTAAGGGAGTGTGATGATAGAAAATGAAAGATATATCATTATGTTTATTGTTGATACAACAAATATTCTTTTATAATTAAATATGTTTGCAACTTTAAAATATGTACAAAATGTTTTGGTTTGAAAGTCACTCTTAACTAATAATTACTTATCATCACTGTTTGTTAGTAAAAATCCACTTGTCCAGTAAATTAAATTGTTAACAGTAAAAGAGTTCACTATGTCCTTTTAACTGGCCTAATCTATACTTATACACATAATTATCACAATATGATGACCACTATTAAGTGAGAGAGTAGGCTAATGCTTGAAAGGCGCTCTTTGTCTGAGTGTCTGTCGCCTCTGTCTACTACTTGCCAGCAAAGCTATCACCGCTATCATTTCCAGTGGGGATGAAAAGTAGCTTTCCCTGAAAATATATATATGGTATTTGGCTGCTGAGTTGTATTTGAAGAATTTTGATAGAAATAGCTTCGAGGTCACGTTAAAAAGGTATGTAGTATGTAGAGAAAAGCCTCCCCTATAATATAAAAGTATCGGAAATCATTTCCAGTGGGGATGAAAGGTAGTTTTTCCTGAAAATATTAATTTGGTATTTTAGCTGCTGAGTTGTATTTGAAGAATTTTAATAGAAATACCTTCGAGGTCACGTTAAAAAGGTATGTAGTATGTAGAGAAAAGTCTCCCCTATAATATAAAAGTATCGGAAATCATTTCCAGTGGGGATGAAAGGTAGTTTTTCCTGAAATTGTTATATAGTTAAAGAATTCTGTAAGATCGACCCCCGAGGTCAGGTTAAAAAGGTATGTAGGGGGTAGATAAAAACCTTCCCTATAATATGAAAATATCAAAAATCATTTCCAGTGGGGATGAAAAGTAGTTTTCCCTGAAAATATGAATATGGTATTTGGCTGCTGAGTTATATTTGAAGAATTTTAATAGAAATACCTGCGAGGTCACGTTAAAAAGGTATGTAGTATGTAGAGGAAAACCTCCCCTATAATATGAAAATATCAGAAATCATTTCCAGTGGGGATGAAAGGTAGTTTTTCCTGAAATTGTTATATAATAGAAGAATTCTGTAAGATCGACTCCCGAGGTCACGTTGAAAAGGTATGTAGGGGGTAGAGAAAAACCTCCCCTATAATATAAAAATATCAAAAATAATTTCCAGTGGTGAAAAGTAGTTTTCCCTGAAAATATTAATTTGGTATTTTAGCTGCTGTGTTGTATTTGAAGAATTTTAATAGAAATAGCTTCGAAGTCACGTTAAAAAGGTATGTAGTATGTAGAGGAAAACCTCCCCTATAATATGAAAATATCAGAAATCATTTCCAGTGGGGATGAAAGGTAGTTTTTCCTGAAATTGTTATATAATAGAAGAATTCTGTAAGATCGACTCCCGAGGTCAGGTTGAAAAGGTATGTAAGGGGTAGAGAAAAACCTCCCCTATAATATAAAAATATCAAAAATAATTTCCAGTGGGGATGAAAAGTAGTTTTCCCTGAAAATATTAATTTGGTATTTTAGCTGCTGTGTTGTATTTGAAGAATTTTAATAGAAATAGCTTCGAGGTCACGTTAAAAAGGTATGTAGTATGTAGAGGAAAACCTCCCCTATAATATGAAAATATCAGAAATCATTTCCAGTGGGGATGAAAGGTAGTTTTTCCTGAAATTGTTATATAATTAAAGACTTCTGTAAGATCGACGCCCGAGGTCAGGTTAAAAAGGTATGTAGGGGGTAGATAAAAACCTCCCCTATAATATGAAAATATCCAAAATCATTTCCAGTGGGGATGAAAAGTAGCTTTCCCTGAAAATATATATATGGTATTTGGCTGCTGAGTTGTATTTGAAGAATTTTAATAGAAATAGCTTCGAGGTCACGTTAAAAAGGTATGTAGTATGTAGAAAAAAGCTCCCCTATAATATAAAAGTATCGGAAATCATTTCCAGTGGGGATGAAAGGTAGTTTTTCCTGAAAATATTAATTTGGTATTTTAGCTGCTGAGTTGTATTTGAAGAATTTTAATAGAAATACCTTCGAGGTCACGTTAAAAAGGTATGTAGTATGTAAAGAAAAGTCTCCCCTATAATATAAAAGTATCGGAAATCATTTCCAGTGGGGATGAAAGGTAGTTTTTCCTGAAATTGTTATATAGTTAAAGAATTCTGTAAGATCGACCCCCGAGGTCAGGTTAAAAAGGTATGTAGGGGGTAGATAAAAACCTTCCCTATAATATGAAAATATCAAAAATCATTTCCAGTGGGGATGAAAAGTAGTTTTCCCTGAAAATATGAATATGGTATTTGGCTGCTGAGTTATATTTGAAGAATTTTAATAGAAATACCTGCGAGGTCACGTTAAAAAGGTATGTAGTATGTAGAGGAAAACCTCCCCTATAATATGAAAATATCAGAAATCATTTCCAGTGGGGATGAAAGGTAGTTTTTCCTGAAATTGTTATATAATAGAAGAATTCTGTAAGATCGACTCCCGAGGTCACGTTAAAAAGGTATGTAGGGGGTAGAGAAAAACCTCCCCTATAATATAAAAATATCAAAAATAATTTCCAGTGGGGATGAAAAGTAGTTTTCCCTGAAAATATTAATTTAGTATTTTAGCTGCTGTGTTGTATTTGAAGAATTTTAATAGAAATACCTGCGAGGTCACGTTAAAAAGGTATGTAGTATGTAGAGGAAAACCTCCCCTATAATATGAAAATATCAGAAATCATTTCCAGTGGGGATGAAAGGTAGTTTTTCCTGAAAATATTAATTTGGTATTTTAGCTGCTGTGTTGTATTTGAAGAATTTTAATAGAAATACCTGTGAGGTCACGTTAAAAAGGTATGTAGTATGTAGATGAAAACCTTCCCTATAATATGAAAATATCAGAAATCATTTCCAGTGGGGATGAAAGGTAGTTTTTCCTGAAATTGTTATATAATAGAAGAATTCTGTAAGATCGACACCTGAGGTCAGGTTGAAAAGGTATGTAGGGGGTAGAGAAAAACCTCCCCTATAATATAAAAATATCAAAAATAATTTCCAGTGGGGATGAAAAGTAGTTTTCCCTGAAAATATTAATTTGGTATTTTAGCTGCTGTGTTGTATTTGAAGAATTTTAATAGAAAATACCTGCGAGGTCACGTTAAAAAGGTATGTAGTATGTAGAGGAATACCTCCCCTATAATATCAAAATATCATAAATCATTTCCAGTGGGGATGAAAGGTAGTTTTTCCTGAAATTGTTATATAATAGAAGAATTCTGTAAGATCGACTCCCGAGGTCAGGTTGAAAAGGTATGTAAGGGGTAGAGGAAAACCTCCCCTATAATATGAAAATATCAGAAATCATTTCCAGTGGGGATGAAAGGTAGTTTTTCCTGAAATTGTTATATAATAGAAGAATTCTGTAAGATCGACTCCCGAGGTCAGGTTGAAAAGGTATGTATGGGGTAGAGAAAAACCTCCCCTATAATATAAAAATATCAAAAATAATTTCCAGTGGGGATGAAAAGTAGTTTTCCCTGAAAATATTAATTTGGTATTTTAGCTGCTGTGTTGTATTTGAAGAATTTTAATAGAAAATACCTGCGAGGTCACGTTAAAAAGGTATGTAGTATGTAGAGGAATACCTCCCCTATAATATCAAAATATCATAAATCATTTCCAGTGGGGATGAAAGGTAGTTTTTCCTGAAATTGTTATATAATAGAAGAATTCTGTAAGATCGACTCCCGAGGTCAGGTTGAAAAGGTATGTAAGGGGTAGAGAAAAACCTTCCCTATAATATGAAAATATCAAAAATCATTTCCAGTGGGGATGAAAAGTAGTTTTACCTGAAAATATGAATATGGTATTTGGCTGCTGAGTTGTATTTGAAGAATTTTAATAGAAATACCTTCGAGGTCACGTTAAAAAGGTATGTAGTATGTAAAGGAAAACCTCCCCTATAATATGAAAATATCGGAAACCATTTTCAGTGGGCATGAAAGGTAGTTTTTCCTGAAATTGTTATTTAATTGAAGAATTCTGTAAGATCGACTCCCGAGGTCAGGTTGAAAAGGTATGTAGGGGGTAGAAAAAAACCCCCCTTTAATATAAAAATATCGGAAATCATTTCCAGTGGGTATGATAAGTAGTTTTCCATTATATATATATTTTATTGTGTTGTAGATTGGTGCAGCCTCTGCAGTAATAAATTTCAGCAAGGCACCTATTATTATAATTATTTTATATAAATGGATAAAATAAAATAAAAATCGGCCGCTATATAATTGGCTGCTAACTTCACACATATCTGGCAGCATAAGGGTTTGTTCACATAAGCCAAAAAGAAATGGCTGCTAGAAAATTGGCCGCTAACTTCACACCGGTGAATTAAAAAGGTGTAAAAATAAGCGTTTACGAGGCAATGACGATGCAAGTGATCGACTATTGATCTACGGGAATTGGGACCCTGATAATCGGTAAACCCACAGACTAAAACTGAAACATGACTAGGTCACTTGACGGTTTTTGCATCTGTAACGAGGCCAGCCGGCTATATGCTTAAGTATATATAATATATATGCTAATTTATATAAGTTTATTAAGTTCGCCTTTGTACATAACTTTTGTTTACTGTGCAATAAAGTAAATACTATCTATTGCTTTTTTTGTCATTAGAAGCGGTTAAGTCTACACCGGACAAGGAGTGGTGACCTCGCTGCAGTATTAATATGCCTACACGACATAATTAGCGACATAAAAACAGTTCTACCAGTTTGGTATAGTGTAACTAAAGCGAAAACTTAACGTGCTCCCAGAGACACAATATTTTACTTTTTATTGGAAAACGTCATGTGACCTTGTACCAGCACCCTAAAAGCTATGCTTACCATCAGGTAGATACAAGGCAGTGGCGTGCGGTTCATATAAGCCAAAAGCCACAAATACAACATAGAGTATAAATAATCTAGTGCCTAATAATTATTTATAAATACATTAAAAACACATATTTTTTAAATGCTTCTGAAAGAAATTATCTAAGCATACCTACAAAGTCCATGAATAGGGTCGAACAATAAATTGAATGCTTTCACTACGCCGGGCTAAGCTATGCAGTTACGAAATGAACGGCGAAAAAGCTAATCTGCATTACGAGTCTATTTAAATATCCTTGTTGCTATATCGTCACCGCACCCTAATAGTAGACTACCACCTCGGTAAGAGATCGATATTGATAGTATTAAACAACCTTAAACGTGTACCTACGTAAGTTTTTTTTTTGATACATAGCAGGGAACGAACTAGCATACCTATTCCTAGATTCATATTAAATTCTCAACAACCAACCTACAACCAATATATTGTTCTAATAGTACCTGATTACATGTCACCTCTAATTACAATTTCACAGTACGAAGCAAAGCGGTAAATTTCGCCTAATTTTGCGCAAATTACGTAAAGGGATGCGGTAACTTTGCGGTAAATGGGAAACCGTTTCGCGGTAAATGCATTTGCTTCGTCAAAACGGAGCGATATATATCTGTACGCTTTCCGCTGCTTTAGAGCACTTTACTTAGTTAGTTAGAACCAATGTTGGTGCCTTTTGGTGCTGAGAATTAAAAAAATAGACTTTTTTATTATTATAGGAGCAGGGCATGTGACTTTGTATATACCTGGTGGTGAGCAGACCTACAAAGTCCATAAATGGGATCGATCAATAATTATTCTTAAACAAAATTGATCGCTCCCACTATGCCGGCTAAATGATGCGATTACGAAATGGGGAGCGACAGTATATTTTAATATACCGCTGACTTATCGTCAATTTAACCCATTTCGTAACTGCACCCTGAAAGGAGACTACCACCTCGACAAGAAATCGACGCAGTAATCTCCTGAAAACCGGTAAACCCACAGACTAAAACCGAAACATGACAAGGTCACTTCATGGTTTTTGTATGTGTATGACCGGTCGGTCGGCCTAACGAAGTTAGTGTGTGAGACCTTCCTCCCACCTAAATAATATAACTTCAAGGGTGCCTTTTGGCTCCCCAAAACGGTTTTTTAAACGCATCAGGGTAACTAGTTAAGTGATTAACCCGTCCTCATTTTGCCGATGGTATTCGAAGAAGAACACCTAACAAGTCGCGAGCTTGATGCGGTGTTTATATTGGTAATATATGGTATAGCCTCATTGTATAAAGTGGTCACCCATCCCAGGTCCAGCCTTGTTGTCATCTGCTTAACCTTGTTGTCAGTTAGTAGGGGCCGCATTCAAAAAAAAAATCTATTACATTATGTTGTGGCCGAGTTGGATAACTACCAGCATGTGACTTTGTATTTAACTGATAGTAAGCATAGCTACAAAATCCATTAGTGAATAATAATAAATCTTACCTAAAAGGTATAAAATACTAGATCAATTACATTATGACTTATTTAGATTACTAACATATATTATTATTAAAACTTACCTAATAATATAAATATTAGGTATATTATTCTGATGTGATAATTTAAAACAGCAATAAACTAAGAATAATATATGGAACCATCCTAATGCCTAAAATCGTCTATAAGACGAAAGGTCAAACGTGTTCGTTGCCGCCATATTTTGTTCTCACTGGTACCCAGCGGACGGTTTTTTTTTATCCCACCTCGTCGTAGCCGATGGTATGAGTCTACAACGTACAAGTGGCTAGCTCGTCGCGATGTTTTGAATAGACTCAATAACCCATCTATAAACAGTTTCACAAGTTGGTATAGTGAAACCGGGACCGACAGCTTAACGTGCTCTCCGAGGCACTATAGTGGTGTTGTCAAACAAATGTACATATTTTTTTAACTAAAAACTCATTGGTACACACCGGGATTCGAACCAGGGACCTAAGTGTTTAAGTCCAAGGTCTAACCAACTCAGCCACCACGTATATTACGAATATCATCTTTAGATGATTTTTTTTTAGACAATTTACACAAACTAAGCTCTACACTTGTACCAAAAAACAACGATATAAATTATAATACGTATTTTTATACACATCCAGACTATGACAAACTGTACAGAAAGACGTACTAATATTTTTTTGCGATGTGTGGAAATCTAACCTATGATTTATTTTGTTATTTATAGGTATAAACCATAAAGGTATACCAAAAAGATCCAGAAATCTCTGAACCAAACTCCGTGACGACGCGGAGTACCACCCAAAACTTCGTCACTTAATTGTTGGGTGAATTTTGTGGCCAACTTAGTTGTATTATATAACTTCATAATTGCTTCTGTGGTTACTCAAACACAATAAGGTTGCTTCATTTGCGGTAACTTTCGGCGACAGTTAGTATTACTTGCAAATAATTAGTAGGATTTATTTGTCTTTAAAATAAACAAAAATTTTCTTAAATAAACAAACCGACGAAAACGAAGCGACATTTTAAATATTATACGTGGTGGCCAAGTTGGTTAGACCTTGGACCTAAAAACACTAAGGTCCCTGGTTCGAATCCCGGTGTGTACCAATGAGTTTTTAATTTAAAAAAAAAATGTACATTTGTTTGACAACACCACTATAGTGCCTCGGAGAGCACGTTAAGCTGCCGGTCCCGGTTTCACTATACCAACTTGTGCAACTGTTTATAGATGGGTTATTGAGTCTATCCAAAACATCTCGACGAGCTAGCCACTTGTTCGGTGTAGACTCATACCATCGACTACGACGAGGTGGGATTAAAACCCCTCCGCTGGGTACTCTGGGGCCGTCTAGGCGGTCTCGGGCGCCGTAAGGCACCCGTGAAGATATATATATATATCTACATATATATTAATAGGAGCTTCTGATGACAGATTTAGCATACTAAAAGTTTGTATATGTTTTTCTTCTTGTTAGGGCTAGACTATTTTTATTTGTGAACAGAGGTTATATGTTATTTATTACATGTTTTTACATTATGTAGTTTGTTCTCTTTGTTCCATCTTGCGGTATACAAATGTTGCAATCATGTTTTAATTCACAAATTCATGCATTACATTAATAAAATTGCATATTATAATGTCAATTATTAATAAACCTACTCTATTAATAAAATTCAATCAAATTAACTGCAAATTATAATTTTATTTATCCTTTAAAATATCAAATTAATAAACATTTCAGAAATCATATTATATTTAAATTATTTTGTTAATGATATATTTTAATGATATTTCATGCGATCAATTAACACTCCCAATTAAACTAGGAGGCATTGGTATACTAAGTTTGTAGTCTTAGTAGCTTTTCTCGCCATTCCTCACTCAACGACATTCTGAAAAGGTCTCTAGCTGTTGTAGACGTTCCTTCAATTTTGGAACCGCCTGGAATGTCCTGGAACGACGGCAAGAGTCCGGACGGAATATCGCTAATTCCATGGAAGATGGTGCCTGGTATGGGACGCAACCTGTGTCCCACTTTGGCATCGTCTCATCTACAAGGGACACTTCGGAGTTATTTATTTATTTATTACAAGAAAATAAATAAAAATACCTAATGTTCAAACTAAAAAATCAACTTCTCAGAAATCAACTAAAATATGTATATTTTTTTTAATTTTAATAATTTTTAACATCAAATACTTATTATTAGGATTCATATTAAAAGTAACCGGCAATTTTTTAATGAATAGCTATTATTTTAGAGCAATCTGCCAGACAGCAAGTATGTGTTCGCAATATACAAAATTTTTGGACCCTAATTTCGACATCTTATTTTTTGTAGGAGCAAAAGACGCAGTATTTACATTTTTTAGGCTCTGATTCTCCTGCTTGAAGTTCATTACCTGCATCGATAGGTTTTTCGATACTTTGGCTTATATTTTCTCATAAAAATCTATTCAAAGTAGGAGCTTCAAGTCACTTCTTCATCCAAGGCTTGACCAAATCTGTGCTGAGTTGCTTCATTAATGCGCTTCTATTCAGTGATTTTTGTATTATTCCTGAACACGTTGCGGCCGTTAATTGCAGCACAAGTAATGAAACCCTTGGCAGGATGCCGTAGAATACAGCCATTGACCATCTATTAGCCTTGCGGCTACACGACATTGAATAACATATTTTATCGAATGATTCTACTCCTTTTACTTGGTTGTAGAAATTAATCATGTCTGGTTTGCCACTTGAATTATTGTTTACTGCATTGGCATCACAAGAAGATAAGAGGTATACTTCTTTACAAGTTTTGGCTTGTAAAATACAAGTTGCAGAAGGCCAATGAATTCAAATCAAAACATACAACTGACAACAACAGGTGGTGATCTAAATAGTGCCTACTAGAATCTAGAGAATTAGAATCTAGTAGGCTGCTGAAGTAGATTTTAAGCCAGTGGCACAGATATGAACCAGTTATTGCACGTAATGTTTCATGAATAATCTTGGACAATTTTTGAAAAGCCTTAACATACGTCTCGCAGGCGTACGGTACCTCAATAAGTCAAAAAATAGTGGGACTTAAGCTTAACGACACAAACACTATTGACAAGCTCCCATTGGCCACTGGGATGTCTAAACAGCACCAGGCGCTAACTTCACCCGTAAGAAAGGGATAATGAATTTTCAATTGCGTGTACGCCTCGCAGGCGTAGATAAGGCTTCTAGGGTTAAAGAACTGTCTTCACGATTGGCCGCCGTCACGGGAGACCGGAGAGCTGGCCATTTCCTAGTTCAAAAAAATAGGATTATATGTTATAAACACAAACCATGACGAACTGTTCATAAAACGTACTATGTTTTTTTTTGCCATGGGTAGGAATCCAACCCACGACCTATATAAAGAAGCCGATTTTATATAGATAATACTACAAAGATAAATTATTAAGGATCTTTTAACCTAGCTTTATTGAGTGACACCGAGGGCCTAAAAATTTAATTGTTTTAAATCGAATTATAATAAATATTAATATAGAATAATATATTTTTACAAATTCCCATATCATTGTATATTTATCTAATAATTTTTCAACATATGGATATTCCGTATTCCTATATTGAAAATGTTTAAGATAAAAATATAACTATTTTGTTTTTACTTATTTTAGTGTAAATTTTTTTAATTCCCCTAACGGGTTCGAGTCCCGCCTACTAGAGAAATTTTATAGTGTATAATATAAATAATATAATAAATATAATATTTATTGTCAGTGTTTGTATGTACCTAAATCTTTACAAATATTTATGAATAATAAAAAATAACAAAGGTCTTAGAGTTCGTTTGGTTAGGCTGCTATTCATTATATTCTAAGCTCGATATCAGATTAAACACGCAGTGGAATGGAAATCTTAATATTAAAAATACTACCGAACCGAACGCACCCTACATTACCACCTAGTGTAAGGCTAAGTTGCACCAAAGTAATTGTAAAGATTAAAGTTAAAAATGGCGTCGAATGTACCAACTGTCATTCGATTTTCAAAATAAAACTGGTACATTCGACGCCATTTTTTACTTATATCGTTACATTTACTTTGACGGACACTTTGGTGCAACTAAAACAAAGACTAGGTGGTTAGCTGATTCCATTGGCCTGCCAAAGAATTTATAATAGTACCTTCTACGTACACACAGAGTGAAATTTAGATACATTTGTTACCTGTAGGTATATCACGTTCCAATTTGACGAAGAATCGGAAATACGGTTTGATTGAAGCGAATTGGAAACAAACGGGTACACTCATGCATAAAATGGAATGTTATTCATCTAGGTATTATTTTGGCGTTCTAAATTTGAAAAACATATTTATATTTTCCGGTGGTACATTTTATGAATATAGAATCAAATATTATATTTATAGAGTTTATTATTTATATATAGTTTATAAATGGGTTTATGGTCATGGGTTCGATTCCCTCCCACCCATGGCAAAAACATATTAGTATGTTTTTTTCTGTACAGTTTGTCATGGTCTGAGTGTTAGAGGTTAGTTTGTGACCAGAGCATGTGTAAATTCTACATATACTTTAATATAGGTAATAATTCATTATTTTTATAGGTAGCTATATTTTATAATATTTTTGTTTATATTATTTTTCATTTATATTTTTGGAAGAGTAAATAAATGCTTTATTAATATAAATAAATACCTTTAAATAAATATATGAAATTAATAGTTTTTTTTACATATTATTATTATGATAAATGGATGTATATAATTATGTAATGGTTAAAATTTCTTTGTCTCCGGGGTGTCGAGGGGATCGACTTTACAGTTAGTATTCACCTTAAAAAGTTAGCCCTTAAAAATACCGATCCTTTTACCTTTACTTATATGTGATTGGTAACTTACCATTTAATTAGAATATATATTTAAGGCGTGGACATGGTCGGTGAAGTTGGTCGCCTTGGTGGCCCTTGTATGGCATATTATGATTTCCATTCCATCGCGTTTAAGTTCTAAATCTGATATCGAAGTTTAAGAAATATTTGTCGTTCTTTTGTTAATAAATAGCTTGCCTAACCAAATGCTAGAGTGCATTTGGTTAGGCAAGCTATTAGGCCTTATTGTTAAACTTTTTGACTTTTCATAAATATCTGTAAAGATTTACATGAAATAAATGATTTTGATTTGGAAAATAACTCAATTACATTTTGTATTATTATTATAATTTAAATAGTTAATTATAATTACATGCATGTCCTGTCTGAACTTTCGCTCGCTTGCTATTATTTGGTGACTTACACACGGCGGTATGTTGTCCTGCCTGAACTTTCGCTCGCTTGCTATTATTTGGTCACTTACACACGGCGGTATGTTGTCCTGCCTGAACTTTCGCTCGCTTGCTATTATTTGGTTACTTACACACGGCGTTATGTTGTCCTGTCTGAACTTTCGCTCGCTTGCTATTATTTGGTCACTTACACACGGCGATATGTTGTCCTGCCTGAACTTTCGCTCGCTTGCTATTATTTGGTCACTTACACACGGCGGTATGTTGTCCTGCCTTAACTTTCGCTCGCTTGCTATTATTTGGTCACTTACACACGGCGGTATGTTGTCCTGCCTGAACTTTCGCTCGCTTGCTATTATTTGGTCACTTACACACGGCGTTATGTTGTCCTGCCTAAACTTTCGCTCGCTTGCTGTTATTTGGTCACTTACACACGGCGTTGTGTTGTCCTGCCTGAACTTTCGCTCGCTTGCTATTATTTGGTCACTTACACACGGCGATATGTTGTCCTGCCTGAACTTTCGCTCGCTTGCTATTATTTGGTCACTTACACACGGCGATATGTTGTCCTGCCTGAACTTTCGCTCGCTTGCTATTATTTGGTCACTTACACACGGCGATATGTTGTCCTGCCTGAACTTTCGCTCGCTTGCTATTATTTGGTCACTTACACACGGCGGTATGTTGTCCTGCCTGAACTTTCGCTCGCTTGCTATTATTTGGTCACTTACACACGGCGGTATGTTGTCCTGCCTGAACTTTCGCTCGCTTGCTATTATTTGGTCACTTACACACGGCGATATGTTGTCCTGCCTGAACTTTCGCTCGCTTGCTATTATTTGGTCACTTACACACGGCGATATGTTGTCCTGCCTGAACTTTCGCTCGCTTGCTATTATTTGGTCACTTACACACGGCGATATGTTGTCCTGCCTGAACTTTCGCTCGCTTGCTATTATTTGGTCACTTACACACGGCGATATGTTGTCCTGCCTGAACTTTCGCTCGCTATTATTTGGTCACTTACACACGGCGATATGTTGTCCTGTCTGAACTTTCGCTCGCTTGCTATTAGCAGGTTCAGCATATGTATTATTATATTGAGTTTAATATTTCGTTCTTTCCCTTTCGTGATAGATATGCTGTTGCCAAAGCAAAGCTAACAATAAAACTAAGAACGATTGCAGCGCCTCCTACCGGGTCCAATTGTGAATCTAAACCATTCTCGAATCCACATAAACCTCATAAAAAAAACTTGCGTTCTCCATATACATGCAGAATTACCTCATTTTTTTTGTCATTTTATTAATTAATGTTTCTAAAAATTTTTTAATCAGAAAATAAACATCTAAATATTATACAAAAATATTTCTAATGCAACAGAAATATTCTTCGTACAATTAAATAATAATTGAACTTCGCAGGTAAGTTTCGTTTGTATTTACGTTAAGACGCTGCAGAGCCCTTAAAAATATAAGATACCCAGACCAAGGCAAGCTATACAGAAAAACGTACTTAAATTGTGTTGCCATGATTAGGGATCGAACCCACGACCGCCAGATATAACGCCAACAATACAACCAATAAACCACGGTTGTATACTATACGAAGGTAAAAGAATTTATTAAGTAAAAAAATGTTTGGGGTCCTATTTTGTTTTCCAATATAAAACTTTCCAATATTGCTGTTAGAAAATTTGATATTCAGCTCCGAGCTATGTACATGTTCATACTCTGTTACCTATAGGTACACTAGAAACTGACAATTTAAAATGCAATATTGAAATTCGAATACTAAGGTAGGTATGCGTTCAAATTTGGAACACTGCGACAAAATTTCTTTTGAAACTATTCCTTAAGATAAAAATGGAATATTGAACTAAATGAAAAAGCCCGTTGGTAATCAACTAAGTTCATAAAAAGGATGTAATAGGTATTTTATTATCATCACATGCCGTAGTGCCTCGGAGAGCACGTTACGCTGTCGGTCCCGGTTTCACTATACCAACTTGTGAAACTGTTTATAGATGGGTTATTGAGTCTATCTAAAACATCGCGACGAGCTAGCCGCTTGTTCGGTGTAGACTCATACTATCGGCTACGAGGTGGGTTTTTAACCCCTCCGCTGGGTGCTTGAGGCCGTCTAGGCGGTCTCAGGCGTATATATATATATATATATATATATATATATGTATATATCACATGCCGTACCTACTCCTTTTAAGTTGCGGTTACGAAACAAGTTGTTATTTGACGATGTTTTTTTTTTAGTTTTCGGTTGTAGGCTAACAATCCTTCTAAGTACCTAAAAATATTCTCCATTTCCTAAAAGTTTTTAAATAATTTCAAAATCACAAAAGACAACCCTAAAAAATAACTTTTTGAAGGATCAAAATGACCCCTAAGTGACATTTTTATTATCATACTGATCCTCTTTATTGTGCTTTTAAGGGTTAATCGAGTGTTTATATTTTTTCGTATTTCATTCTGTCTTTATTACATTCCTTGGAAGTATAAATGCGTGAGACAAGGACTTATAAGATTTTTGTTCTTAACAAAACTATTTTAGACTCTATTCCTACTGTTTAGGGTATAAAATAGTGATTTATAACTGTAATAGTGTATAAAAAAGTGTGGTTTAGTTGATGCAATGATGAAATTCAGCTATATTACACAACGCGGCATAAGAATGTAATATATGTGAGAAAAACTGTGTACCTATTACTGACTAAACGGTTCTTACGTCATGGTTTTTTTCTTCGTATACCTACTGACTTTTTCTTCGTATACCTACTGACTTTTTCTTCGTATACCTACTGACTTTTTCTTCGTATACCTACTGACTTTTTCTTCGTATACCTACTGACTTTTTCTTCGTATACCTACTGACTTTTTCTTCGTATACCTACTGACTTTTTCTTCGTATACCTACTGACTTTTTCTTCGTATACCTACTGACTTTTTCTTCGTATACCTACTGACTTTTAATAATCTTATTTGGGTTTCAGGACAACAATTAATAATTAACAGGTTCTTTAAACATTTCAATATAAGATTATCCTGATAGGGAATTTATAAAAATGTTCATCGCGACGAGCTAGCCACTTGTTCGGTGTAGACTCATACCATCGGCTACGACGAGGTGTGATTAAAATCCATCCGCTTGGTACCCTGGGGCTGTCTAGGCGGTCTCAGGCGCCGTAGGGCACCTGTGATGATATGTATGTAAAAATTTTTTTTTTTAATTCTTTACTAGGATAGGGTAGGATATAATAAATAACGTAAAAACAAAAAAAAACAGCCTTTTCTGCCATATAGTACCTATTAGAACTAGGACTTCTAACTTCACTCTAATATATATTAATTAGCACATAGTCTGTGTATAAGTAGATAACAAGCAATGACAAATTTTGTGAGTGGTGACTTGAACCTGGTTGGCTCAGTGTTGAGTGCCTTGTCGCAAAAGAGAGGACTGTGGGTTCGAGTCCCACCCACCAGGTTTAATATATAACATATATCATACACTAGACGGCCTCAGGGTACCCAGCGGAGGGGTTTTAATCCCACCTCGTTGTAGCCGGAGCCTAAAAACTGTGACCTAATAAGTAAAGATTAAAAGGGCGCATAACACAAATCAGAAATCTAGATCTCGGATTAAGAGAATATGTTAAACCCAATAAATATATTAAAAAAACATATCTAGTAATAACAGAAGATATTTAGAAGTAATCTCTTTAAAAAACGTAATAGCATAAAGTTGATCGATAAAAAAAAATCGCAAAGTTACCTCCATTTTTTATCGATATTTCCTATTACTTCAATATACAGCAGATTATAAAACCATGTTTTTTATGTACCAGTATATGTAAAAGTACTAGTGCAGTTTTTGTAAAATTCATAATATTATGAAATTTACTGCAAAAAAAACTGTATTTTTTCCAAGAATACCGCGCGATTTTTAAATGTAAGAGGCATCTTTTTTTTTTTTTTTTTCTTTTAATAATAATATGCCGGACAAATTACACATATTGCTCTGGTCACAAACTAAGCTCTAGGCTTGTACTATGTGTACCAGAAGCAACGATATAATACATTTTATATTTTATAAACACCCAGACCATGACGAACTGTACAGAAAAATCATACTAATATATTTTGCCATGGGTGGGAATCGAACCCACAACCTCGGGATATAACGCCAAAGGCGCAACCACTAGTCTACGGCTGTCAATCTTTTACTTCAACTGTTTTATTTGCTTTATACATTTTATTAAATAATCCGAGTATTTAACCCTAAAAGTAAAAACCTCCGCATCCGTAAGCCACACCAAGAAAATTCATGGGTCTAAAGTACACATTTCACAGTGGGACGTAATAAACGTAAGCCATACATTCCTTATCGGAATGACTGGAGAGTAACAGTTGCTAAATCGTTCGGGACTTGACCATTAGATCGCTGCGAGCTCGTTAACCTATCCTTTCTGTAACAGGGGTAATGTGGACCCTTAACTCATTGTAGGGTTACCATGAAATTGGGTAAAGGAAAGACTCATTCAGTGTATTAAAAAAAAGTATTTAGTTGGTTATTATAAAAAACCGACAAGTTTGAAAACTAGCTAGGAATCCTATTTGGGCGATTTTATTACGAAATTAAAAGACCATTACTATGCGATGCGATTAGATATGTATGTTATTTATAAAACACTTCTAAGCATTTAGGAAAAATTGTTATTGTCTCTTTTTTGTCTAATATCATTTTATTGGTAAGAATATATAAACTTATTATATTATTTTTTTTAAATCGTTACATACCGAGGTAATGGGGTCTAACCAAATCGACTAAAAAATTATAATAAATAATAATAATAACATGTAGGACAATTTACATATATTGCTCTGGTTTGTGACCAGAGCAATATAAGTAATAGTAATAAAATATGATTATAATAATTAATAATAATAATTAATTATAAAAACAACATCCATAATATAACCTATGTATTTGCATGCCATTTAATGCAAAACATGTTGAACACCATTCCTTTATAACAACTATTGTACCGTGTTTTTTGCAAATTAAACAATTTTATTTCATGAAAAAAGTCTCTTGAAATCCCAAATGTGCACTCATCCTACACAAAAGAGTGATGAAAGCTACGTGATGTAGATAATGAGTAGAAGTTAGTTAAAAGGTAGAACTAATAGGTGCTTTTCTTAACCCACATAATACCTATTACCTACAATTCCTAACATTCACCTAATATACCTATTATTGATTTTAAATGGTTTTGTGTGCATTAAATGGTTGTGTGTATATTTTTTTTCGGTTCTCGAACCGGTAAGAAGGAACATTGTCCGGATTCACTGCACTATATACAATAATAAAATTAATATATTTATTAGTTTTATTTAACCTTTTTTTATTATTAGTTATACATACATACCATCACGGGTGCCTTACGGCGCCCGAGACCGACTAGACGGCCCCAGGGTACCCAGCGGAGAGGTTTTATTCCCACCTCGTCGTAGCCGATGGTATGAGTCTACACCGAACAAGTGGCTAGCTCGTCGCGATGTTTTGAATAGACTCAACAACCCATCTATAAACAGTTTCACAAGTTGGTTTAGTGAAACCGGGACCGACAGCTTAACGTGCTCTCCGAGGCACTATAGTGGTGTTGTCAAACAAATGTACATACATTTTTTAATTAAAAACTCATTGGTACACGCCGGGATTCGAACCAGGGACCTAAGTGTTTTTAAGTCCAAGGTCTAACCAACTCGGCCACCACGTACATAATTATTATTAGTTACCTATCTAATAAAATATATATATTAGTTATAATATTTTAAGGATTTATCATTGTATAATACAATTAGGTTAAATAAGTAATTTAATTAGTTACAATAAGACTAGAGCTTAGTTTGTGAGCAGAGCAATATGTGTAAATTGTCCTACAGATTATATAATTTCGCTAGCCCGACCGACCAGTCTCGTTATCATACAATAGTCATCGTGTGATCTAGTCATAGTTTGGTTTTAGTCTCTGGGTAATACAAATAAATATAACTAAGTTTTTACATACGGAAGCCAAAAATCTATCATAAAATATCTACCAAAACTAACAAAGGGAAATAAAAATGTATAAACGACTTTATAAAGGGAAGCCATCGATATAAAAGTGAACTCTAAAATAAAATTGGCCGCTGCAGTCTGGACTGTGACATGTCCAAAAATGGTAGAAAAAGACATTTTCTTCTCTTTGTTATTCAACCAAAAGTGGAGGGTGGCACCTGATTTCGCGGTCCGATGCACGCCAGTTAGTGTTGTACTTTTGAGAATATATCGATAGTCATATTTTATATAGAAAAAATAACTGGGACTTTGTGACCGCCCATTACCCGTGGTACACCTGGGTTTTTCACGGAGAATTTATATCCCGTCGTACCTACACCAGCATATCTAAATGTTGATATCGTGGAAATATGAAAGAATATTACAAATATTTTACCAAGTTGGTTAGACAAACAAAAAACACTGACATAAATAAGTCAAGTCGTTAAGGTAAGTAGACCTAAGGAGTCCATCAATGTAGACAGCCAATACATTTGATGCCAAATAAATAAGACACCGGACTCTTAGGGCCTTTATTTTTTTTTGGTTATCGAGTCTTAATACTGTCAGATTCCGTATTCCGCTATCCAATCGCCCATAGAAATTTGTTAAAAATATGCGAGTGCTTAATTCCTCATCAAACGTTCCAGAAATTTCGATCAGAAATGCTATTATATTATATAAATAAATAAATACCACCACTGATGCCTTTTTGACTCGTTTAAACGGCCTCAGGGTACCCAGCGGAGGAATTAACCCATCCTCATTTCGCCGATGGTATTCGGAGGAGGAACACCTACAAGTGGCGAGTTTGTTGCGCTGTTTATGATGGTATAGCCTCGTTGTATAAAGCGGTCACCCATCTCAGATCCATCCTTGTTGTCATGAGCTTAACCTTGTTGTCATGAGCTTAACCTTGTTGTCATGAGCTTAACCTTGTTATCAGTTGCGCAGTGACTTAACCACTAGGCTGGAGCCGCTTTGTGTATTAAATTTACTATCATTAAATCATTTAGAAGTTATCATTTCGTAGCATAAGGGATCTAAACTTCTGGAAAGTTGGGAACCGAGGGGCGCGAATTTATTCAAGACGCGTGTGATTTTAGTATATTAAAATTTCGCGTAATAGTTATGCACATAAATGACAAATTATATAAAGCTTTATTTTTAATAATTTAAGTTTTTTATTTATTTATGCATTTTTATAAATTCCTTATTAGGATAATCTTATATTAATTTTTTTAAGATAAAAATGCAATGAAAAAAATCCTGGTGACCGTAACTCGATCCCAGCCAAACTTTAATCGATATGATGCAATTCTGGCGCAATGCAAAGCTGGTGACATTGAAAATTGACAGACAACTACGTAATTTTGGTTAAAGTTTAGCTTAACATTGTGCGGCGTAATACCTACAGACCTACAGGTTCCAGTCACCCCTCACGAGTTTTGTCATTGCTTGTTATCTACTTATACACAGACGCCTTCTATTAGATTTCTTCTAATAACTCTATACGAGTGAAGTTAGAAGTCCTAGTTTCTAATACTAGATGGCAGAGGAGCCTGTTTTTTGTTTTTACTTTTTTCAGTATTTTATATTATTTATTTCAAAGAAATTAAATATATCGATATGCAATACTAACAGTGATAACATCCCTATCGAACCGCAGTTCTTAAGACCACACTTTCATCCTGAGAATCTTCCAATAAGCTTGCATAACTATCGGAACATACCTTATTCCAAGAAAGATAGATTATCATTGCCTTTACCTACTCAATCTAAAATACTTTACAGGAAATTCAGTTTTTTTTTTTATTAAAAATTAACTGGACGGAGAAAAACATATAATATCTATAAAGAAAGATATAGGCAATGTTCGGTCTAATAAGAGTTTAATAGTTTTAATACTAAATAAATTATATTAAATTCAACAGCCTCCGTAGACTAGTGGTGGCGCCTTTGGCGTTGTATCCGGAGGTCGTGGATTCGATTCCCGCTCATGGTAATAGTTAAAAATAAAAATAGTACACTTTTTCTGTTCAGATTCTCATGGTCTGGGTGTTTATAAAATATAATATGTATTATATCGTTGTTTCTGGTACACATATTACAAGCCTAGAGCTTAGTTTGTGACCAGAGCAATATGTGTAAATTGTCATACATTTTATTATTATACAGGGAGAATTTGAAAGGATGTACTTTGGGCTAATATGAGGTTCTGCTGATCAAATCGAACAACTTTTCCCATGGAACCATGTGTCGCAAATGAAAAAAAAAATCGGCTTCCCCATACAAATTGGTCATTATAAGATTACTAGTTTGTATGGAGATGGCAATTTTTTTTTTCATTTGCGACACATTTTCCATAAGAAAAGTTGTTCGTATTGATCAGCAGACCTCAAATTAGCCCAAAGTACATCCATTCAAAGTCACCATGTATATATTTTTAAAGTAGTAAAAGTTTAAAGAATTAAAAAAATATCATTTAAATTTATTTATATTGATAATTTTAATTAAATAAATTTAATTAAATTTAAATTATATATAAAATATTAAAATAGCCATTATTATTATTATTATTATTATTATTATTATTTTTATTATTTTTTAATTCTTTTGTACACATAAAAAAGGTATATAGGGGACATTAAAAACAAATCGGTTCTTAAAATAATATATTGGGCTCACTTTCAAATGGCGTATTACCCTGGTCACCAGAAACAACGATATAATACATATTATTATAATACCCAGACCGTGACAATCTGTACAGAAAAACGTACTAATATTATTTTTCCATGGGTGGGAATTGAACTCTCAATCTCCGGATACAACGCTAAAGAGGCAACCACTAGACCACAAAGGCAGTCCACTTAATAAAAGATCCTAGAGAAACTATCTGCCATTTCTACAATTTCGTAATTAAATTAATTCGTTGGAGGCAAAGCTTTAAAATACCAGGTTTATATAACGACAAAAACTTTAGTACAATGAGATGAATTTATAGAGTCGTAACCACACATATATATATGTATTATCATCACGAGTGCCTTACGGCGCCCGAGACGGCCTAGACGGCCCCAGGGTACCCAGCGGAGGGGTTTTTAATCCCACCTCGTCGTAGCCGATGGTATGAATCTACACCGAACAAGTGGCTAGCTCGTCGCCATGTTTTAAATAGACTCAATAACTCATCTATAAACAATTTCACAAGTTGGTATAGTGAAACCGGGACCGACAGCTTAACGTGCTCTCCGAGGCACTATAGTGGTGTTGTCAAACAAATGTACATATGTTTTTTAATTAAAAACTCATTGGTACACTCCGGGATTCGAACCAGGGACCTAAGTGTTTTTAAGTCCAAGGTCTAACCTACTCGGCACCACGTATATTATATAGTATAGTATTGTCGAGACCACAGAACCACATTTTATATTAAATTGACTATCTCTCGTTAACTATTAAAGCCGAAGGATCGTCATAATTAGTCTATCGTAATCTACTGTTCACATAGACTCATCAAACAATGTATACAGAAGGCTTCTGAAAAGCGGTGAACCCACACGCTTAAACCGAGACCTGACTAGGTCACTTGATGGTTTTGGCATTGTTTGTACCAGGCGTAAAAAAAACCGGTCGCCCATACTCAGCAAACCTCATCGTTTGGTACACAAATCTCATCGTTTGGTATACAAACTTCATCGTTTGGTACACAAACCTCATCGTTTGATACACAAAACAACAAACTACGTAGCGATCTGAGGCCATTTTCTCCTGTTTATCTTTTGTTTCATACGAGTATTTTCTTAATAAAGTTTTTAAATAAAATAAATCAGATGATCAACGTGTTAGGGCATACTATGTCTAATGGAAATTAATAGGGCTAAAAACTTATTATAAAATTAAAGGGGGCAACTGGAGTTCTCGCTACTTGTCCTCTGAGGAAATTATGATATATTTTTATTTCGGGTATTATTTTTCTTTTCTTTTTATGTTAATTTAATAGGATATAAATAAATAATATGTAGGACAAATTACACATATTTCTCTGGTCACAAACTAAGCTCTAGGCGTGTACTATGTGTACCAGAAGCAACGATATAATACATATTATATTTTTTTAAAACACCCCGACCATGACAAACTGTACAGAAAAAAACTTACTAATATGTTTTGCCATGGGTGGGAATCGAATCCACGACCTCTGGATACAACGCCAAAGGCGCAAACACTTGTCTACGGAGGCTGTCAAATATTGTTACTTTATTGGGGTAGGTATTTTTTAAAATAAAAAATTGTTATACTTAATAAAATAATTTAATAATAAAATTTAAACACAATGATAATAATTTCTTCTCTAAATTGATTAGCCTCATTGTTTTGGAAGCAAAAGTTTTTTGGCATTTCCTGTCAGCGAAATTTTGCTGTTTTGAACACTAGTTACGGGAAATTAGAGAGTTTACTTATGGGCCTTTTACGTTAGTGCTCTTGTTTATACCTAGCTTTAGTTGCGTAGCCTGCCTTAGACGGGCCCTGTATCAAAATGTAATGGGGGGCCCAAATGAAGTGTAGATTTTGCGCACACACTTATAGGGCCACTACTGCATAGACGTAGCAAAAACCCGTGTATGTATGCATATCATGTATGATAATAATGAATCCATATATGATAATTATTGTGTTTTTTATTTTTCGCGGAAAGTAGGTACCGCTTAATATCCTTTTCAGGGTGCCTTACGGCGCCCGTGACCGCCTAGACGGCCCCAGGGTACCCAGCGGAGGAGTTTTGATCCCACCTCGTCGTAGCCGATGGTATAAGTCTACACCGAACAAGTGGCTAGCTCGTCGCGATGTTTTTGAATAGACTCAATAACCCACCTATAAACAGTTTTACAAGTTGGTATAGTGAAACCGGGACCGACAGCTTAACGTGCTCACCGAGGCACTATAGTGGTGTTGTCAAACAAATGTACATATTTTTTTTAATTAAAAACTTATTGGTACACACCGGGATTCGAACCAGGGACCTAAGTGATTTTAAGTCCAAGGTCTAACCAACTCGGCCACCACATATATAAAAAAAACGTATATACAAAGTAAGATATTTTGTTTTTTATAATATCATATTTTTTTCATAAAAACTAATTTAGTCCTTGAAGTACACTTCAGCTTATAGAAGTACACTTTAGCTTATAGAAGTACACTTTAGCTTATAAAAGTACACTTTAGCTTATAGAAGTACACTTTAGCTTATAAAAGTACACTTTAGCTTATAGAAGGTTTTGTCTATTTTACGCATATTCATTTTTGTTGCTAAAAAAAGAAACAAAACATTCTATAACTAAAGTGTTCTTCAAGCACTCAATATTTTTTTATGAATACCGGTGTAAGAGTTTAAATGTGATTTTACGATTTTTTGTTCTTGTACGGCCGGGGCCCCTGTATCATTGATATAGCTGATACGGCGGTAGCTACACGCTCCTGCCTAGTTCTTGTACGGCCGGGGCCCCTGTATCATTGATATAGCTGATACGGCGGTAGCTACACGCTCCTGCCTAGTTCTTGTACGGCCGGGGCCCCTGTATCATTGATATAGCTGATACGGCGGTATCTACACGCTCCTGCCTAGTTCTTGTACGGTCGGGGCCCCTGTATCATTGATATAGCTGATACGGCGGTAGCTACACGCTCCTGCCTAGTTCTTGTACGGTCGGGGCCCCTGTATCATTGATATAGCTGATACGGCGGTAGCTACACGCTCCTGCCTAGTTCTTGTACGGTCGGGGCCCCTGTATCATTGATATAGCTGATACGGCGGTAGCTACACGCTCCTGCCTAGTTCTTGTACGGTCGGGGCCCCTGTATCATTGATATAGCTGATACGGCGGTAGCTACACGCTCCTGCCTAGTTCTTGTACGGTCGGGGCCCCTGTATCATTGATATAGCTGATACGGCGGTAGCTACACGCTCCTGCCTAGTTCTTGTACGGTCGGGGCCCCTGTATCATTGATATAGCTGATACGGCGCGGCGGTAGCTACACGCTCCTGCCTAGTTTTTAACCCCCGAATAAAAAAAGAGTGTTATATTTATAAAATTTAACCCCTTAGTCTATAAGTGTGTGTGTCTGTCTATGGCATCGTAGCTCTAAAACGTATGGACCGATTTTAAAACCGTTTTTTAATATGATAGCTGTTTTTTTGCGAGATGGTTCTTAGATATAGTTTATTTAAATGGTGGTTGTGATTTTGTATCTGCCTCATGGTAAGTAAACCTACAAAGTTCATGAATGAGGTCGATCATTGTTGTTTAACAAAATTAAATGCTAGATTGTAATTTAAGCGATATATAATAAAAGTTTTCTTTCAGATTTGGCTGCTACAAATCAAAAGTCGAGAAATAAAAATTTTTCAACAAAGAATAAATTCACGTTTTTCAAGAGAATATAATGACTGGCATGCGTTAACTATATTTTTAATAGTATCTTAGGTTGCTTTTTTTTTAATGGGTGCTATTTATGTTGTTAAATAACAATTATTGAACGATCCCATCAATGGTCTTTGTAGGTCAGCTCACCACTAGGTAGATACAAAGTCACATTCCGTGCTTCAATAAAATAAAAATAAACTAGTAGATTAGGCATTTGGCGATTCACTCCCATGGCAAATCAAAATGTACTTCATATTATTATTATTATCTAAAAAAATATACATTAGATTTTATTTTATTGGAGCACAGCATCTAACTTTGTATCTAGCTGATGGTAAGCAGACCTACAAAATCTATTAATGGAGTCGATCATTAATTTTATTTTATTCAATGATGACAACCTTAGAGCATTAGAGTAATATAACAAAATATAAACATGAAACAAGATGCATAATTGTTGTTAAAAACACTATGCCGGCTAAATGATGCGATTTACGAATTAGGCGGTGACAAAGACGTATTTCATTACCAGTGTATTTTAATATACTTGTTACCTCATCCTGATATAAGACTACTACCTTGACAAGAAATAGATGCAGTCTCCTGAAAACCGGTGAACCCACCAACTAAAACTGAAATATGACTGACTTTTTGCATCTGTTTTGGCGGTGGTAACGAGACCGACGAAGTTATAGAGTACTTCGCCTAACAAAGTTATAGAGTACTTCCTCCCACCTAAAAATAAATACCAACATAATTATTATCTAAATGAAAAAGAAATAACTTTAAAAATATATCTTCCGCAATATATCTAAGATCTTTTTTAGAACTTACTGACCTTATAAAAAATCACATTAAGCAAACGAAAGCAACCCTTAATGATATTCCTAGATATCAATAGACGGTAGGGCTTGGCACGTTTTTCAATATCCTGGCACAAAGGATATAGGTATAGTGGGGGTCAGAAAGTGTCGACTCACCTCCCTGATGGAGGTTAAGTCGCTTCTATATTATTAGGTGATCATAAAGTGAACGTTTTTCGAAGGATCTTTAAAAATTTTTTTTTAGTAGGTATATTTATACTCGTATAAATTCAATTTCAGTATATTCTTTTAAAATTATTTATTAATATTAAAAAAGCGGCCCCAGCCTAGTGGTTAAGTCACTGCGCAACTGGTAACAAGGTTAAGCAGATGACAATAAGGCCGGCCTGGGATGGGTGACCGCTATATACAACGAGGCTATTTCATCATAAACACCGCAACAAGCTCGCCACTTGTTAGGTGTTGCCTCCGAATACTATCGTAGAAATGAGGACAGGTTAATCCCTCCGCTGGGTCCCTGAGGCCGTTTAAACGGTTCTCGGGAGCCAAATAGGCACCCGTGATGGTATTTATTATTATTAATAATAAGTACAACATTATTATAACAGATAAATAAAAACTTTCAAATTTCTACCACCGAAATTTTCTTGATTAAAAGCCTTGGTACTTTGTACTTGTAAACACTGGCTGCATTCCCACGTCGCACTGCTATAGATTTTTTTTGCTTTAAATAAGTTTTATTCCGACTATCTCCAGAAACTTTTGCCAATTATTTTCCTAGTTTTTCAATGAAAAGTTTTGATTCTAAACACCAAGGACTTAATGTTCCTATTACGAAAGATATATAACAAGCAATGACAAAATTCTGGGGGGGTGACTTGAACCTGGGGGGTAGCCACCGACTCCGATACCGTGAGTTCTCGTTCGAGTTGAGATCAAAAATGACGTCATTTCATACAAATGATATTTCCAAAGTTCAAAATATATTTTTATTTTTTTTGTAATTAATTAGGTACTCGAATAGGTTATGCAGTGGTCAATTTATCATCCTAATAAGGAATTTATAAAAATGACAAGTGGCTAGCTCATCGCGATGTTTTTAATAGACTCAATAACCCATCTATAAACAGTTTCACAAGTTGGTATAGTGAAACCGGGACCGACAGCTTAACGTGCTCTCCGAGGCACTATAGTGGTGTTGTCAAACAAATGTACATAATTTTTTAAATTAAAAACTCATTGGTACACGAGGGATTCGAACCAGGGACTAATGCCCGATTTCACCAACGATCCCTAACTTTAAAGGAGCCCCTAAATAAGAAGTTGGACATATTTGCTATGAAACAACTGTCATTAATTGACTCTTAACTTAGTAAGCTCCCTTAGAGTTGGTGAAATCGGGTATAAGTATTTTTAAGTCCAAGGTCTAACCAACTCGGCCACCACTTATATAGTATATTATATATATATATTATTATCATCTGAAAGTTAGGAGTAATTAAAATAATGATAGACTTAAAACAAAAACAAATTTAAGGCCAGCAAATTTTTGGCAAAAGCTATCTTTTATTTATAAATGTTAATGTTTTAAAATACAAGTTTATTTATTAACTCTCGCAACAATATTGAAGTTTGTACTAATATAAAATCACTTCACTAAACCGAAAGAGGTTTCTATTTTAGTGAAAACTTTATGGAATGTTTATTTGTACCGCTAAAGTGAAAACTAATTTTGGGAAGTATGAAGTTTGGATTGTGCGAATTATTTTTTGATTAAAAGCAAATGGATAAAATTGATTGAAATTTAAATACCTAATTAATAAGTAAATAAATTAGTAATAGTTAAAATAATTTAGTTATCTCAATACCGTGGGCGGCACTGAAAATTTCGGGAATCAAGGAAGTGACACAACATTACTATTTAAAAATGTATTTATTGCTTTTCGAAGTATTCTTCGCGAAATTTGACACATTTTTTCATACGATGGAACCAATCATTGAAGCAACCATTCCATTCGGAAGTTGGGGTCTCCAAAATGGCCGTTTTGTAGGCGTCCACAGCTTCTTCAGGTGATGAAAATCTCTGACCACGCAATTTATTCTTTATTTTAGGGAAAGTATAGAAATCATTAGGGCTTAGGTCGGGGCTGTACGGCGGATGGTCTAATAATTCTATGTTTTCTTGCTCCAAAAACTCTTTTGTTCTGTGCGCGGTGTGAGAACTCGCATTGTCGTGATGGAGGATAATGCGGCGATTGCAGTTCTCTTTACGAAGTTCAGAAACGACCTGTGGCAAACAAATGCTAGCATACCATTCTGCATTAACCGTTCTTTGTCCCTCAAGAGGAATAGTCGCAACATGGCCGGTTTTGGAGACAAACGTGGCCACCATTTTTTTTGCAACACTCCGTGAACGCATAATTTTTGTTGGCTTTAACTCATTTTCGAACACCCAAACTCGTGACTGATTTTTTGTTTCGGGTTCGTACTCGTATATCCAGGATTCGTCACTTGATACGATGTTGTATACAGCATTTGAGGATCCTGCGTGGAATCTTTCGAGAGTTCTGACGCACCAAGTAACGCGAGCCGCTTTTTGCTCTTCACAGAGCGAATGCGGTATCCATCGGGAAAACAACTTTTTTACACCTAATTGTTCATGCAAGATTATTTGTATTTGACTCATGCCAATGTCTAAAGTTGCCTGAATTTTGCGGTATGTCACATGTCGATCTTCCACAATCAGCTTACGCACAGCATCAACGTTTTCTTGGGTGACTGCAGTTTTTGGACGACCTAGACGGGGATCATCACTGAGCTTGACACGTCCACGTTGAAATTCAGCAAACCAGCGATAAATTGTGGTTTTGGATGGGGCTTCATCACCAAATGCAGAAAGCATCCGATCAACACACTGTTTTTGTGTTAAACCACTTCGAAAGTCATAATAAATCATCGCTCTTGAATTTTCTCGAGTCAATTCCATTTTCTCAACGACTAAACAAGTTTGACAAGTCCTTGTGACAAGACCAAGAATCTTTTTTTAAATAAATAAATGGTATTCGATTTTTAAAACCAAGGAGTTTTCAATTAAAAAGATTTTAATATGACAGGAACAGTGGAAATATTCCATTCCCGATATTTTCAGTGCTGATATATATATCTTTTTTTCTTAATTTATCATTATTTTAATTACTCCTAACGTCCAGATGATATAAAACATTAATATACTATATACATTAATATACTATATATCTTATTATGTAAAATCCTAATTATTACCTAAAACTAAATCAAAATTTAGTATTCTATGTCCCAGCTACTCTGTTGGCCTAAGGTCCCTAATATACTCGCAACATTTCCTCTCTGAATGATAAATAAATAAATTATATAAAATAAATTTTAATATTAGATTTTTGAAGGTTTTATTTAAAAATAAATAAATACCATCTGTTAGGTAACTAGCTGTATTCCTTATTTTTTCCTACCCATAATCCAGTCCTATAAAAGCGCCCCCTAGCGGCGATAAATTGGAACTACACAACAAAAAATGGTTGAAGTCTAATAAGCTGCGTGTGCACTTTAATTTCGAATTTAAATCAATAATTAACTAATTAATACCTTAAACAAACAAAATAAGTGGTGAAACCAAAGGATACAGTGCCCAGGACACCCCCAAATATTTGTGAGTACCTATCTTATCCACAGCTAGTAAAAACCTTCGAATCAGCGATATATTATTGTATGTATTTCTATTTTACATAAATTTGGTCATTCGGCCGTATTTATCTATAGTATTTATGTTTATTTGGGGATATAATAAGTAATATCTAGTTTACGTATTCGAATTTACTTATTTTTCACTTGTTGTTGTCGTCGCGAGGTTTCGTTTTTTGAGGTTATATTTTTTCTATTCAAAATGACTGAAACAAATGAAATTAAAATGAAAACCATTAATTCTAACAAAGAAAAGTATTTTATGCGTATACAACGTTTATACGATATAGCTAAAAGTGTTGAGTCGGATTATTCTAAAAACTACGATTCTTTTCTTTCACGCGTAGGAGAAATCGAAATAATTCGGAAATCATTTGAGCAGGCATGTGTGTAACGGAACGTTACTTTGTATGTTACAGAATTTGAGACAGTCTACGAAATGGAACGGATAGTTTAGAATTTAAAATTACCCTTTGCAAAAGTGCAAAATGCAAAAGAGGCAGGTAGTCTAATAAATGCATTTTACAAGTCGAAGTAACGTATTACTTCAAAAAAATCAGATAAATAGGCCGCGGTCAGAGTACCGCAGGCCATTTGATAAATTACTAAGATCGCGAGTGTGTGTCTGTAATAAATTGTTAGTTACAAAAAAAACATATAATAGTGACGCACAAAGTTCGGAGTTCCAACATTAATTTGGTGAGTTAATTATACAGTACTTTCATAGGGACGTTTCTAGGGTTCAATAGAATTATATAAAGATTGTACTGTGTCCGTGCGTCTGTCTAGCACTGCACCCCAGCCTCCGTCCTGCAGTTTTACGCAATGCACAATTATTGTTGCTGCCCTGCCAAAAACTGGAGACAGCGAGAGCTGGAAGCAGTATGCTTAGGCTTCCCTTCAAATGTTTCCAGGAATCAAGTCCGAGGTAGAAAATTCACTACGGCAGAACCTGGCCTGGAACCTTTTTCTGAAGCCTGGTCTGCCACCGTCTACAGACATCCCAGCTGGTCATAGCTGAACTCAGCCTGGATTTTTCTTCCGAAGCCTGGACACCGTCTGCTCGGCAGATCACGGCCTGCCATAGCCGGCCATAGCCGACCGCTGCCCGGAGCCTGGCCTGCCACTGAAGGACGTTGGATGCTGCCCTCCCCGATCGTCGCTTAATCAGGGCAGTAGCATTCTTCCCATGACATAATCTGGATGTTGATAGAACCCATTCTTTTATATCTCTCTCTCTCTTTATAAAAAATTGTATATAATAGTTAGGTTACTTTTAATATACATTTATTTTTATTGTATGTACGTTGTTTCCATTACCTCACAGCCAATTTATACCTGTAGGTAGGACTTCGTCACATGTGACGATTTATTAAAGTTACAATTGAAAGTAAAACCTGAATTTGTACCTAGTAACAGTGAAATTGAGTCATTTGATGATTTATTTTATGAAATTATCAGAATTCGCAATCATTTTTCAAAATCAAAATTAGTAGGTAGTTTTAATGCCAGTGAAACGAAGTGCATACAACCAAAACTACCTAAGATCGATTTGTTCAAATTTGATGGTAAATTAGAAAATTGGGTTACTTTTAGGGATACTTTTTATAGTTTAATTCACAATAACCCTTCAATAGGTAATGTCGAAAAGTTTCACTATTTGTTATCTGTCGTAAGTGGCCCCGCGCTTCAAATCGTTAAGACGGTACCTATTTCCGATGATAATTATAATATTGTTTGGACTTCTTTATCTGAAAGATATGAAAATAAAAGAGCATTAGCGACCCGGTATATGGTTAAGTTATTTTCGAAATTTAGATTCAACAACTAGGCGTTATTTTGAACAACAAATTAATAAAAATGACATACCCACTTTCGATTCTTTGATCACTTTTATTATGTCACAAGTACGCATCCTAGAAATGTCAGATAACAGTTTAGCATGCAAGCCAACTAAATCAATCCCTTTGTCTAATAATAATAAAGCTAGTTTTGTAAATAAAATATCGCAGTGAGTAACTCTTATCAAAATAAAAATAGTAAAACTTGTTTGTTTTATAATATGAGTGGTCATAATATTTATAAATGTTTTACCTATTTAGCTCTAGCTCCAACAATGCGCGGTGACAAGATTAAGACGTTGTGTTTGTGTGAGAATTGTTTACGCGAAGGTCATACTCATGAGAACTGTCCCTCCAAACTACGTTGTTCTGTGTGCAATCAAATGCACCATCATACTTTGCATGTAGATCATGCTTGTTTAAATAATAACTTAAATTTAATAAATTCTAGTAATAATAGTTCTGTCATACCTATGCCAGTTCAATCAACTTCGTTGTCGTGCACGGCTAGAAGCACAGTGTTGTTAGGTACCGCCGTCATTCTCGTAGCAGACTGCTCCGGAATATACCAACCCGTGCGCGTGGTCATAGACAGCGGAGCTCAGAACGGGTTCATCACCAGCGACTGTGCGCAGCGCCTCAGCCTGCCTCGTCGTCAGTGTAACCTGCTCTTGTCTGGACAGGGTGGAGCCCCCGTTCGAGATTATGGTTTAGTTTCTTGCACTTTTAAACCAACTAAATGCGACACTCCGATTCTAAGTTCGGATCTGGTCGTGGTTTCTAAAATTACAGGAAACCTGCCAACAATTTCTTTGCCACGCAACATTATCGATCAGTATAATGACATTATTTTAGCGGACCCATGTTTCTATAAGTCGAGTCCTATAGACATTTTACTTGCGGGTGATGTTTTTCCGTACATCTACGACGGCACCGTGTTCCGTCCGCCAGTCGACGGGGCGCCGCCGGCACTTCGTAGCATCTATGGTTATGTGTAATAACCGGTCAAGTTAATCTAACTTTAAATCAAAATTATTATTCTACTTGTTTATTCTCGAGTAATGGTCAAATAGATCAATTAATGCTTTCCTTTTGGGAAACAGAAAACGTTTCCTGTAATATCCCATCGTCCTATGACGATATTTATGTCGAAAATAAATTCAATAACGAATATAGGCGCGATGATTCCGGTGGGTGTATTGTTAAATACCCTTTCAAATCAAACTGTATAAAGTTTGGCGATTCTAAGCAGACGGCCGTCAGGCGTTTTATGAGTTTAGAAAGAAAATTATCGCGCTCACCTCAATTAAAGATCGATTATCATAAATTCATTCATGAATGTATTTCTCTCGGACACATGGCGCTCGTGGGTGACGTAACTAGTACTTCATCTGAGTACATCATACCGCACCACTGCGTGCACAAACCTGACAGCAGTACCACCAAGCTCCGGGTCGTATTTGATGCGTCATGTAAAACATCTAACGGGCTTTCGTTAAACTGCGTTTTGCATTCAGGTCCAAAACTGCAATCTGACTTAGTCAGGTTACTTACGCGCTTTAGGTTACATGAGATATGTTTGACTAGCGACATATCTAAAATGTATAGACGTATCCTCATAGAACCGTCTCAACGTAAGTATCAACATATACTATGGCGGGATGACGCCAGTCAACAGATTCAAGTATACGAACTTTGTACTGTGACGTATGGAATTATAAGTAGTCCATACTTGGCTATACGGACACTGTATCAGCTTGCTCAGGATGAAGGCGAGGAATTCCCACTAGCTGCGCGTGCACTACAGGAAGGCTTCTACGTCGACGACTTGATCTGATCTGTAGATACTCCTGATGAAGCTCTGGAAGTGAAGAGACAGCTGGTGAACCTTCTCCAACGAGGTGGATTCGAGTTAAGGAAGTGGTCGAGTAACAGCGTTCAGGTGTTAAACACGCTACCTAGTGATCACCTGGAAACGCCTCTGCAGTTCGATGACGGCACCACGGCAGCCATCAAGGTCCTAGGTCTGCCTACTGAAGATGTCTTCTCTTTTCATACAACCTCAACAGAAGCCAGAGTTACAAAGAGATCTGTACTCTCCCAGATAGCCAAGCTATACGACCCATTGGGCTTTGCTGCGCCATGTATTTTTTACGCTAAATGTTTTATGCAGAAATTATGGTGTGAGAACCTAGACTGGGATAACGACTTACCTGGAAAACTCATTTCAGAATGGACGAAGTTTTGCAATGAAATTCTAAGCTATTATTATCTAATCTTAGACACGTAAGACATGTTTTCATTAATAATTATATTAAATTTCAAATAATTGGGTTTTGTGATGCCTCAACGCTAGGATATGCCGCTGTCGTGTACGTGCGTAGTATCGACGCTAACGGGGACGTAAAAATAAATTTATTATTGTCAAAATCTGAGGTCGCGCCCTTATAGACAATCTCAATCCCTCGCTTAGAGCTTATGTCAGCTCATTTGTTAAGTAAATTGTTAAAGTATATTCACTCTATTTTTTAGACGAAGGTTACGTTATCGAAATCTATGCTTTTACGGATAGTTCTGTGACTCTGTCTTGGTTAAATACGCCGGAATATAAATTAAAAACTTTTATTGCAAATAGAGTCACTAAAATACACGAGTGTGGTAACGTGCGCTGGCTTCATGTGCGTGGGGTTGACAATCCCGCCGACTTGTGTTCACGGGGAGCCACCCCTGCCGCTCTGCTGACTGTTTCTGACCAGTGGTTCAATGGACCACATTGCTTACATCAGTCAGATCACACTTGGCCCGTACGAAGCATAGACCATTTTAAAAATAGTTCTGATTTACCAGAATTAAAATCAAATGAAGTTGTTTTAGTTCAAAATAATTCAATTTTAATAAATAGCAATTTCGAATATATTATAAATAAATTTTAAAATTTTATTCATTTACAGCGTACGGTAGCATGGTGCTTAAGATATATATCCAATTCTAAACTTGTAAAAAACAAACGTTTTTTTTGCATATTAAGTACTAATGAACTTAACAAGTCTCACGACCTTATTGTTAAAGTTATTCAATATATATATTTTTCAAATGATATAGAAGCTATTCAAACGGGTAATTTGCATTTATTATCTCGATTTATGTCCAAATTAAACCCATTTATTGATGACCGCGGTCTGCTCATGGTGGGGGGCAGACTCGCTCAGTCAAATTTATCGTTTTCTAAGAAACACCCTCATTTGTTACCAAAAAAGAGTCACTTTACAAATATACTTATCGATTATTACCATAAGCTATATCTACACGTAGGTCCACGTACGTTGCAAGGTATCCTGTCTCAAAAATACTGGATACTTTCGGCGCGCTGTGTTATACGGTCTAGGTTGTCTAAATGTATAACATGTTTTAAATCAAAACCTACATCAATACAGCCGATGATGGGTTCATTACCTAAATGTAGGGTGCAGGATATTTATCCCTTCCATACCGTGGGTGTGGATATAGGCGGTCCGTTTCCTATAAAGAAATCCAGTAGGCGAAACGCAAAAATTCTAAAATCATATTTGTGTATATTTGTATGTTATTCAACTCGCGCGGTACATACTGAAGTCCTGACGGATCTAACTAGTGAGTGTTTTTTAGCTTCTTTTGACCGTTTTACCGCTAGACGTGGCCTTTGTCACACTGTTTACTCAGACAACGGTAAAAACTTTGTGGCCGCAGGTAAACATCTAAAAGACGTTTTCATTTTCTATAAGAGTCAAGAAGCTGAACTAGAATTAGGTTTAACAATCGTAAAGTAAACTGGAAGTACAACCCTCCAAGAGGTAGTCACTTTGGTGGTATGTTCGAAGCTGGCATTAAATCTGCCAAACATCACCTACGTCGGGTAGTAGGTACTCGCGCACTTACGTTCGAAGAGCTTACTACGTTATTCTGTCGCATAGAGGCAATATTAAATTCACGACCCATATGTGAACTTTCAAATGACCCAAACGAGTTCGAGGTTCTGACCCCGGGTCACTTTTTAGTCGGTCGTCAATTAGTATCGGTACCAGAACATAATTTGTCTGATGAGCCGCTTTATAGATTATCGCGATGGCAGCTTATTCAACAAGCGACACAACACTTTTGGCGTCGTTGGAAGCGTGAGTATTTGCATACGCTTCAGCAACGGCAAAAATGGTTTACAGACAAACCAAACCTATCAATAGGTGACCTCGTTTTAATTCATTCTGATAATATACCAAGTCAACAATGGTCACTGGGTCGCGTGGAAAATACATTTCCCGGAGCCGATGGTAAGGTGCGCGTGGTGTCTCTGCGTACCCAGAGCACGCGGCTACAGCGTCCGGTCAATAAGCTTAGTCCGTTACCAATCGACGACAATAAGCATTAGTTTTCTTTATATATATATATATTTTAATATTTTTATTTAATTTCTATATTTCTAGTTTTCATACTCGTATTAGGTATAATATCAAATTTTATTCAAGTAATATACAGTCATTGCTTTATCTATTAGTTTATTATATTTATTCTGAAATCAATTGATTTCGGTGGGGGGAAATGTTAGGTAACTAGCTATATTCCTTTTTTTTTCCTACCCATAATCCAGTCCTATAAAAGCGCCCCCTAGCGGCGATAAATTGGAACTACACAACAAAAAATGGTTGAAGTCTAATAAGCTGCGTGTGCACTTTAATTTCGAATTAAAATTAACTAATTAATACCATAAACAAACAAAATAAGTGGTGAAACCAAAGGATACAGTGCCCAGGACACCCCCAAATATTTGTGAGTACCTATCTTATCCACAGCTAGTAAAAACCTTCGAATCAGCGATATATTATTGTATGTATTTCTATTCTACACCATCACGGTTGCCATTCTGGCTCCTGAGAACCGTTTTAAACGACCCAGCTGAGGGATTAACCCGTCCACATTTCGCCGAATGTATTCGGAGGTAACACCTAACAAGTGGCGAGCTTGATGCGGTGTTTATGATAGTATAGCCTCGTCGTGTGTAAGCGGTCATCCATCCCAGGTCCGACCTTGTTGTCATCTGCTTAACCTTGTTATCTGAATGCACAGTGAGTTTTGTTATTTTTATTTGAGCATCAGGATCTATATAACACAGTAACGTGGTCTTTTGCCCGGGGCTCACAGACCATGAAACAACTCAGGGCAGGGTACTGACAAGGAACAACAAAGAAAAGAGAGAAAGGTTAACACTATATATTTACAATAAAAGACAACAGAGAAACACAAATCAAACTTAAAATTATACTTAAACTAAGGAGCCTTAACTAACAGAATATAAAAATAAAAAAATTACTCCCCGGGGACTGTGACAGCTCCTCAAGGGAACCCCGTCAGACCAAGCCTGTCCTGCACAGCCACCGTAATGCACCACCAGTGCTGGGAGTAAGCAGCGTCCGCTCCAGATACAATTACTGACCTGTTAGACAACAATATTTAGGCTTCTATCTAGGAAACAATTTCAATACTATTCTGCTGTTCCACAAAAGCTGTACTTACAATTTAGATGCCGGGACGCTGACACTTTTATTTTATTTATATTTCAAACAATACAATGTCGTGTTAGCCTCTTTGGTTTGGAAAGGAAATGTGAGCGATCACCCCGAGCCTGGTAATTTATAGACTCGGTTCCTAAACTCAAAATGAGGTAGATTAAATTTAATTATAATATTTTCAGGTAGCGATCGAACACATTTCCCTTCAACAGAGGTTATGTTTTGACGTTGACAGTCATGTTGCCAAATTAAGATTTTTAATTTGCAACACTCCGATAACTGTCACATTCAGCGCTAGATGGCGCTATTTCGTTACAAAATCCCTCTCCTTATTCAAAACCGTGTGGATATATTTTAAATATAACAAGTTATTATATATATTCCATATATAAGTTACACAAACAATGTAAAAATTAAGAATATTTAATATTATTTCTTATAATTTACTTTACACAATAATAACTATATAAAACTTGAAGCACGGTTTTGTCCACTCGTCCTCGAGTGTCTATTTACAAACAAGCAAATATTGCTATTAAAGGAGATAGGAGAAGTAAATTTACACCGTTCAATAAACTATATGTGTATGTGATGACCCCTTGTAGTTTTAATTAAATCCTACAGCAGTCCTATTTAGGTCCTAATATTGAATTTATGGCCAGTATCAGAGTTCAATACATCTGATTGTGTACCCTGAGACTATCTATATATATATATACATAATACATAATTAGATACTTTGTTTTCATATGTGTGTGGCAAACTCAGATTTCCATGCTTTGGTGACTGCAGATACTAATTTTAAATGCCCTGTGAGATGACCGTATAGGTCCCCACTAAGGACATTCTTGATCCAGCACTACACTCACCTGTGCATGACCAATCTAAGATTACCAACACACAGTGAATATATAACATACTAGCTGTGCTCGCGACTTCGTCCGCGTGGAATAGTTATTTTTTTATCATATAAACTTTCATCCCCTATTTTATCCCCTTGGGGGTAGAATTTATCAAAATCCTTTCTTAGCGGATGCCTACGTCATAACATCTACCTGCATGCCAAATTTCAGCCCGATCCGTCTAGTGGTTTGGGCTGTGCGTTGATAGATCACTATGTCAGTCAGTCACCTTTGAGTTATATATATTTAGATTATTCTTTAATACATATTTTTTGTGTATCTTGAACCGTTTTCACGGCGCACGCAACGGAAGGCTTCAAAGATGAAATAATTTCTCCCGTTTTTTACACATTTACCACTATATCTTTGCTCCTATTGGTCGTAGCGTGATGTTATATAGCCTATAGCCTTCCTCGATAACTGGACTATCCAACACAAAAAGAATTATTCAATTCGAACCAGTAGTTTCGGAGATTAGCGCGTTCAAACAAACAAACAAACAAACAAACTCTTCAGCTTTATAATATTAGTATAGATACTACATAAAATAATAATATTGAATAATGTGTAGATTAACCTTTTAGGTTTCCACTCATGATATAAAAAAAACTAATTTAAAATAATTATATAATTATTATTATTAGTCTCTATTTTCCTGTGATTTTAAAATATCTTTTATATGAAAAGTTCCTAAATTTTTACCTTCCATGGATTTTAATTTATATACCAAGGGAGATAACTTTTTATCTACAACACATTTTTGAAACTTAGGTGCTAACTTGGCAGAAAAGTGTTTATTTGCATCAGACTGAAAAAAGGTTCTTTTATATACAATTTGCCCTTCCTTATATTCATCTTGTCTCTTTCTAAGATTATAGTATTTACTATTTTTATTATGAGAGCTAACAATGCGTTTTTCTATGTCTTTAAAAATCTCTTGTAACTCTAAAAGGTGTTGTGGAAAATTATTTTGATTATTAATTGCTATTTCTGATCTGTTTACATGGTCTATATTATGTAAAGACCCGTCTGTGAACATTTCCCTACCATGGACTAAGAAATAAGGTGTGAAACTTGTTGTCTCATTTACTGCTGTATTTAAGGCACACTGAATTTGTGAAATATTTTCATCCCATTTTCTATGATTATCTTTAACATATGATGCAATACTATAAACTACATTTTTTATAGCTCTTTCTGCCTGGTTGACCTGAGGGTGATAGCTAGGGTTATAATAAATGTTAGGTACATTATATTTTTTTATTAAGTCCCTAAACATCTTAGAAATAAATTGTGGTCCATTGTCTACATACACAAACTTAGGTATTCCGTGTATTAAAAACACATGTTTTTCAACTAATTTTATAATTGTATTTGCTGTTGTGTTCCGTATAGGAAACAACAAAACATATTTACTAAAATAGTCAGAACAAACAAATAAGTTAGTATTTTGATTTGTAGACTTAGGAAATGGACCTAATAAGTCAAAACAGACTCCTTCAAAAGGTTTTGTTATTTGTTTTGGATTTCCCATTAGCCCTAATGGTTTTTTGTTGACTGGTTTATATTGTTTACAAATTTCACAATTATTCACATAATTGGTGATATCTTTGTACATATTATTCCAATAATAATGCAAACCAATCCGTTTATGAGTTTTAAAAATGCCCATATGACCAGCAGTTGGGTCATCATGGTATTGTTTTAAAATATTCATTTGTTCATTTTTTGGTACAACTATTTTCCAAGAATATTCAGAAGTTAAATTATATTTATTTTTGCAATATCTAAACAATTGGTTATCTTTTATAAAAAAATTTTTACAGTTAGTTGGATTATTTTTACATCTACTTATTATTTTATTATACCACGGATCATTCATGCTATCTAAAGTAATATTATTAATTTCTACTCTTGATAAAGCATCCGGAATGACATGTTCTTTACCTTTTCTATGTAAAATTTTAAAATCAAACTGACTAAGTCTCATACTCCAGCGAGCTAATCGACCTGAAGGACTTTTTAGTTTATAAAACCACTGTAAAGAAGAATGATCTGTTATAATATTACACTTAGTACCGTCTATATACATTTTAAATTGTTCTAAGGAATATATGATTGCCAAGAGTTCTCTTTCTGTTGTAGAATAATTAACTTCATTTTTATTCAAAGTTCGACTACAATATGCTATTGGGTGTTCTATGTTGTCATGATTTTGTGTTATGACACCGCCTATTGCATAAGATGACGCATCGGTATGTATTGAGAACAACTTAGAATAATCAGGACATTTTAATATTGGTGCTGATATTAAGGCTTGTTTTAATAATTGGAAAGACTGTTCGGCTTCGTCTGTCCATTTAAATCTAATATTTTTTGATGTTAATTTACATAAAGGTTTTATGATTTTTGAATAATTTTGAATAAACCTTCTATACCACCCTGACATCCCTAAAAACCTTTTGATTTCTTTTCTAGTTTTAGGTGTTGGATATTTTTTTATAGTTTCAATTTTTTGTGGATCTGTCCTTAAACCGTCCTTATCTACTTGATAACCTAAGTATTTTAATTCACTTCGACAAAATTGTGATTTTTCCATATTAATTGTTAAGTTTGCATATTTTAATTTTTTATAAACTTTATTTAATAAGTCTATATGTTCATTAAAGCTTTCTGAAATTATGATTATATCGTCTTGGTAACAATAAACCTTATTATCAAATTCTGGACCAAACAAGCTATCCATCAGTCGTTGCATTGTCGCTGATGCTCCTACCAAACCGAAACACATAACTGTAAATTGAAATAAGCCTTTTCCAGGTACAGTAAATGCAGTTTTCTCAGCAGACTCCTGGGAGTCATATGGTACCTGCCAGTAGCTACTACTCAGGTCTATAGATGAAAGAAACCTCGCATTGTTTAACTGATTAAGTATTTGGCTTATATATGGCATAGGGTAAGCATCGGCCTTTGATATTGCATTAATTTTCCTACAATCTAAACAAACTCTAACTGATCCATTTTGTTTATCCACCATAATAATGGGTGAGCTCCAGGGTGAGTTTGATTTTTTAATTACACCCTGTTCTAACATTTTATCTATTTCATGGTGTAGTATTTTTTGTTTATGCACTGATAAAGGGTAGTATCTTTGTTTGATTGGGGAATGATCTCCAGTATTTATTGGATGTGAGATTAAATTTGTTTTCCCCAACCCTACCTTCTCAGTGTTTATGTTTTCAAAGATATTTTTAATTTTATTCAGTTCACATTTTTGTGACACTGACAAGTTAGAATAATCACACAATCCCTGAATAGATGATACATTATTATTATTAGATTCTGAATTATTATTAATTGATTTTTTAATTGGATCATTAATTATTGAATTATATTTATTTATTATATTATCACTTTTCTGAAAATTAATGCAAATATTAAACCTATGCCAGAAATTAATACCTAAAATTATATTAGTTATTATATTGGGAACAATTAAAAAAGTTATATCTTGGGTAACATTATTAAAGGTGACCGGTAAAGTTATTGTTCCTAAACATCTTAAAAATGAACCATCTGCAATTGTAATTGATTGTGATGTCATTTGAATATTATTATTATTTTCAATAAATAAATTATGGATATTATTTCCTAACACTGAACAGTGTGCACCCGAGTCCAACAATGCAGTTTGACATGTATTATTAATGCTAATATCTATATGGGGACGCAAATCTTGATAGTCACTATGCAGCTTCACTCCATTCTCACCAGAAGTAAGAGTATTTAATGGTGAAGCTGCAGGAGCTAGTTTTTTGACTCCTTACACTTTGGACAATTAGATTTTTTATAGCCTATTTCACCACATTTAAAACACTTAATTTCTTTATATTTTTTATGTTGATTTTTCCTAGAATTAATTTTATTTTGAACAATATTTGTATTATTTTGTTCTACTGTTGGTGGAAGGTCACATTCCCTTTTCCATGCCACTTCTAATTTTTTACATAAAGACTTAAGTTTAGTTAGGGAGTCTATATCTTGTAAAGCTAAATGAGGCATGTACTGAGGCCGTATATTGTGCATTAATATGTCTAATTTTTCACTTTCACTAATGTCCTTACTAAGTTTAGAACACATGCCCATTATTTTAGAAATATATACTATGAATGTGTCTTGACTACATTGTTTAGTGTTTCTTATTTCCTGTAATAAGCTGTAGTCAAAATCTGGTAGGTCAAAATCTAATTTTAAATTTACCAAAATTTCATCATAATTTTCAAAACTATTTTTACTGTACCTAAACCAATCAAGAGCAGGGCCTTCTAGGATTTCAACAAAACTATTAAAAATTTGTACTTTAGTTAATCCCCTTGATACTCTAAGTTCTTCTAACCTATTTACAAAGGATCGTACACAACCCTTACCATCAAACTTTAAATTAAGTGAATGTGGTGTAAATTTACTTTCCCTCACATATATAATTTGCTCAGATGCAGTTTCTTCAACATCTGAGGTTTCCAAAGATTCATTAAGTTTAGGTTTTCTAGGCATTATGTAAAATAACTATGTCCCAATAAGATATATCTAAATGAACAGGTCTTAAAATTACAGTTACAATTGAAAGAAAAAAAAAACACTAACACGGATCACTGCTTAAGGCTCCCTAATGATAATGTGTACCTCTGGTTTATTCTATGGATAGTGTGCTCTCGTCCTTGCGGTGACAGTGACAGGACAGACTGGACGATGTCGCTCAGAAGTCAGCGCATCCAATCATCATTCGGGGTATCCCACAAGAAGCCGACACAGTCACCTGAAAAATATACAAATAACCTGTCAGTACTAGCCCTGATTATTCTTGTTGGGCGCCAGTTGTAACGTGGTCTTTTGCCCGGGGCTCACAGACCATGAAACAACTCAGGGCAGGGTACTGACAAGGAACAACAAAGAAAAGAGAGAAAGGTTAACACTATATATTTACAATAAAAGACAACAGAGAAACACAAATCAAACTTAAAATTATACTTAAACTAAGGAGCCTTAACTAACAGAATATAAAAATAAAAAAATTACTCCCCGGGGACTGTGACAGCTCCTCAAGGGAACCCCGTCAGACCAAGCCTGTCCTGCACAGCCACCGTAATGCACCACCAGTGCTGGGAGTAAGCAGCGTCCGCTCCAGATACAATTACTGACCTGTTAGACAACAATATTTAGGCTTCTATCTAGGAAACAATTTCAATACTATTCTGCTGTTCCACAAAAGCTGTACTTACAATTTAGATGCCGGGACGCTGACACTTTTATTTTATTTATATTTCAAACAATACAATGTCGTGTTAGCCTCTTTGGTTTGGAAAGGAAATGTGAGCGATCACCCCGAGCCTGGTAATTTATAGACTCGGTTCCTAAACTCAAAATGAGGTAGATTAAATTTAATTATAATATTTTCAGGTAGCGATCGAACAATTTCCCTTCAACAGAGGTTATGTTTTGACGTTGACAGTCATCCTCGGTGTTGCCAAATTAAGATTTTTAATTTGCAACACTCCGATAACTGTCACATTCAGCGCTAGATGGCGCTATTTCGTTACACACACACTACATAACCAACCAGTTTAAGACTAGGTGGTTAGGTGGTTCCATTGACCTGTCAATCGTTGACTGCCCTGCAAAAGTGCCACCAAGGCGACCAACCCAACAGACCATACCTACGCCCCAAATATATATTAAAGTAATCAAAATAAAGTATTGAAAATTAAGTATTGACTCCACATCATCATTTAGTACTATTACTAATAATGTTGTGGTACAACCTATTTTAAACTTATAGATGTGACAACAGAGAAGGTTAATTGTAAACTTACCTTAATACACCAAAATATACAAAGCTTCTCTAGCAAGGTTCTTGACATTGAATTATTAATTGAAAAATATGATTTAGATTTGATGTGTTTTACAGAATCCTGGCTAAAAGCAGAGAAAATGTGTTTCAGTATAAATAACTTTATAGTTGCTAGTTTTTTCAATAGAAACTCCGGTGAGGGAGGTGGATCTATTATCTTAATTAAAGAATCACTAAAATGTAAAGAGCGGAAGGATATTGTAAAACTATCAGTTGAACGTGTTTGTGAGATCTCATGTGCGGAGATGGATACTTATATTATTCTATGCATATACAGACCCCCTGCCTCCGCATTATCTAATTTTATTACTATAATGGAGGATGTCCTGTCAAAAGTTTATGACTTAAATAAACAAATTTTTATATGTGGGGATTTCAATATAGATATTTTAATAAATAACAGCGACAAATATAAACTAATATCATTATTTAATTCCTTTAATTTAAATAATGTATTCATGGAGCCAACTAGGATCACTTCAACTAGTCGGTCTTGCATAGATAATATATTTACCAACTGTTAACTCTTAAGTAATTCTGTTATTACAGGTGTGCGTTCTGACCATAAATGTTTGTTGGTTAGCTTTCAATCTCAAATTAAACCCATAAATAAAATTATTAAGTATAGGCCATTAACAGTTAATAAACTCAATTATTTTAATGACAACATAATAAATCAAATGTCCAGCTTCATATATAATATTAATCAGCCAGATATTACATACGCGAATCTACATAAAATAATAGATCAAGAATTTAATAAAGTATGTCAAATAAAAACAAAGAAAATTAACGACAAATTAAATTTTGCTATTTGGGCCACAAAGGGCATTAGAATAAGTAGGGATACATTATACGATCTATATGACAAAAGATCATACACATCTGACCAAATTTTCCACAATTATGTTAGGAATTATTCAAAATTATTTAAAAAAGTTTGTATCATAGCTAAATCTATTTATATTGGATCTAAAATCAAACAGTCAGATAATAAATCCAAGTGTGTATGGAAAATGATAAACACTGAAACTGGAAAAAATCAAATTAGGCAAAATAATATTTCAATTAGACAGAATGGAGTTATGATATCGGACAATAAACAAGTTGCTGAATTATTCGAAGATTTTTTTACTAATATTCCATTACAAATCACGAACAGTATTAAATCATCAGCTAGTACAGCTAAGGAATTTTTAAAACAATATATTAAAATACCAAAAATACCTAATTTTACCTTTAAATATGTCACAGATGAGGATATTCTTAAACATTTTAAAATGTTAAATAAGAAGCAAACTGAAGATTTATGGGGGTTGTCGGTCAAAGCTATAGAACCAATCATTAATACTATAGGACCGGCACTTGCTGATATTTATAATGGGTGTGTTAATGAAGGAATTTTTCCCGACCTTATAAAACACAGTAAAATAGTTCCGATATTCAAGTCCGGTTGTAAGACAGACCCAAATAATTATCGTCCTGTTTCTGTCCTACCATCCTTAAGTAAAATTTTCGAAAAAATAATTCTCGGTCAACTGTTAAGTCATTTTAATACAAATAAATTGTTGCATGATCAACAATACGGGTTTACAAAAGGAAGAAACACAACTAATGCCGGTACAAGTTTGATTGCGGAAATAATCGATGCTTGGGAAAATTCTCAGGACCTCGTTGGTGTTTTCTGTGATCTTTCTAAGGCGTTTGATTGTGTTGATCATCAAATTTTGTTAGATAAGTTAGAATTTTATGGTATTCGCGACTTAGCTTTAAATCTATTAAAATCTTACCTTTCCAATAGAACTCAAGGTGTTAATATGGGTGTTCCGCAAGGCTCAATTTTAGGACCATTCCTCTTCCTAGTATACATCAATGACCTTCCTCATATGGTTCAGGAGATGGCGCAGATAGTGCTATTTGCTGATGATACATCTCTACTGTTTAAAGTTAGTAGAAAAGATAATATACTATCATCAGCAAATGACACTCTGGAAATGGTTTCGAAGTGGTTCACGGCGAATAATTTAGTTTTAAATGCTAAGAAGACGAAGTGTCTAAAATTTACGCTCCCCAACGTAACTAGTATTAATTCCACAGTGAAGTTAGGTGGTACTGATCTGGAATTTGTTGACTCCACTGTGTTTTTAGGGATCACAGTCGATTCCAAACTACAGTGGAAAGCTCATATAAATACTCTATCCAATAGATTGAGCTCTGCTGCATATGCAGTCAGAAAAATCAGACAATTAACTGATGTTGCAACAGCCAGACTAGTGTACTTCGCCTATTTTCACAGTATAATGACGTATGGTCTTATAATGTGGGGATCCGCGGCAGATTTTGATACTATATTTATTTTACAAAAGAGGGCTATTCGGGCAATATATGGCATGAAAGCTCGTGATTCTCTCCGGGAAACATTTCCTATGATTGATGTATTGACACTACCATCTCAGTATATTTATGAGAATTTATTGTACGTCAAGAAAAACTTAAGTATGTTTAGTAAAAATGGCGACAGGCATAATTTAAACTTAAGAAATATAGATAAAATTGATATTCCAAAGTTTAGACTGCAAAAAACTAATAAATGTTTTGTCATTAACAGTATAAGGTTATTTAATAAATTACCTAAAAGTATTATAGATTTAAGTGAAATAAAGTTTAAAAATTGTATAAAACAAACATTAATCCATAGGGCTTACTATAGAGTTAATGACTATATTAATGATAAAGATGTCTGGACCCGTTCTGATCTGCAATTGAGGTCTCACAACTAGTATTGCCTTTTCAATTGTAGTTTTAAATTGTACTAGTACCCTAGTAAGGTATGTTAAATCTGATATTGTAATAATTTATTATTACTTAATTTATTTTTTATTATATTTAACTTTTTATCTTTGGATAAGGTATATCTTATGATTACTTATTTATATTTACGTTATACAGGTACTCTGTTATTATATATTATTATTTAGTAAATTGCCTGTACTATTTAGTATTTTCAGGTCTGTACATTGGTACAGTAACCAATTGCTATATTGTTAAATAATCTGCCATAGGGTGTTTTGTGCACGCTTTTAGTAGGATTAGAGCATTTTAAGTATGCTACCATATGCTGTTTGCATATCGGTAACACAATGGCTGTGTTAGTGTGTGTGAAGCACCAGAGTTTTTTACTTGCTGGTACCTTTTTCTCCGGGGTGTCTCCGGGGGGATCGACTTTACAACTAGTGTTTACGCCCTTGAAGATACCGATCCATATAACTATGTTAATGCGATTGATGGTCATTCAAAAATATATACAGCCAATATAATGACAATAATATAATATAAGAACTAATATTTAAGGCGTGGTTACGGTTGGTGAGGTTGGTCGCCTCGGTGGCACTCTTGTATGGCGGATGATAATCGGATGGTCAATGGAATCAGCTAACCACCTAGTCTTACACTAGTTGGTTATGTAGCGTGCGTTCGGTTGGTTGTTTTTTTTTTTCTTTTTTAATATTTTTATTTTATGACACCTTTTATTAATTAATATATATATAGCAGCCTAACCAAGCGCACTCTAGACCTTATTGTTAAAACTTTTTTTTTTTTTTTGACTATTCATAAATATCTGTAAAGATTTACATGAAATAAATAATATTTGATTTGATTGAAAATATAGGTACCTACAAGTAGATAGATGGAAGGTATATTTTAGGGCGCAAACACTGATCACAAGTCAATCGCCTTAGGGACACCCTAGAGAAAAAGGTACCAGCAAGTAAAAAACTCTGGTGTTCCATATCATCATGGTTTAGAAGTCACTGGTTTTTCGGAGACTACTATAACGATTTCTTGTCAAGCGGAATTCTCCTTTCATGGAGCGGTTATGAAACGGCCTATTGATTTGATGTGAAGCAGCGAGGATATTAAAATAGACTTGTAATGCAAACACGTCCACGTCCCCATTTCGTAACTGCATCATTTAACTGTCATAGTGGGAGCGATCAATATTGTTAAACAACAATGTACCGATCGACCCCATACATAGACTCTGTAGATCTGCTTACCATCAGTTGGATACAGAATCACATGCCGTGTTCCATTAAAAAAAAGTCTTCAAAAAAAAGAGTTTGTTTGTTTGCGTAGTTTTAGATTAGCGCGTACAACGCTAATCTCAGGAACTATTAGTTCGAATTAAAAATTGGTTAGCCCATTTATCGAGGAAGGCTATAAGCTACAAAACATCACGCTACGACCAATAGAAGCGGAGTAACAATGTTAAATATTGCAAAAACGGGGAAAAAGTATTCCTTTTGAGAGCGTACGCTGCGTAAACGGTCAAAGTTACGCAGACGAAATTGCGCGGATCAGCTAGTTTGTTATATATTCGTATCGATGTTTCTAGTACACACAGTACAAGCCTATAGCTTATTGTGTGGCCAGGGAAATATGTCGTACATATTATCGTTATTATTATCTACTTTTCTGTACAGGCAGGAAGGACAAGTCAACTATGATATAACAAATCCTAAAGGGACATTTATTTAGATGGCTTTAACTCCCCATTGACAATTTGTAAGGGTTTTTATGACCTTTTGTACGTGAAGCTTGATTTAACTTTATAACTACTTGTAGTTTGGGATTTTTTGAGGGTAGCCCGAAGACTGTAGAGGCGTGTTTCTGTTTAATTTTATTTTATTGAATATTATTGTGCAAAAGTGTACTAATTTTGTAGAATAAGAATTCGTATAGTATTATAAAGTGTGAGAAATGTAGCATTTACGCAGCGATCTCTGTGTTTATGTTATCTTAAATAATCCCACAATCTTTAGTAAAGTGGCGGTACCCATTTTACTGTTGATTATTTTTCCTCCTTCACTAGACATTGTCAAGATACGGTACAGCCGTATGCTTTCATACTGTCATATCGCCATTCCATTTTCTACCCTAGTCCTTTCCCAATTCCTTTCCATTCTATTATCCCTCTTTCACTAATGATATACAAGTTTTTTAATCTACTCTCACTTGTTATTGGAAAAACTAAGAGCACGCGTAGAGGCCATCTATAATTTATTTCTTTGTATATATTTCTTCTGTCGGTGTATATGAAACTGAACTCTTCCTAAACTAGACCGATTTTGATATTTGTCTGTGTAAGATTAGGCCCATGGGTAGTTTTGATTCAGAACTTGACCCGTTAGGTGGCACTGCAAACGGGTTCTTGGTTTCATTTTCAGCTTAGTACTCTAAGCGTGATCTACGCTGTTAACTGTCTATAATACCATACGTTTTTGGGTGAGGGCGATTCATCTAGGTTGGGAGGAAGGTCTCTATAACTTCGTTAGGCCGTCCGACCGGTCTCGTTACCACCCCCCATACAGATGCAAAAACCGTCAAGTGACTTAGTCATGTTTCGGTTTTAGTCTGTGGGTTCACCGGTTTTCAGGAGACTACTGAATCGATTTCTTGCCGTGGTGGTAATCTTCTTTCAGGGTGCGGTTACAAAGTAGGTAGTTGGTTGACGATAAGGCAGCAAGTATATTAAAATATACTCGTAATGCAATCCGTCATTGTCGCCCCCCATTTCGTAATCGCATCATTTAGCCGACATAGTGGGAGCGATCAATATTGTTTAAGGACAATTATTGATTGACCCCATTCATGGACTTTGTAGGTCTGCTCACCACCAGGTATATACAAAGGCACATGTCGTGCTCCAATAAAAATAAAAAAATCTTTAAGGACTGGAGTGTAATTTCTTTTTCAGGACAACTTCTGTCGGGTCTGCTCATATATATTTTATATATTCGCGCATCATCCCAATAGGCTGCTTGGTGAGAGCGCGCGAGGCTTTGGCTTTTGGTGAAGGTCGGCCTAGCAAAGTTTGAGAGGCCTTCGAACAGATGCGAAAACCGTCAAGTGACCTAGACATGTTAATTTTATTTCTATGCGATTTTCATTGGAGCACGGCATGTGACTTTTCATTTACATAATGGTAAGCAGAACTAAAGACTATAAATAGGGTCGATCTATATATTTTACTGCACCTAGTTTGCCTACTTACTGATTAATTTGTCCCAATAAGGTTTTACTGGTAGAGAATGCCTAGCGAAATTAAGTCCGGCTTTGTACTAAATTTGTGCAATAAAGTTTTTTTTAATAAAATATAAATGCTACTGTGATACATATATAATGAACCGCCTTGACCGACTCCGTAAACGAGTGGTTGCTCCTTTGGCTTTGTATCCGGAAGTCGTAGGTTCCATTCCCATCCATAGCATAAAACTATTAGTACGTTTTTCTGTACAGTTTGCCATGGTCTGGGTGTTTATAAAATATAATATGTATTATATCGTTGTTTCTGGTACATTTGTTTGACAACACCACTATAGCGCCTCGGAGAGCACGTTAAGCTATCGGTCCCGGTTTTACTATACCAACTTGTAAATCTGTTTATATAGAGTCTATACAAAACATCGCGACGAGCTATCCACCTGTTTGGTGTAGACTCATACTATCGGCTACGACGAGGTGTGATTAAAAAGCCCCTCCGCTGAGTACCCTGGGGCCGTCTAGGCGGTCTCGGGTGCCATAAGGCCACTCGTGATGATATATGTATGTATTTCTGGTACACATAGTACAAGCCTAGAGCTTTCTTTGTGACTAGAGCAATATGTGTAAATTGTTCTACATATTATGAATATAATTAGTACTAATACATGCGATGCCTGGTCGGATCACTATATAGTAGAATATATTTATAGTTTATATTTATCGCGACGAGCTAGCCACTTGTTCGGTGTAGACTCATACCATCGGCTACGACGAGGTGGGATTAAAAACCCCTCCGCTGGGTACCCTGTGGCCGTCTAGACGGTCTCGGGCACCGTATGGCACCCGTGAAGATATGTATGTATGTATTTATAGTTTCTTAGTTAAATCAAGCCCAGTTTACGTAACAAATATCGGTAATAACTTACAATTAACCGGGCAAAGTTATCAACCCTCGTCTTAATCCGACCGGTAACTTTGCCAACTATCGGCAATGTTGACGGAAATCAAACACAGGTACCTTTACATAGATACGGATATAGTGTAGGTATTTACTGATATTTTTAGAATAACACATTAGCAACAAATATGAACATGCGTAAAAGAGACAAAACCTATTTTAACTAAAGTGTTCTTAAAGGACTCAATAAGTAAAGTTTTCATACACACATATATACATATCATGACGGGTGCCTTACGGCGCCCGAGACCGCCTAGACGGCCCCAGGGTACCCAGCGGAGGGGTTTTAATCCCACCTCGTCGTAGCCGGTGGTAGGAGTCTACACTGAACAAGTGGCTAGCTCGTCGCGATGTTTTGAATAGACTCAATAATCGATCTATAAACAGTTTCACAAGGTGGTGAAACATCGGTGATAGTGAAACCGGGACCGACAGCTTAACGTGCTCTCCGAGGCACTATAGTGGTTTTGAACCAGGTATCTAAGCGGTTTAAGTCCAAGGTCTAACCAACTCGGCCAGTACGTAGGTATATATAAGTTTTTATAAGTAATAAGGAAATTCATATATTTAGTGTACCAAAGAATGTTTTTTTAATTAATAAAAAAATAACGTAAAAATAATTATTAAACATCGACTAACAGCCAAGTTGTAATATTGGAAGTACGTCTGTATAGGCAACTGAAATTTGTAAACATACATTATTACAAACCATACTATAATTTATAACTAAAGCCACAAGATGATCAATATCCCATTTCCAAGTAACATGATACTCCCATCGCGTCCACACTGTATGATTTATTGGCGTCACCCCAAATTTAAGGGGCTCCCAGGAAAATTGTAACAAAATACGGAGTATGAATCTGATATTAGATCGCTTTATTGGACGTAAGTGAGAGTTAGTTAATAATAATAACAATAAAAAGTATTTATTTCAGCGAAAAAGCCTTAGTAATAAAAGTACACAATGAATCAAAGAACTATGTACAATAAAGGAAAGTGGCTGTGTGGTTTGGGGCTACTCTGGCACCTAAACTAGATCAAAATCTGTACTATAGGTGGCAGCTAGTTCCGTCGCGGTGTTTGAATGTTAAATTTTTAACTTTGGTAAAACTTCTCTAGTAAAATTACATAAACAGAAAACATACATAAATATATATATACATACATATACACTCATACAGCACATCTCTTCATACTTATACCTATTATAAATAAATAATATATATGTAGGTACATATTAAAATATATAAATACATGGTATACCCATATATATATTTATATGTGTACAAGGCAATAAATCATTATTCAATAGTTATATAAAACTCATCAACAGTATAAATATGTATTAAAATAATACATATTTATACTGTTATTATGAGTTTATATTATTTATGGTTTATGCATTAAGGTTTTAGGATTTTGTATTTTAAAATTCAAATGCTATTCGAATTTGTTTGAAAACGCTCAAGAACTGCTGGTTTGAATTGAATTTTTTTTTTCACTTCTCATGCTCTGAAAGTGCTTATTTGTGCAGGATATAGGCTGCACAAATCGAATTTTGTGCACAAGTGCATTAACGTATCTACTCAAAAATGTATCTATATTAAGGCAATGAAAATGAGCCGTACAGCCAAACACAATATAATAGAAGTTCATAGATAGAATTTGTTATTTTATAATATTTACTTAAATTTATTTGCCTTATGTGTTTTTAAGACATAAAAACAATTTCCTTCAGTATTCAAAACTGTACTAATTTTACTTTTAATTTTAATTAAAGAAATGTTATGTTATACTACTGTTTTATTTCCTCGCAATCGAAGTGAAAAGCAGAGTTTATAACTCGTCAAACCATTTTATCCCCGTCATTACTATGCTTAAAGTCTCGGATAAAAATGGTTCGTTTGTGCACTTGTTGTAAAATCTACTGAAGTATGGATGGCCCATTTATCAAGGAAGGCTATATGTTATGTAACATCCAAAAGGAGTGGAGCATCAATGCAAAAAAAATGTTGCAAAAACGGGGGATCTTTTTCCCTTTTGAAAGCCTCCAATGCGCTGCGTAAACGGTTAAAGTTACGCAGACAAGGTTGCGCAGAGGCCTTATTCCGAGTTTGCAACCGCTAAAGACGACAAGACGTTGCGTAAACTATAAATATTGAAATATAAGTTCTATTTCAATGGATATATAGTTTGTATTAGATTGGCTATGATAATGCCGCCATCTTGAAATACGCGAATTCTTCGCAAGTTTGAACATCTTTGAGCATTGGAATTTCAACTCTATATTTAATAGGATAGAACTTATATTTCAATATTTATAGTTTACGCAAAATGCGCGACGGTGAACGTGTCAAAACTCGAAATAAAGCCCCAGGTCAACTAGTCGTCATATATCATATCACAGACTAGTGGTTGCGACTTCGGCGTTATACACAGAAGTCGTTATACAGTGAGTTCGATTCCCACCCGTGGAAAAAAAGTATTAGTACGTTTTTCTATACAGGTTGTCATGGTATGAGTTTCTATACAGGTTGTCATGGTATGAGTTTCTATACAGGTTGTCATGGTATGAGTTTCTATACAGGTTGTAACGTTCGCCCCCCACCCATCTCGATAACTCAAGCCTGTAAACGACTGAAGAACTCCATCGCCGTTGTGAGATAATCATAGAACTTTATATCTAATGAATTTAGCTATGTAATCGTCTAGTTTAACCCTTTTATGTTGTGTATTTTAATCCGTTTCAGTAACCCATAGTTCTTTTAGAGGTAGAATTAATATTACGATTGGTAAACTTTATAAGTATGTTTGTATGACTTAAATACACTGTATACAATAATCAACACATGCAATATCAGAGTCCGGCAAGCAAGGCATTGAACTACAGTGTTCCCGGACTTGAGACCGCGAAGTGGGTTTCAGGGGCCCCTTTACAGTACAGACTCTCACCCTCAATTGTGTTCAGTGCCCTCTCTACCGAATCAAATACTATATAATTATACTAACATGATACTATACGTCGGCCGACTGTATAAATAAATATGAATCTTGCCTAGGTTTTAAATACCTAGGAAATATAACTTATAAAAAACAATACATGTAAATCAAAATGGTAATAACCCTATCTTATTAACCAATGTGCACAATTTTAATACATAAAGAAATAAGAATAAAATGACCTACCTGTGCCTCGTTGACCTGGTAACACGTTTTACACAAATAAAATAAAGATTAATTTACATGTCTAAAATAAGTTATAATAACTGCGAAAGTATTAAGAATAGATAATTTGAAAAAACTTACCTAAGCGCCGGATACCTACCATCTTGCCTTAAATTGACACTATATTAAACTAGACACCTGCATTGCACAACGACTAATTAACGACTGACCTTGCCCGACTTGCCCTGTGTTTAGATGCTCCTGCGCTTTTTCCTATCCCCTCTACAGCGGGCGAGACGAACCGCGTAGTAATTTACTTTAGACAATTTGTATCGTATTTGTATATATATAAAGTTTATAATACAATAACAAATCTCAGGGAAACGAGATAAGCATTATTAACTCGTAATGTTTCCTACGTGATTTTTTTGTATACTATGTTCAAATATATAATAATATTCATGAAATAAATTTTATATTGAAAAGTTTCATTAATATAAATACAGGCGGTGTATGGACGAACCGTTACAAGGTTGTCATGGTATGAGTTTCTATACAGGTTGTCATGGTATGAGTTTCTATACAGGTTGTCATGGTATGAGTTTTTTATAAAGTATAATATATGTATAAAGTGCACTAAAAATGTATTCTTGACTCGAACGTTAAAAAACATCTAATTGACATAAAATATATTAAAATTAAAAATAATGCATTAAAATTTAAACATCTAAAAAAATGACCAAAAAAAAAACCCTACAATTTTAATACCTAAATAAAATAAACAATATAAATCTTATAAATTAAATTTAAAAAATGGTCCAACCCCGATATAGGGCCAAAAGGACAGATGCAGCATTGCCATCTAATTTATATTGTTTTCAGATATATTTTTTTTGTAGGTACTTTTGGAGGTATAGATTTTACTTACTCGATACATTTTACTTACTCGATCCTAATTACATTTTACTTACTCGATCCTAATTACATTTTACTTACTCGATCCTAATTACATTTTACTTACTCGATTGTAATTACATTTTACTTACTCGATCCTAATTACATTTTACTTACTCGATCCTAATTACATTTTACTTACTCGATCCTAATTACATTTTACTTACTCGATCCTAATTACATATTTTTTTTATAAGAATTTTAAAGTTTTGAAATGACAAACAACTAAAGAAATAGTTTTAGATTCATATATCAAACTTTGGATGTCTTTTTAAAAGCTAATAGATCTAGTAAGTAATATTTACACCTCCACGTTCTTCTTTTATATCACTGAAAACAACATTTATATACCAACGTAGTGGCCGAGTTAGTTAGACCTTGGACTTAAAAATTACTTGGGTCCCTGGTTCGATCCCGATATGTAACAATGAGTTTTTAATTAAAAAAAATATGTACATTTGTTTGGCAACACCACTATAGTGCCTCGGAGAGCACGTTAAGCTGTCGGTCTCGGTTTCACTATACCAACTTGTGAAACTGTTTATAGATGGGTTATTGAGTTTATTCAAAACATCGTGACGAGCTAGCCACTTGTTCGGTGAAGACTCATACCATTGGCTACGACGAGGTGGGATTAAAACCCCTCCGCTGGGTACCCTGGGGCCGTTTAAACGGTTCTCGGGAGTCAAAAAGGCACCCGTAATTGTATTTTTATATTCATTTTACATCTATTCATACATATCATCACGGGTGCGTTATATACGGCGCCCGAGACCGCCTTGATGGCGCCAAGGTACCCAGCGGAGGGGTTTTTAATCCCACCTCGTCGTAGCCGATGGTATGAGTCTACACCGAACAAGTAGCCACCTTATCGCGATGTTTTGAATAGACTCAAAAACCCATCTATAAACATTTTCACAAGTTGGTATAGTGAAACCGGGACCGACAGCTTAACGGGCCCTCCGAGGCACTATAGTGGTGTTGTCAAACAAATTTACATACATTTTTTTATTAAAAACTCATTGGTACACACCGGGATTCGAACCAGTGTTTTTAAGGTCAAGATCTAATCAACTCGGCCACCACATATATTCATTTTTGTTGCTAAAAAAATATACAAAACCTCCTACTAAAACTATAAAGTGTTCTTCAAGGACTCAATATGTTTTTATGATGAGGCCATAAGCTTTTAACTAATAATCAGAAAATTCAACTTATTAAAACAAGTTTAGTTTACATGAGATTTCTAGACGCTTAACATAAGTTTTGCATTCTTCTTTAGTATAGAGCTCACGAACAGAGGCTTTTGAACCCCCGACCTAAAATGCCAGTGTGATATATTTTGAGAGCCATGACAGATTGTGTCGTCAAGTTGTTAGATTTATCCTTTATCTACTACATTTGTTTTGTGCTACAGAGAGAAATTTACTTTATGCTGTATAGGTATACTATATTCCATGAGAACTAGTAGTGACGTCAGCATATTTTAACTGATAATGCAGTGACGTCAGCAGATTTTAACTGATAATCCAGTGACATCAGAAGATTTAAACTGATAATGCAGTGACGCCAGCAGATTTTAACTAATTATGCAGTGACGTTAGCAGATTTTAACTGATAATGCAGTGACGTCAGCAGATTTTAACTGATAATGCAGTGACGTCAGCAGATTTTAACTGATAATCCAGTGACATCAAAAGATTTTAACTGATAATGCAGTGACGCCAGCAGATTTTAACTAATTATGCAGTGACGTTAGCAGATTTTAACTGATAATGCAGTGACGTCAGCAGATTTTAACTGATATTGCAGTGACGTGAGCAGATTTTAACTGATATTGCAGTGACGTGAGCAGATTTTAACTGATATTGCAGTGACGTGAGCAGATTTTAACTAATAATGCAGTACCACGTATGATTAAACGCCGACTTGTGTTACCACGAAATATCGCTTTATTCATTTAAATGTAATTTTTACATTATTAACTATAGACCATTAGCCATTTCAAAATGATATTATTCTTGTGTATTTCGGAGTACGTTTAGACGCAATGACGTCACTCTGATAGTGACGTCTAGTAGTTGATAGTGACGTCTAGTAGTTCTCGTAGAATATTTTTAGGCAGTATATTTTTTATATTCATGACTAGTTTGCCTTCAGGAAGTAAACTGTTATAATGGCAAGCTGAATGTGTTTAAGTGGGCAAATAAAGGCAAAATGAAATGAAAGATGCCTATTACAAAGCATGCGAGTAAGAAACAAACAAAAAGTCGCGCGGAATTCTTGGCAAAAAATAGGTTATTTTGCTTTAATTAATATTTAGAATTTTACAAAAACGCCAGTCAAACTTTTGGGACAAATTAAGCAGTAAGTAATATAGGTTATGCTATGACGTTTTTCAAAGAGCCAGTTGCTTCTAAATATTTTGTACTTTTTTTTTTATATATATGAGTTGAGCGGAGATCTAGAATTCTGAATTTCTTTCCTCTTTTCTTTTCTTTTTTTATTGGAGCACGACATGTGACTTTGTATCTACCTGGTAGTGAGCAGACCTACAAAGTCAACGAATGGGGTCAATCAATAATTGTTCTTAGACAATATTGATCGCTCCCACTATGCCGGCTAAATGATGCGATTACGAAATGGGGGGCGACAATGACGAAATGCATTACGAATATATTTTAATATACTCGCTGCCTTATCGTCGAACCTACTAACCATTTTGTTACCGCACCCTGAAAGGTGACTACCACCTCGACAAGAAATCGATGCAGTAGTCTCTTGGAAACCAGTAAACCCACAGACTAAAACCAAAACATTACTAGGTCACTTGACTCTAGAATCGGTTTTGTAGTTCCTAATAGACCTGTGTCGATCATGATCGATCGAATCACAGTAACCCGCTCACGACCCACGGATGAGTAACCCGATGACGTATTCTAAAAACACCCGATCGTCGCGTGAAACCCGCGCGCTCTTTCGAGTCGGGGACTCAAGAGACGGGCGACGACACAGATGAAGAGCGCTAGCGAAGGAGTGAAGGAGAAAGAATTATTTGCTTGGTTGGGGTGGCGAATATAAGACCGCCATACATGAAAAAGATAATAATATAAATATTAGGTACCTCATCATAAAACCGCAAATCGCTCTTGCCAAATATTTCCATAAGGCACATAATTAAAAACGAACGCGGCTACATATATACCGAATAATATCTACCTAATTAATAAACATTATTATTATTATAAAAAGTTGATCGGTGGGTCGCAGCGATCGATGCGGCTTACTGAGGTTTGTTTACTTCACTGGGTCGTCGAGACTCGCGTGTCGCGGCGATCGGGTGTTTTAACCCGGGTCTCGAAACCCGTGGATCGTGATCAACCCGGGTTACAAAAAGTGATCGACCGACCCAGGTCTAGTTCCTAAGATAATAAAAAAACTATTTATCTATCAGTTCTATATTATTCATACTTACAAGCTCCGAACTTAACTCTATTTCTGACGTTCACTCGAATCAAATACAAACAACTTGTATAGTATGGCTTCTAAATCGAAACTCGGGTTTTGCCAATTTAAAGTTATTCTTCAAAATCCGATTTTGTAGCCGATACTGCTTTGCTTGACATTTATTCCTTTGATATAGTATGCATTTTTTTATTGGAGGCACGGCTTAACGCTGAGTATCTACCTGATCGTAATCAGATCTATAAAGTACATGAATGATGGTAGTTTTGTTTACTAGAGCACGCATGTGTCTACACCCGCCTGGTGGAAATCGCCATATAAAGTCCAAGAATGGGATAAAAACCACAAACAGTCGAAATTAAATAATAAGATTATTGGTTGTCTCCACTATACCGGATTAAGATGTCGATTCACGCTTATTTTCAAAGGATTCCATATTGGAAATACATAAGCTGGTAGAGCACTCCATTTTTTTATTGTGCGACAGGTCTAAGAATTGCCAATTACAGTAATTGCGTTTACAGTAAAGGTACATCTGCCACAGTATGCATAATATATATTTAAACAAAAGTTTATATTATTCAATATTATATATCTATAATTTACCTTCTTCTTAATTCTTTACCTTCATAAAATCCTACATGGATCAGTGGATTGTCCTGCACTAACTTCATCTCTCAAAATAAATACAAGATATAAAAGTCGTTCACCTAACGTTTTTAACCTAGAAGTGTATAGAAATAACACCTCATTCCATAATCCTATAGTAAGGATGTGTCGACATTATAACGAAGTGTCCCGAAAGTTCGACCTTATTGATATTTTTGATGGTTCTTTCAATAAGTATAAGAAAGCTGTTACCGATGTCCTCCAACTCCAATATATATCTGGAGATGGTTGTTAAATGAATTTTCCCTTAATTTTGATTTTATGTATTTCTATCAATGTTGTAGGTATATATTATTTTTAGGTTTTGTACTGCAAATTATTGTTGTTATTTTTTTTTTTGTTAAAATGATTAATATTTATGTATGACAATGATTTTGTTGTATTTAGATCTTAGCTTGTAAAATATTTTATTGTATTTATGATTACACACCTGTGGATAACAATCTAGATTTATAATTCATTTAAGTTAGATTTTAAACATTTATGGATTGTTAACCGTAGTGTATTCCTAAAGTAAATAAATAAATAATAAAAGACACATTAAGTAAATGTGTTATATCAAATGGCAATAATATTTATTTAATACGTTAAGTCGTTCTATTATATGCTTACTTGTTTAAAAAATCTTTATAAAGAGCATAATAATTATTAATATGTAAATCAGATAATAATTTAAGAAATTTAAAAACGTATGTAGGTCATTTTTTCCACCAGCTCGCGATGTTTTGTATCTAAAAGACGAAGGGGGATAAGATTAACAAGCTCTTCAGAGCACTGTCCACGATATAGGTAAAACACGCTCAACGTCCCTGTAATGGCTCTAAGGTGTTGGTGAGCTGTTGGTCGTCTATGTTTCGACATGCACATTTCTGCTTCTACTAAGCATAGTTAACACTAAGTACCTTTAGCTTACACTAAGCATAGCTTACACTAAGCATAGCTTACACTAAGCAGCATAGCTTACACTAAGCATAGCTTACACTAAGCATAGCTTCCACTAAGCATAGCTTACACTAAGCATAGTTTACACTAAGTACCTATAGCTTACACTAAGCATAGCTTACACTAAGCATAGCTTACACTAAGCATAGCTTACACTAAGCATAGCTTACACTAAGCATAGCTTACACTAAGCATAGCTTACACTAAGCATAGTTTACACTAAGCATAGTTTACACTAAGCATAGCTTACACTAAGCATAGTTTACACTAAGCATAGCTTACACTAAGCATAGCTTACACTAAACATCATAGCTTCTAATAAGCAGGGGCGGATCCAGGATTGAATTTTGGGGGCCCCACGAGAAAAAACTAAATTTGATGAGGAATTTTAAAAAATTACATGAGGAGAAAAAAAACATCATCAATAACATCGTCACCTCTCATACGTCTTCTACGTGTCGTCAAACGTCCATTACGAAGTATATCTATCTGCTTCGTTCTGAGGGGGGGGGCTGGAGCCATTCACAAGCTTTTTAGAGGACGTTTTAAAATAAATATTACTAATTTGGAGATTGTTAACAAAATCAGCGGTGACAAAGCTGCGATCGCTTCATTATCGCAACCGAAGACTACCACCTGGACAATACAAGTCTTCTGAGAATTGAAATGGTGGTCAAATATAGCATATTATATTTTTTCATATATATATGTGACCTTGTATCTACCTGATGTTAAACAGACTTACAAAGTCCATGAATGGGGTCGATTAATAAATTATTGTTTTACATTATACAATATCCAAATCCAATCTCTCTCGCCCGTAGTAGATTACCTTATGTTACATCTCCATGCTCGCGATCACTCTCGGCAGTTACTCGTTGCAGCTTTCTACATACCACCTCAACAGTCTATTGATATATATTCCTCATATTTTGATGCAGTGCGAGACTTTCTACTTGAAAGTAATATAGATCAATATTATATTATTGGTGACTTCAACATTCCGTCATTGGAATGGGCGCAGAGTGGAGAACGGTGTACTGGTATTTTAAATGCGGATAGCAGCCCAGTGGGTAAGTATATAGTAAATTTTATAAATTCGGTCAATGGTAGTCAATTCAATGCTATTAAAAACCACCTAGACACTGTTCTCGATCTGTGCATTTCGAATAGTGATAGCTGTGAATGTGTACCGGTGTCATGTCCCCTGGTCCTTCAAGATATTTTTCATCCACCTTTTTATATTATGACACATATATCCCCTACTTTTAAACTAATGTCTCATAAACCTATGCTAAAATTTAGATATTTTGAAGCTGACTATGCAATTATAAATAATGACATTCGTGATGTTGATTGATATAGTTTGTTTGAGGGTCTGACCATCGACCAGGCAACAAATATTTTTTACGAAACTATATTTGATATCGTGAAAAATAGAGTACCCCTCCGGCCCTCACGGTCTTTAACGTTTCCGCAATGGTTTTCCCGTCCACTGATACATATTTTTAAAAATAAAAAGAAAGCGTGGATTAAGTGGAAAAAATATGGAAATATATCAGATTATGAGGTATTCTCTTGCTTACGTCATAGATTTAAGTTAGAAAGCAGAAAGTGCTATCGTCACTATATTGCAACTATTGAAATCTGCTATTAAACTCTTCTGGAGATATATACACTCTCGTAAGGGAAGGTCTAGTATACCTGACACGGTTACGTATTGTAATACCCAATCCAACGACCCCATGCTCACTTGTACGTTATTTTCAAATTTTTTTACATCAGTTTATGAACCCTCACTTGTCAATTCTGTTAATCTAGATGAAATTTCACTTAATGATAACCATAGTAATACAGTTATCTCTTCCCTATCTTTTAAAACTACCACAGTCAAGAAGGAGCTTGAAGTCCTGGATATCACCAAAGGGTCGGGTCCAGATGGACTGCCGCCATTATTTTTGAAATATACCTCAGACACATCTGTGTCCCATTGACTATACTTTTCAATATGAGTATTACTGAGGGTTCATTGCCTTGTTTATGGAAAAAGGCCAACATTACGCCTGTATATAAGGGCGGGGATAAACATAATGTCGAAAATTATAGACCAATTTCATTAATGTCAGCCGTGTCGAAACTTTTGGAAAGACTTGTCCATAATGCCGTCTATCCATGTCTACATAATATTATTATACCTCAACAACACGGATTTGTAAAAAAACGTTCCACTACTAGTAATCTTTTATGTTATACCACATTTTTATTTGAACAAATGGATGGCCGTATACAAGTGGATTCTATTTATACTGATTTCCAAAAAGCTTTTGATAAGGTTGACCATGTTTTACTGCTGCATAAAATTGCCTACAATGGTATACATGGAGATCTTCTCAGGTGGTTTAAGTCTTACGTCACTAATAGAACTCAGAAGGTAGTTATCAATGGATTCGAGTCGGTCGATCAAACGGTAACGTCTGGGGTACCACAAGGTTCTATTCTTGGTCCCTTATTATTTATATTGTTCATCAATGACATTGGATCCTGTTTCTTGAACAGTAGTTACCATTTATATGCTGACGACCTCAAAGTATATCGTCCGATTCGTTCTATTGATGACTGTCTAAAGTTACAGGAGGACCTAGATAGATTGTGCGTTTACTGTACTAATAATAAGCTCTCATTAAGCTTATCTAAATGTAAGTATATGTCTTTCACTAAAAATATATATATTATAAATTTCTCATACTCGCTTTATAGTTTTAATCTGGAAAAGGTTGATATGATAAGGGATTTAGGTATCACACTAGACTCTAAGCTCCATCTTAATACACATGTTGATATCATTACCAATAAAGCTTTCCAACTATTTGGTTTTATTATACGTTCATGCAGTGATTTTACTAAATATGAGTCCTTTGTATACTTATTTAATTTCTTAATTAGACCACATTTGGAATATGCTGTCGCCATATAGAATCCGTATTACGAAAAGTATAGGTATCAGATTGAATTAGTTCAACGAAAGTTTATGCGAGCCGTTCATTTCAAATGCTTCGGCTCTTACCTGTCTTATAACCATCTTATTAACAAGTTTTCGCTTTTACCACTAGAAAAAAGAAGAAGTGCCCTCGAAGCTATGTACTTGTATAATTTATGTAATGGTAAAATTGATTGTGCACAGTTAGTGAATCAATTATGTTACCGTATTCCAAGTAATTCTCAGCGAATCCGGGATAATTATCCACACTGGCTTTTTTATTTAGGTCCCAGTAGGACCAACGCTGGTCGGCGTGCCCCGCTGGGCAGGATAGTGCAAGCCTACAATGTTAATTTCCATAACATTGATATCTTTCTTCTTTTAAAAAAGCTATTTGTGAAGAAGTATGATGTTTGCTTATTGCATTTTTTGTTTAATATTTGTTTGCCTATCTACGAGTATATACGCTGTCGCTATTATTATTTGTATCACAATTTTTTATCTGTTTAGTTAATATTTATGTTTTATGTTTAAATGTAGGTACTAACTTTTATATCTTGGGATAATGATGCTGTTTGTGCATATACCTATATTTTTTGTAATTATTATTTCATATTGTAACTTTTTTTGCACAATTGTTTGTTATCCATAATAAAATAAAATAAAATAAAAATAAAATCCAACTATGCGGCAACAAGGACGAATTTGCATTACGAGTTGATTTTAATAATATCCTCGCTGCTTTATCGTCAAATCGACCACCCGTTTCGTAACCGCACTCTGAGAGAAGACTACAAAAAAACCGGTAAACCCAAAGACTAAAACCGAATTCTATACTAATATTATATAAAGACAAAAGATTTGATTGTTGGTTTGTTTCGAATTAACCCAAAAACTACTGAACCGTTTTAAAAAACATTTCACTAAATATAAATCTACATTAACAGTGAGTACATAGCCGGAATTTTATTTTTAATACGATTTCTATAAAAAATTAAACGACGGATAAATTCGCGGGCCACAGCATGTCGTAGATACTACGAAAAAGCTACGAAATTGCGTAGTATTTATGTAACTTTGTATTTACCTAATCGCAAGCAAGCCTAGAAAGTCTATGAATAAGATAGTACAATACATTGTTGTTTAACAGCTTTAATCGCTTCCACTATGCCGGATAAATGATGCGATTACGAAACGGATGGCTAAAAAGGCGAATTGTCTGTTCGCAACCGCACGTTGAAGGAGACTACTACCTCGATAATAAATCAATGCTGTATTATCCTGAACACTGCAAACATGACTAGGTCACTTAACGGTTTTTCCATCAATCAACGTTCTGATTTACTTTACAACAAAAATCAAACGTTTTTGAGAACGAGGTTTATGGACAATCGTGCGCCTTTTTTGACGACCAAAAAAAAGGCGTCTTGCTTTAAAACGAGAGTATATACTCGTATGAGTATCACGAGTATTTCTGTTTGCACTTTAATGAAACGAATATGATTACGACTAAGGTTTATTCAGTTTATCTTTTGACAGTTCTGACAGGTGTTTTCATTTTTAAACGATTATTCTTGAGCGTTTGATTGTTTTATTAGCGCTCTGCCTCACCCCACTGGAAAGTTATGTAAATATAATAATAATAATAATAAGTAAGACAATTTACATATATTGCTCTGGTCACAAACTAAGCTTTAGGCTTGTACTATGTGTACCGAAAACAATGATATAATATGTATTTTTATAAACACCCAGACCATGATAAACTGTACAGAAAAACGTACTATAATACTTTTTTGCCATGGGTGGGAATCGAACCGGATACACCGCCAAAGCCTCAACCACTAGTCTACGGAGGTCTGTAAATAACGAAGCCGGGTTAACAACAACTTGTAAACAATATAAAACAAAATTATATCTCTTCAAAAGTCAAAAAGTCAAAAGTCAAAAATATTTATTTCAGGTATTTATGAAAAGTCAAAAAAAAAAAAAAATGTATATATAAGGTCCTGTGTGTACTTGGCCAGGTCGCCATTCCTCCCACAGACAAATGTTGAGAATATAATACAAAATAAACAAATCGTAAACTATTGTCTTTGCGGGAAGAAAAAAAAACAAAACAACCCAACTGAACACACACTACAAAACCAACCAGTTTAAGACTAGGTGGTTAGCTGGTTCCATGGACCTGTCAATCGTTGACTGCCCTGCAAAAGTGCCACCAAGGCTACCAACCCAACAGACCATAGCTACGCCCAAATAAAATAAAAGTTAAAATAAAATAAAAGTTAAATAAAATAAAAGTTATTTTAAAATTTTATAGCTCAGGGTACCAACCAGGAAATATTAAACAATCAATATGCCAAAGCAACCGTTTGTTATATATTTGGCAACCTCTGGAGTGTATGCTCGTACCTACTCACTACGACGTTGGACTGAGTTGGGCACAAACGTCGTTATGCCAAAAGTCGCGTATATCACTCCCATGTGAGCTACCACGTTTACTGCTTGCAACTTGTGATATTATGGGCTTATTTAGACCGAGAGCTAGGTGAATATTTTTTTATATTAATCAACGCGTGTTTAAATTTACAAGTTACAAAATTTGTCAGTCTCAAGTTAATTTATTATAAAATAATACAATTTTGATCAAGATTCTTGAAAATAAAAGTTTTATTGCTTTATTTAACTTATAAAATAAACTTGGTAGCCGATTTGGTTAGATCTCAGACCTAAAAACACTACAGTCTTTAGGTCCCTGGTTAAAACCCCGGTACCAATGATTTTTTAATAGAATATATATATATATATATTTGTTTTTAACACCACTATAGTGTTTCGGAAAACTTGTTAAGCTGTTGGTCCTAGTTTCACTATACGAATTTGTGAAACCATTTATAGATGAGTTATTATGTCTATACCAACATCGCGATGAGCCAGTCACTTTTTCGGTTTAGGTAGAATCATACAAACATCTGATACGATCTAGTGGGATTAAAATTTCTCCACTGGGTACCCCAAGGCCGCCTTTAGGCACTGTCGCGCGCCGTAAGGTACCCGTGATGTTATTAATATTATTTGTTTTTTTTTATTAGAGCGCGGCATGTGACTTTGTATTTATTTTTAACTTACAAAATAGAATGTATTATATATAAAAAGGGCCATGTAATAGATATTATACAAACTTACATAATCTTGAAAAAAGTTTGCTTATATAATATTTTCAAATAGTAACTAGCTTTATATTGAAGTATGTAATAGGAAGTATTGATAAAAATAGCGAAATAGTCCCAGTATCACTATTAAGTATAGTGACTAGAAACTGTGTATGGAAAGGAGTAAGGTGACGACCTGATCGCTTCTACCTTGTACACTCAGAATAGCATCATTCCCAGTTTTACTATAAGAACCACAGATAAAATAGAGTACTACGTAATAAGAACTTATGAAACTGTTCCAATATGATTTGGTTTATTAAGTATATATATATCGTTGTAGATTCAGATTTCGTCAGCTACGAAGGGGTTAAATTACACAGGTGTGTCTAGTGGTAGTCTGTGTCCTACGGCTCGTGATGCTACAAAGATATAAACATGAGCTCTCGGACTATAATGTTAACTTTCACAAACTTATATTATTTTACTAATCCCGAATGAGAGAGATATTTTATGCTATCATAATAATAACTTACAGAGGGTTTGTCGTATTCAGTTAGCTATTTGTTATCTTTTATATTATACTGGCAGAAGGGAAAAAACTGTTGAGAGTAGATGCAGATCATTAAAACTATATTATGACATGTCTATTTTTTATAATTAGGATTTTTTTTACCCATATTGCTCTGATCACAAATTAAGCTCTAGGCTTGTACTATGTGTACCAGAAATAACGATTTAATAGGTACATGTTATATTTAATAAACACCCAGACCATATCTATGACCAAGACTATGATAAACTGTACAGAAAAACGTACCTACTATTATTTATTTGCCATGGGTGGGAATCGAACCCACGGCAACCGACTCACGAACCATGATCACGAGTATTAATATTAGGTTACTTAAGGTTTAACAACTGTCATTATAGAATTATAAATTTAATATTAATTATAAATTTAATATTAATTATAAATTTAATATTAATTATAAATTTAATATTAATTATAAATTTAATATTAATTATAAATTTAATATTAATTATAAATTTAATATTAATTATAAATTTAATATTAATTATAAATTTAAAATCATTCGTTTATAAAACATAACAATATTAAAAAAACAAAAATATAAAAAGTAAATAAACTAAGCTAGATTTAAATTAAAGAAAATAATAGTGATTTATTTTCTTTATTTAGCTTTTTTATATGTTTAATGAGCGCCAAATAGTACCTAATACGCTAGCACCATTGCCTCTTTGTATGACAAAGCTTATGGTGGGAGGAAGGCTTCTATAACTTCGCTAGACCGACCGACCGGACTCTTACCACCGCCTATAAAGATGCAAATACCGTCAAGTGACCTAGTCATGTTTCGGTTTTAGTCTGTGGGTTTTCCGGAGATGACTGCTAAGATTTCTTGTCGAAGTCTCCTATCATGGTGCGGTTACGAAACGGATGAATAATGCAATTTGGTCTTTGTCGCCGCCCATTTCGTAACCGCATCATTTAGCCGGCATAGTGGAAGCGATCAATATTGTTAAACAACAAGGTATTGATCGACCTCATTCATGGACTTTGTAGGTCTGCCTACCATCAAGTACAAATCAATACAAAGTATCATGCCGAGCCCCAATAAAAAATAAAATAAATGTTTTAAATAGGCATAGTATTTGGGATCTCCACAATCCAAGAACGCTCGTTTTCCGAGGATTTGATTAAATCCGCGAGCCTCGGTTCCCAAGGTTCCAGAAGTTTCAACCTCAAATGCTACCAAATGATAATTTTGTATTAATTAATTATTTATTGAAGCACGCGACTTTGTCACGACACGCATGTGACTTTATATCTACCTCATTACCAGGTAGATATATAAAGTCCATGAATAGTCCATGAATGTGGTCGACCAATAATTATTCTTAAACAAAATTAATCGCTCCCTCTATGCCGGCTAAATGCGATTACAAAATGGGTGGCGACAAAAACGAAATGCATTACGAGTACATTTTAATATACTCGCTGCCTTATCGTCAATTCAACCACCCATTTCGTAACCACACCTTGAAAGGAGACTACCACCTCGACAAGAAATCGATGCAGTAATCTCCTGAAAACCGGTGAACCCAAAGACTAAAACCGAAACATGACTAGATATTGCATCTGTCATCGCGTTCCGTGCTTAGCATCGCTGCCACGGATCGCTGGTTTTTTTAGCCTAGGTCGTTTTACCGCGCGGAAATGTTAGCAATTCAAGTTACCATCAATCGTTCCGCGACCAGAAATTTTAACACGAAAAGTTAGCACGGCTACTTTTTGACAGATGTTTGTTTACATGTGAATATTTATCTACAAATTGGAATTTAATTAATTATTTTATATATTCATATCTGTTTTAGTTTTAAAAGTTCGATTAAACCTAAAAAATAAATATCGTGTAACTAAATTCAGCTTTGGTATGTTTAGTTTGAGGTTGTTAATTAAATTAATATTGTGATATTATAAAATTATTGTATTTAAATAATAGTTAATTAAAAAATATTGATTTATTATATAATGATAAGGTAGTAATATTTTTAATTTCAATTATTTAATTCAAAATAGTGCTTCTTGTCAAAAAGTGGCATCAAAAATCAACACCGATCGTTTCCGAGCTGCATTTTAGCATCGCTAAAAAAAATGACATGGCTGTGTTGAAACGGGCGCTCGCGCTGGTTTTTGAAGTCAGCACGAGAAACTGCCCGCGTTAGCTCTCGGAACGCAGGGTGTGTGGGCGGTATGTTAATTCATACTTCAGCTGCTTACGTGACTAAGCCATGCTCGCGGCTGAACCAGGAGTTGCGATGTGACCGAAATGTATGATAGGGCATAGGTATCCATACAAGCGTTCCATATCAGTGATTTTCCTTCCGACTAAGGGAAGAGTATAAGGCAATCCGGATGCTTACCATCAGATCTACTAATACCCAGTGGTTCTGTAATTAATGAAATAGATGATGAGTTTAAACTTCGTTTAATTATGTCATTTATACTGTTATCGGAAATTGACCAGGGGCCATATTCCGAGTTTGCAACCGCTAATCACGACAAGACGTTGCGCAAACTATAAATATGGAAATATAAGCTCTATTCCAATGGTTATATAGTATGTATTAGGTTGGCTATTATAATGCAGCCATCTTGAAATACACGAATTCTTCGCAAGTTTGAACATGTATGGAGCATTGGAATTTCAACTTTATAATTAACAGGATAGAACTTACATTTCAATACCCGTACTTTACGCAAAATGCGCGACGGTGAACGTGTCAAAACTCGGAATAAAGCCCCAGGAGTTGCGATGTAGCCGAAATGTATGATGGGGCATAGGTATCCATACAAGTTGCGTTCCATATCAGTGATTTTCCTTCCGACTAAGGGATGAGTATAAGGCAATCCGGATGCTTACCATCAGATCTACTATTACCCAGTGGTTCTGTAATTAATGAAATAGATGATGAGTTTAATTTTGAACTTCGTTTAATTATGTCATTTATACTGTTATCGAAAATTTACCAGCACTCTTTTGGCAGCCTAAATCTTCCTAGAATGTAGAGTGATTTCTCAATATCAGCAAAAAGCCATCGATTTACAAAGTTCGTGTTTTTGAATCTCATTGTGTGACTAAAATATCATACCTATATAGTTTTCTCTGTCTACGTACCTATACCAATACGGGTGCCTCCTACCACTCGTAAATAAAGTCACCGATGACAGATAATAAACATCAAAAATAATCTATGTTAAGTGGGCAGGAAAAGGATTCGCGAACTCGAGCGTCAAAAAACATCTAAATGTTGTTTTCAGTTATAATAAAGTTTTTTTTTTTGGAAAAAAAGAACATGGAGGTGTAGATTTTATTTACTCGATCCTAATACATAATTTCTTTATAAAAAATCTGTTAAGTTTTGAAATGACCACTAAAGTAATATTTTTAGAATCATAAATCAAACTTTGGGTGTCTTTTCAAAAGTTAATATATTTTTTATAAAAATACTAGGTATCTAATTTGGATCGAGTAAGTAATATTTACAACTCTACGTTCTTTTTCTGTAGAAATAAACTTTGATATCACTGAAAACAACATTTACATACAGATGCAAAAACCGTCAAGTGACCTAGTCATGTTTCGGTTTTAGTCTGTGGGTTCACCGGTTTTCTGGAGACTACTGCATCGATTTCTTGTCGAGGTGGTAGTCTCCCAAGTAACACAGTCTTGGAGGTTTAAAACAAATCTGTCTATTGACAATCTATTCATGGTTAATCTATAGATAGGGGCTTTCTAAAGATGGTTACAATAAAGAAAATGTATTCTCATAGAGTCTTTTTTCTCAAGCTGGATTATTTTTAGAGCATTTGTTCTACAGCACACTTATTTTAAGTACGTTTATAGGTGTATTGAATGTTTTAAGACAAAATGCTCTACAAATAGTTAATAAAGCCTAAAGGTACCTAACTTGAAGTAATTTTATAGGTAAGATGATATATTTTAAGATATAACTTTGTACAAACATTCTATTTTAGCTATTGGTACTCTAATCTTTGTTTATAAAGAGACTTAAGTCTAGATAAAATACTTTAATAGATATTTTTCAGTTTGTCTAAAAAAATGATAGTGAAAGCGTTTTTTTAGTGTTTTTTTTCCTAAAAATGGATTAGATAAGAGCAATTGTATTAACTATTTAAATTGGATGATTTTATGCAATGGAAACAGTAAAAAAATAGCCCTTTTGCTTTTCCCGATGTAATAAATAAAAATCATAACAGATACCATTGCCGAAAACCGAACAAGTCAAAACATGCGTTACTCATTCTATTACTTGGTCAAATTACGGGCTATGTACACAAATCTGTGAATATGCACATAACAAATTTAATACATATACGGAGGGATCTGTCCACTTTTGTAACGACTAACTATTTTCTCGCTCAAAAAACGTAAAATAGATATACATTTCGTGTACACAAAAGGGATGTAGCTACCTACACAGTATATATTAATAGTTGATCGCTGAGTGTTCACAATGTCGCTGAGCGACAAACTAGTGGAGCGAAAAGAAAGAACTATCAAAAAAATTACTCGCTCAGCGATACTTGCTCAGCTAGGCTCGCTTGGCGGTCAGAAGAGACGAGAGTTGCGACTTTGGCACCGCTGCCGGCGTATATAGCTACTATTTTTCACATCGTCTATAAATCAAACAGAAATATCTTTTACTTAGCCAGAATTGATTACTTAAATTGCTTCTTACTGCATAAAAGTATTCCGTTCACAACACATCAAATTACCTGATGAACGTCTAGAAATACTGTGAGAAGATAAAAAGGAATACAGAGATGACAGTTATTAGGTAATATTTAACCAGTCATAAATCTGTTTATTCTTTCACTAGATAGTTTAGTATGTAGCAAGTGAAATTATTCTTGCAATTGTCTAGAGCCATACTACAGAAAATAGACTAGAGTGTTAGATCTATAGAAATCGTTTTTTTAGAACTTTTTATCTTGACGCCATTTTTATTGGCGATTTTTGCTTCGAATAATTTTGGTTACATATTTTAATGCTTATTTGTATGTGTTTTATTATTAAATTATGTCTAATTAAACATTTAATATATTTTAAATTAATATGATTTAAATAAAAAGAGTATTATTGCAATTACAAAAATTTTCTTATACCAAATAATATTCATTTTCGGTAAAAAAATTATTAAATCTTACATTTACAGCGGGCGCTCTTATTTTAGGGAAGTTTTACATAATATTCGACGATAGAATTTCATTCGCACATAGATTTACTTGTTTACCCATTATTAACTAGCTAAAACTCAAGTAATGTAAAAAATAATTCATTTGTTACGCCATGATGCAATAATAAGTTTAAATAACTCTTGTAAGTTCTGCGCCATTACGTTTTGTTGTCTATTATAAATCAAATGTTACTTAAAGTTGTTAGTCTTGAGTTAATTTGGTTTTAAAACTTGACGAGTAAAGACTTCTCTAAAGATCTCAATTTTATCTATAAACTATCTACTAGTATAACTTGTGGTCTATAAATAGTTCAGTAAGACACTACAAATATCTCTACAGACGATTTGAAAATTTACAATTCTTAACTTTATCTATTCATGTTTTCTTAACTCATTCTTATGAGAAGGGATAAGGTTGTGCCCACTTTTACTAAACTGTGTCTATAAGCGTTCTTGAACATTACTTAGGATATATTTTACTCTTAAGGTAGACAAAAAAATTAAATTCTATTAGATATCTAATAGTCCGTTTTTAGACGTGATTGTGTTATTTGGGCTCCTTTCAGGGTGCGGTTACGAAATGGGTGGTTGAATTGACGATAAGGCAGCGAGTATATACTCGTAATGCAATTCTTCATTGTCGCCCCCTATTTCGTAATCGCATCATTTAGCCGGCATAGTGGGAGCGATCAATATTGTTTAAGAACAATTATTGATTGACCCCATTCATGGACTTTGTAGGTCTGCTCACCACCAGGTAGATACAAAGTCACAAGTCGTGCTCCAATAAAAATAAATAAATAAAAATTACACGTTTTTAGACGTTCGAGATCGCGAAACCTTTTACTGGCTTCTTAAGTTCCGCTACTCCATTTAGTATTTATGTTTAAGCATAGACATGTCAATTATTACGAGAAACAAGAATGACAAACAATGTTTTCTTCGTGTAAAGAAACGCAAGTAGCTTTTGGGAATGGGAAATTATTTGGCACATATGACTTTCAAAAATAGGACTTTTGATAAATCGTGATTTCCTAGTCATTGGTGATATTTTTCTCACTGGTGATATCAAACTCATTGGTGACACTTACATATACATATACATGCCTAGTGGTAAACGAAAAACAATTGAAATTCGGAATGATTCTGTATCTAATAGCATATATATATATTGTTAGAATATGTATTAAATACCTATTATGAAATAAATGAAACAACCAAAGTACAATCAACAACCATTTATTAAACTAATAAACTTCTGTATTAATAATCCTTCTTTTCTATTACAACCAAAAACTGATAATTATCACACTATTTAATAACTGAATTAACAGAAACATGAACAATATACATATTTACATACATACATATCTTCACGGGTGCCATACGGCGCCCGAGACCGCCTAGGCGGCCCCAGGGTACCCAGCGGAGGAGTTTTAATCCCACCTCGTCGTAGCCGATGGTATGAGTCTACACCGAACAAGTGGCTAGCTCGTCGCGATGTTTTGAATAGACTCAATAACCCATCTATAAACAGTTTCACAAGTTGGTATAGTGAAACCGGGACCGACAGCTTAACGTGCTCTCCGAGACACTATAGTGGTGTTGTCAAACAAATGTACATATTTTTTTTAATTATGAACAATATAGTTTAGCTATATTATTTTTAAATGTATATCCTTTCAATAAATACAAATTTAAGGAACAACCAAATTAGTTATACAAACATCAATTATTAAATTCTAATTACAACCTAATCTGAGATTTATACTTAACTTAAAATCGCGACACGAAAACCACTAAGAGCTTACCAAACTAACTTTTAGCAATATATTTTATAACCACAAATACAATTAACTTCGTAAAAACACTTATTTTGCGTTAAAGTCGCGGAGCCTCTGACCAATTGCCGACCGCCTTCAAGATCAAGATGGCCACCATCGCTCTGCCCTCGCGCCGTTTTACCCGCCATCCTTAGTTCCATCTGTCACCGCTAGGTTCGCGTAGATTTCGTTCGCGCAGATTTTATAAACAAAACGACAACCACTATCCAATATCATAACAATATATGTGACTAACCTAGTAGTTGGGGTAGGAATGGGTTGAAGCCATGCACCGGAAAGTTTATTGCAGGTTGCCAAAGAACAAGCTTTATCATTAACATCTGTAGTTTTTTCTTTTTTTTTGAAGTTTTATTTCTAAAATTGGAGTGTCCCATGGTTTGATTAAAATTTGTAAATAAAACAAATTACTAGAAGAATTAGTAAAATAATCATTAAACTTAATATTTCGTAATTGAGAGAATTTTATAAAAATATTTAAAAAATAATATACGTGGTGGCCGAGTTGGTTAGACCTTGGACTTAAAAACGCTTAGGTCCCTGGTTCGAATCCCGGTGTGTACCAATGAGTTTTTAATCTAAAAATTTATGTACATTTGTTTGACAACACCACTATAGTGCCTCGGAGAGCACGTTAAGCTGTCGGTCCAAGTTTCACTATACCAACTTGTGAAACTGTTTATAGATGGGTTATTGAGTCTATTCAAAACATCGCGACGAGCTAGCCACTTGTTCGGTGTAGACTCATACCATCGGCTACGACGAGGTGGGATTAAAAACCCCTCCGCTGGGTACCCTGTCTAGGCGGCCTCGGGCGCCGTGAGGCACACGTGATGACATATATATATATATATTTAAAAAAAAATATCATCACGGGTGCCTTACGGCACCTAAGACCGCCTAGGTACCCAGCGGGGGGGTTTTTAATCCCACCTCGTTGTAGCCGTTAGTATGAGTCTACACCGAACAAATGTCTAGCTCGTCACGATGTTTACATAGACTCAATAATCCATCATTAAAAACTCATTTGTACACACCGGGGTTTGACCCAAGGACCTAAGTGTTTTTAAGTCTAAGGTCTAACTAACTCGGCCACCAAGTATTATTTATTTTATTTATATATGACAAGTAGTTTAAAATATGTTTTAAATACATACGATATAAGCTATTTTAATTTAACTAGAAAAAAATAATCTTTAAACTTATTTTTCATTAGTTAACAAGAGAATAATTGGTTCAAGTTTTATGGGGCAAAACGAGCGAAGCCGCTCACAATCCAGTAGTTAGCAACTAGAACTGATGTGACGTGACCTGAAATTGTTGGCCCGTGAAATTACACACACTCTGTTTGTTTAAAAGGTCTTCAGTACTACTGTACTGAAATTTCATAACATTAAGTACTCTTAATGTTATGCTGATTTAATACCTACATACATATCATCACGGGTGCCTTACGGCGCCCGAGACCGCCTAAACAGCCCCAGGGTACCCAGCGGAGGGGTTTTAATCCCACCTCGTCGTAGCCGATGGTATGAGTCTACACCGAACAAGTGGCTGACTCGTCACGATGTTTTGAATAGAATCAATAACCCATCTCTCTATAAAAAGTTTCACAAGTTGGTATAGTGAAACCGGGACCGACAGCTTAACATGCTTTCCAAAGCACAGGTGTTGCCAAACAAAATGTACATAAATATACGTTATTGTTTTATAAAATTTACAGCTTGTTCATTTAAAATAACTTCTTATCAAGAAACATGTGACTTTGTATCTACTTGATAGTAAGAAGACCTACAAAGTCCATGAATGGAGTCAATCAATACATTGTTATTATAAGCAAAGTTTACTCCCACGAAATTGATGGGTACAAATACGAATTAGCTCTTATCTTGCTTGTTTCATAACCGCACACTAAAAGAAAACCAACTCTCGAGTAATCGATTTTTGAGTTTCCACCGTACCTTAAATTAATGCTAAAAAATAATGTAACTTACTCTGGTGACCCAAAAACTTTTCAAACCGCTTGTAACTAAAATTTAACAACGTAACTTTACAGATTTTTTCACCCACGACCGACGAAAACCTCCATTTTTTGATGATATAAACTTTTTCCTATTAAAACTGGGTGAAAAGAGGCATATCGCACTTTAATATTTCTCCTATAACTTACACATTTATTACTGAACGGTTTGAAACCCTAATTCATACAAACTTAAAATCTAATCTAAAGTTTTATATAGCTTAAGGTAATGAAACTATAGTTTAAATGTTTTTTAGTGTTACATAGTTCAACGTTTTCAGTGGGGCATAAAATATTTTTGCACGTCCCCTTTAGAAGTTTTAATTGCAGTTCAAATTAATGCCTTTGAGGTTTTACCAGATTGGTATGAACTGGGGGTCAGTTCGTGGCGATAATCTGTTATCTAGATCATTTGAATCTTTACCGGGTTAAATTGTCTTTCAGGAAATTCACTTTTTTTATTACTTTTATTAGCGAGTTATTTGTTTGAGCTCCGTTTTGCTGCTTTTTTACAGGTTCGTTCTTTTTTTACAGGTTTGTTCTTTTTTTACAGGTTCGTTCTTTTTTACAGGTTCGTTCTTTTTTTACAGGTTCGTTCTTTTTTACAGGTTCGTTCTTTTTTTACAGGTTCGTTCTTTTTTTACAGGTTCGTTCTTTTTTTACAGGTTCGTTCTTTTTTACAGGTTCGTTCTTTTTTACAGGTTCGTTCTTTTTTTACAGGTTCGTTCTTTTTTTACAGGTTCGTTCTTTTTTACAGGTTAGTTCTTTTTTTACAGGTTCGTTCTTTTGGGATTTTTAAAATCTTATTTATATATAATATGATTGATATATTGAGTTTTTAATTTAAAAATGTATTAGTGCCTCGGAGAGCACGTTAAGTTGTCGATCCCAGTTTCACTATACCAACTTGTGAAACTGTTTATAGATGAGTTATTGAGTCCATTCAAAACATCGCGACTTGTTCGGTGTAGATTCATACCATCGGCTACGACTAGGTAGGATTAAAATCTATGGACCAAAACCGCTGGGGTACCTTTAGGCCGTCTATGCGGTCTCGAACGCCGTAAGGTACCCGTGATGATATTTTATTTATTATATAAAAAATATAATCGCCGTTCGTCAGTCTCGCTAAAACTCAAAAAGAGCTTGGCTGATTTTTTTTTGTATTTCTTTCCTTTTAATACGAATAACGAGTGGTTTAAAAAGAAAAATAATAGGGAAAATTATAAAATAAGGGTTAAAAATATTATTAAGCAAATTTGTATGTAAAATTACGGTATAATACACTTAGCTATTGTTTATTTTGATATGTTATCTATCACATTTTTTTTTTCTATTCTGCTACCAGTGTAGAAAGGCAAGTATCTTTCGACCATCCAACCCATAATTGTAGTGGCGAGTATAGTATATGTAATACGCGCGTCAGAAAGCCATCATCTCTGTAGGTGATATGAAGTTTTCCGGGTCAGCTACTCTGAGATAAACACAAGGCCAGCCGTTAGACGTTCGGGGAATCAACTTTGAGTCTCCAAATAACTGTTTTGCGCACGCACAACTATATGTCGCGTATTCGTACGTTGAAAAACCGTAAAACTTCTTGGTGATGCGAAGTCAGCTCGTTAAGAAAGATGTCTAATATTGATACGATCGCTATTGATGTTGATAGATAATTAAATAGGGAAAAATGGTTAACAAAGATATTGACCAAAACGTCCATAGGCACCAACTAATATAATCACAGATGTAATATTGCGCAAGACGACAAACAAAATCCTAGGTCGATTAATATAACTGACTTGGTCTTACATGAGATCTCACAACTTTAATTAGCTGTAGAACTGCGTTGCGACTGGCTTTTGCGATAACCATAAATAAATCACAAGGCCAGTCGTTGGAACTTTGCGGAATCAACTTGGAGTCTCCAACTAATTGTTTCGCGCACGGACTACTATATGTCGTGTGTTCGCTCATCGAAAAGCCATAATCTTTCTAGGTGATACGAAGTCAGCTCGTTATAGAAATAAAGATGCCTAATATTGATGCGATCACTATTAATGTTGACAGATAATTAAATAGGGAACAATTTTTAACAAAGATGTTGACCAATACTTCCATATTCCATAGACACTAACTAATAATAATAAATATATTCGCATCCTCATGCGCTTACCTCGATATAATAGTGCTTCGGGCATGTTCGCTGAGGCGCGCGTCCCTGACTTCTTTGCAGTGACGAGAGTGCGTGTGGCTTCTTTTTGGGAAAGGCTGCGTCAGTCAACTAACAAAATCCTTAAAGCGATATGTGAGGATCTGACTAGTCCTATATTTAAGTACTGGCTGTCAACTCATATTGAAGCCAATCATAAATGAGTGGTTTTGTATATAGTTTGTATATATCTAGTTGTATTATTTTTGTTGCGTGTTGGTATTGTTTTGTTTGTTAAAGGGCTACTTGGACAGACGGATCAGTATCGTTATGCGGCAAAAATATGTAGAATGTTTGGACTGTAATTATTTTTATTTATTATTACTTGTTTTAGTCTTAAATATTATGTAACTATGGGTTTATACCTGAAAATAAATCATTATTATTATTATTATTATTATTATTAAATAAAACAGATGTAGTATTGCGCAAGACGACAAGCAAAATCCTAGGTCTGTTAATATAACATGAGATCTCACAACTTTATTTAGCTGTAGAACTGCGTTGCGACTGGCTTTTGCGGTGACAATAAATGAATAACAAGGACAGTGCTTGGAAGGTTGCGGAATCAACTTGGAGTCTCCAACTAACTATTTCGCGCACGGACAACTATATGTCTAATGCCAAAATCGTTGTAGGTGATCTTGGTAGTTATAAAAATAAAGATGTCTAATATTTATACAGTAGTTATAAATGTAGATAGATAATTAAATTGCGAACAATTTATAACAAACAAAATTATTGGGCAGGTATTCCATAGACACTAATTATTATCTGACTTAGTTTTATATGAGATGTCACAACTTTTTGTATCTCGCAACTTTTTGTAGCGGTAGAACTGCGTTGCGCGACATTTATTTATTTATTAATACATAAAATGTGCATAACGACCTACAAACAATACAAGGTTATATTTAATGAATAAAATATATATGTTACAATCTGGTTTTTAGCCCTAAAGCATACACACTATCATGATAACATAAATAGTGAATATAAAGTTTTATCTTCAATTAAAGACTTAAATCTTTAGAAAATATTTATTTTACCTTACCGAGGACTTAAAAAGTGTAGTGTCTAACAGCTCACCACCACGTATATATGAAAATTAAAATAAAACTAGAACAGTGGAAATATTTCGAAAATAAAATTGGTACCATATAACTAAATATGTAATTTTTTATACTTGAATTTTACCAAAGTACATAGATAAGATAGATAACGTTTAACGTCGTTGAGTATATCTATATATTTCCCAAAATATATCTATACGTTTCCCAAAGCGTCACATTCCGCAATGTAATAAAGCTTCGAGTTTCCTTAAGGGATTTTCGTATCTTTTATCCGAAGTAATGTAAATATATTTATCTCCTTTACTTGTATGTTATATGTGGAGATTGTGTAATAGAAAGCTAATATATGGTAACTTTGGAAAGCTGTACTTTGGGCTTATATTAGGCTCTACTATCTACTAAGCAAATCGAACAACTTTTCCTATAGACAATGGGAAAAGTTATTCCATTAAAAATGTTTTTTTTTTCATGTGCACATATGAAAAAAAACATGCCTTGTCTGTCTAGGAACTACTAGTAATGTTAAAATAACCATTTTTTATTGAGATTTTTTTTAATATAAGCCATGTGTCGGTTTAAGTCGATGGGTTTACTGGTTTTTAGGAGACTACTGTACCGATTCCTCTCAAGTATCTTTTCAGGGCGTGGTTACATAATAAACAGTTGATAACTCGTCTTTGTCTATTTCGTAACCGCATCATTTAACGACCCAGTGGGAACGATCAATGCTGTTAAATAACAATGTATTGATTGACCCCATTCATTTTTTTGTCTAAATTGGTAAGTCTGCTCACCATTAGGTAGATAGAAAGTCACATGTCGGGCTCAAGTAAAAAAACCTTGAGTAGGTTGATTTTTTTTTTTTTTTTTATATTACTGAATAATGGAGAAAAAAATGTTGGCGATACAAATTATAAAAACATTAAATTCTGGAAGAATAGAGAGTAATAATTGTTATTACTCTCATTTCTTCCAGAATTTAATTTTTAATAACCCGACGTGAGTAATATCGGGTATTTGGTACCCGAGAAGTTTTATTTTTTATATTGAATCTTGTTGCAGTTTTTTGCCATTTGCTTTTTGTAATGTAAAGGAAAATATTGTCTATGTAACTGTGTTCCCTCAAAGATACGCGGTGAATTTAAGGGTGTATTTTGGGATTGTACTAATTAAATATTAATTTTTTTTTAGGTCCCTGGTTCGAATCCCGGTATGCACCAATGAGTTTTAAATATAAAAAAATATATGTACAATTGATTGACAACACCACTATGGTGCCTCGGAAAGCACGTTAAGCTGTCGGTCCCAGTTTCACTATACCAACTTGTGAAACTGTTTATAGATGGGTTATTGAGTATATTTAAAACATCGCGACGAGCTAGCCACTTGTACGGTGTAGACCACCATCCACCATCGGCTACGACGAGGCAGGATTAAAACCCCTCCGCTGGGTACCTTGGGGCCGTCTAGGCGGTCTCGGGCGCCGCAAGGCACCCGTAATGATATGTATGTATGTACTAATCAAATTTAATAATTTTCCCATGGAACCATGTGTCGATATAAAAACACGCCGGGGTTTGAACCGAGCACTTAAAAACTGTAGTGCCTAATCAGCTCGCCCACCACGTATATATGAAAATAAAAATAAATATAAAACAAACTAGAACAGTGGAAATATTTCAAAAATAAAATTGGTACCATATAACTAAATATGTATTTTTTTATAGATTAGATAAAATAGACAAGATTCTTAAAAGTTAAATGGAGAAAATGCACCAAATAGTTCTGTGAAAGAAGCGAAACATATGAACGTATATACTAGTACCTCTGTTTGTTTAACTCAAGGCAAGAGCGTTGGTTATAAAACGTTTGGTCCACAGATTTAGATGAATAGATATGCTAAGCTAGGCGGAATGCGATTACTGGCATGCGGGCGCGAATACTTCTGTATTATAAGGCCCTTCGTACACAAGGCTACGCAAATCTTCGACCCGACGATTTTAGTCTCCAGGCGACTACCGCAAACCAATTCCATAGAGATTCGTACACACAAACGCGTCGCCGACATTTTGTTGATTCGTCTTCAAATCCAGTCGCCGCTACCGGCCGGACGAGAACATCGATATTTATGTTGCTGTGATTTCTAATATGGCAAAGCATTTATTAAACAAAAAAACCCCAAAATCTTTTATTACGACGTTTTCTTTGCTTTCGGTGGAGATAAGAAGTGTACTAGAAACAACTCTCTTGTTCTCTTTACTCCCCAGGTAGCATTTTGACGTCCCTATGACGTCAATTACGAGAATGACACTAAATTGACGTCATAGAGACGTCAAAAAACATTTTTTTATTTTGCATATTACCAATGGGTAATATCCCGGTATCATGGTAGTCAAACTATCGTAGTGACGCGGCGGTAGTAGATTTTTTACCGCCGTATTTTAAGTCTTTTCCATTCCACTTTCACTCAAGTATAGTCTGTCTCATTCTATCTTTCTCAGTTTGATATTTGGTGGAAAGAGACAAACAGTCCTTGAGTGAAAGTGGAGTGGAAAATACAACTGAGTTGTACAAAAATTAACTCTTTGTAATGATAATGATTAAAGTTAACAATGGCGTCGAATGTACCAGTTTTATTTTGAAGGTCAAATGACAGCTGGTACATTCGACGCCATTTTTAACTCTAATCGTTACAATTATTACAAAGAGTTAATTTTGGTACAACTCAGCCTAAGCTATATTTTCCACTCCACTTTCACTTAAGAAACGTCTGTTTCTTTCCTTCTAATATCAAATCAAGAAAGATAGAATACGACAGATTATCCTTTGGTGCAACTTAGTCTTAAAATACGGGGGTTAGTCATAGTACTTACCGTAGCGCTATATAATAACCTTTCTATTCTAAAGGCGTTCTGTGGTTAGATCGCTCCATCCGTTTGAGCAATCAGGAGAAGCTAAAATATTGTAGATATCTGCATTGGAAACGGTCAATATATTATACGGATGGATGTCTTTTGCATGTTGTATTTAACCTTTAACTGTGAACGTCATTTTTACGAAGTGTTAAAAATTAAGAAACTGTTAGGCACATTTCAGTCTTTGGCGACATGACATCACTTAAATAAACACAAAAAATATTGCAGATAAATCTTAGAAGTTAAAAAATACTCGTTGGGTGACAAACTTGAAAGGTACTGAGCGGTCCGGTGACGGGGGTAGCGGGGATGTTAATTTTTGTGATATTTTCAGAGAGGGTGGGCCTGTGAGACTACACGTCCAAAACTGGGGTCGTCTAGGAAAAAGAACTAGGTGTAGTTTTTCTTCAACAGCAAACCGGGTCGCGCAACACCCTAATTAACCTTCACCCACCTCAACAGCGACACCCGAATATTATTTTTTAAAATTCCCACGGAAACAAAGGTCGCGGGCTGAAAGCTAGTTTAAAATAAATTTACTATTTTTTTTATTTAAGTAGGGTAAACCCAATTATTGACACCCTAAGAACAGTCGCATACAATTTATACAAAAAATTCATTCTGCAGAACACCTATCAATCAAGCAGTCAAATAACACACCGAAAACTTATGTCTAAAACCGAAACATAGCTAGGTCACTTAACAGTTTTTGCATTTGTATGGGCGGTGGTCGACCTAGCAAAGTTATAAAGGCCTTCCTTCCACATATATCCAATAACTTATGGATTTTTTTTTTCTATTTTGTTCTTTCTTTTCTAATGTTTTTTCTCTGTTATATTTTTTTTCTTCATGATATTTACGTTTAGTTATGCAATATTTTAGGCCAATAAAATTGCTTTAGTGTTCCCAGCAACGTATTAGTTGGCAATCCATTCAGCTATTAAATGTTGAAAATGTAGTGTACACACATAGTGCTATTGTAATCCACGATGTCCCTCTCTATTTCCGCTTCAATTTTTTTTTCAGAAATTTCAGGTATTCGATTCCAAATATTTCAATAAGTTCTACGATTTTATTCAGTTAGTAGAAAAACCAATCCATTTCGTTCCATGACTAATTTTATTAGAACAAACCGTTTTTATCGTCTGTGTTCTATTGGTTGTTACACCTATGTCTATAATTTATTTCTTTAAAATATTTATGTTTAGTCTAGCTATACTTTAGCCTCAAAATTGATCTAGTAAGTTAAGCCTAATAAGTATTGAACATATAGGGTAGAATCCATGTTGTCTCACCATATATTTTTTTTTCATAAATTTCAGATAATAGATTCCAGATATTCCAATAAGTTCTACGATTTTATTCTAATAGTGGTAAAAATAATCCATTGTGTTCTATTGGTAATTATTAAAACAACCCTTATTTTTTCCTTTGTGTTCTATTATTAGTTAGGCCTATGTCTATAATATATTTCTTCAAAATATTTACATTAAATTTAGCTAAACTTTAGCTTTCAAATTGCTCTAGTGTTCTCAGCAAAGCGGATGTAGAGAACATGTTCAACACTTGATAGCTTGACTTAAACAGCTTGCCAATTAAAGTAAAAAGTTAAGCTATCAAGTGTTGAACATGTAGTCTAGGCATAGGTATTGTAATCAAAACTTAATGTTGGAAGAAGTTTGTCTATGGGCAAGTAGAGTGAACGATTTTGATACATATTCTGTGTAAGTTTCAACAACGAGATGGGAATACGTATATGAAATGAAATGAAAATGAAATGAAATGAAAATGAAATGAAATGAAATGAAAATGAAATGAAATGAAATATTTATTTATTAGGTAACAAATGCTTATAACTAGATACAAAGTTGCTTTGGGATCTACTTTTAGGTATATAGAACACCTGTGCCAGTAGACCCCGCTCTTTTTTTTTTTTTTTTTTGAATTTTTATTAATAAAAGTAATAACTAATATATTAATAAAAGTAATACCTAATAACAAAAGTGCATGCGCATGCGAACTAAAATAAGTATTTATAGGAAGACCATTGGTAACAAGATAAGAGATTATAGATACTATTAAAAAAACTAATGATTATTAATGGTCTTCACAAATATAAATTTGACAAAGAGATGAGACAGTTTTAAATAGCAGTATATAAAATATATAAATATAAAACATTTGTTTAAGTTATTATCTAGAAGAAACAAATCCTTGCTAGCTTCATCACTGGGTGCGACTTTTGTTGATTTTTTGAAATTTCAAAAAAGTCATCGATTTCTAAAGTTCGTATTTTTTAATCTCATCGGGTGATTAAAATATTGTCTTTCCTATGATAGCCTTCTACCACTCGTAAATAAAGTCGCCGATGATCATGAAGCTCAAAAAACGTGCGGACGAGACCGGTGTGAAGTTACCGGCCGTTATAACCCGACCAATTTGAGGAGTTTTATAAAATGTGAAGTTACCGGCCGAAATCTAGCGGCCGTTATAATCCGACCAATTTGAGGAGTTTTATAAATTGTGAAGTTACCGGCCGAAACCTAGCGGCTGTTATAACCCGACCAAATTTAGTAATTTTATAAAATACGTAAATAATGTTACCGGCCAATATAAACCGACCTTGGCAATTATGGACTACCTATTTTAGCACGGTTTTTACCTTCATGCCGATGACAGATAATGACGATCACAGTTCAAGAAAATATCTATGTCTAAGTCAGAATTTGAACTACTGATCTCGTTAAATCTACTACTCGCTCGCCGCAAGGTATTTTGTCTATAATATGTATTAGGTTAGGGTAAAAAAGGGGTGCGTTAAACCTGAAGGACCTGGTCTGGACATTAAAATTAATTTATAGCTATTTAGATATACGTGGTGGCCGAGTTGGTTAGATCTTTGACTTAAAAACACTTAGGTCCCTGGTTTGAATCCCGGTGTGTACCAATGCGTTTTTAATTTATAAAATTATGTACATTTGTTTCCAAACCACTATAGTGCCTCGGAGAGCACGTTAAGCTGTCGGTCCCGGTTTCACTATACCAACTTGTGAAACTGTTTATAGATGGGTTATTGAGTCTATACAAAACATCGCGACGAGCTAGCCAATTATTCGGTGTAGACTTATACCATCGGCTACGACGAGGTGGGATTAAAACCCCTCTGCTGGGTACCCTGGGGCCGTCCAGGCGATCTCGGGCTCCGTAAGGCAACCGTGAAGATATGTATGTTAGATATGGAGATGGAGCTAGTTTATGATGACATGCTCCCAGTTCTCTGTGTTGTGGAACAATTATTCTTTGAGAATATTATTTGTTAAGTATGACTAAAGTTAGATACAGGTCTAAGGGCCAGTTCATGTTTTAATTCAAACAAAATTAAACTTTAAGACCCATAGAGCCATCTGTCAAACAGCGGACCGGTTCTATACACTACCGTAAGAAAAATTAACAAAATTATATTAAGCACGATGAAAAATTATCAAAACAAAAAAATAAAACGGCGAAGTAATTCGTTTTTTAGTCCGCTATATCGGTGTAAGTTTTGTAATGATGAATTTGTATAATTATTTACTACGTTCTTCGATTAACAATCAGCTTAAAATTATTTCTAATACTTCTACTAGATATTCGGATTCTTACAATGTATCTTCAGCTCTCCAATGAAATAAATTGCCTTTAGTTATCAGACGAGCGCCATCTATATTGACAGCCTCCGTAGACTAGTGGTTGCGCCTTTGGCGTTGTATCCGGGGGTCGTGGGTTTGATTCCCACCCAGGCCAAAAAAAAAATTGTACGTTTTTCTGTACAGTTTGTCATGGTCTGGGTATTTATAAAATATAATATGTATTATATCGTTGCTTCTGGTACACATAGTACAAGCCTAGAGCTTAGTTTGTGACCAGAGCAATATGTGTAATTTGTCCATATTATAAAAAATAAAAAATAAAAACTTTAAATATTTTGAAACAACTCGTTATCGCGCACTTCCTAAACAGAACAACTGACACAACAGTGTGTATCTCGATATCTTTGATATCTATTTCCCACTTCATTCGTGTATAGTGTACCTTTATGTATGTTTGTATATGTATATATGTTTATGTATAGTAATATATATATTATCCTAATGTCCTAATTTATATAAGTTTATTAAAATAATATATGTATACGTGGTTGCCGAGTTGGTTAGACCTTGGACTTAAAAATACTTAGGTCCCTGCTTCTAATCCCGGTGTGTACCAATGAGTTTTTAATTAAAAAAAAATATACATTTGATTCCAACACCACTATAGTGCCTCGGAGAGCACGTTAAGCTGTCGGTCACGGTTTCAGTATACCAACTTGTGAAACTCTTTATAGATGGGTTATTGAGTCTATTCAAAACATAGCGACGAGCTAGCCACTTGTTCGTCAGACTCATGCCATCGGCTATGACGAAGTGGGATTAAAATCCCTCCGCTGGTACCCTGGGGCCGTCTAGGCGGTCTCGGCCGCCATAAGGCCTCCAAGATGATATGTTTATTAAAATTAAGGACCCGACTTTGAACACAATCTTAAAGGTTAGCTGATAGATAATGCCTAGGGCATTAAGCTCGCCTTCGTACATAATATTTTGTTTACTGTGGTAAAAGGTTTAAATAATAAAACTTATTTTGTTCACAAAAATATTTTTTTTAAATGAAGTAAAGGTCGAACTTTTATCACATACGAAATTAATTAAAAGAAAAACAGAACCAAGAATTTTTTTCCTCAAGTTATAAAAACAAAGAATACAATAAACAATTCGCAACAGACCCGTTCTTCATTAAGCCATAAGGCTAACGAACTGAATCGCCCAAAATAAACGACAATGATTGAAGATCGATTCATTTTGTGTTCCAAAATACTGAACTCATTGATATAAATTAAATATAGAGTGGCAAAGCGTCCTAATAAAAAAACATACCGTAATGTTTTTTTTTAAAGCATTGGTATCAAAGACCATCAGCCTATTAGCCATCATGCAACGCCTGGTAAATGTGAAACGTCAAAATTTTTAATATTTTTTTTACTTTATTTTATTTACACCACTAAATTACGTAATTTTATTAGTTGTTAATTTGAGAAAAGTTTGCTGTATTGTGTAAAATTAATATTCTACCATTGTAATGCTTTTAACGACCATATGTTTTTCCAATTATATAAATAAAAAATATATATCGAAAATGACGTATTTTTGTCTTTAATAAAATTTGGTGTCGTGCTAGATAGAAAGTATGAATGTGTGGATAACAAGGTAAACCGACCAAAGTCAAATAATTTTGACGTTTTAGGGAGTTTGTCGCTAAATCGAGTGGCGTTAAATGGAGTTTATACTGTATAAAAATATTTTATATACACGTTACAAGTATAGGTTAGGTTATTAGAAAGGAGCTGAGTCGAAAACAATTGACAAGACGTGAAGCTGCCCGAATGACACGTCGAGTCTTGGCGTTCAGACAGTTTTAGTCTCATCTCGACGCGCTAATAAATGTATTACTGTAATACATGTTACAAGTATATTGAATATATGTATTTTATTTTATAGGTTTAAATAATAATACAAAAAAAAATTTAGTTTTAAATTTCAAAGTAAATCTAAAAAAATATAAAAGCATTTTTTTGTTATCGTTTCTGTGTTGCCAGCAATGTGATGTAAGAAAACTATGTATTTTCCATGTAAGTGAATGTGCATTTCTTATCAAAAATAAATATTCTTTAAACCTAAGTACTGGTCGTAGTGTAGCTAGAACTGAGTCGCGGAAACAACCGTCAAGACTCGAAGCTATCCGATTGATACGTCGAGTCTTGGCGTTCGAACAGTTTTAATCCTATCTCCACGCTACTAATAAAAGTACTACTTAATAACTTTTTTTGCCTCGTCCATAGTACACAACCGCCTTCATAGTCAAGTGGTTACGTCGTTAGCGTTATATCCGGAGGTCATGAGTTCGATTCCGACATGGAAAAATAATATTAGTAAGTACCTAGATCTAAGTGTTTATTTTTATAAATAATATGTAATATATCGTTGTTTCTGATACATAGTATGAGCTTAGAGCTTAGTTTGTAATCAGTGGTATATGTGTGAAATGTCCTACTTAAAAAAAAGTGCTTTAAAAAAAAAAAAAAAAAAATTTCAATAAAGTTACAGCAAACGAACAACATTAATGGAACATTTTTTAAAGGATACAAGGTAAACTTGGAGTCCTCATAAGAGCTATACTCAACATCAAACTGAATAATACTATAAACACAATAGACAAATTAAATTAAACAAACATAAATTCCATTTCAAATTGAGCAATTATTACTAAACATTTTAACTACTTACTTGTAAATTACAATACAACCTAAGTATTTTTTTTATTTTATTTTTTACAAAAAAATACGTTTTACTTTTATTTTGTACTGACGCGGCGTAATAGTAAATATAAACAAAAAAATATCTAATTGCTCCTCTGGACATTATACAAACTCATTGACTAAACTCGATAAGTAGAAATAATAAAAATAGGATACAGAGAAGCAAAATACAAAGATTATACGTGACCAAAATCCAATACCCAAACCAAAAAGATTCGGTACGTGCGTCGAGTACTAATATCTGGGATATATCAGTTACTTTGTCTGTATACATATCTATATTGTATTATATTAAAAGTTTCATTCGTTATATTAACGTTATCGATCCATGTGTGAGTGTGTTGGGCCATGTACAAGCAGGCTGATAAGAAATCACTAGAGTTCACACAGGTCTGGGTGTTGGGATATTTGGGCGAGTGCTAATATCTGAGATATATTAGAGTGTGTTGGGCCATGTACAAGCAGGCTGATAAGAAATCACTAGAGTTCACACAGGTCTGGGTGTTGGGATATTTGGGCGAGTGCTAATATCTGAGATATATTAGAGTGTGTTGGGCCATGTACAAGCAGGCTGATAAGAAATCACTAGAGTTCACACAGGTCTGGGTGTTGGGATATTTGGGCGAGTGCTAATATCTGAGATATATTAGAGTGTGTTGGGCCATGTACAAGCAGGCTGATAAGAAATCACTAGAGTTCACACAGGTCTGGGTGTTGGGATATTTGGGCGAGTGCTAATATCTGAGATATATTAGAGTGTGTTGGGCCATGTACAAGCAGGCTGATAAGAAATCACTAGAGTTCACACAGGTCTGGGTGTTGGGATATTTGGGCGAGTGCTAATATCTGAGATATATTAGAGTGTGTTGGGCCATGTACAAGCAGGCTGATAAGAAATCACTAGAGTTCACACAGGTCTGGGTGTTGGGATATTTGGGCGAGTGCTAATATCTGAGATATATTAGAGTGTGTTGGGCCATGTACAAGCAGGCTGATAAGAAATCACTAGAGTTCACACAGGTCTGGGTGTTGGGATATTTGGGCGAGTGCTAATATCTGAGATATATTAGAGTGTGTTGGGCCATGTACAAGCAGGCTGATAAGAAATCACTAGAGTTCACACAGGTCTGGGTGTTGGGATATTTGGGCGAGTGCTAATATCTGAGATATATTAGAGTGTGTTGCGCCATGTACAAGCAGGCTGATAAGAAATCACTAGAGTTCACACAGGTCTGGGTGTTGGGATATTTGGGCGAGTGCTAATATCTGAGATATATTAGAGTGTGTTGGGCCATGTACAAGCAGGCTGATAAGAAATCACTAGAGTTCACACAGGTCTGGGTGTTGGGATATTTGGGCGAGTGCTAATATCTGAGATATATTAGAGTGTGTTGGGCCATGTACAAGCAGGCTGATAAGAAATCACTAGAGTTCACACAGGTCTGGGTGTTGGGATATTTGGGCGAGTGCTAATATCTAAGATATAATAGAGTGTGTTGGGCCATGTACAAAAAGGCTGATAAGAAATCACTAGAGTTCACACAGGTCTGGGTGTTGGGATATATGGGTCAGTGCTAATATCTGGGATATATTAGAGAATGTTTGGCCATGTACAAGCAGGCTGATAAGAAATCACTAGTGATTTTAACTCTAGAGTTAAAATCTAAAGTTAAAGTTAAACTCTAGAGTTAAAATCACTCAGGTCTGGGTGTTGGGATATATGGGCGAGTGCTAATCTGGGATATATTAGAGTGTGTTGGGCCATGTACAAACAGGCTGAAAAGAAATAGAGTTCACATAGGTCTGGGTGATGATAGAATATGGTAGACGACATACGATTTCTAAAAAGTTTATATTATTGTTCTAGGCTCCTTGCAGTCTATCAGGGGCCTTTTTCATAAACGTGACAATTGTAAATTACCATGTTATTTCGTAATACATTGCTTAGTTTACTTTCATTTAATTATTTTTAACAAACTAAACCAAGCTATGTATTATGTATTGTCATGGTAATTTACAATTGTCAAATTTGGTCTATTTTTATTAAAATTCAATTTAAAAATTACTACTTTATTATATGTGAGATATATTTGCATTATTAAACTATTCAAGCTGCAGTTAAAGTCTGTAGTAAATATATTTATAATATATATTCTTCAGCCTCCGTAGACTAGTGGTCGCACCTTTGGCGTTGTATCCGGAGGTCGTGGGTTCGATTCCCCCCCATGGCAAAAATATTAGTACGTTTTTTTCTGTACAGTTCGTCATGGTCTGGGTGTTTATAAAATATATTATGTATTATATCGTTGCTTCTGGTACACATAGTACAAGCCTAGAGCTTAGTTTATGACCAGAGCAATATGTGTAAATTGTCCTATATATTATTATTATTATATATTAAGCTTAAAAGACTCATCGACCAGAAACTTCAATAACGGTCAAACAGAGATCAAAGAGAATCAGATTAAGTTTCAAAAGTCTAATTTGAGCAAGCGAGAGCGCTTAAATGTGTTCATCTATAACCTATCTTAAGTCCGTGCCTGGGTGAGTGCATTTTATCACAGAACTGGACCAAATGTTTGTGGTCCAACTGACTAGTGATGTAGCTTATAAATAAAAGTTTGTTTATATCGATAAAATTTATAATTTACTTACAGGCTCCCTCTTATTCTTAAACCCTTATTAAACGTTTTAGCTAAAATGCTATTATCTTTACTGACTAAGATTTTATTTTATTGGTAAGAGACGAAACAGCATTTGAAACAAAACGCTCAATAAAGTTATTATGAATAAAAAACAAGTTTTATGTTTTTTGGAGGATGCGTTGCTCTTATTTATATAGGGTCACTAACATTTTTGCACTTAGCCACTATCACGTTTGGAGCTCAGAAAAAATGATATTAAGTTATATTAAAATAGTGTCCCATCACTAGCCTTATATTCTGAATGAAAAAAGCCATTGAAGCATATAATCACGACGGGGCGTTTTACACTTTTGTGTGGAAATTCGAAAGAAACACATTGAAACGATTTACTGCTAAAACTTGTTAATAGCTTCTTTTTTTTTAAGTAATCTGTATAGCTTACAGCCTAGCTGATAGTCTTCTAAAATGTATTTTTTATTTATTAATTTAATGCTTACTCCATACTATGTATACAAAAATATTGATAATCCCCCGTACCTACTCGAAAACCTTTAAGGTTTATGTGAGTACAGGAATATGTTATATGGGTACGGATAATATAATTAACAATTACTTATATAGTTACGTGATGGCCGAGTTGGTTAGACCTTAAACAATAAAAAAATGTACATTTGTCTAACAACACGATTATAGTGCCGGATAGCGTTCAGCTGTCGGTCCCAGTTTCACTATACCAACTTGTCAAAATGTTTATAGATGGGTTATTGAGTCTATCCAAACATAGTGACGAGCTAGCTATTTGTTCGGTGTAGACTCATTCAATCGGCTACAACTAGGTGGAGTTAAAAACCCCTCCGCTGGGTACCCTAAGGCCGTCTAGGCGATCTGATTGATGATATGTATTTATTAAATTCCTTAAAAAACAATCGTGAATTAATAAATGCAACCAGCAATCAATTCCTATATATGGGTGTATGCAGGATGCTAGAGTTGCCTTTATTACTGAACATAGCAAGCATGTCATGTTTATTTTTTTATAAAAAGTATCGATATTAGGTAATATTAAAATAGTGTCCCATCACTAGCCCAACAGTCCGAATGAAACAAGCCACTGAAGCATGTGATCGCGACGTCCTTTACACTTTTGTGTGGAAATTCAAATAAAATTCCAAAGAAACGCTTGTGAAGAAATAAAATCTGGTTATAAGAAAAGTTTTTTTGTAAAAACAGATTTCTCTACTTTTTTAAGATTGCCCCAGGCTGTATGGTTTAAAAGTAAAAAAAAATATGTTTATTGTTCAAATAAAATATAGTTATTTTACGTGGTGACCCTAGTTCCCACACTAGGATTCCCTGTGTTGTGGGCAGTAGGAGCTAGTTTCATTCGTCCTGTTGTTTCATACATTTTTAAGCTGGTAGCACATAATTAACATAAAATATAATTTAAGGTAAAGGCAAAAATTAACTATGATAAAGACATAAATATACGTGGTGGCCGAGTTGGTTAGACCTTGGACTTAAAAACACTTAGGTCCCTGGTTCGAACCCGGTGTGTACCAATGAGTTTTTAATTAAACAATTTATGTACATTTGTTTGACAACACCACTATAGTGCCTCGGAGAGCACGTTAAGCTGTCGGTCCCGGTTTCACTATACCAATTTGTGAAACTGTTTATAGATGGGTTATTGAGTCTATTCAAAACATCGCGACGAGCTAGCCACTTGTTCGGTGTAGACTCATACCATCGGCTACGACGAGGTGGGATTAAATATTATATAATTAGTTTTAATTTTGTTGTTGGTGCCGAGCGTGATGTTATTGAAAATGCTATATATTTAGTTTTATCTGTAAGTAGTAACAACAAATTTCGCTGTAACCACTTAGAGAAGGAATAAAGGCCAGTTTCCGCAATTGAAAGGAGTGACTGTCAGTTTTCCTATGAAATACTATAACTGTATCATCTGCAAAAGCGAAAATGGAAGCCTGATTGATATTGAGAGAGCAGAGTTCGTAGACGTAAACAAGAAAAAGTGTCGGGCCCAAGACACTGCCCTGCGGCAGAGGCGGCGTAAGGCGTGGGCGACGTGGGCCACCGCCCACGGCCTCGCGCCTCAAGGGGCCTCGCGCCTCAAAAAAATTTTTATGCATTGCTTCAATCAAAGCGAGAATAAAATAAAAAAAGATTTTTTTTTTTTTTTTTGTGAAATATGTTTTTTTAGTCTGGCAACATTTGCCCACCAGTGCGGGGAGGGGAATTCCTTGTTTTATTTGTTTACTTTCTTTACTAGGTAGGAAGCCAACCAATCAAATCAAAGTACCACACGCACGCAACGCAGTCGCTAGGCTAGGCGCATAACAATAGAAACGTAATTGTTTTATTCAATATTGTTTGTTTTTATGACTGTACGTACGTACCTATTTTCATAAGAATAGTAGGTTTAATGTTTTAATAATATTTAGTGAATAAATAGATAGGGTGTAGGTATATTGATTACTCCTGTAAACTGACCTAAAATTAAAAGACAGTGACTTAATAAATGGTTTTTGTTTTCTTTGACACCGGTACCTGTACTCGTCTATTTTATAAAAGGTAAGAAATAATTAATTGGTAATAAATAAATAACGCAGTAATTACTTGTATATAAAATTATACACTTTATATTTATAATATCTTTTGAAGGAAATCAAAGCTTTAATGGTAAAAATCGTATCGACTTTTTAAGTTTTAAAAACTAGTAGGTAGTTAGAGCTTTCTTAAAGATTTTTGCTTGAAAACTAATTTAAATGTAGGTTTTACAATATTATGTAGATAAAACTGCAAAAAAATGTTAAAACTCATTGCTTTTGTTTACAGGTTACAAATACGACGTTATCGACATGTCCGGCCGAGATAGACATATTGGAAGAAAATGGGAGTCTGGATCAGCAAAAAGAAAAAGAAAAGTTGAAAGAACTGCATCCAACCAGGTTTTGAGTTTAAATATGATGAAGTTCCTCAACCAAACTGCATCTGGTAGTACAGAACCATCTGAATCGATAGATTCGACTTCTACACAACAAACGTCCGAGATACCGTTGGGAAATGCTTCAGATGCACTGAGTACCGAGAGCGAACGTCAGTTAGACGTAGAGTTTGGATCATCCTCTAGCCAATCAAAATTTGACACCGAAACTCTTGTGCTGTCATCAAGCAATCAAGAAGAACAGATTGACATAGATTCTCCAATTCGCAGCGACGACGCCAGTGCCATAGTTCAGCAGGTACTTGTTAATTTGGATCCGGGATTTTGGACGTTTCCCATAACGGATTCACAGCGTCGTGACATAGTTCAAAGCGGCCCCACACAGCAATTAAATAGCGGTGATGAATATTATCCCAAAGATGATGATCACAGACACTTTTCCAATTTCTATTTCTCGAGAAAACTAAATAATGGTGAAACTCAACATCGTCTCTGGTTAGTTTATTCCAATTCCGAAAATAAAGTTTACTGTTTTCCATGCAGACTATTTGGCAATTCACAAACTCAGATGGTGCAAGGAGGGTGTTGTGACTGGAAACATTTAAGTAGCATTTTACATAGACATGAAAATACCAAAGAACATATGATACATATGTTCCAATGGCTAACTTTAGAGAAAGGAATAAATCAAGGCAAAACAATAGACCAAGAAAACGAAAGGCTAATACGTGAATCTCAAAAACATTGGCACAACTTGTTAGAGAGAATAATTGACATAATTAATTTTTTGGCCTCTCATAATCTTGCATTTAGATGTCACAGAGAATCTCTCAAGACAGGTGACGACGGTGACGTTATTAAGAATTCCGGTAATTTCATAGATTTATTTAAACTGATATCAAAATTTGATCCTACTTTACGAGAACACATGAAACGCATTAGTGACAAACAACTTTCACACCATTATTTAAGTCACGATATTCAAAATGAATTGATCATATTGATGTCAAAAACAGTTGTCGATGAAATTATTCGTAAAGTTAAAGAAGCAAAGTATTATTCTTTTTTGCTCGATTGCACTAGAGACTGTAGTAGGGTTGAACAAATGTCGGTTATCTTAAGATTTTGTGATACGTCAACTGGCACAATAGTCGAACATTTTATGGGATTTCTAGCTGTTACTGAGACAACTGGAGAATATTTAGCCAATGCTATACTGGAACACCTAGAAAAATACGACTTAAATATTCAAGACTGCCGTGGCCAGGGATACGACAATGGTGCAAATATGGTAGGTGTTAATAGTGGAGTTAAAACTCGAATATTGAATATTAACCCTAGGGCATTTTTCACACCTTGTGGCTGTCATAATTCGAATCTACTGTTGGTAGATGCAGCGAACTCATCTATGGCAGCAAAAACTTTTTTTTGGTTTCATACAAAAAAAATATTTGCTATTTTCAAGTTCAAGCAAACGCTGGGATTTAATAAAAGGCAAATTAAAACTTACTATGAAATCTTTATCAGACACAAGATGGGAAAGTAGAGTCGAAGCAGTATAGGCCGTATTATTGCAATTCGATAAAGTGATTGAATGCATCGAAAGCTTAAAAAATTAAACGGTGCAATCAGACACTCTCAGTGATTGCGATTCGATACTAAATGAAATGTTAAGTTTAGAATTTATCATATCTTTACATGTGTGGTATGAGATATTATCGCGTGTTAATATGATAAATAAATTATGGCAATCAGTACAATTTCATTTAAGCATTGCTCTTGAACATTTACACACATTTTGTGAATGGATAAAAGAGTATCGGGAAACTGGATTCGAAAAATCCCTGTCTGATGTTCGGCAATTTACTGAGCGAAGCTGTTATGACCTGCCAAAAGAGTTTAGGAATAAAAGAGTAGCCAGAAAGAAAAGGATGTTCGATTATGAAAGCAGCGATCAACCTATACAGTCTCCTAAAATCCGGTTTCAAACAGATTTTTTTTACGCCATGATTGATTCTATAATAACTAATATGGAATTAAGATTTACGTCTTTAAATCAACATTTTGAAGATTTCGGTTTTCTCTATGATTTAAGCAAGCTAAAAAATATGCCAGAGGATCAAATATTAAAACACTGTAACGATTTACATAACGTCCTGCGTGTGGGTGAGAGCAGTGACTTCCAACCTTTTGAATTATATGAAGAATTAAATACATTGATCCCAAATTTACCAGACTTCATTATAGATGTGAAACAGCTGCTGTCATATATAGCAGAAAATAGCTTGAAAGAAATTTACCCAAATATTTACATTGTCATCCGAATTTTATTAACAATTCCGATAAGTACAGCCTCTGCTGAAAGGAGTTTTGCAAAATTAAAATTAATAAAAAAATATTTAAGAAACACAATGAGCCAGGAAAGACTTTCAGCTTTGGCTGTTTTATCAATTGAATCAGATATAGCATCTAGGCTGAATTACGATACAATAATTAAGGAATTTAGTAAAGTTAAAAGCAGGAAAATTCTGTTCCTTTAATACAGAAACAGAAATATAAAATAATAAAATTTATTCGATGAAATATTTTACAAAATAAAGGTACCTAAATATTAATATATTATTATTTATAATTAAATTAAAGAGAAAAAATCACTGAGAGGGGCGCCACTTGGTAGAGTACCTAATACGCTGGCAGCATTGCCACGTTGAATGGCAATGCTGATTTTTTGTTTCAAATATTCATAACATTTAGGGTCTCCACATTCTAAAAATACTCGTTTACCAAGGTCCCGAATAAATTCACGGGCCTCAGATCCCAAGCATCTGTATAAATATAAATATTTTTAAATATACACTTTAAGAAATGTATACAAGGTGGAGATGACAATACGACAATAAATGCAAACATTGACTGCACTATTAAATATAAGTTCTTTATAGCTAAAAATGTAGTTAATTTTTTTTTTCCAATTGAAAGCCGATATTTAATTTATTGGTATTGTCATCTTCACCTATATATTTACGATTTGTAATTTTTCATTAATATTAATCTTTTATTTATCTTGTTTATCTTGTATTTTTATGAATAATAACTTGGCAGTGTTAATTGTTTTGTTTTTTTAATTATTTTATAAAATCCGTCTTCAGGTCGCCACAGAACAGGGCCTCGCGAAATCTGTCTTGCCCACATCAAATTTAGGTCTTGCCCCGCCACTGCCCTGCGGTATCCCGTATTCAACATTTTTAAGTTCGCTTTGGTGTCCATCCAACTTTACAAGTTGCTGCCTACTTGTGAGATATGACCTAAACCAGCTATATGCGTTTCCTCGAACACCAAATAGTTCCATCTTTTTCAGGAGAATAGCTTTGGCTAGGTCAAGGAATACCGCTAAGCATTTACGTTTTTCATCCAGGTGGTTTCGGATTGTGTCAGTAAGCTTTAACACTGCATCCTGTGTAGATATCTGATTCCTAAAACCGAACTGCGGGGTGAGGTGGAACTTTATTTAACACTTTCGCTTTCGTCACTGTGATCGTTTTCGTCTTGTCTATGGTCAGAACCTGTATGAATAATCTACGGTAGTGCTGTAACAGATCATGTAAATTATTAAAACTGTACCATAATTCTTTCGATTCAACTTATAGAAAAGAGATAAATATCAATTATTCATTTCTTTTAAAAATTCAATCGAAAAATCATCAACCTAATAATTTTGATGATGCATTACAGCACTTCCGTATATTATTCATACAAGTTCTGACCATAGACAAGACGAAAACGATTCCACTGACGAAAGCGAAAGTTCCACCTCACACCGCTGATTACAAGATATAATTTGTTCCTTTTCCAAAAACTTTAATAACCTTTTATTTACAACATAGAGACCTTTGCCTCTACTTTTTGAGAAAACCATACAGAAAAAAATACCATATAGAATTTATTTCATAAACTTATACAATAAGATGGCTTTAGGTGAGAGGAAGGTCTTTATGCAAAAACCGTCAAGTGACCTAATAATGTTTTGGTTTTAGTCTATGGATATTCATCGGTTTTCAAAGGGCTACTGCATCGATATCTTGTCGAGGTGGTAGTCTCCTTTCCGGGTGCGTTATGAGCATATTAAAATAGAATCGTAAATGAAATTCTTTTTTAATATTTAATAGCACTGGCGGTAAAATAGAGTATAATATTCAAATTAAATTTCTCCAGGTGGAAAAAATCTATGAAGCATTCTTTTTTTTTATAATAATATTTTTTTCACATCTGAACTTCTTCGATTAAATAACTCAATATTATGAACACATGTTTCAAACAGATTTTTTTTACGCCATGATTGATTCTATAATAACTAATATGGAATTAAGATTTACGTCTTTAAATCAACATTTTGAAGATTTCGGTTTTCTCTATGATTTAAGCAAGCTAAAAAATATGCCAGAGGATCAAATATTAAAACACTGTAACGATTTACATAACGTCCTGCGTGTGGGTGAGAGCAGTGACTTCCAACCTTTTGAATTATATGAAGAATTAAATACATTGATCCCAAATTTACCAGACTTCATTATAGATGTGAAACAGCTGCTGTCATATATAGCAGAAAATAGCTTGAAAGAAATTTACCCAAATATTTACATTGTCATCCGAATTTTATTAACAATTCCGATAAGTACAGCCTCTGCTGAAAGGAGTTTTGCAAAATTAAAATTAATAAAAAAATATTTAAGAAACACAATGAGCCAGGAAAGACTTTCAGCTTTGGCTGTTTTATCAATTGAATCAGATATAGCATCTAGGCTGAATTACGATACAATAATTAAGGAATTTAGTAAAGTTAAAAGCAGGAAAATTCTGTTCCTTTAATACAGAAACAGAAATATAAAATAATAAAATTTATTCGATGAAATATTTTACAAAATAAAGGTACCTAAATATTAATATATTATTATTTATAATTAAATTAAAGAGAAAAAATCACTGAGAGGGGCGCCACTTGGTAGAGTACCTAATACGCTGGCAGCATTGCCACGTTGAATGGCAATGCTGATTTTTTGTTTCAAATATTCATAACATTTAGGGTCTCCACATTCTAAAAATACTCGTTTACCAAGGTCCCGAATAAATTCACGGGCCTCAGATCCCAAGCATCTGTATAAATATAAATATTTTTAAATATACACTTTAAGAAATGTATACAAGGTGGAGATGACAATACGACAATAAATGCAAACATTGACTGCACTATTAAATATAAGTTCTTTATAGCTAAAAATGTAGTTAATTTTTTTTTTCCAATTGAAAGCCGATATTTAATTTATTGGTATTGTCATCTTCACCTATATATTTACGATTTGTAATTTTTCGTTAATATTAATCTTTTATTTATCTTGTTTATCTTGTATTTTTATGAATAATAACTTGGCAGTGTTAATTGTTTTGTTTTTTTAATTATTTTATAAAATCCGTCTTCAGGTCGCCACAGAACAGGGCCTCGCGAAATCTGTCTTGCCCACATCAAATTTAGGTCTTGCCCCGCCACTGCCCTGCGGTATCCCGTATTCAACATTTTTAAGTTCGCTTTGGTGTCCATCCAACTTTACAAGTTGCTGCCTACTTGTGAGATATGACCTAAACCAGCTATATGCGTTTCCTCGAACACCAAATAGTTCCATCTTTTTCAGGAGAATAGCTTTGGCTAGGTCAAGGAATACCGCTAAGCATTTACGTTTTTCATCCAGGTGGTTTCGGATTGTGTCAGTAAGCTTTAACACTGCATCCTGTGTAGATATCTGATTCCTAAAACCGAACTGCGGGGTGAGGTGGAACTTTATTTAACACTTTCGCTTTCGTCACTGTGATCGTTTTCGTCTTGTCTATGGTCAGAACCTGTATGAATAATCTACGGTAGTGCTGTAACAGATCATGTAAATTATTAAAACTGTACCATAATTCTTTCGATTCAACTTATAGAAAAGAGATAAATATCAATTATTCATTTCTTTTAAAAATTCAATCGAAAAATCATCAACCTAATAATTTTGATGATGCATTACAGCACTTCCGTATATTATTCATACAAGTTCTGACCATAGACAAGACGAAAACGATTCCACTGACGAAAGCGAAAGTTCCACCTCACACCGCTGATTACAAGATATAATTTGTTCCTTTTCCAAAAACTTTAATAACCTTTTATTTACAACATAGAGACCTTTGCCTCTACTTTTTGAGAAAACCATACAGAAAAAAATACCATATAGAATTTATTTCATAAACTTATACAATAAGATGGCTTTAGGTGAGAGGAAGGTCTTTATGCAAAAACCGTCAAGTGACCTAATAATGTTTTGGTTTTAGTCTATGGATATTCATCGGTTTTCAAAAGGCTACTGCATCGATATCTTGTCGAGGTGGTAGTCTCCTTTCCGGGCAGTTGGATTAACGATAAAGTAGCGAGCATATTAAAATAGAATCGTAAATCAAATTCTTTTTTTAATATTTAATAGCGCTGGCGGTAAAATAGAGTATATTTAAATTAAAATTCACCAGGTGGAAAAATTCTAAGAAGCATTGTTATTTTTTTTTATAATGATATTTTTTTCACATCTGAACTTCTTCGATTAAATAACCCAATATTATGCTTTTAAATAGCTATTTACATTCCGATTAATTTCTATGTATAAGTGAAAGTTAATGTTCTTATAGAAATAAAGATTCTTTAAACAGATTTAATCAATTTTAACTTACAAATAAACTAAAATAAAATAAAAAAACCTAACTAAATTAAAAATAATAATATAACAATACTTACCAAAAAATATATGTACAGAATCTATAAAATGAATATACCTACATTTTATAAATTATATGTCGTTTTTTTTAATTTAATAAGGCATTCAAATACCATCAATCAGCCTTTAAAAATTAAATCAGCATAGGTTTAGATTTTTAAAATAAATATACATACATACATACATATCTTCACGGGTGCCTTACGGCGCCCGAGACCGCTTAGACGGCTCCAGGGTACCCAGCGCTGGGGCTTTAATCCCACCTCGTCGTAGCCGATGGTATGAGTCTACACCGAACAAGTGGCTAGCTCGTCGCGATGTTTTGAATAGACTCAATAACCCATCTATAAACAGTTTCACAAGTTGGTACAGTGAAACCGGGACCGACAGCTTAACGTGCTCTCCGAGGCACTATATTATGTATTAAATAAATATGTATATCTACAATTTATTTATATATAGATATAGTAAAGATTTAATACAGCGTTATAACCATTGATACTAAGCAGCCATTTCCCTCCCACAAACAAACAGTCTCAGGTTCTTGAGCTCCATATTGCAAACACCAGTCTATTGTGTTCGACCGCTGCGTAGACCAAGATGTTTACACTTTGGTCTATTTACCGGATAAGTCGAGATTGCTTCGAGAAGCCAAGTCGTAAACCGAAGTCTTTGTTAGACTGTATATTATATAAACTACAAGCTTTCGCCCTCGGCTTCGCACGTATTAATAAGTTTGAAAAAATAAAGGTACTTCCATAAAATATCAACTTTTAAACAAAAAAATTTTTTCCTCAAAATATAATTTCAAAAATATTCTAATGCGGTTTTATGCCATTTTAATATATCCTTAACGTTGTTTCATATAACACTTCTCATCTGGTGTATTTATTAGTTTTTCCTAAGAGCCTCTTAAAACACAAAGCCATAGAGGGTGTATATCTGCAACCCCTATAGTTATATCAAAAAGTGGTATACACTATCCTTCCCAGGGTCTCAAACTATCTCCATACCATACCAAATTTCACCTAATTTGGTTAGATGTATTAAAAGTTACATAATTTCGATACAAACTTTTTTTCGCTTTAAAAAGTAGCCTATTATATATTATAGTCTCAGGCTCTAGACTATCTCTGCACAAAATTTCATTAAAATAGGTTCAGTAGTTTAGGCTTCATTTGCGTAACACACAGACAGACAGAGTTACTTACGCATTTATAATATTAAGTATACCGGTTTTCAGGAGATTACTCCAACGATTTCTTGTCGAGGTAGTAGTCCCCTTTCAGGGTGCGGTTACGAAATGGGTTGAGTTGACGATAAGGCAGCGAGTATATTAAAATTAAAATATACTCGTAATGCAATTTGTCGCCACCCATTTCCTAATCGCATCATTTAGCCGGCATAATTGATCGCTGATGCATTATTTTGTTTAAGAACAAATATTTATCGACACCATTCATGGGCTTTGTAGGTCTGATCTCCACCAGGTAGATACAAAGTCACATGCCGTGCTCCAAAAAAAACAACTGATTACATGGTAATTTTGAAAGGTTGTACTTTGAGCTAATAGATACTCCACTTATCAATACGAATAACTTTTGTTAAAATTACCAATTTGTATTGAGTTTTTTTTTTCATTACCCAATTAAAAAGTTGTTTGATTTGATCAGTAGAACCTCATAGCCCAAACGACAACCTTTCAAAATCACCGTTTATTTATAAAAACGAATGCCTTATTCGTAAAAACTTATGGAGTCCTTAACAAACATTTAAGTTAAAATAGCTTTTGTCTGTTTTTCGCATATTTATTTTTGTTACCAAAAAAGGAGAGAAACCCTATTTTAAACTTAAACAAAAGAAAAACATACTTCTATATCTATACTAATTACGGTGGAATTAGTATATACACAGAAAAAATACCCTTTAATTTTACCCTAGCTAGATGAGAAGGTTCTTGAATTTGCCGCACTCTTGAAAGTGTCGCCCGTGAGAGGTTCTCATGCTCCCAAACAAGGATTTGTATTCTTTTTAAATACTAGATGTCGCTAGTATAACATAACAACGCTGAAATAAATGTTATAAGAAAATTCATAGTAAAATAACTTTGCATTCAGAAAGCAGTTAATTTCGTCACATCAAGTAAAAAAAATTTTAAAGTACCATCCAGGGCAAAGGTGTTTTTATCAGGTGCACCACCCCAGGATGGTACATAAATACTATGTTAATTTTAAAAAAAACCTTCTCCATACAAAATGGTATGATATAATGTTAAAGTGACCAATTAGTATGGGGAAGTGTTTTTTTTTTCATTTGAGACACATAGTTCCATGCATAATTAACGTGAACATACGTCCCTTTTGAACGGGACTGTCCCTTTTTTCGCCACTCCGTCCCGGTGTCCCCGACGTAGTGTCCCGTTTTCAGTTTCATAAGCTTCACAGAAAATAACTTAAAATGTTTAATACAGTACCTATTATCTTTTAATAAATTATTTGAACTAGCGTCATAAATTGTAGAAATCTGAAATAACTTCTGTTCTCAAAGCCATGTTGATAACGAAAGTGAATTATATTATAAAAACACTTTCCAAGAATTTAACACTTATTTAAAATCTGTAGAATATGGTCAAGCACGCAAGTACCGACCGTGTTCAGTAAAGCAGTCTTTGTTCTTACCAAAAAAGCCTGAGGTTACTGACCCTAAAGATTACAAGACCTATAGCGTTAACAAACACTATGTCCAAAATCTTCTTTTCTATACTTCAAGCAAAGAATGTCGTCGAGGTGTATGATCACAAACAAGTACTTTTATCTCAGCACCAGAAAGGATTTCTTTCGGGAATTTCTGGTTGCCTGGAACACAACACCTTACTTGCGGAATGTTTGAAGGATGCCAGGGAGCACGAGCGTCAATTGAGTGTCTGCTGGATTGATTTGGAAAATGCCGATCCAAAGGCATTTTCCTAATCAATCCAGCAGACATTGCTGCAAGTTGCCCTAAAATGGTATAACTTCCCAACAGTGATCATGGATATAATTGCTAATTATTATAAGAAATTAAGATTTGTTATTACAAATAAAGATGGGTTCACAGATCCTCTTCAATATAATGTTGGGCTATTTCAAGGCTGTTGCTTTTCACCAATAGCTTTTAATATTATTATTAACATCAATTTGACAAACTTAAATCTAGTGAAAAGAAGTGGGGATATAGATTTAAATAAAATAATGTATATTCGGAGTCCATCTTCTTGGATCAAGTTAGAATTAGCCAATTCTAATAAGATTAACAAGTTATATTAAGATTAACAAGAAACCTTATACTGAAAAATAAAAAACAATGAACCAAAAACCAAAAAAATATATACCTATTACTGAAGACTTTCCAAAAGAGATTCTAGAACAAAGAAGAGCATTGAAGGATGAACATATATCAGAACGGGAAAAAGGCAACATTACATATATTAAATACAATAAATTAATAATAAAAGCACCTGATAATAACAACACAAATACAAAGAAACGACACCTAGAGCTATCAAGACGACAGTGACAAAACCAAACGCTTAAACCAAAAGGCAAAAATCAACAAAATAAATGCCTTCTCGCTCTTAACCCATATATACCCACAGGTTCGAAAACGACCCTGGCATAAAAAACATGGCATAACTTGTAAACAGGTAACACAACGAAAATTATAATGTTCGCTTCAAATAGTTAGAAATATATACTTTGGCGTGTAGTATTTATTTACTAGTTTGAAATAAATCACAGTAATTAAAAAGACAGTGCAAATTGTAAGAAATTTTAAGTAACAATATTTATCGGCCGCGCACACAATAATGTAAGTAATTATGAATTACAATTATTAATTTTGAATTTTATAAAATAAATTATATTTTAAGTATGGCATCACTAATGAGATCACTGGAGATTCCCGGTCCGGATATTTCTTTAAACAAAGGATATCACTGGCAGTACAAAGAGGTAATGCTGCCAGTGTTATGGGAACCTTCGGGCCGGGACAGAGACGGGACATAGTGGATATTTAATTTTTTTTTTATTATGTAGTATTTATCATAATTGTGTTTTTTTATTTTTTGCTGGGGCTTAACTATAAGTGTTGAATCTATAACTGTATCGTCCTGATCCAGACAAGTCTGTTTACATTACTTTACAGTATGGCATGTTTAACTTGTGAATTATATTTATTTCATTGATTTATGTTTATATGTGTAAATATTCGAAATATTTTTTATGTGTCGTTAACGACCCCTTGGGCATTAGTGATACCATATTTATTATGTTGTTATTTGTATAGGTTTCGAAGATTACTTACTACTAACGAAATTATAGCACTAGCAGAGTCTTAATAAAGTGAAGAGGTGTCAGATGCCGATGTGTACATTGGCCTTCTAGGAGATGGCACTCTAAAAGATGGTAATTTGGGGGATGGAGGATACAATGATCCTGCTCCATTGAACAGGAAATTATGGCACTAGTGCAGTGTTAATAAAATGAAGAGGTGTCAGATGCCGATGTGTACCTTCTAGGAGATGGCACTCTAAAAGATGGTAATTTGGGGGGTAAGGGATACAACGATCCTGCTCCGTTGAACAGGAAATTATTTCTTGCTCCTTTAGAACATATGCTCAACCATATTGAAGAAGAGCATTTAGTTTAGATTACTTTAGATAAAGGTATTTCTACAAATAAGTCTACGAATCGTCAGTACACACCATTATTACCAAAAGATCTAGGAGTGCCATATGGCTAATATAAATGGGTCAAAATTGAATTGCCTCGTCAACGGTCTGTTACTTTGGATACATTTAAAATATGCAAAATTCCAGACGAACTAGCAGTTTCAGCCTATAGTCCAGACATCCTTGAAGTATACTCTCGGTGCTTGTATCCCAATAGAAAGTTTTTTTTTTATACTTAGAGTAGAACTCACCGTTCCTTGGAAAACAAACATTTCTGAGGACCACACCATCAACTTTGATCTTACGAATGAAATTACTAAAAATAATTTTAAAACCCTATGCAGTGAAAGTCGGTGCAAGAGGAATTCTAAGTATTTGCATAGTCTTTCGGAGGATCTTGGCCTTCCAAGATCGACCGTTAAACTTTTATTCAACGTGTTTTGAAGATGGAGCTAACAGGATCATATAGAATTTGGTCGAGTAGAGAGGGTAGTGAAAACACAGTGACGGGGAGAGTGAAAAGGCCTTTAACCCTACTTCGTGGCCTCAAGCCTGGAACGCTGCATTTCATTCCCCTGCCTCCCATCCACGAGATGGAATCGACACCCGCGTGGAGAATCCATGGATAGCTAAGAACCTTATCTTTCTCAGGTTAAATCAGACGAAGATATGCTTTATCTAAAAATTAAACTGTAGAAAGTGCAAAAAATGCAATGTATAATGTTGTAATGCAAGTACACTACAAATATTTAGACGTTTTTCACTCAAACTTAATAAAGTTATTATTGGTTTACACAAACTTTTTTTATTGCCTTTATATATCCTATTTGCCCAGGGGTCGTTTTTGACCCACTGTAAAAATCAACTGAAAAACCACTCTGGCTGAAATTTATTTTTACTGTTAAATTTTTTAGCTTTTGTGCTTATACTTATCAAAATTTTAATAAAAATCTAAGCAGATCAATAGTTCTGGGCATATATGGGTTAACATGGGACAAATTCAAGCTCCACAAACAAATAGCAACTAACACCGCACAACTTTAAAACATCAAAAAAAAGTAAATTTGAAGGCAAAGAAGGTCCCGTGGAGGCAGTGGACTATAACCCTCCAAAATTTCACAAGAATCTCCATGTATGCACTTATAATATAAGAACTCTATCAAATGATGAACCATTGATTGAACTGGAACATTGCCTATCAAAAATAAGGTGTGGTGAGTGTAAGGTGAGGAGAATAGGAAAAGAAATTAAGGAACTGGATTGGGCAATTCTTCTATTTAGTGGAAACAAAAAACATAAAAAATATGGCGTAGGTTTTTTGGTAAAATTAGAACATAAAAATATCATTATAGAGTTTAAAGGTATATCAGACAGAATAGCAGTGCTGAATATGAAATTTCAAAAACAAACAATATCAATCATCCAAGCATATGCACCAACAGAAACAACTACAGACGAAGACAAGGACCAATTCTACAATGACTTACTACAATACACCGAAACCAAAAAAAATATATAGGGGACTTTAACGCAAAGATAGGAATACCAAGACCAGAAGAGGCAAGACTCATGGGTAAATATGGATATGGAATAAGAAATGAAAGAGGCGAAAGACTAATAAACTTCATAATGGAAAACAACCTAAATATAATGAACACAAATGCTTCAAAAAGAAATTAAATCGAATATGGATCTGGCTATCACCTGACGGAAAAACAAAGAATGAAATCGACTTTATTATAGGCAATAACAGAAATCACATAATAAATTTAGAAATTCTTAACAATATTGCATTCCGTTCAATATTGTTAAGAATTTCTGCGTGCTCTGAAGAGCTTTTCAATATTATTCCTCCTTCCCCTTTCCGTTACAGGACAACGCACTGGTTGCAAAATAAATATGTATACCGTGGCGGATGTACCAACTCGTACCAAACGTTTTGGCGATTCAAACATCTGCCGTACTATTAAAATGTGGAATGCCCTACCAGCTTGCGTATTTCCTTCCTCTTATAACCTAGAGTCCTTTAAACGAAGCGTGAATAGGCATCTTAAGCCGGCATAATGATGGCAACCAGCGGTGCACCTGTATGCATCCGCTTGTTGCTATCATTCCTGGACATTGCATACTGTTTAACATCAGGTGGAAGCAAGGTCACATGCTGACCTCTTATAAAAAAAAAAAGATCTGCTGTTAGTATTGACATTAAGAGTGATAATAACCATAATAAAAAAACACAGAGACACTATTCAAAAATTCAGACATGATTAGCGAATATATCGATAAATTAATGGAATACAAACAAAAAAAATATATTAATAATACTAATTGTAATAAAAATTTTAATGACAATAATTTTATACATAATAATAATGACATTGTTTTTGATATTGATAATGTTGATATTGAGCATAATGATGGTGATTGTGACTTTATTAACAAGTCAAGTCAAAAATATTTATTTCATGTAAACCTTTACAGGCATTTATGAAAAGTCAAAAAAAAAAAAGTATATATAAGGTCCTGTGTGCACTTGGCCAGGTCGCCATTCCTCCCACAGACAAATGTTGAGAATATAATACAAAATAAACAAATCGTAAACTATTAAACTATTGTCCTTGCGGGAAGAAAAAAAAAAAACAACCCAACCGAACACACACTACATAACCAACCAGTTTAAGACTAGGTGGTTAGCTGGTTCCATTGACCTGTCAACAACAACGAAAATGACATTCATTATGATAATTATATTAATATACATAATTGCAATGATAATAATGTTGACAATAGGACATAGCCTGACAGACATAAGCTAAAACGCAATTTCTGGCGAAAGTTTAAACGACCGGTTTTTTTGGCAAATAAAGATTTATTATTATTATTAATAGGCGCCAAGAATTGACAAATGTGCCGCTAGTGGAGTCTACTATATCGGCTTTTTAAGTGGCAAATTCAAGTATCGTTTGAATAACACGAGATTATAAGTAAGAGGAAAGACACACGCTGGCAAAGCATTCCACTTTTTTGTTGTACGACATATAAACGTTTTGTCAATTTTGTTATTTCTCGATGGAATATATCCAAAGGTATGTGAAGGCCAATCGATGAGTCGTGATACCAAGTGCATAACTAGGCTTTTGTGCCAAATACTCTCAAATGCCTTTGAAATACTGACCGCCAAAGCATCTCCATGTTGATGGACAGCTTCAACCCAGCGATAGGTAACGTATGCGAGAAGATCACCCGTAGATCGTTTGATACCCGCATATAAATGTATTTCTAATCAATCGAAGTTCGATTATAATTTTTATTTAGGTAATGTTTTAAAAAATCTTTCAGTGGGTATTATAAATATTTTTCTATTAAAATATTTAATTTTTTTTTTCTGATTTCGAAAAAATAAAAATCCAAACTAATAAATACAATGACCGACAAAAATATTATTTTAATTCTGCGACAAGCAGTAATCGAGTATTACTGGAAGTGCAAAAGCTCATTTTGTATGGAGAACGAAGATTCGCGATTACGAATGCAGTGTTCTTAAAACATACATTGCGTTTCTTGGTAAATATATTTATTGATATAAAGTAGTTTTTACTCTATCTATTAAATAGGTAATAAATATAGTCCCTCGGAGAGCAGGTTAAGCTGTCGGTCCCGGTTGCTCTATACCAACTTGTGAAACTGTTTATAGATGGGTTATTGAGTCTATTCAAAACATCGCGACGAGCAAGCCACTTGTTCGGTGTAGACTCATACCATCGGCTTCGACGAGGTGGGATTAAAAACCTCTCCACTGGGTACCCTGAAGCCGTCTAGTCGGTTTTTCCCATGGAAAGAGTGCGTGCATCTATTGATAACTGGCCTCAACGTTACGGACTGTATTGCAGCCAATGGGGTCTCCATTTTACTTCTATTACTTACTTCTTATAATATTTTTATATTTTTAATTGTTTTATATTTATGTATTAAACTAACACACTGTAAAAGCAATAAATTTTAATGTTATTTGCAATAGTTTTTTTTTCTTCTATACTATATTTATGGCAAAACTAGGTATAATAGGCTAAAACATTGTTTATGGCATAAAGAGACAGTCGCAGAGATCGCATAAACTTTATGCGATGTCTGCGACTGTCTCTTGCGATATCATTACAAGTGACGATTATAATAGTCATAATCATTAGTATCATGTTTATCTATAATTACATTGTCCGCCTCCGTAGACTAGTGGTTGCACCTTTGGTTTTGTATTCTGTTTCGGGTTTGATTCCCACCCATGCCAAATAAATATTTGTACGTTTTTCTGTACATTTTATCATGGTCTGGGTGTTTATGAAAATATAATATGTATTACATCGTTGTTTCTAGTATACATAGCATAAGCATAGCATAGCAGAGCAAATACGTGGTGGCCAAGTTGGTTAGACCTTGGACTTAAAAACACTTAGGTCCCTGGTTCGAATCCCGGTGTGTACCAATGAGTTTTTATTAAAAAAAATTATGTACATTTGTTTGACAACACCACTATAGTGCCTCGGAGAGCACGTTAAGCTGTCGGTCCCGGTTTCACTATACTGGAACTGTTTATAGATGACTTTTTGAGTCTATTCAAAACATCGCGACGAGCTAGCCACTTGTTCGGTGTAGACTCATACCATCGGCTACGACGAGGTGGGATTAAAAACCCCTCCGCTGGGTATATACCCTGAAGCCGTCTAGGCGGCCTCGGGCGCCGTAAGACACCCGTGATTATATATATATATAGAGTTATTGAGTTTTATTCATGTGGACAGACAGACTGAAATTAAAATATTTCGGAACCCTCTAAAAGTAACTTTGAAGTAAAATAGATTTAAATGAAATACTTAAAATGGCCGACACCGTTTAATATTTCGAGTCACTACGCATATTTTATTGTGGTAGTAAAATTTAATTCTAGTCCGCTCTCGCGAAATGAAAAATGCTTTGTCCCCGTTACGCTAAATTCCGAAAGCGAATTGCCCCGTATTTATAGTCTCTCTGGTTTTTATTAAAAAACTGTTTTGTACGGAAAAGTCGTCTTTTTGTCGTTTTTTTTTTAATTTTTCTTATACATGTTGACATTGAAAGGTTGTACATCGGGGTAATATGAGGCTCTACTGGTCAAATAAAAAAAAAATCCATGGAACCATGTATCTATAATACAAATGTAAAAAAAATACTGCTCCATACAAGCTAGTAATGTTAAAATAATCAATCTGTATAAAAAAAATCATTTTTTTAATATTTGCGACACCATGTGTTTCCATGGGGAAAGTTCTTTGATCAGTAGAGTCCATATTGAGCCAAAGTACAACCTTTGAAATTGTTAAAAATTGTACCTTACGGTGCGCGTGACTGTCTAAAAGGCCATTGGGACTCACCGGTGGGGTTTTATTCTTCCATCGTAGCCGATAGAGCTTACCATCTAACTAGTTAATTTTCTCAGGAGGGGTCAAATTCGCAGACTCCAAAATAGACGCGCCTGTATGAGAAGATGTTTGAATGTTCAGGAAGCTAGTGAAGTATGTAGGGATCATACGAGGTGGGGTACATTGTTCTCTGCCTACCCCTAACTGGGATACAGGCGTGATGGTATGTATGTATCTAACTAGTTGGAAGTTTGTCACTCAATAACCAATTTGTAAATAGTGTCAAAAATTGGAATAGTAAAACTGGGACCGCCAGCGTGCTCTCTGGCTGAGGCACTAGTGGTGGGCAAAAAATAGTACGTTTTTGTTAGACATGTGACAATCGCGAATGATTCTATCATTTAGATATAGTATTGTCAACTGACCAAGATAAAGATTCACGAAGATAAAAAACATTCGGTACTTTTGATTGAGACACAATAAGCCGACCTAACGAAAGTAAACTGATAAAGATTGACATGGGACCGATTGAACTCTGCGACCGAACGAAAGCAAACTGATACAGATATGATCGAAGGATAAAGATACACTTGGGACCGAAAGGAAACAAAAGACACACTGATATAAACGCTGCCGACCGAACGAAAGCAATATGTTTCAATAGCCGGCCGAACGGAATCCCAACTGATATGAATTATCTTCCGATATAAACCGTATCCAGGGATTCTTTGAGGGTAGCCCGAACACTGTAGACGCGTGTTTATATTATATTTTTCAAATTTTATTTTATTGAATATTATTGTGCAAAAGTGTACTAATTTTGTAGAATAAGCATTCGTATAGTAATATTAAGTGTGAGAAGTGTAGCATTTACACAGTGATCTCGGTGTTTGTGTTATCTCAAATAATCCCACAATCTTCAGTAAAATGGCGGTACCCATTTTACTGTAGACTTTTCCTTCTTCACTTGATATTGGCAAGACTATACCGTATGCTTACATACGGTCATGTCGCCATTCCTTTTTCTGCCCTAGTCCTTTTCTAATTCCTTTCCATCCTTTTATCCCTCTTTAACTAATAATAAAAAAGATTCTCAAACTACCCACTTGACATTGGCAAAATTTCGCGTAATGCGAAGACGCCATTAATGAAAATAATCAAACCGTGTCCACGGCGAAAATTTTCATTAAATCAGTATTTAAATTCTCGTTATTTTATTATTAATTATAAATTCCAATCAGTCTGATAGATTTTTATTTTGTTCCTGTATTATTTTATGTTTAATGCCTCCAATCAATCTTCAAGGTACCAGGAGCACATACATTGTTAGGAGTGAAGTGTATCGCAAACCGATATATCATCGTATTTTTTTCCACATTTAGAAAGAAGGAAAGGCAAAGTATATGACCATACAGTATATGGCTGTATAGCCATCTAGATAATTTAAATTATGCAATGTCGGGTGACTTGTTAAATCCAATAATAAAATTATACTAGGAATGCAGAAACCAGAAACAGATAATTATTTTAGACGCGATTTTTTTCATAGATTTTCTCTATGCAAAAGTTTAGTCAGAACCGTATAGCACCAGGCACACATGTTATTAGAAGAAGTTATTACAGATGGTCTTTCCTGCTTACACTTCGCTGATCGCTGCGGTGAATTAATTTCAATTATGTCTTACTACAAACATAATAAGGTTTAAATTAAAAATGTGTTAATTAATAAGCACTGCCTCTGCCTCTAGTCTTCACTTCAAGGTACCAGGGGCACATAGATTATTAGGAGTAGAGTGTATCGCAAGACCATCGTTTCTTTTTCTACAACTTATAAGAAGAAAAGGAAAAGGAGGAAAGGCAAAAGATCTTTCGTTCATACAACCATGTAGACCACAGAAGTTACGCAATGTCGGATGACTTCGATAAGTAATCAATAAATTATACTAGAAATGCAGAAACCATTATTTTTTTACACATGTTTTTATTTTCCAGTTCTTTTCTATTTAGAAAGGTTTAGCCGTTTAGTACCAGGTGCACATATTATCTAAGGAAGTTATTAGAGATGCTCTATCCTGCTTACACTTCGCTGATCGCTGCGGTGCGAGCGAGATAAGACATGCTGCATGTATGCGGTGGCGGTGGACTCTGCTGGTGGAGCTTAACCAACATAGAATTAATTTCAAATATATATCTTACTCAAACCTAATAACGTTAAAAAGAATATTTTTTTACTAAAGCATTGGGTCGCATTTTTCTAGAACTTTCTGAGGCTCTACCATGGGTTTGCGCATTGTAACGTATTCATTTACGTATACGTTACGTTTCTACAATGCGCAAACCCATGGTAGAGCCTCTGTTACCAAAAATAAAGCGGTCCTGTTGGTTGTTGCTCACGTATACGTATACGTTACGTTGCTACAAGGCGCAAAACCCCTTCTGATTAGGGCTATTACGTATTAAAGTATAACTCGACCTTAGCATCAATAAAATAAAGTCGATTATTATTATTATATATGAACAGCCACTTATAATGTAAGTATTACTAAAATATTCAATAACTTTGGGTAGTCCTATGTAGTGGTACCCAGGTTCATTTATTATTATGTACTATATATTATAAGGGGGGGGGGGGGGGTCATTTAATATTATACCCCTCTAATAATATGAACTCCCCCCCCCCTTTTTTTTTGCTTATTACGTTGATATTGATGATTATATTGTATCTTTTTTGATAGAATCTTCGGAATCCAATCGCCACCGCGAATGAAACAATTGGAATCATATCCTGAAAAATCAGTGATTGTCACATGTCTAGTTTTTGTTGAAATACTCATTTTGGTTAATTCCGGGGCAAATAGGGTTTTTAAGTCCTTGTATATTTAAGTTTGTATCTTAAATAATTTTTATTATTATTATTAAGTTTATTAATTAGGTGTATGTTTTAACCGATTAAAAAAAAGAGGGGGTTGTCAATTCGACGCGTATGTTTTTTATATTTTGGGGGGAAGTCTATATCATATCTATGTCAAGTCTTAACTGATCATTTTATCTTCTTGATTATTTAATTTTATCATCTTGGCCGCCATGCTGCGGGGGATGGTTTATTAAGTTTTAAGGTTATGTTTTTTTCTGACTATAAATAAGGTCAGATGAAAACAAGAAGTAGGGCGTGGTATCTAATAACTGCACCCTAGTTCGTCTCGCTTTGCATAAACAGAGAAGACAGACACTTTAGTTTGTTTTTTTTTATTTTTTAAGGTGGGGAACTAATGCCAAATAACTAAATACTTATGTACCCAAAAAATATTTTAAAATTAACTACTTGTTCTGTCCCAATAAAAAACTAAAGTATGTATAATATATCGTTATTAAATTGTATTGTTTATATTTATTATTTTACTTTCTGTAAATAAATGTGAAATTTCAGTTTTTTTTTAGGACAATTTATACACGAATTTCTCTCACAAACAAACTAAGCTCTAGGCCTCTACAACGATATAATATATATTATATTTTCGAAATACCCAGACTATGACAAACTGTACAGAAAAACATACCCATTAATATATTTTTGCCATGGGTGGAAATCGAACCCACGACCTCCGTATACAACACCAATAAATAATACATTAACAATTTGAATACGCAATATCTGTGCTTCAAATCTTTCTCACAGATCTGTAGAAATTAACTAGTATTTTGTATTGTTTACAATATTAAATTTACAAAAAGCGTCTTTTTTGATTATTTTCTTTACGTTACATCTTAAATGACATCTTTAGTAATACACATTGGACGCTGTTCAAGCCTTAATAAAGCATGACATGTGACTTTACATCCACCTGAACGTGTAAAGTCAAGGAATGATCTCAACCAAGAAAAACCCATTATGTCCGTTAGTGGAATTTATTGCAGTTTAAAGGAAGAAGGGAAAACGTACACAGGCAAGGTATTAGGTCGTATATGCGTATTTGGACACGCATGTTTAATTTAAGGTAGATACAAAGTCAGATGCAGTGCTTCGCTTCAACCTAAATTGTTAATGAAAAAATTCTGGACATTGATTTGTTTTAAAAGAAGAAATAATATTAAATATACAAAGGGTTTGTGTGTTAAGAAGCTATTAGGAAAAGTTTTAAAATACATCAGATAGATATAAGTGTTCTATATATATAAAGAAAAGTTGATAATAGTACACTGAATCTAACGAATTAAAAAGATAACTCTGAATACATAGCAAAAAGCCAAACATGCCTTCGATTCTAATTTTGTACTTTAAGCTGTACGTCATGAAAGTATAAATAATATGTAAGTGCTGTAACACACATTGTAAAGTAGAAATCACAAATAGTCACCTGCCTCGCTCACACGCATTCAAATCAACATATGGAAAAGAGATAAATAGCTACTTTTTGTTTCTTTTAATTTTTAACGAATTGTCAAATATGTTCTTTGCCGTCGAATTTTGATCTTATTCCTTTCTTAAGTATTGAGTGGTTATAATATATTTTGTTCTCACTTTTTGCCGTACATTTGTATAACAGGCGGGCCTCTATTCTCTTTTATTTATTTATTTTAAATTCTTTATTGCCCAAAATTTTATATACATAGGCGAGCTTAATGCCTTAGGCATTTTCGACCAGCTAATCTTTGAGAGGTTGAAATATACGTGGTGGCCGAGTTGGTTAGACCTTGGACTTAAAAACACTTAGGTCCCTGGTTCTAATCCCGGTGTGTACCAATGAGTTTTTACACCACTATACTGCCTCGGAGAGCACGTTAAGCTGTCGGTCTCGGTTTCACTATACCAACTTGTGAAACTGTTTATAGATGGGTTATTGAGTCTATTCAAAACATCGCGACGAGCTAGCCACTTGTTCGGTGCAGACTCATACCATCGGCTACGACGAGGTGGGATTAAACCCCTTCCGCTGGGTACCCTGAGGCCGTATAGGCGGTCTCGGGCGCCGTAAGGCACCCTTGATACTTATTAATATATATATACTTTAATGCACGCAATACTTAAACATAGGTACACACCATACCAAACTAATGACTTGTGAGCAAGCGTTTAATAACAACTCTTAAATTAAATTTAAATCAATCGCATTGTAATGCAATCATAATCGCTTAAATTGACACAATTTTTAGTCTGCTAATCAAAAATGTAAAAAAATAGACCAGTAAACAATTCCATTGAAGTTCTAAGGGCCGATAGTCGTGCCTTCGACATACATGTCGGCTCGAAATATTCGTTAGAAAATAACAGTTTTTTATAGCTACCTGCCACTTTTCAATCGAATATTTCAAAGCGAAACGTAAGTCGAAAGCGCCAGTATTAGTCCTCTGTTCTTTAGAAAGACGAATTTAGGCCTTAGGGCACTTCCCTATAATATACTTTCATGATACACGTACGTACACATACCGTGCCTTGGGGTAGTATGTAAATAGATCTCTGGTTTGGTTGACAACGCTTTGTTATTCTAATTATAGGAGTGTACAGAAGTCTAGGAATAGGCAGTCAATTTGACAATAGACTATTTCGTGGTCTATTTACGCCATTAACGTTGTAGACGGAGGTCGTAGGTTCGATTTCCAGCAAAAATAATATTATGTATTCTGTAGTTTTACTGTATCGATTTCTTGTCGAAGTTGTTTTCTCCTTTCAAAGTGCGGTTACGAAATGGGTAGTTGGATTGACGATAAGTATATTAAAATATACTCGTAATGCAATTCGTCATTGTCGCCCCCCATTTCATAATGGCATTATTTAGCCGGCATAGTGGGAGCGATCAATATTGTTTAAGAACAATTTTTATTATTGATTGACCCCATTCATAGACTTTGTAGGTCTGCTCACCACCTAGATCTATCTAGATACAAAGTCACATGTCGTACTATAATAAAAAATAAAAAATAGTAAAAAGAAAAGTAGTTTAGATCAGGATACCTAGCGGAGAAGTTTAATCCCACCTCTACGTAGCCGATCGTATGAGTCTACACCGAACAATTGTCTAGCTCATCGCTATGTTTGAATAGACTTAATAATGAGTTTAAAATTATGAAAAGAAAAATCACAAATTGGTATAGTATAACTGGGACCGACAGCCTAACGAGCTTTACGAAACACTAAAAACGGAGTTGTCAAACAAATGACACCTTTTTTTTTTAATTTATTGGTATGGCGGGATCCATCTTTTGTTCTCACGTCTGGAAAGGTGTTTTATGGCCCAAGTGCGCCTCCATATCTTTATCTCCATGGGTCTAACCAACTCGGCAACCACAAATATAGGATAAGTGGCGGTGATCACTGTGGTATCCCTAATTGTGTCACTGCACAAGTGTTTGGAGAAAAAATAAATGTCAGTTGAATCTCGCATACATGTTTTATTTATTTAATCTCTATATTTAATTAATACAAATAGACAATATTACACACTTATATGTATGTACCTATTGTACTATGTATGTGTATATGTGTATGAGTAGATATGTATATGTCTATATTTATGTGTATTTGCATGTGTATGTTACAAACACACAAACGAACAAACGTGCAGCCAAACAAAGAGACGTGCATTGTATTATTTTAGAGTTTAGATTTCTTACCTACAAAGTAGCAAGTGTATTTTCTTTTGAGACACTAATCCATTTGATGGAATTATTCTTAAAAGGATTATCTCCAACTCATCCATTGTCAACTACAAAAGATCTTTAAATCTTTTCTTGACTTTCGCAATCGGAAAATGCACTTCTTTAAAAGCTTTACTAAGACTGCTTTTACTGCTTATTGTAGTAATAGAAAACAAACTTTGAAAGACCATTTGCTCGTCTTTACGTTCTTGGCATGTTTTATAGGAGGATTTTGATCTTATAAAATGTATTTTACGTTTATTTACGTTTGTTTGGATGTATAAAAAATGTACGCGCATTTAGCTTTAGAGGGGCGCCGATTTTGTTTTTTTTTATATATGTAGGACAATTTACACATATTACACAATTTACACAAACTAAGCTCTAGGCTTGTACATTATATCTACCAGAAACAAGGATATAGTACATATTATATTTTATGAACACCCAGACCATAGGCTCTACCATAGGTTTGCGCATTGTAGAATCGTAACGTATTCATTTACGTATACGTGAGCAACAACCAATAGGGCCGCTTTATTTTTGGTAACAGGATTGAATAAAGAGATCCTATTGGTTGTTGCTCACGTATACGTAAATGAATACGTTACGTTTCTACAATGCGCAAACCCATGGTAGAGCCTCAGGACAAAACATAATATTACAAATAAACATTAACATGAACATAATAAAAAGCGGCCCAGCCTTGTGGTTAAGTCACTGCGCAACTGATAACAAGGTTAAGCAGATGACAACAAAGCCGGCCTGGGATGGGTGACCGCTTTATACAATGAGGCTATTTCATCATAAACACCGCAACAAGCTCACCACTTGTTAGGTGTTGCCTCCGAATACCATTGGCGAAATGAGGATGGGTTAATCCCTCCGCTGGGACCCTGAGGCCGTTTAAAACGGTTTTCGGGAACCAAATAGGCACCCGTGATGGTATTTATTTTATGGACATAATTTAGAGATATATGTTACGGGTAATGCTAGAAGATTGATTAAAACTAGGTTTACCCGGGTTTACTTATAGAATCACCCAAGGATTTTGGGTAATGTCAGAATAATAATAGAAATATTTTTTTATTCAGGATTTACCCATAGGACTGTCCAATACCACAGATTAATTTCCAATACTCGATATAATGTATATTTCAGAAAATTTATATAAAGTGCATTGGTGGCCCTTACAAGAGAAAAATATTATACCATCTCTAACTGTACACGTACTCTAAGTGTTTTGATAGTATAGAGACAATTCGTATAGTTATGTGCACTTTTTAATGGCAATAGTTCCCAAAAGGCATGTCAAAAATAAAACCATATAAATTTAAATGATATCATTAGTAGTTTATAACATACTTTTTGTAAGGTTAGAAGTCCTAGTTTCTAATACTAAATGGCAGAGGAGTCTGTTTTTTATTTTTACTTTTTCAGTAATTTATATTTATGCATTTTTATAAATTCCTTTATAGGATAATCTTAAATTATTTTTTTAAAGATAAAATTGCAATGAAAAAAATCCTGGTGGGTGGGGACTCGAACCCACGAACCTCGCTATCGCGGCAAGGCGCTCAACCGCTGAGCCAACCTTAATTCAATTATTATTCGGACTTTAACCAAAATTCTTGCATGAATCTAAGTAAACCGGAGTAAAGCGAGGTTTACTTAATCTTCTAGCATTACTCGTAACATATTACACGTTCCATTATCACGGGTGCCGTACGCACGTTCTGTACAACAGAACTTAGCGGAATAGGGCTTATTTTTTTTGTTTTTTTTTTTTAAATCTAAAATCATAATAATCAAATATAAGTATAAGACTTAATACTTATGTAATAATATTATTATACTAATATACACCATTACTAAACACTTTTTATTGTTTTAAAATAGATACCCATTACTCTAATTGCCTATTTATAACTTTTTTTCTTTTTTTTCTTTTCAAAAAACACTCAAATAGTCATAAATTTTACGGATCAAGTGAGTGCCCTGTTTCGTTTGATCCACGATTTTTCACCCATCCTGTATATAATAATATAAAAAAGAGGTAAAGTACGTGAGTTTGTGAGTACTGAACCGAATTTAAAAATTATTTTAGTGTTGGATAGCCCATTTATCGAGGAAGGCTATATAACATCACGCTACGACCAATAGGAGCGGAGCATCAATGAAAATTGTTGGGAAAACAGGGAAAATTTGTTCCTTTTGAGTGTTGTTCCCGTTGCGTGCGCTGCGTAAACGGTCAAAGTTACGCAGACGAAGTTGCGCGGGTCTGCTTGTATTTTATACCATAAATGCTAAAATATTTATGGCCTTATTCATAAAAATGGCCTAGAAGAACACTTTAGTTATAGAAGGTTTTGTTTCTTATACGCATATACATTTTTGTTGCTAATAAAAAGAGACAAAACCTTCTTTAACTAAAGTGTTCTACAAGGATTCGTAAGTTTTTATGAATACCGGTGTTAGTTAGTTTATAGATTTTATTAATTTAGCTCTTCATTTATATATATACAGGCCAGTGCTTCTGTATATTACAAAAGTAGTCAATTTTGGTACTCAATAATCTTTTGGCAACGCTCTGCGGTCAGTTCATAACTTTTATTGCCTCTACTCCACTACTTTCGCGTTTCACTTCGGTAGTTCTAGTTAGGTATACATTTATGTATAGTAGGTATACGACTCAATAACCTAACTATAAACAGTTCCACAAATTGGTATAGTGAAACCGGGACCGACAGCTTAACGCGCGGATTCGAACCAGGGACCTAAGTGTTTTTAAGTCCAAGGTCTAACCAACTAGGCCACCACGTATACATATTATTTTATTATATAGTATAGAATTATGCAGGGTAACTTCGAAAGGATGCACCTACCTATTTGTATGGGGAAGCCAAGATTTTTTTTTAATTTGCGACATATGGGTTCATGGGAAAAATTGTTCGATTTGATCAGCAGAACCTCATATTAGCTCAAAGTACAACCTTTCAAATTCACTATGTAAGTTACTACTTACCTATACGTGGTGACCGAGTTGCTTAGACCTTACACAAAATCACTTAGGTTCCTGGTTCAAAACCCGGTGTGTACCAAACAATGAGTTTTTATTCTAAAAATGTATGTACATTTGTTTAACAACACCACTATAGTGCCTCGGAGAGCACGTTAAGCTGTCGGTCCCAGTTTCACTATACCAACTTGTCAAATTGTTTATAGATGGGTTATTGAGCCTATCCAAAGATCGCATAAGTGTTTTTAATTCTAAGGTCTAACCAACACGGTCACCACGTATATAATGCGATGCAGTAAGCTCCTAGAAATAGGTATGCAGTTTTATATTATACTTCCCATAGATCCCACTATGCCGGCTAAATGATGCGATTACGAAATGAGCGGCAACAAGAACGAATTTGCATTACGAGTCTATTTTAATAATATCCTCGCGGCTTTATCGTCAATCAAACCGCCTATTTTTAACCGCACAATGATAGCAGGACTACCACCTAGACAATAAATCAATTCAGTATGCTCCTGAAAACGTGTAAACCCACAGACTAAACCCGAAACATGACTAGGTTAGTTTTTGTATTCGTATATCATTGAAGTTTGAGAGACCTAAAAAAGCAAAGACTCCAGTTCCACCAACTTGTTTATGCATTGTTTATCATAATAGACTGTTTAAAATACCTTGGCTTATTTCAACCAATTTGCTAACAAAAGTTGGTCTTTCCTAAAGTGATATTTGAATATTCTTAAAGTAAAAACTTTTCAGAGTACCGTCTGCAATAACGAGCCACAAGCCCCTTTGGCATCCCAATACGCTTGTTATGTACAGTCAGTAAAATTATCATACAAGTTTTACAGTTTTTTTTGTTAAAAATTCATGAATTGCGTCTAGACTTTACGTAAGTAAAGAATATTATGTGATGCAGAAAAGTTACGAAGTTAGGTTTTTGGAAATCATTTTTTGTTTATTTTTTAAAAAACTTGGATTTTTAAACTATGCTGCCTTTTTTTAATTTGTTTTATGTAAGTTTTATTTATATTAGGTGTATTTATTGAAGCACGGCATGTGACTTTGTATCTACTTGGTGGTAAGCAGACCTACATATTCCATTAATAGGGTCAATACCAGTGTTTGTCGCTCCCACTATGCCGGCTAATTTATGTGGTTACGAAATAGGCGACGACAACGACAAATTTGTATACGAGTCTATCTTAATAACCTCGCTGCTTTATGGTCAAATAAGCTCCCCGTTTTACAAAAAAATGGATGAGCACATATACTAAAACTGGTAGATGACTAGGTCAGTTGGCGGTTTTTACATCTGTAGGTATGTGTAATAAAACCAGTCGGTTTAGCCTATCGAAGTTATACATTATATTTTTCTTTCTCATGTACGTACCATATAATACGTATATATCTTACGGAAACCTAGGTTTACCCAACTTAGAATCACTCAAGGAATTTGGGTATATCTAGTAATAAAAAGAATACAAAAGAAGAGTTATCCTTTCTTAAGCATACCACACGTATTTAAAGTATTTCTGTCAGAGCATTTTTTTTTATTAGAGCACGGCATGTGACCTTGTATCTGACTGGTGGTGAACAGACCTACAAAGTCCATGAATGGGGTCAATCAATAATTGTTCTTAAACAATATTGATTGCTCCCACTATGCCGGCTAAATGATGCGATTACGAAATGGGCGGCGACAAAGACGAATTGCATTACGAGGATATTTTAATACACTCGCTGCTTTATCATCAATTCAACCACCCATTTCGTAACCGCACCTTGAAAGGCGACTACCACCTCGACAAAAAATCGATGCAGTTATCTCCTGAAAACCGGTGAACCCACAGACTAAAACCGAAACATGACTAGGTCCCTTGACTTTTTTTGCATATGTTTGGGCGGTGGTAACGAGACCGGTCGGTCGGCCTAACGAAGCTATAGAGACCTTCCTCCCACCTAAACTTTGATGTAAAGTATGAAGAGTAAATGTTCAAGGTCGTTAGCTCTGGGTATAGCCTTAAGTAATAGTTAGTAAATTAGTTAAAGTTTTAAATTAATTATTAGTCACACAGCAACTTGGTTTCCATTCGGTCTGATTCATTATTAATTACTTCGAAAATTTCACACGAGTTGGATTTGCTAGAATTATCGATTGACATACATTTAAGGTAGTTTTTAGGGTGAAAGGTTATTTGCCTATCGAATAACCTTTCACCCTATAAACTCATCATTTGAATTATAACGATTTTTTATCAATCGTATACAGGGTGTCGTATACACGTTTTTAAGATTTCACGAAAATAAATAATAATTAATTAATACCAGCGCGGGTGCCTATTTGGCTCCCGAGAACCGTTGAAACGGCTTCAGGACCCAGTGGATGGTTTAACTCGTTCTCATTTCGCCGATGTTATTCGGAGGCGACACCTAACATGTGGCAAGCTTGTTGCAGTGTTTATAATGAAATAGCCTCGTTGTATAAAGCGGTCACCCATCCCAGGTCCGGCGTTGTTGTCATCTGCTTTCTGTAAAAGTATTGCATTAAAATGGATGAAACTGCATTGGATGCCGCCATATATAGCGTCACTAAACGTTTGTTAAGAAATGGACCCTAAGTCACTTCAGGGGCTGAATTCTGACGTGCTGAAATTTTATTTGCATCACAAACCATGAAACCTTGGTTGGATGCCGTCACATACGATTTGTTATCTACCCAATAGAGGGCGTCTGTATATAGATAGATAACAATCAATGACAAAATTCGTGAGGGGTGACTGGAACCTCGTCGGCTAAGTGGTTGAGCGCCTTGCCGCGAATTTGGATTTTTTTGATTGCACTTTATCTTAAAAAAAACTAGATATAACACTAGATAAGTGAGAACTCTCTACATTATATCTAGCTAGCCTGAATAACTTAGCGAAGTATAAGCCTTATGCCCGATTTCACCAACTCTTAGGGAGCCCCTAACTAAGTTAAGGAACAGTTAATGACAGTTGTTTCATAGCAAATATGTCAAAATTCTTATTTAGGGGCTCCTTTAGAGTTAGGGATTGTTGGTGAAATCGGGCATTAGAAAGCTTACTCCCACTTATACTGGTGTGCTTTCCATCAGGCAGATACAGAGTCTACTACAAAAAAACTAAATCTAAAAGGTTTATTCTTAAGCAAATATAAAATTCACTTTGGTTACGTTACCCAAAACAATTTCTTGTATTACAATATTACTTGTTAGTAGGAGGTACAGTCAACAGCAATGTTCACTACAAACTTATTTGTTTAAAGTGAATAAGACTTTATTACAAAGGCATAGAGTAAGCGCTAAATATTAGTGAGTGTGTACTTTATTTAACAAGGTGATTCTCAATTTATACCAAAAAAAAATTTTAAAGAATGAAAAAGTAAATTCTTTATATCAATCAATACGCACTGGCTAAATGATGTGGTTATGAAATGAGCGGCGAATTTGCATTACGAATCTTATACCCTAACTGCTTCTTTCGTCAATTCAACTTGACTGTTTTGTAACCGCATCCTGAAAATAGGTAAACCCACAGACTAAAACCGAAACAGTAATAAAAATAAAATTGAAATCTTTAAATGATGCACCTATTTTTTATAATCTATTTTTATATAGGCATTCTATCACATAATATTATATCGAACACGAAACAAACAAACAACCTAATCTAATCTAATATATTATTATATACAAACACACACACACACACACACTTTCATACACATCATAATCTAATATGATGCACTTACATTCGCTCACACTCTTTTTTATACTCAAACCTAAGTATCTACAAAAATAATTCATATAAACTGTACGCACACACTCACACATTAGTAAACTATAATCAAATACTAAAAACACACTACATATATAATGTACATACTCATATAGGTACACTTAGATCTATTTAATGAACACAACATGTGTGTACACAGCGCCAAAAGAGAAGAAATATATATATATACAATAATAAGTATCTAAACACACACAACTTTAAACTTATATATATGAAGAAATGTAAACATCCATAATATAACACATCACATAAATACACACATAACTACAACACTACCACATTTTGCTTACTCAGTTACTATTATATACTTAAATACATACATAGTCTTCCATACAAATTTAGATGTCCCCAACAAACAGACAGACGGACAGTCTATAAATATTTGCTAATAGGTATAATAACACACTCATAATGTATTTACAATAGTCATGTTTACATAAGTATAAATAAAAAGTATAATTATTAAGTCCGTTGTTACATTGAATATTTTATTATTATTATTTTTCTGTTACATTATTTTTTTCTTTAATTTTATATTTATTAACTTGTATCAATTCTTGTGACCCCTACTGAGCCAGTAGTTTTTAATTTATATTGTATCTTAAATGGATTGTGTGCCTGATTATATGTGTATATTTAAGTAACTACAAGGAAGACACTAATCACCACGACACAGGGAATCCTAGTTTGCTGAATAGTGAAATATATACCTTTGTAAATCTTAATATTTATATAACTTGCAAGCAAAATTTTTTGTTACTTTGTTATTTTTGTGGCTTCGAATAAATAAATACTTTAAAAAAATAACTTAATCTATACGTGTCTGTAATAATATAACAAAGCTGAGGAGTTTGTTTGTTTGCTTGAATCTCAGGAACTACTGGTTTTAATTGTTTTTTTTTGTGTTGGATATCCCATTTATCGAGGAAGGCTTATATATAGGCTATATAACATCATGATACGACCAATAGGAGCGGAGCATCAAATGAAAAATATTGCATAAATGTGGAAGTTATTCCTTTTGCGAGCTTCCGATGCGTGTACAGTTACGCAGACTGGAGCGGCGACATCATCGAGTGATAAATAAATACTCCTCAGTCTGTAATTTTATATTTTAATGCCTTTCAACAGATTTTTCTGATTTTTAAATGCAGAGCTGTTTTCGCTGAGATCTACAGATTTTTAACAGGAAAAAAGTTCTATAAAAAAGCAACTTTACGACGACAGGCGACAGTCTCGAAGTTGCGAGGGTCAGCTACTAATTTACAAATTGATTTATGTCATATGTGATAGTACATTTTTTTTATTATCATTAATAAATATTAAAAAGAAAAAAGTACCATCAAAGTACCTTACGGTGCCCGAGACCGCCTAGACGGCCTCATGGTACCCAGCGATCTAATCAAATCCAACAATCCAATATACACATACAAAATTGGATTGTATGAGGTTAACCATTAATTTATTGTGTACCTTGCTGCACACTGTACCCCTAGAGGCTATATCCTTTAAACAACATGCTTATTGCATTCACCGCAACACAACAAATAAATGCAACGTTTTATCCGACAGTTATGTCTCTCTTTGTTTGTTTGGCAAATAATTTAACGTTATTACAATATATTTTATGGCAAAATTCATGTTAAGTTCTGTTATTAAACAAGGTGAGAGTGGCTAAAAGCTTTTTAATAACAGATATGTTATAACTTGACAAATACAATAACGTATTGAGTGAACCCATTTATAGTGGTGGTAAGTGTGCTAACCATCAGGTAGAGACAAATCTATAACCTTACTTCAAAAAAAAAACTTAAGGCGCTATAGTATCCTATCCCAATAAATATTGTATCCTAAAAACGAGTTAATAATAATAATATGTAGGACAATTTACACATATTGCTCTGGTCACAATCTAAGCTCTAGGCTTGTACTGTGAGTACCAGAAGCAACGTTATAATACATATTATATTTTATAAACACCCAGACCATGACAAACTGTACCGAAAAAAACGTACTTTTTATTTTGCAATCGAACCCGCGACCTCCAGTTGTTTTTTTAGTTGCGACATTGCTTAGCATAATCTATACCTTTTTTTTTTTTTTTTTTTGTTGACGGAGTGTGAATGCATTACGCATACCCCCATTAGCAGGGGTTATGTGGGACTCTCCCCTCTCCGTCGCCTCGCTAAGGGGAGGGAGGGAGGGGCATACCCACTAAACACACTCCGGGAATTTTCCTTCTTGACTAGTTGTTGATGGAGGGCCATGGGTTCGTCATAGACATTCTAACCACGACGCCCCCTTAGTCTATTTCCTCTCTTACTTGCTAGATGTTTTTCTTGGGTAGTGAGTGATGTTCACTACCCATTCCCTCTGATGGGCCTTGCTTATTTGTATCGGCCCGGTGTTTCGGTTGTGAGTCCATGCGTGGTGCACGGGCTCATACCTCTCTCTATGATGTTCCTTCAATGTCGCCAGGCAAGCCACCCAATTTGGGTAAAGAGGCTGCCAGGCCTCCGTCACTGTGGCCGTTAGGCCTCCCTCATCTTTTGATGGTTTTCGCCATCCCGTCTTGTGTGCCAGCCGCCCTATCTGGGTCAGACGCTGGCACCGCCCGGCGAGCCGCCCAATCTGGGAACAGACGCTGCCAGGCAACTCCTACGCATTTTACCGTCGTTTTGTGTCAGCCGCCCAATATGGGTCAGACGCTGACACCGCCCAGCAGGCCGCCCAATCTGGGAACAGCCGCTGCCAGGCCCCTCATTATAATCCTCCGGTTGATGTTTTCATCTTCCTGCACCGTGTCAGCCGCCCAATATGGGACAGACGCTGACACCGACCGGCAAGCCGCCCAATCTGGGTACAGACGCTGTCGGCCTCCGTCTTGACTTCAGAAGTTCCATGCCTTTTTTCGCTGCTCCCAGCCAAATGAGTTGCCTGATTGTTGGCTCTTCCACCTTCGCCACATAAGTTGCCCCGCCCATCCTTCGTTGATGGGTGGGCCCCTTAGTGGTGGCGTGCTTTCGCATGGTGCCTTCATCTCCGCTTCCTCTTCTGAAGTTTAATCCTTCGGTGAAGGCCACTCGCGCTATGCACGGGGCCTTACTGATCTCAGTTGTTTAACCGGGGTTACCCACGGTTTATCTCAATTGTTTTCTCCCTCACATTTACGTCCTTCGTGTTTTAACCTGCATTGAGCAGGTTCATCTCAATTGTTGTGGGGCCGTTAGCTTCGGCGGTGGTGACCAGCCACCGCTTACTAGAGCCCCCCCCACCACGACAAGGTGGCCCCATGGGGGGGAGCATAATCTATACCTACTAATATAATAAATTTGGAGTTTGTTTGATTGTGGTATAATGTTGGATAGTATTGAGGAAGGCAATAGGCTATATAACATTCAACTACGTTCAATAGGAGCCATCAATGAGAAATGTAGCAAAAACAGGGAAAATATATTCCTTTTGAGAGCATCCCGTGTTGCCAGACAGGTTTGCCAGAATTACCTTAAAAATGACATCAAAATTACCGTACTATTACCGTATAAACAATGTTTGTTTAAAATATTTATAGATGAGCAAAAAAAAACATATCTTTCAAATTTGCGTAGGTTTTGTCGAATTTTAATTTACGGTACTCTGTTACTATAAATTACGTGAAATTACCGTTCATTTTATCGAATTTTCATCAATTTCTTTAAATTAACGTACATTTGCCGTGTGGAAATCTGTTGCGATAGAATACCGTACCAGACTTGAAATTACCGTACAAATACGGTAATTACCGTACGTCTGCCATCCTATGATGTTCTGCTGCGTGCGCTGCGTAAACGGTAAAAGTTACCCAGATGAAGTTGGAAGGGTCAGCTAGTTTACAATAAATAGGGTTTCATTTTATATGTGTATAAGACGTAGATATTTGACAGCCTCCGTAGACTAGTGGTTGCGTCTTTGACGTTATATCCGGAGGTCGTGGGTTCGATTCCCACCCATGGCAATAAAATATTAGTACGCTTTTTCTGTACAGTTTGTCATGGTCTGGGTGTTTATAATATAATATGTATTATATGGTTGCTTCTGGTACACATAGTACAAGTCTAGAGCTTAGTTTGTGACCAGAGCAATATGTGTAAATTGTCCTACATATTATTATTATATTGCGCCTGCCCATAAACGGCTCTTAACGAAAAGTATGCAAGCGCATAATGAAAAATAAATGACTTTTCTTGACGAAATAAAAACTATAATTGAATAAAAAATATAACTTCTTTAAAACTATAGACTTTTTATTATATTAAGTACTATATTCCCTAAAAAAAAAAAAAGTAATTTAGAATAGAAGAAATACGGCTCCTAGTTATTAAAACAGGATTTTTTCAAATAAGTTTTTTTATCAGAGAAATATCCTCCAAATACACTTTTATCTTAAAATATATTAAATAATATCTGAAACAAATATTTATGCAGTAGTTATCGAGATATGTAAATGTTTAACGTTTTTTATTTGGTACTCGCCTTAACGTAACTTCTGAACCACTGGACCGATTAGGGACATATTCCCATTACCATTTACATTACCTGTATGTTTGTTTTGTCAACACGATGGTTCATAGCTATGCTATATTTAAATAGGTAATAAAACAATAATGAATTCGGTGGTAAGAAAATGCTAGTAATCTATTAAAAAACAATGTTAAATCAAATTAAAAAAGGCATATAATTAAAATACAATTGAAACACGCCAGTCGGAATGTTTCATCTCTCTGCACTAGTGGACAAACATATTCCGCTGCGTTGACCGCTCCGCTTAGTTCCGCTTTCCTAGTTCCGCTTCTCTTCGGGTACCCACAATTAGCGGGTAATTTTGTTATTTAACTAGCTGAGAGTGGCTAAAACCTTTCACAATGTGCTAAATAATCGCACAGATTTAGACTAGGATTTAATTCATCATTGACAATGCAATTTGGACTGTTAACCAATGAATATTTTAAAGCCTTCATGCGAAAATCCTTTGGGAAAATATTGATATATTTGCGTTCTGTTGATGGGATTAGTATTTGTTTCCACATTTGTTATTATAGGTACATACCCAAGTTTTATTTTATTTTATTGAAAGGCGGAAAGTATTTCGTGTGTATTCTAAAACAGACTTCTTATAAATGGGGAATAATGGTTATATTATTGTTAATAAAGTCTATAAGTACTTTGATTTATAAAAAAATAAATGAAACACACAATATATTTCTTTATATAATATTATACTTTATATATATAACTTTTTTATATAATATTTGGTAACTAGACTTCTTATTAATGGGGATTAATATTTATAGTATTGTTAATAAAGTTTTTATACATTTTGGTTGTTAATCAAATTAATGAAACAGTTAATATATTTTATTACTGTTATTATAGAATGATTCATAATATTTAGTAAATATACTTCTTATAAATAGAGATTAATGGTTATATTATTGTTAATAAAGTCTATAAGTACTTTGATATATAATAAAATTATTGAAAAATACAATATATTTCATTACTTTTATTATAATACCATCGGCGAAATGAGGATGGGTTAATCCCTCCGCTGGGTACCCTGAGGCCGTTTAAACGGTTCTCGGGAGCCAAAAAGGTACCTGTGATGGTATTTATTTTTATTTATTATAGAATGTTTCATAATATTTAGTTAATTTACCCTAAGTTTATAAGTGAATTATTGTGCTGTTGTATATATATCTATATATAATATTATAGTATTTTTTTTGTATTTAAATATATTTTGTTGGTAACAACTTTAAATTATTAAAATATCGTACTAGTATATAAAAAAGTAATGCATAAATAAACAAAAGGCTTAGCTTCTTTGTTTCTTCGCTTCATCCCGTTAGTCACTTCGAGCGTGAACATGCATCTACGCAAACCATTAATTATTTACACTAGTCAAGTCACGATAAGTTATGGACTGCATAAGGGGCTTACACTCAAATGGATAAGGAGGTCAAGTTTTAAGTATGATAGGAGAAAACATTTTTTTTATTATTATATTATGTGTAGTTTTTATTTCTTCAAAATTTATGACATCAATCTTCGGGGGAAAAAAGGGAAAAAATATTTGGTATAAATTTTTATAGCTTTAATTTATTTATTTTACCTAAATTGAATACGTAGCAGCTATTCTTCTTTAAATATAAAGATTTCGTGTACTTATTTCCTGCTATAAAACTATAAAAGTAATGTTTTAAATAAACAAATAAAACACCACCATAGGTAAAACACAATTTGAAAATGAAGATTCATACAATCTCTTACACAAAACAATTAATTTGTTATTTAAATTATTTCATGCAAAGTTACCAGAAGTGGTATAGCCTGTTGCTATATTAGAGGGTTAATTTATTGTTAAGCAACAACTAGTAGGATTGTCAAAATATGTACATTACATACATACATATCGTCACGGGTGCCTGACAGCGCCCGAGACCGCCTAGACGGCCCCAGGGTACCCAGCGGAGGGGTTTTAATTCCACCTCGTCGTAGCCGATGGTATGAGTCAACACCGAAAAAGTGGCTAGCTCGTCGCGATGTTTTGAATAGACTCAATGACCCATCTATAAACAGTTTCACAAGTTGGTATAGTGAAACCGGGACCGACAGCTTAACGTGCTCTCCGAGGCACTATAGTGGTGTTGTCATACAAATGTACATAAATTGTTTAATTAAAAACTCATTGGTACACACCGGGTTCGAACCAGGGACCTAAGTGTTTTTAAGTCCAAGGTCTAACCAACTCGGCCACCACGTATATACAAAATGTCAAAATAAGTATATACGGGATAATTTTTCTAAGTGTTTATTTTTAACTTTCTTCCTATATACGTCTATGTATTCAAATTATCACCACTACATCAATATTCCTATGAACTTCAATTACTAAAAGTTACTTACATAATAATAATAAAATGATTAACTCATTAACCAGTAAATAAACCAGTTTATAACGGATCATAAAATAGCAATTTAAAAGCCAAAACTATTATTTACATAGTCAACGAGTACCTGCGCAGTCGAACGCAAACGAGGTTACTACCAGTTACCAATATCTCGTTTATCGCACCTCAACAGCCAATCTATCGACTTTATCGACAATGGATGACAACCCCAAGCACAAGTCCGTCACAAAAGCTCATGTGATTGATGGGTCGTTATTATGGGTCAGTGGACACTGTCGACATGAGCCGATTAATGGTCACTTGTTTATGTAGATGATATTTTGATTGGCAATAGGTAGTTTCTTCGAAATTTAAGACTGCCGCACATATCGTTAAGCATTATGGCATGAGTAGTTATAGCCAAAATGATCGACGATTTGATAGGAGATTGTACAAGAAGAAGGTGAATAGGTAATTGAGTGATTGCACAAGAAGGTGAATAGATGATTGGTTAGACCTCAGATTTAAAAACACTACAATTTTTATCTCAAACCCCTGGTATGTAACAGATTAATAAATTATTAATTAAAAAAAATATGTACTTTTATTTGAGAACACCGTGTTGTTTGAGTGCCTTGGAGAGCACGTTAAGCTGTTGGTCCCAGTTTCAATATATGAACTTTTTAAAATGATTATAGATGGGTTATTGAGTCTATCGATATACCACGACGAGCTAACGACTTGGGATATAAACCCCACCGTTGGGTACCCAGACACCGAATAGGCGGTTTCGAGCGCGCGCCGTAAGACACCCGTTATGACTTATTTATTTATTTTCTTTTTCAATCGAGTATAAAAAAAATAGATATAATATTTTATTCAATAAATAAACATGCATAATTCACAACACTAAACAAAGCCCCAACTATACAGTCGTAAACTATAATATTCATAGTGCATGACTGATGCGAAACGAGGTTATTAGCAGTTATCATTCGGCCGTTATTTCACCTTAACAGGCAATGTGACTTTATCAACAATGGATGCCAATCCGAAGCGCTGGTTCGTTGCAATGCCTGATGTGATTGACGCGTAGTTATTCTGGGTCAACATCATGATCAGCAATTTTAGTATTATATATATGTAGATGACAATTATACGAGATGGTATAAGAAGAATAGGTAATTGAGTCGACACTTTATCGGTCGAGTAATTACAAACAATTTTCAGGAATTATTATTTGGTAAATAATTAAAGTAGCATATATACTAAACAAAGCCTAAACTATACACACTTATCCTAGTATTATAATAAATAATAAAATTGTCACCCCCTTTTCGCACGAGGATAGGCAGAAACAAGGGAGCGCCACCTACAACGATCCTGGCTTTTCTCACGCTTCCTTCACATTCACCACTCTCTTCATACAAGCTCTACGGTTATGGGCACTTTGGATCCCAGCTTTTTATTGAGTATTATAAAGAAAACAATAATATTCACACTAAACGAAACAAGGTTATTAGTAGTTATCATTCAAACATATATGACGATACGAAATGATGCAATTAAAATAGGCAATTGAATCGACACTTTATCGAGTAATTAAATAGAATTTTGAGGAATTACACTTGTTGAAGAACTCAATTAAACTATAATATTCATAGTGCATGACTGATGCGAAACGAGGTTATTAGCAGTTATTATTCGGCAATTATTTCACCTCAATAGGCAATGTGACTTTATCAACAATGGATGCCAATCTGAAGCGCTGGTTCGTTACAATGCCTGGTGTGATGGAGGCGTAGTTATTTTGGGTCAGAGGTCAACATCATGATCAGCCAATTTAGTATTATGTATATGTAGATGACAATTATACGAGATGGTATAAGAAGAATAGGTAATTGAGTCGACACTTTATCGGTCGAGTAATTACAAACAATTTTCAGGAATTATTATTTGGTAAATAATTAAAGTAGCATATATACTAAACAAAGCCTAAACTATACACTCTTATCCTAGTATTATAATAACACCCCCTTTTCGCATGGCTACCTCGTCGCCGTGTTTTGAATAGACTCAATAATACATCTATAAACAGTTTCACAACTCGGCCACGTATATAAATATTTAAAACAGTGTACAAAACCCTAACTATACACACGTGTCCAAGTATATAAAGGATCACGAAATACCAGTTGAAACCCAAAGCTCAGGATATAATATCCACAGTGAGTGGCTGATGCGAAACGAGGTTATTAGCAGTTATCATTTCGCCGTTATTTCACCTCAACAGCCAATGCGACTTTATCTATCTACAATGGATGTCAATCCGAAGCGCTGGTCGGTCATAAATGCTCATGTGAATGACGTGTAGTTATTCTGGGTCAGTGACAATATTGATGTGAGCCAATTAATGGTTGTATATTATTGGAACCAAGTAACCTAATGTTTGTGGGTTTACCGATTTACAGGTAATTATTGCAATTATTTATTTTTGATGTGGTAGTCTCCTTTCAGAGTGCGGTTTCGAAACGGGCAGTAATTCAAATTCTTCTTGATTGCCGCAAATTTCCGCATCATTTAGCTTCCACTATCATATATATGATAGTGGAAGCGGTCAATGCTGTTATAAATATATTTTTTGTAATGGATTTTTTCTCAATTCCTAGCTAAAATAATACCCTTAAATGAGTAACTCAAGTTTGTTATCTTGAACCCTACATATAAAATAATTTGGTATATAATACTATACCAAACTCTTATGGCGGCTTTTCTTAGCTTTACAAACTTGTAAACATAATTTTTGGGTAGTCTGTTATATATATATCTGTACGTATCAAAGCGTAACGGTCACGCAAGTTCTACGCTTTTCCCCATCTCAAAAAGTGCCCAACGTGCCTCAAACCGTTTTTATTTCAAAAACAATACTTTCCAAAATAATAGTAATGCTAGTTACTAACCGGATACTGTCCATTAAACAGGCACCTTACAATTTTAGGTACCACCAACACAGCCCTCTTGTACAGGTTTCATGAAAACTGATGAAACACCAAGCCATATGCTGTTTCATTCCACCAGGGTGGCTTCAAAACGGCCGAAATCCTCGGAACACCGAGGTCACTACTTGAGGCCTGTGGAAGCCCCGGACTTCTTGTCGCCATCTAGAAGAAGCTGAGCTGCCTAGAATAGTCAGCCGACTCACGCAAAAAGGCCTAACCTCTAGACTAATTAATAATAATAATATGTAGAACAATTTACACATATTACTTTGGTCACAAACTAAGCTCTAGGCTTGTACTATGTGTACCAGAAGCAACGATATAATACATATTATATTTTATAAACACCCAGACCATGACAAACTGTATAGAATGTATAGAAAAAGCGTATTAATATTTTGTTGCCATAGGTGGGAATCGAACCCACGACCTCCGGATACAACGCCAAAGACATAAGACCACTAGTCTACGGAGGCTGTCAATTCAATTACGAGCAATGAGACCGCCATGACTAGTAGGCTCGTTGTATAATTAAACTAGCATATATCTTTAATACTGAATAAAGCCTTAACTATACACAAGAGTTTGAAAGTTAAATATTATTAAATCGAAGTTAAACTACAATGTTTATAAATAGTCAATGGGTGTATGTGTGTAACGAAGTTATTAACAAACTCGCGTTATTTCATCGACTTTATTTTCAATGGATGATGGCAATTAAATTTGCGGTAAAGCAGGGAGGACGTTAAAGCAGACTCGTAAAGCAAATTCGTCTTCGTCGCCGCATTTGACAGCCTCCGTAGACTAGTGGTTGCGCCTTTGGCGTTGTATCCGGAGGTCGTGGGTTCGATTCCCACCCATGGCAAGAAATAGTAGTACGTTTATTCTGTACAGTTTGTCATGGTCTGGGTGTTTATAAAATATAATATGTATTATATCGTTGCTTCTGGTACACATAGTACAAGTCTAGAGCTTAGTTTGCGACCAGAGCAATATGTATAATTTGTCCTACATATTATTATTATTTCGTCACATCATTTAGCCAGCACCAATGTTTGCAATAAGGTGGATACAAAGAGACATCCCGTGCTACAATAAAAAAAATAAACACCCAATTAGATACTGGATACAACGGATAAATGTCCCAAAAGTTCTTTCTAAAAGCTGTTTTAATTCAAAAATTTATAGTTGCAGTAAAAATATTTATGTTTGCATGAAATTCAAAAACCACAAGAGCATTTGAACAGCTTAAACGTTATTAGTGTATTTTTATTTTATTTTAAAATATACTCGTATTATCTGTAACATAGACGTTTATTTAGATAGTCTTTTTATTAAATCTACTTTTAAAAACACACACCACACCAAAGTTTGATATGATTCTAAAAATATTACTCTAGTTGTCATTTCGGAACTTAACAGATATTTCATAAAGATATTATGTAGGATCGAGTCAATAAAATCTAAACCTCCAAGTTCTTTTTTTCCAAAAAAAAAAATATATTATCACCGAATACAACATTTGGATGTTTTGCATTTAGCACTCCCACTCTGCCTGATAAAAAGTGCATCTCGAAACGGACGGCACCCAGACGAACTTCAAATTTTTTGCTTTATTGTAAAATTTTCCTATTTTAAACGCACTCTGGAAGAAAACTACCACTTCAATAAAAATATTCGGTATTCAGGAGGCTACATCTACCTCCTGAATACCGGTGAACCCACATACTAAAACCAAAATATGATTAGGACACTTTGACGGTTTTGTATCATAATATAAGTATATTATAGTACTTTATTGGTAGTGTCACAAACAAGAATAGAAAGCTTTTTTTCCTTTCAAGTTACTGTCTTCTACGCATTGCGCGTAATTTTGCCAATGTAAAGATATGAAAAGATAAATGAAATGAAGAAATGAGAAGATTAAAAGATTATATATTTAAATCTTTATTGCATACAAAATACAAAGGCGGACTTAATGCCGCTAGGCATTCTCTACCAGTCAAACCTTCAAGATAATCAAAACAGTTAAAAAGTGAGGTATTCATTGATATAAGATAAACATCGGCAACACTTCTCACACTTAAGATGCACCACAAATGCTTAATCTACAGAGCACATTTTTTTATTTTTGCACAAAAATATCCTGAATACTTAAATATGGAAAAGAGAACACAGATGTATTCGGGCTACCTTTAAAGAAACCGGTGAACAATATTTAAATAACGAGAAAAATTTGGAAGGTAAAAAAACAAAACAAAGTACAAATCAAATCGCAAACAAATTTGCAATTCACAAACATTGGACATGTCTGGCAAACATTATATAAATTAATAACCTCATTTGCAACTAAATAAACATTCCCAGTATACAAGATAAATTTTGGCTGTATTCCTTGAGGAATAAAATTGAAATTTCGATGAAACAAATTCGGAATATGTGTAGCTTAAAGTGTGGTTGGTACGGGATTCGTAAATCAGGCTTTAAGTGGAAAATTTTCAAAAAGTGTTTATTTAAAGGATCTGAAAATGTGTGATTGTACACAGAATATATTTCAAAAAGTGACTGTTTTGTCGACAATCTGTATGTTTATAGGTTGAATTTTGGTTGGTAATAAATTTACAAAGAGATTAATTTCATAAAGTTGAAAGTGTATTTATAAAAGGGTAAAAAACCGCTAAAAGAGTACATTATGACATTAATAAAATATATTTTAAAAAAAACCTTGCTGTTATCTTCAAATCAACAGCTCGTTTCATAAGCGCAACAAGAAAGGACACTACTTCCCTGACCATAAATCCATGCAGTAGTCTCCTAAAAACTGGTGTACCCACAGACTATAACAGGAACATGACTAGGTCACTTGACGGTTTATGCATCTGTAAGGTGAAGACAGGTCAGCACCGTCTTTTAAAATGTTCCCAGTTTGTTCAAGATACGTGTCTTGGTCTCCCGTTTAACCTTCACCTCGCTTAAATTAGTTTTATTATAATTATTTCTAAATTCTCACCACCAACCCGTCCCCATTTTTATACCTACCTTTTCAATTCTCAAACGAGTGGTTTGCGAATTCCGTCATTGCGGATTTAGAATTATTGAACTAACGTTGCAATAATTCGCTTATCAATGTCCTTTTTTATGTCTCCATCCCTAGTAAAAACTTTATGTTTAACAGTTAATTATTCTTTATGTTTATGTTATAATACTAACTTTTAATAACTTTATGCAGTATCAGTCGGTGCATCGTCTTTTAAACGATGTTGGCCTTCCAATATCGGCCGTCGGAACGTTTATGGCGCTGACAGGATCGTTTAGTAGAGGGCCTGACTGACCCCTGAGAGGGATACTACTAAACAGAATGAACGGAGAGTTGTTATTGAAAGACCTTTAACTAACTTTGCGGTCTGAAGTCCGGGATGCAGTTCAGTCACCTGCCTCCTAACAACGCGATGGAATCCGAAGAATATACGGATAGCTAATATTGTCTCCGCCATAATTAGCCGACGTATTGTCTCATTTCTTTCAAAACACCTTATATTTTTACACTTTTATTTGGATATCTCTTTTAGCGGATCCATCTTTTGTATACTAGTGATAGAGGCTGAAACTCAGAACCCATTTAAAAGTACATAAATGTTAAATAAATATATTACCACAAGAAACTTTAACTGGGGTTGTTGCACCTTAATATGACATGCGCCCAAGAATAAAGATCCAAATGTTTTTGCATATAATAAGTATAACGTAATAACTACCATGTTGGAATCTTAATTTTATATTGGCTTATAGTGGCTAATATACGAATACAAGTAAGATTTTTTTTTAAATGTTTTATTGGAGCACATGTAACTTTGTTTATACCTGATGGTGAGCAAACCTACAAAGTCCATAAATGTGGTCAACTAATAATTATTATTAAACAAAATTGATCGCTCCCACTATGCCAGCTAAATGATGCGACTACGAAATGGGGGAAATGTATATTTTAGTATACTCGCTGCCTTATCGTCAATTCAACAACCCATTTCGTAACTGCACCCTGAAAGGAGACTACCACCTTAACAAGAAACCGATGCAGTAGTCTCCTGAAAACAGGTGAGCCCACAGACTAAAACCGAAACATGACTAGGTCACTTGGTTTTTGCATCTGTATGAGCGGTGGTAACGAGACCGGTTCAACATACATAGATACCAACATGGTAGTTTTTTTTTTCATATTCTTATTATATAATCAAAAAACATTTATGTTTTCATTCAAAAAAAAAAAAAGAAAAAAAAAAAGAATAACTTAACACCATAATATATGTGGTGTTAAGTTATTCTTTTTTTTTTTTTTTTTTTTTTTCACAAATTGCTATGGTCACAAACTAAGCTCTAGGCTTGTACTATGTGTACCAGAAACAATGATATAATATGTTATATTTTATAAACACCCACACCATGACAAACTGTACAGAAAAACGTACTAATATTTATTTGCCATGGGTGGGAATCGAACCCACGACCTCCGGATTTAACGCCAAGGGCGCAACTACTAGTGGTGGTCTACGGAGTTATGATTTAATGATACTCGTTAAGTACAGTAAATTGGAAGAGCTTTTTTTATTATTAATAATATTGAGAGACTCTATACAATAATAACCTCTCTGGTTTGGTGGACAATATATAGGTTTATGATGTACTTTTTGGTTTGAAATTATACAGTGAATATTTGATTTATTTTACGAGTGGATTGTTTTAATAAATTTTACACTATTGATAGTATTTTGAACGTCGAATATTTACAATTCGTATTCATTTTATTTTGAATGTAATTTGCCACAATCAATTAGCTGTTGAATTGTATTGAGTTATTATTTTCAGTTACTCGAGGCATCCCAATTATTATTGTATGTACCATAGAATTATATTATATTATAAAGAAAAGCGGCCTTAGCCTAGTGGTTAAGTCACTGCGCAACTGATAACAAGGTTAAGCAGATGACAACAAGGCCGGCCTGGGACGGGTGACCGATTTATACAACGAGGCTATTTCATCAAAAACACCGCAACAAGCTCGCCACTTATTAGGTGTTGCCTCCGAACACCATCGGCGAAATGAGGACGGGTTAATCCCTCCGCTGGGACCCTGAGGCCTTTTAAACGGTTCTCGGGAGCCAAATAGGCACCCGTGATGGTGATGGTACCACAGAATTTTTAATCTAATTAGGTGAATAAAATAAATTATACTCGTACGTTTTTATTTTATTTTATTATTATTTTACGTAATGTATATTAATTTATTTTATTTAAAAACTTTATTGCACAAATTTAGTACAAAGGCGGACTTAATGCCGCTAGGCATTCTCTACCAGTCAAACCTTTGGGACAAATTAAGCAGTAAGTAGGTAAAATAAATGCAGTAAAATATATTTAAGAAATAGAGTATACTAATAATATACATACACACTCATACTCACTACATATACATTCATATCATAAATTATATTAATAATATACATACATAAAAATAAAATAGCAGATATTACAGCAACAGCCCAATATAGCACTACCCACAGCATAATAATTATTTAAAGCAGAAACACAGGATGAGATGAGAGAGAGAGCGAGCCCAAACGAATAATAAAAAGGAGACACATTCACACATTCAGAAAGTGTTTATACACTAGTCTCTTAAAGATACCCCTGTTAGGAGCTTGTCTAATGTCCACCGGTAGACCATTCCAGAGTCTTGTAGCAGCAACTGAAAATGATTTTGAGACAAAGGTAGAATGATGAGAAGGTATAGAAAGAGAAGGTATAGTTAGAGGCATAACGAAGGATTCTGTCGTGATGCGATCCGAGGGATGTAAAACAATCCTTAAGGTATTTGGGAGTGTTAGGTTCGTTTAACATACTATCATACTTAAAATCATATTTTTCATACTAAAAATCACATATACGTGGCCGAGTTGGTTAGAACTTGGACTTAAAATCACTTAGGTCCCTGGTATGAATCTCGGTGTGTACTTGACGGTTTTTGCATCTGTATCGATCAATATAACGAAATCTTTTAAAAATGACATTAAACAATCAGCAACAATAATAACTAAAAATGACACTTTATTCCCTTGTGTTACAGGTGCTATTGCTTTGACAGTTTTTAGTATTCCGTGAGGTGACAATAGAGAATATGCATGATTTTTTTTATTGATGTATTTAATAGTATTTACTTTATTAAAGCCTAAAAAAATTAATGTGATTATCCTTAAAAAAAGGGATTAACATTTATCATTCTTTAATGTATCCGAAAACGGCGCATCACTAGCACGCCATCGCTGTGACGTCACAGCACACTTGTTTTTCTTACGCGGTTAGAAGTATATTACGATTACAACCGTTTGTTTCGGCTGCTGTGACGTCATCCCGTCAGAAGTGTCAACTATCGCCGTTTCGGAGCGCGTTCCGATTTTGAAAAAATAAAACATTTTTGTTTTGAAATTAGAAAATAATGCACCAATTTAAATAAAAAAATATTTTGTCAGACGTGTTTCTAGATAAAAAAGGCACAACATATATGAAATATACATATTTTAGAGTTACATGCATATTCCCTATTGTACTTAAAGGAATTCGTTATATTGACAATCTAACCTTGCCTTTAAAAGAAACAGAAAATGGCCGCTGGGGTAATATCCACCACGGTTCAGTGTACCCTAGTCAGCGAAGAAACTTCATTAATTACTCCTCTATGAATATTAATCACATTTTCTCTGGATTCTATTAAAATTACTATCGAAGAATATTGATAGTGCACTGTTTAAATAATCTGGAGACTACTGCATCGATTTCTTGTCGAGGTAGTAATCTTCTTTTTTGGAGCGGTTACGAAACGGGCGATTGATATCAGATGAAGCAGCGAAGATATTAAAATAGACTCGTAATGCAAATACGTCTTCGTTGCCGCCTAATTTAGCCGGCATAGTGGGAGCGACCAATATTTTTAAACTGCAATGCATTGCTCGACCCTATTAATGGATTTTTTAGGTCTGCTTACCATCAGGTGATACAAAGTCACATGCGGTGCTTCGATAAAAAAAGATAATTTTGCATAGGAGTCAACTTTATTACAAGCTGCCCGTTTCGGAACCACACAATCAATGAAGTAAATTCACAAAACCAATAAAACCGAACATGACTAGGTCATTTGACGTTTTTTCATTTGTTTTAGTATTTTAACCTGGTTCGGCCAACGAAACGGGCAGTTGATATGACAAAATATTAGCAAGGATAATAAAGTAGTCTATTAATGCAAATTCGTTGTAACCGAATCATTAAGCCTGCATAGTGGGAGCGACCAATTTATTTTATACAAGAATGTTTCAATAGACTCCATCCATGAATGGACCAGTCCTCTTAGCCAAGAACATATGGATAGGTATCAATCTAACATCTTGCCTAACACAATGTATGCATTTGACATTTCGGAAAGACGTCACCATGAAAACGATAACGTGTGCAAAACAAATGGCTTTACCATTATAACCGTAGGTTCAAACATATTAATTTTTGTTTTTCCAAACATGTCTTTTTTTTTTGCTCGTTCAAATAATACGCTTATGACTGGATGCAAGTCCATCGGCCTATCGTCGCTTGTTCGTCGTCGCATATTTTTATTCTGTTCATGCGATAAATGGACAAAGGGCATTCTAAATAGATATAAAAGAATCACATTATTTTTAAGAGAGATTATTACAAGAGAGATTTCAAAATTATCTGAAATCTCTCTTTATTTTGTTAAATCTCAATCCAGATAAGCAAAAATAATATTTGTTAATGTATAAAGCATTTTTTTTTCTGCATAATGTGGACAAATATACAGAAAAGGCAGAAGAATCAGCACGTAACAAAAGTTGTCAGAACTTTTATTTCCCAACTTCTAATATTATTTTGAATACTGAAAAATAATGCTTACATTGTCTATTATTAAGTAAGCATATCGTTTTTTGTGGACGCTAAGCTTTTACAGATGGGTGCAGAATGAACGTACTCCTTTTTAATGTTGGAAAGGAACTTATTCGTCATTGTCTCTGATTATTATTATTTGTCTTTGATAACTTTATTTACGAGTGATATCATAGGTCTTTTAGTCACTCGATGATATTCAAAAATACGTTATTTAGTAATCAACGACTAATTTGTTATTTCAGTGTTATTTAGTCATTTGCTGACTTTCAAAAATCGCACCCCAATTATTATTTATGGCGATGTCCATGTGTTCTTACTATGGGCGCTTGTAAGTTAAATAACAATCTATTAATGGATCTAATTCGTAGGTACTCCTATCAATAAACCAAAAGGTCTTGCATAATAATCATTTTGCATATTTTTTTTAATAAGATGTAGGACCATTTACAGATATTGCTCTGGTCACAAACTTAGCTCTAAGCTTGTACTGTGTGTACCAGAAACAACGATATAAATACATATTATATTTTATGAACACCCAGACCATGATAAACTGTACAGAGAAACATACTATTTTTTTGCCATGGGAGGTAATCAAACCCACGACGTTTAGGCGGAGGCGGCGATTTTAACAGTGAAATGAAATGAAATAAAGCTTTTATTTCTTAAATTCTAGTTCTACAAGATGTTATATTTATATCGCTTGATTAAAACATATTTATGCATTTTTATAAATTCCTAATTAGGATAATCTATTTTTTTTTAAAGCTAATAACGCAAAGAAAAAATTCCTGGTGGGCGGAATACATGCAACTTTTTTAACAATAATTTCCCACACAAGAGCCAATTAATATTAAATGTTTCAGATATCTGGGTATTCAGTATTTACGTTCTATTACCCATAGACTATTAAATTTTCATTAATTATTACAATACATTTATACTATTTATTACAATTATTATTATCATTATTATATTATTAATATTTGATATAAAATTTTAATAAAATCAGAAGAAAACATTTAAAGTCATTGCTTAAGTAAAAAGGAACCAGAGTCGCGGAAATGCTAAACTGGTATGTACTTGGCAATCATCCAGGGTTTATTTCCTGAAAACTTTATGCTGAAAACTGAGCTTTTGAGAAACTAACCTGAAGATCTTCATATACATAGATAGTGCTTTATTTGGTAAGCTTTCATAATCGCTGACTATATACTTATTCATACATACATAAATGGTGACTTTGGAAGATTGTACTTTGGGCTAATATGGGGCTTTATTGATGAAAAAAAACTTTTACCATGTAACCGTGTGTTACAAAAGAAAAACAAACATTACAAGTTAGTATCATTACATTTTGTTTATCATTTGCGACACATGGTACCATGGGAAAATTTGTTGGATTTGATCAGTAGAACTCTTTTTTTATAATAGCACGACATGTGACTGCATAACTCTGAGATGGTAAGGAGATTATGCAGTCCATGAATAGGCGCCACCAACGCGAGAATCGACAGATGCGTCGCTGGTGGATTCTACCAAGTCGGCTTTTTAAGTTGCATCGTTTGAAGAACCCCGAGTTATAAGTTATGAGAAAGACACACGCTGGCTATGCATTCCACTTTTTGATTGTACGATAAATAAACGTTTTGTCAAATTTTTTAGTCCCAAAAATATATCCAACGGTATATCGATGCATATACTGCCCAGCGCACGACGTACGAGAGCGAAGAATTAAGAGTGGGATAACATTGAGGGTGGGATAAAATTGTGGAGTTCTTCAGATCACTCTCCTCTCCAATATATCTTCATAGTCACCAAAATTTCTCACAGCCCGTTTTTGGAGTACATCGAGAGCGAATCCATCTCAAAGTTGCAAACAGTGTTCTACGCATGGACGAATCTGAGCTTTATAAAACATAAACCGACGGTTCTCCATCTACGAGAACACAAATTTTGCGCTCAAGTAGAGATGACAAATCAAGTGCCGACAGTTTATGCCAAACCCTATTAAATGCCTTTGAACAAATGCCACATGTCAAGCTCTCATAAAAAAGCAATCTTTAAGGTATCGCATAATTTGGTTATTAATTACACATTCGAGCACTTTACACATAACTGAGGTGATAGCGTATGGGCGGTAGTTTGACGGATCAGACCGGTCACCTTTTTTTGGTATAGGCTGCACATTTGCCAGTTTCCAAGCCTTCGGAACTATTGCAGAGTACGATAGTCGGTATAGGCGCGTGAGAACCAGAGACAACTCCCGTGCACAATTTCGAGGACTACTGCTGGAATCCCGTCCGGGCCACGGGATTTTCGGATATCGAGACCTCTAAGCTCCTTGCGATCATTCACGATCACATTGGCGAACGCTGATGTCAGGCATAGTGAAGTCGCATGTAGGAGGCATTTAACATACTTTTTCCGTTTCAGATATTTAATTACCTAAGTATTTGATAACCTCTGTGGTCTTCTGGTCACTCCATTGGTACCTATTATTTGCAAGTGGTAGGTTCTATTTCCACTCAAGACAAAACAATAGTAGGATTTTTGAACAGTTTGCCGTTGTCCGGTTGTTTATAAAATATAATATATATTAGCATCGTTATTTCTGGTACACATAGTATAAGCCTAGAGCTTAGTTTGTGACCGGGGCAAATTGTTTGATGTCCACTATCTATATTATTATTTAAAAAAATAGTACTAGAGTCTGAATTGATGAAAACTGTGTTAAAATTTGCGCGCCTTTTTGGGAAATTAAACTTAACAAAATAAACAAATGAAGCAACTGTACATAAATGTTAACCTCAATCATCGTAGTAGCCGATGGTATGAGTCTACACCGAACAAGTGGCTAGCTCATCGCGATTTTTTGAACTCAATAACCCATCTATAAACAGTTTCACAAGTTGGTATAGTGAAACCGAGACCGACAGCTTAACGTGCTCTGCGATGCACTATAGTGGTGTTGTCAAACAAATGTATCCTATTATTTTAACCTAATATGTAATTATTTATTATTTATAATGTAATATATTACTAAAAATCTATAAGCATTAAATATTTTTTGACCTCTCTATCAAAAGTTTCAGGAAATACATCTATATTTCAGTAGGTTTCAAGAAATACATCTCTTTTGAGGTGTTACGTGTTACAATTTACATTTATACAATCTTTTAGAGTTTTGTAACTTCCTATAAAATATTAATTTTCGTGTCTCTCTTTCCAGTCAGACCGTTCTTTAAAATTTATATAATTATTATAATAATAAAATAGTAAATAAAAAAAAAGTGTATACAGCCAGACCGATTATTAAAATTTATATGATTTGTACCTAATTATAATAATAATATAGTAAATTTTAAAAATCTGTACATTGATCTAACTAAAATAAAAATGGACTCTAAATAGGCAATTTTTTTTAATTCGTCTGTAAGTCGTCGTCTGTTTTGTTAAGGGAAAAAAAAGGTATATTAACATCCTGATGTTTGTGATTTAAGAGTCTTCTAGGAAAAGTTTTTAAATACATCATATAGAAATATTATATATGATAGAAAGAAGTATTCTATGAAACAAAGTTGGTTTTATTTTAATTATATAAAACTGCATTAAAATATTTTCCATTAAGTACAATTTTTAGTTTTTTTTTTTTTTTTTTTTAGATTTTTTTTTTCCCTAAAGTTCACATTTTATATCTTTCTAGCAACTATAGTAATTGGCAAGTGATAACTTACTAAAACTCAATCGTATTAAAAATGATACCTATAAATCGGGGTTTTATATCATTATAAAAGCACGGGCATAGTATTTATTTATTATTGCGATATATAAAAAACGATATATTTCGTAGTATATAGTGGAATTGCTAAACTGCTTATTTTCCTTCTTCTGTGCTTGCATTAACCATTTTCTTAAATTAATTTTAAAACTAGTTGAATTTTTGATATATATACAGGGTGAATTTGAATGAATGTACTTTGGGCTAATATGATGTTCTACTGATAAAATCAAACAACTTTTTCCATGGAACCATCTGTCGCAAATGAAAAAAAAAATTGCCTTCCCCATACAAAATGGTCATTTTAATATTACTAGTTTGTATGGTGAAGGCAGTTTTTTTTTCATTTGCGACACATGGTTCCATGGGAAAAGTTGTTCTATTTGATCAGCAGAACCTCCTATTAGCCCAAAGTAACATCCTTTCAAAGTCACCATGTATATTAAATTTTATAAACATTTAGACCTTGACAAACTGTACAGAAAAATATACCTACTAATATTTTATGTATTTAGTAGTATTTTCATGGCGTGAAAACTATCACATTTTGGCGACTTTTTTAATTTCTATACGGATTACGGGGCTTTTCTAGATGACCTACATTTAAGCTTTTGGAAGCTTAATTGATAAACTATTTTTCATTTTCTAAATTGAAATTGGTTTTTAGATTTGCAGTTGTTTCAATTTTACCAGTTATTTTAGGTTACGAGTTATTTTTTAATTTTTCGTTCATTATTTTAAATAATTTGAATATTACCTTTATAACATTCCTTAATTAATTTCAATTATTTATTTATTTTAAACAATGATATAATACATTATATTTTATAAACATCCAGACATTGGCAAACTGTACAGAAAAACGTATCTCCTAATATTTTTTATATAACTAGCTGTGCTCGCGACTTCGTCCGCGTGGAATAGTTATTTTTTTTATTATACAAACATTAATCCCCTATTTTATCCCCTTATATCAAAATCCTTTATTAGCGGATGCCTACGTCATAACATCTACCTGCATGCCAAATGTCAGCCCGATCCGTCCAGTGGTTTGGGCTGTGCGTTGATAGATCACTATGCCAGTCAGTCACCTTTGAGTTATATACCTATATTTAGATTTTATTTTACTTTTCAGTTATTTTTTTTATTTGATCTTCTTCATTTTAAATAATATGAATATTACCTTTATAACATTCCTTAATTAATCTCAAATTACCTATATATTATAGAAATTAACTAAAAATAATAAACAAATTTAAATTAAAAACCTACACAAGCCCTAAAATCTTGGAATCCAGGAGGCGTTGAAACCCAAAGCTCCTTAATTATTTCGAAAACATCGGTCCGTAAGATGTAGATATGGTTTTTTTAGGACATATTTAATTATACTAAAACACCGTTATATAAAATAAAAACATATATTAACATAAATATAAATACAGTAGGTATTATTTTTGTTCCTACACCTTACAACACTTTTTTTATATATATTTTGATCTAGACACTTTTTATGTTAGCCGATTAGAAAATTCGTCTGTTTTGCTACTCGTTCAACAAGGTCTCAACCCGTGGTCGTCAAACTGCGCCTGCTGTTAATATTTGTGCGGCCCGCGACAAATCAAAACGGCCCGCGACAAATCAAATAATTTCAATAGTCGACCACCTACTATAACAGATTTTGCATACAAAGTTAATTAAATAGTCACCGATACGAGAGTTAACAAAGGAATAAACAGAGATTGCGGTCGGTTTGGTTTATATTTTTGTTACATTTACCACAAAACATTGATGGTTTTTCATTAACTTTATATAACTTTCATAGGTATTCAGTCAAGAGAGTACTGGAATTCTATAATTTAAAAAGCTTTCATGTCGAAATTATTTTTGTCGCTAGTTTGGCGATTTTTACAATGGATATATTTTTGATATGATAAGAAGACCGATTCGTAGAAAGAAAAGTCATGAATTTTCCACCACGATAACGTGCCATCTCACAAGGCTATCGTTGTGAAACTTGTGAACGAATTTCTGGCCAAAACTCAACAAACCTTAACCAACAGCCACCGTATGATATGGCTCCAGCCGACTAAGTATTTTTTAGGTGGAAGGAAGGTCTCTATGACTTCGTTCTACCGACCGTCTGATTTCATTACCACAAACCGACAAGTATCGGTCTTATATTTCTGTTTTACTCTGTGGGTTCAAAGGTTTTTTGGAGTCTATTGCATCGATATTTAGGATGCGGTTACGTAGCGGCACAGAAGAAATTTACAAGTAGTAGCGGGCAGTTAATTTAACGATAAAGCAGCGAGGCATTAAAATAGTCTCGTAATGCAAATTTGTCTGTTTCCTAACCGCATCAATTAGCCGCCTTAAATATAATATATTAATCATAGTGAGAGCCATCAATGCTGTTAAACGACAATGTATTTATTGATCGACCCCATTCATGGATTTTGTAGATCTTCTTACCATCAGGTGGATACAAAGTAACATGCCGTGCTACAAAAAAAAATGAACAGAGTAGGTGGTATATAAGTGGACAACACTCACAGTGTGCGGCCCGACAGTAATACCCACATTGTCCTATGTGGCCCTTGGCCGGAAAAGTGTGACGACCGCTGGTCTAAACTAACTATTTAAAATTTCAAGTAAATTGGATCAGTAGTTGTCGAGATTTTCATGCGGACAGACCGAGTCTCATCAAGGAACGAGTTCCTTTTTTAAAAACAAAAAAAAAAAAAACTCTAAAAGCGTCATTAGCCTAATTAAACGAACCACAGTACGTTCCGAAATTCGAAAATTAAATTCAGCAGGTCATTTCCATTTCGCCACATTTCCCGGATATCGCAACGTCATCTATTTCCCTTCACATGAGGTTTCCCGACTTCCCGAAGACATTTCCCGGTATAGGAAATTTGAAACCTTTGCGGGAAATTGTTTTTCCTGGCAATACCGCTAGTTGGATGAGTGTTGCTATATGCACTGGTGCATTTATGTATTGTTACTTTTTTTTTATGGGGCGGTTCGAGAGACCCTGTTAAGGTTCACTCGCCATTTAGTGTTATAATACCAGATTTTAAAAAAATACGATGACTGATATACTTTATAGATGTAAAATTGTACTTTTCTTATGGAACCATGTGACGCAACGGAAAAAAAACATTGGCTTCTCCATACAAACTAGTAATTTTAAAATAACCAAAGCTCAGGTATCTAATATATAAAGCCCAGATCCGGCCTTGTGTGGAATATTGTTCGCACCTTTGGGGTGGATCGGCCAAATATTTGCTGCATGCCCTCGATGGTCTGCAGAAGCGTGCATCTCGTATTATTGATGACAAAGAGCTCACTAATGCCTTAGAGCCACTGCAGCTTCGCAGAGATGTAGCGTTGTTGTGCGTATTTTACCGCCTTTACCATGGACAGTGCTCTAAAGAACTATTTAATCTTATTCCTTCATCTTCCCCTTTCCGTTACAGAACCTCACGAGCAGTTAAAAAATACATGCACATTCTGTGGCCTATGTACCAACCCGCACTAAAAGATTTGGTTATTAGTATATCTGTCGCACTATTAAAATGTGGAATGCTCTACCTGCTTGCGTGTTTCCTGCATCCTATAACCTTGAGTCCTTTAAACGAAGCGTGAATATCTTAAGCCGGCATAATGGATGAAACCAGCTCTTACAACACAGTTCTAAGTGCTGGTTTTATTCATTTATGGACCTGCATATTTTTCATCAGGTAGATGTAGGTTCACATGCCAAGCTCCTATAAAAAAAAAAAAAAATGAAGAAGTCGTTTTTGCTTTTAGTAAAAAAAATAAAATAAAAAGACATCGTAGCGCCAAAACGGGTTGACAGTTTTTTTATTTTTTATAAAAGTAACTTTAACTCACAATTTTTTTTTTGTGATTTACATGTTTTATAAAAATTAAAAAAAACTATCAACCCGTAAAAAAATAAAAAAAATAAAGGAAACCGTCTGTGTATAAGTAGATAACAAGCAATGACAAATTTCGTGAGGTGTGACTGGAACCTTTAAGGTTGGCTTAGGTGGTTGATCACCTTGCGAAAGCGAGGATCGTGGTTTCCAGTCCGCCCACCAGTATTTTTTTCATTGCATTTTGTCTTTAAAAAAATCAATTTATTACATACGTATTTTATTTTTTTTAAATGCAAAAATTATTATTATACAGGATGTTTTTTCATTTGCGTCACATGGTTCCATAGGAAAATGTTCGATTTGATCAATAGATCCTCATGTAATATATATATTTTATAAAAGTTAGTATAAAGTGTATTGTGGAAGTTTATGGCATATATCCGGTGCCTTTAGGCTGAATAATACATATAATATCTTTTTAGTTTCAGGCATTATTGTAATACTTTTTTGCTTTTAGTAAAAAATGAGAACAAAAAGACATCGTAGCGCCAAAACGGGTTGACAGATTTTTTTTTTTTTTATAAAGGTAACTTTGAATCACAATTTTTTTTTGTGATTTAAAGGTATTGTAAAAAAAAAAAAAACTATCAACCCGCAAAAAAATAAATTAAAAAAAAGGAAACCGTCTGTGTATAAGTAGATAACAAGCAATGACAAATTTCGTGAGGGGTGACTGGAACCTTTAAGGTTGGCTCAGGTGGTTGATCACCTTGCGAAAGCGAGGAACGTGGTTTCCAATCCGCCCACCAGTATTTTTTCCATTGCATATTGTCTTTATAAAATTCAATATATTTTTTTTACATACCTATTTTATTTTAAAAAAATGATAAAATTATTATTATAAAGTATGTTTTTTTTGTCACAGTGGTAAATTTTTGTTTTGTTGTATGAGTTTTTAAACAAAAAAAATATGTACATTTGTTTAACAAAACCACTATTAATAGTGCCTCGGAGAGCACGTTAAGCTGTCGGTCCCAGTTATACTATACCAACTTGTGAAACTGTTTATAGATAGTTTATTGAGTCTATCCAAACATCGCGACTAGCTGTAGATCACTTGTTCGGTGTAGACTCATACCATCGGCTACAACGAGGTAATTCGGATTAAAACCCCTCCACTGGGTACCTGAAGCCGTCTAGGCGGTTTCAGGCGCCGTAAGGCACCCGTGATGATAATTTTTATATTTATTTTATATTTATAGGCATTCATTTATTTCTGCTACATACTTACCTATTAATTTTTTTTAATAGGTTATAAAAGTGATAATTAATGCGTAAAAAAATACCCAGTATACAGGGTGACTTTAAAAGGATGTACTTTGGGCTAATATGAGGTTCTGCTCATCAATACGAACACCTCTTCCCATGGAACCATGTGCCGCAAATGAAAAAAAAAATTGCCTTCTCCATACAAACTAGTAATGTTAAAATTACCAATTTGTATGGGGAAGCAAATTTTTTTTTTCATTTTTGACACAAGGTTCCATGGGAAAAGTTGTTCGATTTGATCAGCAGAACCTCATATTAGCCCAAAGTACATCCTTTCAAATTCACCCTGTATGTATAATCCTAAGCGACTTAAATTAATATTTGAAATAAGAACTGTTTATCATTTAAAGCGTAAAAAAAATAAGGCAAGTGAAGGTATGCCTCTAACGGCTTTTTAATATTATTTTTGAACCCAAAACAAAATTCCAGTTTATAACTTTTTAATTACAAAAACCAAAACCGTGCAAGTTAATTTTTAACAAAAACAGTCTCTGTCTCCTTTTTTAAAAATTAAATATAAAACATTAATAAAAATTTTGACCCTTCTCATCCACAAACGCGGTTTCTGCGGTTTTATCAATGATTGTTTAATAAAAAAGGGAGGAAGCATTTTTTACTTTTAATAGAGCATGGAATTTGACTTTGTTAAGGGCAGCGTCTGATCAAACTTTTCCCATACATTCACGACCTGTTGGTACTAACTGTTACCACCCCCTAAACATTTATAGATTTTTATGATTTTTGGAGGCGTTATAAATATGACCTTCACCTAGGCTCGTACGTTTTCCTTTTTTTAAAGTTTGGTATAGGAAAAAAATATCAACCCCTGAAATTGGAAAAAAATCGCGAAAAAATCCCTTATATTAAAATAATTCCTTTAAAATATCAAGACAAAAAATTAAAAAAAAGAAAACGTACAGTCATCATTTATTTTCTCTTTAATAAAATGAGACCATTTTTTTTATAAAATCCATTAAAGTTTAGGGATAGAAAACAGTTTTGGCCCGAAGTCGTTTTGCTGCCTAATTTGTAAGTATAATTTCATATGTACTCTTTCTCTTATTGAGGGTCGGGGGGAAGATTTACATAAATGTATGGTTGCGTTACCGACTCACCGCCATGCGAGGCAGAGTTAATACTTTGCAGTTGAATCAGCATGAGCACCGAAAAGCCTTATCAGACGCTCCTCTTAATACCTACTTGCAAGCAAAACTACAAAGTATAATTTATTCGCCGCTTTACTGTAAAAGCAAGCTCTCGTTTTGTAACCGCACCGTAAATATATAAACATATTTTCATGCCCCAGACACATATAAGTTGTTATTGGTAAACTAAGTGATTATTGCATATTTATGTCTACTTTACATCAACTTAACATTACTCAGTTACATCTATTTTATATATATTATGTATTGAATTTGTGTTTATAACTATCCTTATTAATTTTTATTAGATACATACATACATACATATCATCACGGGTGTCTTACGGCGCCCGAGACCGCCTAGACGGCCCCAGGGTACCCAGCGGAGGGGTTTTATTCCCACCTTGTCGTAGCCGATGGTATGAGTCTACACCGAACAGGTGGCTAGCTAGTCGCGATGTATTGAATAGACTCAATAACCCATCTGTAAACAGTTTCAGTAAACAGTATCCGAGGCACTATAGTACATTTGTTTGACAACACAAATGTACATAATCTTTTTAATTAAAAACTCATTGGTACACACCGGGATTCGAACCAGGGACCTTAGTGTTTTTACCAAAGTCTAACCAACTCGGCCACCACGTAATAATTTTATTAGATACTTGTTTATATTAACTTTTTTTTACTCAATAAGTACTTTTAACTTATATAATTATTAGACTTACTTATTTTGCTATATGTACCTCTCTGTGGATTAGGAAATGGATTGTACTACATAATGTTATTGTAATAGGTTTTATATTTAAGTTTCTATGTGCAATTGTTAGTTTTCCTTAATAAAATAAATGAATAATACCATCTCGACAATAACTCGTTGCAGAAGGCAAAAATTATAATTAATTTGATAATAAAACTTTCTAAAAAAAATCGGAATAGTTTTTCGGGGTATATATTTATATAATTGCTTCCTTATTTTTTTAACTGTATGTTTACGTAAAGTACACAACCTGAAAACAAGTCTTCAAACGTATGATGTTGAAGTGTTGAAAAATGGTTTATTTATAGAAATATAAAAAGATTTGTTTTTATAAAAATACAAAAAAAAAGATATTTATAAAAAAAAACTCTTTACGATAAAATATTATAATTTTAAACGAAATATAATTGGCACTTCGCACAATTAAATGTTCATGCATTATTTAATCAAATTAAATTTTCACGCATGATTTAATCAAATTAAATTTTCATGCAATATTTAATAAAAATGTCTTTTCGATTTAATTTTGTTTTTACTACATGTGACTTTGGCAGCGACAAAGACGAATTTGCATTACATATGATCGCTGCTTTATCATCAATTCAACCGCCCGTTTCGTAACCGCACCATGAAAGATAATAAATCAATGCAGTAGTCTCGTGAAAACCGATGAACCCACAGACTAAAACCCATGCCTTAATAAGGTTTATTTCTTTCTTATTATATAGTTATTTGTTTATTTACCCATGGCAAAAAAAAGTACGTTTTTCTGTACAGTTTGTCATGGTCTGGGTGTTTATAAAATATAATATGTATTATATCGTTGTTTCTGGTACACATAGTACAAGACTAGAGCTTAGTTTGTGACCAGAGCAATATGTGTAAATTGTCCTATACAGGGTGATTTTTTCAAGTGTGCCTTCAAGGCCAAATCCTACAAGAAATATCGAAAATTGCTCAAAGAAGTCACGGGGCCAAAATCAATTAGTTCGATTCCCGGCTAGGAGAATTATTTATTCAAAAATCTAATGATGCAGTTTTAGTTTTTATCAAACTCCTTTGAGCATTTTTCGATTAAAACAAGGAATTGTATTTTAGGATTTGGCCTTGAAGGCACACTTGAAAAATTCACTCTGCTAGCTCGTCGCGATGTTTTGAATAGACTCAATAACCCATCTATAAACAGTTTTACAAGTTGGCATAGTGAAACCGGGACCGATAGCTTAACGTGCTCTCCGAGGCACTATAGTGGTGTTGTCAAACAAATGTACATATTTGTTTAAGTTAAAAACTCATTGGTACACACCGGGATTCGTTCGAACCAGGGACCTAAGTGATTTTTTAGTCCTAGGTCTAACCAACTCAGCCACCACGGTTATTTATAGAAAATGTTTCATATTTAACTTTTTTTTATTACAATTAATATTTCAGTAAATTTAAGTCCAACGCCTCAAATATCATATCCTACTTTGAATAAAAAAAAAAGAATAATATATTGACCAAGTTTGTCAAAAGAATGAATTCAGTTCATCTAACCGTGAATCGAAAAATAGGATTTCCCGGAGATGTTCTAATATGTAGATATGACAACGACAAAAGACAATTATTTGCAAAAATTTTGAAATACTCATACATAGGTATTGTTTTATATTTTACAGCACAGAATTTGCTAATTACAAAGCGCGCAATTTTAAATGTAATATAACAATATGTTACACATAAATGATATATTATACTTAGGTCCCTGGTTCGAATCCCAGTGTGTACTGATAAGTTTTTAATTTAAAAAAAATATGTACATTTGTTTGACAACACCACTACTGCCTTGGAGAGCACGTTAAGCTGTCGGTCCCGGTTACACTATACCAACTTGTGAAACTGTTTATAGATGGGTTATTGAGTCTATTCAAAACATCGCGACGAGCTAGCAGAGTGAATTTTTCAAGTGTGCCTTCAATCGGCTACATACATATCATCACGGGCGCCGTAATATTAATACTAGGTATTATTTATTTGTGTGCATTGTATATTTTATAACTTTTTTGTATAATCATTTAATGTTACTAAAAAAAATTACAGTACAAATTTAACTACGTACGTTAGTACTAGTAATAATACGGTTGTTATACCATTTTTTTTTTATTTTTTAGATCTTTTATTAATATAATATTTTTATTAATATTAATTAATTTTATATTGCCGTGGTATCCGGAGGTCGTGGGTTTGATTCTCACCCATGGCAAAAAAAATATTAGTACGTTTTTTCTGAACAGTATGTCATGGTCTGGATGTTTATAACATATAATAAGTATTATATCGTTGCTTCTGGTACACATAGTACAAGCCTAGAGCTTAGTTTGTGACCAAAGCAATATGTGTAATTTATCCTATATATTATTATTAGTACTATAGTATGGACAGACTATACTTTAAAGTCTAGAAAATACTAAATATTATCCAATAAACATTTCATTACTGTAAACAAATAAATATATATTTACACTAGCTAATCGAATTATGAACAAAATTATTATTGAAAATGTCTATTCATTTTAAGAGTCTACGGCATAGATTTCTTGTCGAGCTGATTTGGCGATCGAGCAGCAAGGATATTAAAATAGAATCCTAAGGCAAATTCGTTTTTGTCGCAGACTATTTCGTTACCGCATGATTTAGCCGGCATAGTGGGAGCGAATCAATGTTGTTAAACAATAATGTATCAGCTTTAGCCAGGTGAGAGGAAATGTATGAAATAAGAATAAATTGGCAATGGGAGTTGGCAGCAGGTTTGATATAATTATTGGTATGGATATGATAGGTGATATTGACCCCTCCCGATACTAAATCCTGGCTACGCTCGTAGATCCACCCCATTTGTAATTTAGCTTATTACCAACAGGGACCAAATGGCATTATGTGCTCCATAAAAAAATGTCACCCAGTTGACATGTTTCCCATATAAACTGTGTCAATTTTTAACTTTCATACGACGCCGTTGATACACAACTGATTTCACCAACGATCCCTAACACTAAAGGAGCCCCTAAATAAGAATTTTGTCATATTTGCTATGAAACAACTGTCATTAATTGTCCCTTAACTTAATTAGGGGCTCCCTTAGCGTTGGTGAAATCGGGGATAAGGCCCCTGTCACAAACTAGACTTTAGGCTTGTACTATGTGTACGAGAAACAACGATACTAATACATATTATCTATACTAATATTATAAAGCTGAAGTATTTGTTTGTTTGTTTGTTTGTTTGAACGCGCTAATCTCAGGAACTACTGGTTCGAATTGAAAAAATATTTTCGTGTTGGATAATCCATTTATCGAGGAAGGCTATACGCTATATAACATCACGCTACGACTAATAGGAGCGGAGTAACAAAGAAAAATGTTGCAAAAACGGGAAAAAATTATTCCTTTTGAGAGCGTAAGCTGCCCTAATCGGTTTAAGTTACGCAGACGAAGTTGCGCGGGTCAGCTAGTATTTTATAAAACCCACAGAATGACAATCTTTTTTTTTAATCTAACCCATGACCACAGTATTCAACGCCAAAGTTGTAACCACTAGTCTACGGAGGCAGTCGACTAAAAATGTCTATACGTTTAAAAACTGAAGATCTGTCTAGACATTATATGGCTAATGGGACTTCGAAAACAGGGACTTGTCTGGAACCTTCGAAGGAAGCCACACGTTTTCTTTTTGTGAATATGTTGTCTAAATTTACATTTATTTATGTATGTGTCTCCTCTCTCCCTATATTCGATTCTACGAACATTTGTAGCAAATTCCCTTTTTCGTTTTTCTTGTTCTAGTCTTGTAAATTGTGGTGATGTATTTTTTATTTATTTGTACAGGGGTGCGATTTTTGAATGCCAGCGAATGACTAAATGTCACTGAAATCACAAAAAAGTTTTTTGATTTCTGAATATCGTAGTTTTGAATCTCATCGGGTGACTAAAATAAAGTCGCGGTGAAAGTTGTCTGTTTGTTATTAAATTTATTTATTACAAGTATAAGAAACAAGAACGGCAAGCATTTTTTTTTATTGTTAGGCCGACCGACCGGTCTCGTTACCACCACCCATACAGATGCAATACCGTCAAGTGTCTGTGGGTTCACCGGTTTCTTATTGTTAGGCCGACCGACCGGTCTCGTTACCACCACCCATACAGAGGCAATACCGTCAAGTGTCTGTGGGTTCACCGGTTTCTTATTGTTAGGCCGACCGACCGGTCTCGTTACCACAACCCATACAGAGGCAATACCGTCAAGTGTCTGTGGGTTCACTGGTTTCTTATTGTTAGGCCGACCGACCGGTCTCGTTACCACAACCCATACAGAGGCAATACCGTCAAGTATCTGTGGGTTCACTGGTTTCTTATTGTTAGGCCGACCGACCGGTCTCGTTACCACCACCCATACAGAGGCAATACCGTCAAGTGTCTGTGGGTTCACTGGTTTCTTATTGTTAGGCCGACCGACCGGTCTCGTTACCACCACCCATACAGAGGCAATACCGTCAAGTGTCTGTGGGTTCACCGGTTTCTTATTGTTAGGCCGACCGACCGGTCTCGTTACCACAACCCATACAGAGGCAATACCGTCAAGTGTCTGTGGGTTCACTGGTTTCTTATTGTTAGGCCGACCGACCGGTCTCGTTACCACAACCCATACAGAGGCAATACCGTCAAGTGTCTGTGGGTTCACTGGTTTCTTATTGTTAGGCCGACCGACCGGTCTCGTTACCACCACCCATACAGAGGCAATACCGTCAAGTGTCTGTGGGTTCACTGGTTTCTTATTGTTAGGCCGACCGACCGGTCTCGTTACCACAACCCATACAGAGGCAATACCGTCAAGTGTCTGTGGGTTCACTGGTTTCTTATTGTTAGGCCGACCGACCGGTCTCGTTACCACCACCCATACAGAGGCAATACCGTCAAGTGTCTGTGGGTTCACCGGTTTCTTATTGTTAGGCCGACCGACCGGTCTCGTTACCACAACCCATACAGAGGCAATACCGTCAAGTGTCTGTGGGTTCACTGGTTTCTTATTGTTAGGCCGACCGACCGGTCTCGTTACCACAACCCATACAGAGGCAATACCGTCAAGTGTCTGTGGGTTCACTGGTTTCTTATTGTTAGGCCGACCGACCGGTCTCGTTACCACCACCCATACAGAGGCAATACCGTCAAGTGTCTGTGGGTTCACTGGTTTCTTATTGTTAGGCCGACCGACCGGTCTCGTTACCACAACCCATACAGAGGCAATACCGTCAAGTGTCTGTGGGTTCACTGGTTTCTTATTGTTAGGCCGACCGACCGGTCTCGTTACCACCACCCATACAGAGGCAATACCGTCAAGTGTCTGTGGGTTCACCGGTTTCTTATTGTTAGGCCGACCGACCGGTCTCGTTACCACCATACAGAGGCAATACCGTCAAGTGTCTGTGGGTTCACCGGTTTCTTATTGTTAGGCCGACCGACCGGTCTCGTTACCACAACCCATACAGAGGCAATACCGTCAAGTGTCTGTGGGTTCACTGGTTTCTTATTGTTAGGCCGACCGACCGGTCTCGTTACCACAACCCATACAGAGGCAATACCGTCAAGTGTCTGTGGGTTCACTGGTTTCTTATTGTTAGGCCGACCGACCGGTCTCGTTACCACCACCCATACAGAGGCAATACCGTCAAGTGTCTGTGGGTTCACCGGTTTCTTATCGTTAGGCCGACCGACCGGTCTCGTTACCACCACCCATACAGAGGCAATACCGTCAAGTGTCTGTGGGTTCACCGGTTTCTTATTGTTAGGCCGACCGACCGGTCTCGTTACCACCACACATACAGAGGCAATACCGTCAAGTGTCTGTGGGTTCACTGGTTTCTTATTGTTAGGCCGACCGACCGGTCTCGTTACCACCACCCATACAGAGGCAATACCGTCAAGTGTCTGTGGGTTCACTGGTTTCTTATTGTTAGGCCGACCGACCGGTCTCGTTACCACCACCCATACAGAGGCAATACCGTCAAGTGTCTGTGGGTTCACCGGTTTCTTATTGTTAGGCCGACCGACCGGTCTCGTTACCACAACCCATACAGAGGCAATACCGTCAAGTGTCTGTGGGTTCACCGGTTTCTTATTGTTAGGCCGACCGACCGGTCTCGTTACCACCACCCATACAGAGGCAATACCGTCAAGTGTCTGTGGGTTCACCGGTTTCTTATTGTTAGGCCGACCGACCGGTCTCGTAACCACCACCCATACAGAGGCAATACCGTCAAGTGTCTGTGGGTTCACTGGTTTCTTATTGTTAGGCCGACCGACCGGTCTCGTTACCACCACCCATACAGAGGCAATACCGTCAAGTGTCTGTGGGTTCACCGGTTTCTTATTGTAAGGCCGACCGACCGGTCTCGTTACCACCACCCATACAGAGGCAATACCGTCAAGTGTCTGTGGGTTCACTGGTTTCTTATTGTTAGGCCGACCGACCGGTCTCGTTACCACCACCCATACAGAGGCAATACCGTCAAGTGTCTGTGGGTTCACCGGTTTCTTATTGTTAGGCCGACCAACCGGTCTCGTTACCACCACCTATACAGAGGCAATACCGTCAAGTGTCTGTGGGTTCACCGGTTTCTTATTGTTAGGCCGACCGACCGGTCTCGTAACCACCACCCATACAGAGGCAATACCGTCAAGTGTCTGTGGGTTCACTGGTTTCTTATTGTTAGGCCGACCGACCGGTCTCGTTACCACCACCCATACAGAGGCAATACCGTCAAGTGTCTGTGGGTTCACCGGTTTCTTATTGTTAGGCCGACCAACCGGTCTCGTTACCACCACCTATACAGAGGCAATACCGTCAAGTGTCTGTGGGTTCACCGGTTTCTTATTGTTAGGCCGACCGACCGGTCTCGTAACCACCACCCATACAGAGGCCGACCGACCGGTCGGCCTAACAATAAGAAACCGGTGAACCCACAGACACTTGACGGTATTGCCTCTGTATGGGTGGTGGTAACGAGACCGGTCGGTCGGCCTAACAATAAGAAACCAGTGAACCCACAGACACTTGACGGTATTGCCTCTGTATGGGTGGTGGTAACGAGACCGGTCGGTCGGCCTAACAATAAGAAACCAGTGAACCCACAGACACTTGACGGTATTGCCTCTGTATGTGTGGTGGTAACGAGACCGGTCGGACGGTATTGCCTCTGTATGGGTGGTGGTTACGGCCCGTTCACCGGTTTCTTATTGTTAGGCCGACCGACCGGTCTCATTACCACCACCCATACAGAGGCAATACCGTCAAGTGTCTGTGGGTTCACTGGTTTCTTATTGTTAGGCCGACCGACCGGTCTCGTTACCACCACCCATACAGAGGCAATACCGTCAAGTGTCTGTGGGTTCACCGGTTTCTTATTGTTAGGCCGACCAACCGGTCTCGTTACCACCACCTATACAGAGGCAATACCGTCAAGTGTCTGTGGGTTCACCGGTTTCTTATTGTTAGGCCGACCGACCGGTCTCGTAACCACCACCCATACAGAGGCAATACCGTCAAGTGTCTGTGGGTTCACCGGTTTCTTATTGTTAGGCCGACCGACCGGTCTCGTAACCACCACCCATACAGAGGCAATACCGTCAAGTGTCTGTGGGTTCACCGGTTTCTTATTGTTAGGCCGACCGACCGGTCTCGTTACCACCACCCATACAGAGGCAATACCGTCAAGTGTCTGTGGGTTCACCGGTTTCTTATTGTTAGGCCGACCGACCGGTCTCGTAACCACCACCCATACAGAGGCAATACCGTCAAGTGTCTGTGGGTTCACCGGTTTCTTATTGTTAGGCCGACCGACCGGTCTCGTAACCACCACCCATACAGAGGCAATACCGTTAAGTGTCTGTGGGTTTACCGGTTTCTTATTGTTAGGCCGACCGACCGGTCTCGTTACCACCACCCATACAGAGGCAATACCGTCAAGTGTCTGTGGGTTCACCGGTTTCTTATTGTTAGGCCGACCGAACGGTCTCGTTACCACAACCCATACAGAGGCAATACCGTCAAGTGTCTGTGGGTTCACCGGTTTCTTATTGTTAGGCCGACCGACCGGTCTCGTTACCACAACCCATACAGAGGCAATACCGTCAAGTGTCTGTGGGTTCACTGGTTTCTTATTGTTAGGCCGACCGACCGGTCTCGTTACCACAACCCATACAGAGGCAATACCGTCAAGTATCTGTGGGTTCACTGGTTTCTTATTGTTAGGCCGACCGACCGGTCTCGTTACCACCACCCATACAGAGGCAATACCGTCAAGTGTCTGTGGGTTCACTGGTTTCTTATTGTTAGGCCGACCGACCGGTCTCGTTACCACAACCCATACAGAGGCAATACCGTCAAGTGTCTGTGGGTTCACTGGTTTCTTATTGTTAGGCCGACCGACCGGTCTCGTTACCACCACCCATACAGAGGCAATACCGTCAAGTGTCTGTGGGTTCACCGGTTTCTTATTGTTAGGCCGACCGACCGGTCTCGTTACCACAACCCATACAGAGGCAATACCGTCAAGTGTCTGTGGGTTCACTGGTTTCTTATTGTTAGGCCGACCGACCGGTCTCGTTACCACAACCCATACAGAGGCAATACCGTCAAGTGTCTGTGGGTTCACTGGTTTCTTATTGTTAGGCCGACCGACCGGTCTCGTTACCACCACCCATACAGAGGCAATACCGTCAAGTGTCTGTGGGTTCACTGGTTTCTTATTGTTAGGCCGACCGACCGGTCTCGTTACCACAACCCATACAGAGGCAATACCGTCAAGTGTCTGTGGGTTCACTGGTTTCTTATTGTTAGGCCGACCGACCGGTCTCGTTACCACCACCCATACAGAGGCAATACCGTCAAGTGTCTGTGGGTTCACCGGTTTCTTATTGTTAGGCCGACCGACCGGTCTCGTTACCACAACCCATACAGAGGCAATACCGTCAAGTGTCTGTGGGTTCACTGGTTTCTTATTGTTAGGCCGACCGACCGGTCTCGTTACCACAACCCATACAGAGGCAATACCGTCAAGTGTCTGTGGGTTCACTGGTTTCTTATTGTTAGGCCGACCGACCGGTCTCGTTACCACCACCCATACAGAGGCAATACCGTCAAGTGTCTGTGGGTTCACTGGTTTCTTATTGTTAGGCCGACCGACCGGTCTCGTTACCACAACCCATACAGAGGCAATACCGTCAAGTGTCTGTGGGTTCACTGGTTTCTTATTGTTAGGCCGACCGACCGGTCTCGTTACCACCACCCATACAGAGGCAATACCGTCAAGTGTCTGTGGGTTCACCGGTTTCTTATTGTTAGGCCGACCGACCGGTCTCGTTACCACCACCCATACAGAGGCAATACCGTCAAGTGTCTGTGGGTTCACCGGTTTCTTATTGTTAGGCCGACCGACCGGTCTCGTTACCACAACCCATACAGAGGCAATACCGTCAAGTGTCTGTGGGTTCACTGGTTTCTTATTGTTAGGCCGACCGACCGGTCTCGTTACCACAACCCATACAGAGGCAATACCGTCAAGTGTCTGTGGGTTCACTGGTTTCTTATTGTTAGGCCGACCGACCGGTCTCGTTACCACCACCCATACAGAGGCAATACCGTCAAGTGTCTGTGGGTTCACCGGTTTCTTATCGTTAGGCCGACCGACCGGTCTCGTTACCACCACCCATACAGAGGCAATACCGTCAAGTGTCTGTGGGTTCACCGGTTTCTTATTGTTAGGCCGACCGACCGGTCTCGTTACCACCACACATACAGAGGCAATACCGTCAAGTGTCTGTGGGTTCACTGGTTTCTTATTGTTAGGCCGACCGACCGGTCTCGTTACCACCGCCCATACAGAGGCAATACCGTCAAGTGTCTGTGGGTTCACTGGTTTCTTATTGTTAGGCCGACCGACCGGTCTCGTTACCACCACCCATACAGAGGCAATACCGTCAAGTGTCTGTGGGTTCACCGGTTTCTTATTGTTAGGCCGACCGACCGGTCTCGTTACCACAACCCATACAGAGGCAATACCGTCAAGTATCTGTGGGTTCACCGGTTTCTTATTGTTAGGCCAACCGACCGGTCTCGTTACCACCACCCATACAGAGGCAATACCGTCAAATGTCTGTGGGTTCACCGGTTTCTTATTGTTAGGCCGACCGACCGGTCTCGTAACCACCACCCATACAGAGGCAATACCGTCAAGTGTCTGTGGGTTCACTGGTTTCTTATTGTTAGGCCGACCGACCGGTCTCGTTACCACCACCCATACAGAGGCAATACCGTCAAGTGTCTGTGGGTTCACCGGTTTCTTATTGTTAGGCCGACCGACCGGTCTCGTTACCACCACCCATACAGAGGCAATACCGTCAAGTGTCTGTGGGTTCACTGGTTTCTTATTGTTAGGCCGACCGACCGGTCTCGTTACCACCACCCATACAGAGGCAATACCGTCAAGTGTCTGTGGGTTCACCGGTTTCTTATTGTTAGGCCGACCAACCGGTCTCGTTACCACCACCTATACAGAGGCAATACCGTCAAGTGTCTGTGGGTTCACCGGTTTCTTATTGTTAGGCCGACCGACCGGTCTCGTAACCACCACCCATACAGAGGCAATACCGTCAAGTGTCTGTGGGTTCACTGGTTTCTTATTGTTAGGCCGACCGACCGGTCTCGTTACCACCACCCATACAGAGGCAATACCGTCAAGTGTCTGTGGGTTCACCGGTTTCTTATTGTTAGGCCGACCAACCGGTCTCGTTACCACCACCTATACAGAGGCAATACCGTCAAGTGTCTGTGGGTTCACCGGTTTCTTATTGTTAGGCCGACCGACCGGTCTCGTAACCACCACCCATACAGAGGCAATACCGTCAAGTGTCTGTGGGTTCACCGGTTTCTTATTGTTAGGCCGACCGACCGGTCTCGTAACCACCACCCATACAGAGGCAATACCGTCAAGTGTCTGTGGGTTCACCGGTTTCTTATTGTTAGGCCGACCGACCGGTCTCGTTACCACCACCCATACAGAGGCAATACCGTCAAGTGTCTGTGGGTTCACTGGTTTCTTATTGTTAGGCCGACCGACCGGTCTCGTAACCACCACCCATACAGAGGCAATACCGTCAAGTGTCTGTGGGTTCACCGGTTTCTTATTGTTAGGCCGACCGACCGGTCTCGTAACCACCACCCATACAGAGGCAATACCGTCAAGTGTCTGTGGGTTCACCGGTTTCTTATTGTTAGGCCGACCGACCGGTCTCGTTACCACCACCCATACAGAGGCAATATCGTCAAGTGTCTGTGGGTTTACCGGTTTCTTATTGTTAGGCCGACCGACCGGTCTCATTACCACCACCCATACAGAGGCAATACCGTTAAGTGTCTGTGGGTTCACCGGTTTCTTATTGTTAGGCCGACCGACCGTTCTCGTAACCACCACCCATACAGAGGCAATACCGTCAAGTGTCTGTGGGTACACCGGTTTCTTATTGTTAGGGCGACCGACCGGTCTCGTTACCACCACCCATACAGAGGCAATACCGTCAAGTGTCTGTGGGTTCACCGGTTTCTTATTGTTAGGCCGACCGACCGGTCTCGTTACCACAACCCATACAGAGGCAATACCGTCAAGTGTCTGTGGGTTCACTGGTTTCTTATTGTTAGGCCGAGCGACCGGTCTCGTTACCACAACCCATACAGAGGCAATACCGTCAAGTATCTGTGGGTTCACCGGTTTCTTATTGTTAGGCCGACCGACCGGTCTCGTTACCACAACCCATACAGAGGCAATACCGTCAAGTGTCTGTGGGTTCACCGGTTTCTTATTGTTAGGCCGACCGACCGGTCTCGTGACCACCACCCATACAGAGGCAATACCGTCAAGTGTCTGTGGGTACACCGGTTTCTTATTGTTAGGGCGACCGACCGGTCTCGTTACCACCACCCATACAGAGGCAATACCGTCAAGTGTCTGTGGGTTCACCGGTTTCTTATTGTTAGGCCGACCGACCGGTCTCGTTACCACAACCCATACAGAGGCAATACCGTCAAGTGTCTGTGGGTTCACTGGTTTCTTATTGTTAGGCCGACCGACCGGTCACGTTACCACCACCCATACAGAGGCAATATCGTCAAGTGTCTGTGGGTTTACCGGTTTCTTATTGTTAGGCCGACCGACCGGTCTCATTACCACCACCCATACAGAGGCAATACCGTCAAGTGTCTGTGGGTTCACCGGTTTCTTATTGTTAGGCCGACCGACCGGTCTCGTAACCACCACCCATACAGAGGCAATACCGTCAAGTGTCTGTGGGTACACCGGTTTCTTATTGTTAGGGCGACCGACCGGTCTCGTTACCACCACCCATACAGAGGCAATACCGTCAAGTGTCTGTGGGTTCACCGGTTTCTTATTGTTAGGCCGACCGACCGGTCTCGTTACCACAACCCATACAGAGGCAATACCGTCAAGTGTCTGTGGGTTCACTGGTTTCTTATTGTTAGGCCGACCGACCGGTCTCGTTACCACAACCCATACAGAGGCAATACCGTCAAGTGTCTGTGGGTTCACCGGTTTCTTATTGTTAGGCCGACCGACCGGTCTCGTTACCACAACCCATACAGAGGCAATACCGTCAAGTGTCTGTGGGTTCACCGGTTTCTTATTGTTAGGCCGACCGACCGGTCTCGTTACCACAACCCATACAGAGGCAATACCGTCAAGTGTCTGTGGGTTCACCGGTTTCTTATTGTTAGGCCGACCGACCGGTCTCGTTACCACAACCCATACAGAGGCAATACCGTCAAGTGTCTGTGGGTTCACCGGTTTCTTATTGTTAGGCCGACCGATCGGTCTCGTTACCACAACCCATACAGAGGCAATACCGTCAAGTGTCTGTGGGTTCACCGGTTTCTTATTGTTAGGCCGACCGACCGGTCTCATTACCACCACCCATACAGAGGCAATACCGTCAAGTGTCTGTGGGTTCACCGGTTTCTTATTGTTAGGCCGACCGACCGGTCTCGTAACCACCACCCATACAGAGGCAATACCGTCAAGTGTCTGTGGGTACACCGGTTTCTTATTGTTAGGGCGACCGACCGGTCTCGTTACCACCACCCATACAGAGGCAATACCGTCAAGTGTCTGTGGGTTCACCGGTTTCTTATTGTTAGGCCGACCGACCGGTCTCGTTACCACAACCCATACAGAGGCAATACCGTCAAGTGTCTGTGGGTTCACTGGTTTCTTATTGTTAGGCCGACCGACCGGTCTCGTTACCACAACCCATACAGAGGCAATACCGTCAAGTGTCTGTGGGTTCACCGGTTTCTTATTGTTAGGCCGACCGACCGGTCTCGTTACCACAACCCATACAGAGGCAATACCGTCAAGTGTCTGTGGGTTCACCGGTTTCTTATTGTTAGGCCGACCGACCGGTCTCGTAACCACCACCCATACAGAGGCAATACCGTCAAGTGTCTGTGGGTTCACCGGTTTCTTATTGTTAGGCCGACCGACCGGTCTCGTTACCACAACCCATACAGAGGCAATACCGTCAAGTGTCTGTGGGTTCACCGGTTTCTTATTGTTAGGCCGACCGACCGGTCTCGTTACCACCACACATACAGAGGCAATACCGTCAAGTGTCTGTGGGTTCACCGGTTTCATCAATTTATTGTCGAAGTGGTAGTCTCCCTGCAGGGTGCGGTTACGAAATGGTTGTTTGAATTGACGATAGGCAGCGAGTATATTAAAATATACTCGTAATGCAATTCATCTTTGTCGCCGCTCATTTCTTAATCGCATCATTTAGCCGGCTTAAGGCGAGCATGTATTAGAATTCATGTAAGTATATCAATGAGTTTTTAATAATAAAAAATATGTACATTTGTTTGACAACACCACTATATGTGCCTCGGACGGCACGTTAAGCTGTCGGTCCCTGTTTCACTATACCAACTTGTGAAACTGTTTATAGGTGGGTTATTGAGTCTATTCAAAACATTGCGATGAGCTAGCCACTTGTTCGGTAAAGAGCCATCGGCTACGACGAGGTAGGATTAAAACTCCTCCGCTGGGTACCCTGGGGCCGCCTAGGTGGTCTCGGGCATCGTAAGGCACCCGTGATGATATGTATGTATGTATGTAAGGCGAGCAATCAATATTGTTAAACAAAAATGTATTGATCAACCCCATTCATGGACTTTGTAGGTCTGCTTAACATCAAGTAGTCACATGCCATGCTCCATTTAAAAAGATCACAAGTTGGTATAGTGAATCTAGGACCAACAGTTATATTTGTGAAGACCTTCAATGGTCCTTAGTTTTTTGTGCTATTTTCCTAATCTGTTAACTTTTTACCAATAGTCTTCCTATACACATTATGTCACATTTCGTAGGTACTCCATTAAAAAAAAATGTACCATAGGTATTTTTATTTATTAATATATTTTCAAACAGAAAGTAAACTGCGAAAGAAAGAAAAATTTTGCATAAGTAAATTTATGCATCGTACCTACCATTGTTGAGATCAAAGTGCACCAATAAAATAATATATACGAATAAAATCGTGCCATTGTACTTTGTAGAATACAGTACAATATCGTAAGATAAACTGCACATATATTTCTTTATACATCCACAATATATATTTCAAACAAATTTAGATTCTAGAGCTTTGGAGTTAAGGTTGATATTGGCTGTGGGATTCGTTTAGCATCTGTTTAAGAAGGTTGTTTTCAACTGTTGAAGTTGGGTATTCATAAAACTTGTAGCGTAAACAGAGTTACGTTACTATCTGTACCATTAGGTGGTACAGTCAGAAACAAAATGTTGAAATAAATAAAAAGTATGGTACATTTCCGACTTACATTATTGCGCCCAAGGCTTCAGGGTAGATAGGTTTTATTCCTTCCTCATCGTAGTCACAAGTTTTTTAATTACACACATATAGATGAAAAACCGTCAAGTGACCAAGTCATGTTTCGGTTTTAGTCAGTGGCTTCAACGGTTTTCCGGTCACTACTATATCGATTTCTTGTCAAGGGGGTAGTCTCCTTTCATTGTACGGTTACGAAACGGACGATATGAATTGATAGAAGACATTGAAAGTAGCGAAGGTATTACATTTCGTAACCGCATAATGGGAGCGATCAAGTTTGTTAAACAATATATTGATCGAGATCGAGGTAGATACAAAGTCTAAGCCGTGCTCCATTAAAAAAAATCACAAGTTGGTATAGTGAATCTGGGACCAACAGCTTAAATCTTCTCTCCGAGGCACTATGGTGTTGTCAAAGAAATATATACATGTTTATTTAAATTCATATTTTATTATTTTGTTTATTTTAATTTAATTTATTTAGATGTTTTATAGTATAGATACTATAAAACATCAAGATAAATAAATTATCTACCTACATAAAAAATATTATATAATAAATGAAATCTGTTTTAAAATAAATTAATACATTACATAAATGCACTTAAATAAAAAAAACTCATGTGAATAAATACGTACTCGTATACTCGCCCGCGAATAGTTCCGATTTTAATTTTTCCCAATCCCTTTTTTGCGGAGTTCATAATAATTTTAGTTCTATATAATATGGATTACCTACAATCCATATTTTTTTCATAAAATACCATATTTTATTCACAAACTCCGGACATAAGGCTAATGGTGATTTTTGCTTACTAATAAAAAAAATATTTAAATAAGCAATACTATAAAACATAGGTTAGGTACTATAAAATCTTTTACACAGCACTATTTCGCAACTCTTTATTTTATTTCAGCTTACGACCCTTTTTTGCCAGAGCCTAGCAACACCTAATTTTAGGAGGGAGGAAGGCCGACAGACCGGACTCGTTACCACCGCCCATACAGATACAAAAACCGTCAAGCGACTTAGTCATGTTTCGGTTTTACTCTGTGGGTTCACTGGTTTCAGGAGACTACTACATCAATTTTTGTTGAGGTTGTTGCCTCCTATCAGGGTGCGGTTAAGAAATGGGTAGTTTAGTAGAATTGACGATAAGGCAGCGAGTATATTAAAATATACTCCTAATGCATTTCGACATTGTCGCCCTCCATTTCGTAATCGCATTATTTAGCCGGCATAGTGGGAGCGTTCTATTTTGTTAAACAACAATGTATTGATCGACTTCATTCATGGCCTTTGTAGGTCTGCTTATCATCAGGTAGATACAAAATCACATGTCGTGCTCCAAAAAAATAAAAACGGACTTTCATGATTCAACAAAAATAGTTCCTACTTTTGGAGGCTTGTGGGAATGATCAGTTAATTATTTTTTTTCATTTCACTGTACTTGTCTAGATTTCCGCATTTCAGGTATACTGCATAAGTTCAAATAGTCGTGAAGACTGTACCGCTCCCGGTATCAAACAGTTCTAAACTTACTCATTCAGCTTAAAGTATCTCCGTTGTCATGGCAACCGATAATAGCTATGTTTTACAACAGCATAAGTCTAAATGCGTCTATTTAATGAGCACAATGCAAGTCAAATAGTTCTTGCAAGTCTAATTGAGACTCTATTTTCTTTATTTTTACAAGAGATGGCGCTTTGTACAAAATGTTTTTTTTATGTCTAAGCACTAGATGCAAATACTTAAGTCTAACTTTATCTCTGTTTATCGTAGAAACGGTAAAAGTTAAATGGATTATTGTTTTTATATTGTACTAAATACCATCGGCGAAATGAGGACGGGTTAATCCCTCCGCTGGGTAAAAAAAACTGTAATAAGTTTTTTTAGATAGAAATGGGTAACTCACAAACTGTCATTTTAGTTCATTAAATTATAGGTCTTACTTGTTTAAAGTAGGTAAATACTTATTCACATGTTAATGGCCAATCAATCGAAGTCGCGTGTTCTTGTTGCTATTCAATTTGGCCAGTCACGCGACGTCGAGTGACGAGCTCATACTATTGTAAAGTATTGTATATGAAATATAACTTGTTGGCTATAGCATAATGGCAAAATAACTTATTAGGTTCCGTGGAGAAAGGATTGTACTATCGAAAAACGGACTTGGCATTCGAATTACGTATTTATTTTCTTAGGGGGAAAGAAGGTCTCTATAACTTCGTTAGGGCGACTGACCAGTCTCGTCCTCACCGCACATACAGATGCAAAAACCGTCAAGTGACCTAGTCATGTTTAGTCTGTGGGTTCACCGGTTTGCATCTATTTCTTGTTGAGGTGGTAGTCTCCTCTTAGGGTGCCGCTACAAAGCGGGTGGTTGAATTGACAATAAGCCAGCGAGAATATTGAAATATGCCTACTCGTAATGCAATTCGTCTCTGTCGCCGCCCATTTCAAAATTGCATCATTTAGCCGGCATAGTGAGACCGATCATTGTTGTTTAACTACAATTATTAATCGATTGATTGATACAAATCCACATGCCGTGCTCCAATTAAAAAAAAAACATGTTTGGCCACACAAAGAATATTTGGATAGTTCCTCGTACGGCCCACTTTTTCGTTCCATTTTTATATTTACCAAATTTCCTTCCTCTTACGACCCATTGCATTTACCTATTCATCGTACGTCCCATTTTTTTTCAAAAAGTACAGACGATAGCAAAAAATATTATTTTGATAAATATTTATTTTAAACTTAGTAAGTAATTAACTTAGTTTAGTTTAAAAGCAATAGCATTATGCAAAATTATTTTCTATTGTTTTATCAGATAATTTTATTAATACGACTACCTGATAAATTGTCAGGTTTATTATAGATTTTTGTTTAAATTTGTGTTAAAATGATGAAACCTCAAATGAATGGTAACCTACATGTGATAAGTAATTGAAATTTGTCAAATTTGGGTACCTGTTTATAGTGGTCAACTGGCGTATTTTCATTTTAATTAATGATATGGGTACAATTATACTGATTGGACATTGAATTGTTCAAATGTATTTATTTAAAATTAAACTTTATTCCAATGGTTATAGAATTTACTTTTCATGAAATAAGTAAGTAAATCTGACACTACTATGTGTTTCATGATAGCCTGGTAGTTTCAGTTGATTTCATAATAATAATCGAGGTAAATAATATGCGGGATTGTACTACTTATTAATTTGACCGCGACCAGTGGTTACGTTGACATTGTATCCAGAGGTCGTGGGTTCGATTACCTCTTAAGGTAAAATAATGTTAGTAAGGTTTTTGGCAGTCTGGGGTATTTATAATATATACATAGTGGCTTTGAAAGTTTGTACTTTGGGCTAAATGAGGATCTAAAGATCAAATCGGATAAGTTTTCCCATACGTACGTGTGTAAAGAAAAAATGCCTTCTTCATACAAACTAGTAATGCTAAAATGAACAATTTAATAGGGAAGCTAATTTTTTTTTTCATTTGCGACACATGGTTCCATGGGAAAAGTTGTTCGATTTTATTAGTGTAGCCTCATATTAGCTTAAAGTACAAACTTTCAAATTCACCCTGTATATTATATTACCCAAGACCAAAAACCTCATGGAATATAATTGTTTCTGATAAGATGAATGGGGTCGATCAATACATTGTTGTTTAATATTAATCGCTCCCACTATGCCGGTAAAATGATGTGGTTACAAAATGGACAGCGACAAAGACGTATTTTTGCATTACGAGTGTTTTAATATCCTCGATGCTTTATCGTCAAATTAATTTCCCGTTCCGTAACTTCACCATGAATAGACACTACCACCTCGACAATAAATCGATGCATTAGAGCCGGAAAAACAGATAAACCCATAGATTAAATCTGAAACATGACTAGGTCACTTGACGGTTTTTGCATCTGTATGGACGGTGGTAACGGGTCCGGTCGGTCGGCCTAACGAAGTTATAGAGACCTTTCTCAAATCATAATATGTGTGAATTGTCCTTACACATTATTAATATACTTAAAATTAGCATGCGCATGCACTTGTTATTATATAGGAACCTATCCTATGGATATTTACAAAACAGAAACTAATAATTAGTAAATAAATAACAAAAATAAAAATTTCTCTTATGGATAAAATCAGGAATGAGGATATTCGTAAGAAAACTAAAGTCACCGATATAGCTCTGAAAGTTAGCAAACTGAAGTGGCAGTGGGCCGGTCACAAATGCCGCAGGACGGATAACCGTATGAGCAGGCGGATATTGGAGTGGAGACCACGTCTTGGCGCACGTAACGTACGACGCCCCGCAGCTAGATGGACTGATGACCTGCGGAGGGTGGCTGGCAGAGACTGGATGCGAAGAGCGGAGGATAGGGATCAGTGGCGTGTCTTGGGAGAGGCCTATGTCCAGCAGTGGACTGCGATAGGCTGATGATGATGAAATAACTACACACCCACCTATTAAACCTATGTAAATAACACCAAAAATCCTATAAAATAAAAACACATTTGCTGTGTGACATAAATACTGAAATTATAAAGTAAAAATTGGAATGAAAAGTTTTCTGGTGCGTGGACTCCAACCCACGACCCTCGCTTTCGCAGGATGGTACTCAACCGCTGAGCCATTCAGGTATTATATACTGGCTACTTAACTTTAACCGTTCACGCAGCGCATGCAACGGAGGCTATAAAAAGAATATTTTTTCCCCGTATTTGAAATATTTATCATTAATGCTTCGCTGCTATTGGTCGTAGCGTGATGTTATATAGCTTACCTATAGCCTTCCTCAATAAATGGGCTAATCCACTCTAACATTTTTTTTTAATTCGAACATAACAAACTCTTCAGCTTTATAATATTACTAGCTGATCCGCGCAACTTCGTCTGCGTAACTTTAACCGTTTACGCAGCACTCTCAAAAGGAATATCATTTCCCCGTTTTTGCAACATTTTTTTTTGTTACTACGCTCCTATTGGTTGTAGCCTGATGTTATATAGCCTTCCTCGATAAATGGGCTATATATTTATTAAAAAAAAAAAAAAAAAAAAACAAACAAACAAATTCTTTAACATTATAATATTACTCGTAGAATACATATATGTAGATTATAGATAGGTTAAAAATAGCAATGACAAAATTAGTAACAGAGGCTCTACCATGGGTTTGCGCATTGTAGCAACGTAACGTATACACGTGAGCAACAACTAATAGGGCCGCTTTATTTTTGGTAACAGGATTGAATAAAGCGATCCTATTGGTTATCGCTCACGTATACGTATACAAATACGTTGCTACAATGCGCAAACCCATGGTAGAGCCTCAGGTGACTTGTTAAAATAATACAAAATAATTATCAGGCTACTACGGAAGGCATAGGCGGTTCATTAATAATTTTGTCATGTCAATCTGTCAATCGATTACAGGAAAATTGACAAATTAACAATGCATTCAAACCGTAATTGATGAAATTATTACCTACATACATTGTTTTATTTCCTTGTACAGTTTTAATATACTTACCGCCTAAAATATTAGTACCTACGTTTTTTTCTGTACAATTTATCATGGTCTGGGTGTTCATAAAATATAATATGTATTATATCGTTGTTTCTGGTACACATAGTACAAGCTTAGAGCTTAGTTTGTGACCAGAGCAATATGTGTAAATTATCCTAGACTAATACTGAGCAGCCATCTATACCATTTATTTATTTAACACTTTATAAATATCATCACGGTGCCTTCGGCTTAGCGGAGGGGTTTTTATTCCCACCTCGTCGTAGCCGATGCATGGTATGAGACTACACAGTACAAGTGGCTAGCTCGTGGTGTTTAGATAGACTAAATAACTAGTGAAACTGGGACCCTTTTATGTAAAGTTAATATCTCGGTAATTAAACTAGAAAGACAAATACGTACTACAGACATGAAATTTGATATTTTATCAAAATATAAATATAGCTGTTTAATTTTTTAAACCAATTATATCATAGACGAAGGACTCCGGGTAAACAAAAGCTAGTCATAGAATAATAAAATTACAACCTATATATTAATATTTTTTCAGGCGTTATTTCTGATTCCTAAAGTTCTTAGCGCTGGTATTTTAATGGTTCGTTAATTTTCAGGCGTACTTAAAATTAGTGAAATTAAATGAGTTCTTAAGGAACAAATGAGGATACCGTAAGGAATGTCAATGACTTTCCTTATAGAGGACTTTAAATCGCCTTTAATTTTATTCAAAAAACGGTCTGTGACTTAAGTGTACAGGAAAAGGATTCGATGGTTCGAGCGTCAAATAACATCTAACTGTTGTTTTCAGTGTAAATAAAGTTTTTTTTTGGAAAAAAAAGAACACGGATGGAGGTGTAGAGTTTATTTACTCGATCCGAATTACATAATTTCTTTATAAAAAATCAAAGTTAATAGATTTTTTAAAATAAAAATACTATCTAATTATGATCGAGTAAGTACAATTTGCACCTCTACGTTCTTTTTTCATAAAAAAACCTCACTGAAAACAACACTTTTTTAGACTTTCAAGATCGCGAAATCTGGCTTCTTAAGTTGGATTGAATTATCGCCCCAAAAGCTAAATTATTATAGCTAAATTATTATAGCTAAATTATATACTTACATATCATACATACCATCACGGGTGCCTTACGGCGCCCGTGACCGTCTAGACGGCCCCAGGGTACCCAGCGGTATGGTTTTAATCCCACCATGTCGTAGCCGATGGTATGAGTCTACACCGAACAAGTGGCTAGCTCATAGCGATGTTTTGAATAGACTCATAACCCATCTATAAACAGTTTCACAAGTTGGTATAGTGAAACCGGGACCGACAGCCTAACGAGCTCTCCGAGGCACTATAGTGGTGTTGTCAAACAAATGTACATATTTTTTTAATTAAAAACTCATTGTTACACACCGGGATTCGAACCAGTGACCTAAGTGTTTTTAAGTCCAAGGTCTAACCAACTCGGCCACCAAGTATATAATATTATATACTTACTTAATTTATTATATACTAGCTGCCCGGTCCGGCGCAAAAAAATTAACTACTAAATTTTTATTTTTTGGAAAAATATAAATTTAGTAGTTAATTTTTTTTTATAAAAAATGCAATAATTTATGGTCGAAATTATTTAAATGTAATTTAATTTCATTATACCTATATGGTCATACTGTAAAGGGATGATTTGGTATCATTATATTCATTACACCCATGCGGCGCCGGACCATGGTAAAAAAAACATTAGTACCTACATTTTTCTGTACAATTTGTCATGGTCTGGGTGTTTATAAAATATAATATGTATTATATCGTTGTTTCTGGTACACATAGTACAAGCCTAGTGCTTAGTTTGTGACCAGCGCAATATGTGTAAATTATCTTACATATTACTATTCATCAAATGCGCGACTATCAAATGCGCGAATTTAAAATAGTCGTTTAAAGTAAAAGTTTTCTGAATTTATCCAATTTTCTGCAAAATTTGCTTAATATTTCGTTCCGTAAGAATCTTCTACAAAGTATTAGAAAACATAAAAAAAGTATTTCTCATGATATGGCGTGACCAAAGGAAATAAGGATTCATGTTTATATATAGACTAGTGGTTGCGTGCTTTGGCGTTATAGCCCGAGGTCATGGGTTCGATTCCCAACCATGGCAAAAAAAATGGGTGTTTATAAAATATAGGTAATATGTATTAGTAACCCTATTTTTGGTACACATAGTACAAGCCTAGAGCTTAGTTTATGGCCAGGGCAACATTTGAGTAATGACCAAATAATTAATTATTACAAATATTTTTTTCTAGATATAAAAAAATTAATAAAATAAAAACAATTCAATAATACCAATTAACTTTTATTTACAACGGCAATACTTAATTTCTATTCTATTGTTTTGACTTAGGTATGCCATTAAAATCACTTCACATGAATTAACATTACTTGCTATTTCCTTATAAATATAATTGGAAACAACTCCTAAAATGGAAGAAAAACCATTTAAAAGGTTTTTTTTTTTTTTTCTGACTGACTAAATCAGGGATCCTGAGGGGCATTATCTGTTTCCAACGGTTGCGTGGCTGCGAGATTCGCTAGCCGGAATCATTTAGAAGGTGGGTGGGTCTCGTTACCACCGACCATACAGATGCAAAAACCGTCAAGTGTTCTTTGTGATGTTTTGGTTTTAGTCTGTAAGTTCACCGGTTTAGACCTTTGCATCATTTTTCGTGCAAAAATTGGATTTTATAAGATTTTTTTGCGTGAAAAAGTATTAAATATCCTTTCATCCATCTTTACAAGCTTTTATTTCTATAATATTAATAGAATTAAATTAAAATTATTAAAAATAAATAGACACTTAAAATTTATTAAATGAAAACCTAACAAAAACCTATAAAAATTACAAAATATTATTTTACAAGTTAACTTTTAGATAATAATATGTACAAACAACCAAATAATAATAAAACTAAAATATACTTAATAAATCTAAAAAATGCCCGAAAAAACTTACTCTAATTTACGTATACTATGTAGTCTTCAATCTTCAATCTCTTACCCTCTCTACATACCTATTCATTTTGCCTTATCCACAGTCATAACTGTTTTCATATATGCATCCCGATTTTAGGAACATATTGTAGATATGTTATTAAATATATTGTTAATAATGATACAAATAAAAACTTTATATACCATGGTGATTTTAAAAGACTGTACTTTGGGCTAATATGAGGTTCTGCTGATGAAATCAACAACTTTTCCCATGGAACCATGTCGCAAACAAACAAACAATATTGCTTCTTTCTTCATACAAGTTAGCAATGTTAAAATAACCAAGCTGTATGGATAAGCTAAAAATTTTATTTCATTTGCGACACATGGGTAAGTAGAGCCTCATATTAGGCCAAAGTACAACCTTTCAAATTCATCCCATTTAACTTAAATTTAATAATATCAATCGATAACTATTTAGTTTCGTCATAAAATTACAGTCTTTTTATCTTGTTTTATAGTTTCAATTAAATAATAATCACTGGTGGTAGTAGTTTGAACTTCATTTACATCGTCACTAATAGTCCTTTGTTCTATGTCGTCACTATTATTTTCCACACTATTCTCCGAAGAATCTTCCAACGAGTTCCTCGTCCTTGGATCGTGTACATTCACATTATGTTTAAGTGCCGTAATAATTTCTTCAAACTCTTCATCTTCTTCCTTTGTAAAAGAAGTTAATTCAGTCATATTTATATCTAAACCAATCAGACGTTCCTTTAAATTATTATTGTTCATATGTTCGTAAATAACTTGACCGTTCTTGTCATCTCTATAGCATTTATGAATAGTTATATGCGCAATTGTACCATTATGCAAGTAATTAAACAAAATGTACAACAAAAAACAGACGAGGACGCAAAAAATAACAACTCGAAAACACAACATAGTCATTTCCACAAATCATTAAAAAAAAATTGAGTTAATAACCGATCTGTAAGCGCTGTGACGTCGCACCAAGAAAACAATGATACAGCCAATCGAGCGAAACGATTCTTCTATACTGCCCTAGTCACGCGAGGAAAATCGTAATTAATATTCAAACGTAGTCATCGAGAAACTCGAGCCATCAATCGAGAAACAATTGACGTCACTAAAGGATTCCCCAAGGTTTGGTGCTTGGACCGCTTCTTTATTAAGTTTCGGTGGATCGCTTCCGATTCTTCGGTATCGTAATTTTGACAGAAATGAAGTATAGACTGCTGGTTAGTACGGTGATTTGTATGCAGATGGCGCCTTGAGCCGCTATTTATCCTTCGGCGATGTTTATCGGTGCCCTCTGTGCATATTAAAGGCGATAACGTTATGGCTTTGGGACGTTGTCGTGGCGAAGAATTATTTTTTGCGGTTCACTGAGGATGCGCGCTCGATTCCCGTTCTTCAAGATAACATTGGCGTATCGATTTGTTCTTTGGCGTCTTTCTTCGTCTTTGTAGAACGGATTATCATTGGAAACATTTGCAGAATACAGATTAAGGGACCTTTTATCAAAGGCTGATAATTTGTCGACTTGATGTTGGATTTTAGCTAGTCTCTTTTTCTTTTGTAAGTAAATCTTTTTCTTTTACATTAATCCCTTTGTTTTGGAAATGTACCAGTGTACCTGCTATTAAATATTTTGATAAAACATATTGGACATTAATGTCATTTTAATGGGCAGATTATTTTATTATCGTTCTTTGACAAATAGTTTAATTAATTATCGTATAATATAATGACTTGTTTTTTTTTTATTACCATTCATTATTATTACTTAGGTATGTATAGTGTAAGTGTCGTTCTAATAATCTATGGTATTTTTTCATTTACATTAAATAACAATATTACAGCAAATTCTGCCGTGTAGGTGGTTACGCCATTGGCGTTTTATCCAGAGGTAGTGGATTCGATTCCCATTCATGGAAAATACTATTAGTAGCTCCTCTGTATGACTTTCCATGGACTGAATGATACCCTAAATGTGCTTACAACTCATTATCAGGTGGGCAATTCTCGCGCTTTCGACATTCATCTCGATTCGAGAATTTTAAAAGAAAAATGACTAAATATGTCATTTTTCGTTTAATATTTGTATATTTATTATTTACTAATTAATATTTATTATTTATTTCGTTTAATGTTCGATATTTTTAAACAAAAAATGGCATATTTAGTCATTTTTCGTTTAAAAATCTCGAATCGAGATGAATGTCGAAAGCGCGAGAATTGCCCACCTGAACACTTTAACTAAATCCTCGCGATAATTTTGATTGGTATGGTAATACAATATGTGTGTTTATGTATACACGCAATACATAAACACACATATTACCAATGAATGAATTACCACCGAGTATATATAAATAAAAATAAATAAAGATCGAATTTATTATTATTTATATTTAAAAAATGGTATGTATTGCGTGTAAATATTTTTACACGCAATACATACCATTTAATTTTTATGTATTATTTTCATCATATGTTACTATAAACATATTTTTTTAGTTCAGCAACCTAATTCAAAATCGATACGTGGTGGCCGAGTTGGTTAGACCTTGGACTTAAAAACATTTAGGTCCCTGGTTCGAACCCCGGTGTGTACCAACGAGTTTTTAATTAAAACATGTATGTACATTTGTTTGACAACACCACTATAGTGCCTCGGAGAGCACGTTAAGCTGTCGGTCCCTGTTTCACTATACCAACATGTGAAATTGTTTATAGAGATGGGTTACACGTATATTTTAATAAAATTACTAATGCAATTAAAAAAAAAAACAATCAATTATTAATGTGTTTGTGTTTTATTTATATAAATTAAAACTACTGTAGCGATACAATGTATTATTTTGTTATCGTTGTCAGAAAATAATATATTTTTTTATAAACATACATTCCGAGATAGTTATTTGAAAAGTTAGATATTTATAAATTGATAAAGTTAATAAAATGTTATTTTATTAACTTTATCAATTTATAAATATTTATATATATTTTAATTTAGTCGTCAACTAAAAATTGGGATCAGTCATTTTCTAAAATAATATTTAAATATTTCTTTTTTTCAGAAATGAAGTAGCTGATGGTAGTATTTTATAAATTCAAAAGGATACTTCGAAATACATGAAAATCCGGGAAAACTGCTTTCCTCAGCAGCTAGTTTAGAAAATCCGGGGACTTAGATACAGTTCTGCATTTCCTAGTTGGTACCTAATTAAAGTGCTACGGGTCCCTTTTTAATTCATTCAAAACTCAAATCATGAGATTTGTCGTGATGTTTGAACCAGTATTTCTTATATTAATATACCTAACCTACCTATTTAAAAACCTATACATATAGGATGTTTCAAAATTAACGCAAAATAACCAATATAAGACACCCAATGTTATGAATTTATTTATTTTAAAGAAATAAGCTTTATTGGGAGTAACATTTTATGTTTAATTAAAAAAAAACAACCTAAAGGAACATACATTATTGGTTGCACGTTTGGCGTTGTATCCAGAGGACGTAGGTTCAATTCCCACCCATGGCAAAAAAATATTAGTACGTGTTTTCTGTACTGTTTGTCATGGTCTGGGTGTTTGTAAAATATAATATGTATTATATTGTTGCTTTTGGTACACATAGCACAAGCCTAAAGCTTAATTTGTGACCAGAGCATATGTGTAAATTGTCCTACAAATTATTATTATATAGAATCGAAACCTCATACCTTCGGCTACGAGGAGGTGGGATTAAAACTCCTCTGCTAGATACCCTGCGGTCATTTAGGCGGTCTCGGACGCCTTAAAGTGGTAATAATATATATAATAGTGGTAATAAACTAGATTTTTTTTATATGATATAACAAAAAAAACTAGTTTTGATTTGACATTAATTCGGGAACATGCTGTATATGATTTTTTTTTGGCTTAAGACGTCAATCTGGCTAATGATTGTGTTATGGTGTTTGGTGTTTTTTTATGCAGATAGGTATATTAATATGTAGGTAGATATATCGATCTTATTATATAGTATAGCCAACTTAATATTATTTTAAACTTTGATGTTTTTTATTTATATTTGATAAGTTTAGAAAATGGAAGTTTCAAATGTTTATAAAAAATCGTATATAATAAAAGTAGTATAAATATTTATTTATTAGTAATTATAAATCATAAATAATAAAAACAATAAGTTATTAACTAAAATTAAAAATTATTCTAATAAACGAATAAAATTAGTACAAAAACCTTAGTAGATAAACTATAAAATAAATATCATACCTTACAGAAAAATCTGTGAACATTCATAAAATGGTACAATCGAACATAAAACCTCCTCCTTTTGTAAAGTCGGTTATAAAAGTACAAATATTATTTACCATGAGTGGGAATCAAATCTATGACCTCCGCATACAACGCCTAAAACGCAACCACTAGTCCACGGAGGCTGTAATATAATATATTGGTAACATTGTTTCTGGTACACATAGTACAAATGTTTTATGTACATTTGTTTGACAAAACCACTATAGTGCCTCGGAGAGCACGTTAAGCTGTCGGTCCCGATTTCACTATACCAACTTGTGAAACTGTTTAAAGATGGGTTATTGAGTCTATTCAAAATATCGCGACGAGCTAGCCACTTATTCGGTGTTGTGACGAAGTCCTACCTACTGGAAACAACGTACATATGGAAATTACAAAATATTTATTTATAGAAACCTAACTACATATTTACAAATTATAAGGAGAGCGAAATAGAGAGGGAATGAGAGAGTGAGTCCTATCAACATCCAAGTTATTCCTATTGAAAGAATATTACTGCCCTGATTATGCTGCGATCGGGGGGTAACGTCCAGGGTTCTTCGGTGACCAGACCGTGGCAAGCTCTGCAGATGGGGGACCAGGCAGCGTACAACTATGGCCAACAACGACCAACAGTGACTTCCACGGCAGGGCGGGCAGTCGGAGGAGGTATAGCTCCGGAACAAGGTTACAGGCTAGGTTCAGCTACGAGGTGCTGCGGGGACAACTTCTGGTTGAGCAGGCTGTGTCCTGGTCTACGGCTCCGAAAGAAGGGTCCAGGCCTGATTCTATATACCCGTGGCATAACTCTTACGCGGTGGTTTTCTCCACCCTTGGCTCGGTTTCTCCAACCCTGACTTGGTTTCTCCACCCCTGACTTGGTTTCTCCAACTCTGACTTGGTTCCTGGAATTATTCGAAGGAAAGCCTAAGCATACTGCTTCCAGCTCTCGTTGTCTTCAGTTTTTGGCAGGGCAGCAACAATAATTGTGCATTGCGTAAAACTGCAGGACGGAGGCTGGGGTGCAGTGCTAGACAGACACACGGACACAGTACAAATATTTATATAAATTCTGGTGAACCCTAAAAACGTCCCTATGAAAGCACTGTATAATTAACTCACCAAATTAATGTTGGAACTCCGAACTATTTTTTATGTGCTATCTGTTGTTAACTATCTTATTATTACAAACACACACTCGCGATGTTAGAAATTTATCAAATGGCCTGCGATACTTTGACCGCGGCCTATTTATCTAATTTTTTTATGTAATACGTTACTTCAAATTCTACAATATATTTATTTAATCTACCTGCCTCTTTTGCATTTTGCACTTTTGCAAAGGGCACTTTTAAATCCTAAACTATCCGTTCCATATCCGCTGCACTTTCTATACATTAAAAGTAACGTTCCGTTACAGTGTAGACTCATACCATGGCTACGACGAGGTGGGATAAAAACCCCTCCGCTGGGCACCCTGAGGCCGTCTAGGGGCGCCGTAAGTCACCCGTGATGATATGTATGTATGTATAGTACAAATCTAGAGCTTAATGTGTGACCAGGGTCGTATTTGTACCTAGATAATACAAAATTAAGAGCTGCTAATAATACCATCGGCGAAATAAGGATGGATTAATCCCTCCGTGTTTGAAAACAAAAGTCTTTAATCAGTACGTCCTACACGTGATGACATACGGCGCTGAAACGTGGACACTTACAGTGAGGCTGGTCCACAAACTCAAGGTCGCTCAGCGAGCTATGGAAAGAGCTATGCTAGGAGTTTCTCTTATGGATAAAATCAGGAATGAGAATATTCGTAAGAGAACTAAAGTCACCGACATAGCTCTGAAAGTTAGTAAACTGAAGTGGCAGTGGGCCGGTCACATTTGCCGCAGGACGGATAACCGTTGGAGCAGGCGGATATTGGAGTGGAGACCACGTCTTGGCGCACGTAACGTAGGACGCCCCGCAGCTAGATGGACTGATGACCTGCGGAGGGTGGCTGGCAGAGACTGGATGCGAAGAGCGGAGGATAGGGATCAGTGGCGTGTATTGGGAGAGGCCTATGTCCAGCAGTGGACTGCGATAGGCTGATGATGATGAATCCCTCCGCCGGGTACCCTTGTTATGATATTTAACTTGAGTAAATCTATTTTCTATTATAATAATCACATGCCTCAATAGGCATGATGATCCTAATTAATTGTTTTTAGGATAAAGTTGTTTTTCTAAACTAAGAATAAAGAAGCTCATTGTTCAAAGCTTCTACGCAAACATGTTTTTTTTTTTTTTTTTTTTTTTTATTGGAGCACGACATGTGACTTTGTATCTACCTGGTGGTGAGCAGACCTACAAAGTCCATGAATGGGGTCAATCAATAATTGTTCTTATACAATATTGATAGCTCCCACTATGCCGGCTAAATGATGCGATTACGAAATGGGGGGCGACAATGACGAATTGCATTACGAGTATATACTCGCTGCCTTATCGTCAATTCAACCACCCATTTCGTAACCGCACCCTGAAAGGAGACTACCACCTCGACAAGAAATCGATGCAGTAGTCTCCAGAAAACCGGTGAACCCACAGACTAAAACCGAAACATGACTAGGTCACTTGACGGTTTTTGCATCTGTATGGGTGGTCTGCATGTTATGAAATAAAAAAAGAATTATAAAGAACCCTTTGTATCAAATCGAAAAACAATTGTCTTTTATCTAACCGAGCTATTATATACAGCCATCAACGCAATATTGGGCAGTTCATCCCAAACCATCATAACGACTCTCTAGTTTTAATAATTATAATTAGATTAGTTCTTTTTGTTTCTTTTAATATAGTATTTATTTTTTTTTTAAACTCCAAACCACTGCTACTCACGTAACACCCTGAGGCCGTTTAAACGGTTCTCGGGAGCCAAAGAGGCACCCGTGATGGTATTTATTTATTATTACTTATTAAGAGTTGCTAAGACGTGACAGAGATTCTGTCCGACACATAGGTAATTACGTCATAGCATAATTAAATTAATAGGTAGCCTACGTAATAATTAGCATAATAGGAAACTTAACCCTATTAGCAATGCATAGTAAACAGGATTAGCATGTGGCGGTTTGTCAGAACATAATGCAATGGGCTAGAGTTATATTGACATTGCAACCAAACATATAAACACTTAGGTATTGTATACACTAAGGATGTTTTATAAGAAGCCATGAAAGAGATTCGCAAACATCTAAAAACGTCTAAATTTTGTTTTCAGTGTTAATAAAGTTTAAATAAAAAACAACTTGGAGGTGTAAATATTACTAACTCGATGATAATTAGATAGTGTCTTTATAAAAAATCTAACCACAGTTTGATTTATGATTCAAAAATATGACTTTAGTTGTCAAAACTTAACATATTTGTTATAAAGAAATTATGTAATTAGGATCGAGTAAGTATATCTCAATGATCTTTTTTATAAAGAAATTATGTAATTAGGATCGAGTAAGTATATCTCAATGATCTTTTTTATAAAGAAATTATGTAATTAGGATCGAGTAAGTAAATCTATATCTCAATGATCTTTTTTATAAAGAAATTATGTAATTAGGATCGAGTAAGTAAATCTATATGTCAATGATCTTTTTGATTAAATGTTGATTTTTGACATATTTTTTTAAGTTCGCGAATCCATTTCTTGTGCACTTAAGGGCTCTATAGTCGACTTGGCGACAAACGTACTACCAATATAATAAATTGACTGTTAGTCGAAATTTAATTATCTATTATTTTTATGTTGGTAATTGTACGCATAAATATTTCTATTGCGGGCAAAAATATTTTTGTATAATAATATTTAATAGACTATTTTTTCTGATTTCCAAAAAAAAACTGCGACAAACTGTAATCGAGTATTACTGGAAGTGCGAAAGCTCAGTAGCCCTAGTGTGAGTTTTTTAAACATTTACTTTCGCGTTAACTATACTACTGCGTTAACATTTTGACCAATAATCACACGCTCGCATTTTTAGTTCTCAAAATTTCCGCTTGGAGCGCTGAACTATTTCCCATACAAATTTTAGTTCTAACTCAAACGCAAAGTAATAGTTAGAAAATTCACACTAGAGGTACTGATATGTATAGTAGCCTTTATTACAAGTTCCTTCAAAGCCACGTTTACCATTGAAATACAAATCATATCTTCTAATAAGAAGGTCTATATTTGCTTATTGATTCGGTACCTATGCACTTAATAACTGATCATGTATTTATGAATAGACATCATAATCATGACATTTAAGTCACTTAGCCCGTGTTATGTCTAACCATGTTTACCTTAGATAAGCAGCGATATTTATAGAAGTACTTTTCGTCTGACAAAATTGCGATTTAATAATAATAATAATATATATGACAATTTACACATATTGCTTTGGTTACAAACTAAGTTTTAGGCTTGTACTATGTGTACCAGAAACAATGATATGGGTAGTTGAATTAACGATAAGGCAGCGAGTATACTTGTAATGCAATTAATCTTTGTTGCCGCCCATTTCGTAATCGCATCATTTAGCCGGCATAGTGGGCCATTGTTGTTTAACAACAATTTTGATTGGTCCCAATCATGGACTTTGTAGGTCTGCTCACCATCAGGTAGATAAAGAGTCACATGCCGTACTCCAATATTTTTTTATTGTAGCACGACATGACTTTGTATATACCTGGTATCAATAATTGTTCTTAAACAATATTGATCGCTCCCACTATGCCGGCTTAATGATGGGATTACGAAATGGGCGGCGACCTGAAACATGACTAGGTCACTTGACGGTTTTTGCATCTGTATGGGCGGTGGTAACGAGACCGGTCGGTCGACCTAATGATGTTATAGAAACCTTCCTCCCACCTCAATAAAAAACGCTTAATAAAGTTTTTATGATTTTTTTTTTTATAATTTTTTTTTTATTATCCAAGATATTTAGGAAGCCGGTTTATCTTACGTCTAGCGCCTACATTTAAAATTACAGCAATCAACAAAGTTTGAGAAGATTTGAGATACGTAGAAAAATATCCCTTCTCTTTGTTATTTGTTATCTGAATCATTAATCAGCGAGATAAATGCCTTTCTAGTGTTGTAACACTAGTGCTGGGATGAGGTGGCAATGTTTTTTTATCGATACAATTTTAGTTGGTGCATATGTTCGGTTTGGTTAGAAGTTCTATAAAAAAGAAGCCTTTTTTTTCTTTATCTATATTCTATACCAATATTATCTAGATTAAAATAATTTGTTTTAAGTTGGGAGAAAAGTCTCTATCACTTTGCTAGGCCGACCAACCGGACTAATTACCACCGCCCGTACAGATAAAAAAAAAACCCTTAAGTGACCTTGTCATGTTCCGGTTTTGGTTTAAATAAATACTAAAAACCATTATTTCATAACATGTAGTACGTACGTATCTCTTTTTGTTGTACTTAAAATAGAGCTATTTAGTTTTTTTTGTTACAGCACGCTAACTTCTGTGGAACTACCTAGTCGGATTTGAAAATGTATTTTTCTATTCCGACTATTCGTGAGGAGGGTTATTAAAAGAGGAGGTTAAAAATATTATATCACACCCTTACACGCCACACTCATAGAAAGTGACCAAAAAGGAGTAAAGTCAGAACGTAGTAATAGTTCGATATCCAAGTTATGATGTTTTTAAGATGGATTATTAAGCCTATCCAAACGCCGCTGGCCTTTTATTCCTTTTGACCAACTCTGAAACCGTCTTAGCATAAAATATTATTTTAAAAAATATCGATATCGATAATATTTTAGTTCCACTTACCAACATCACTAAACAAGAGTGAAAACTTTTTTATCTTTCTGAAGGCTTTATTTGAATCTAAAATAAAACCTAATTTATTTGTATTATTCACAAAAAAGAATTTCCGTTTTATATCCTTGTAGACAATGTATTTAGTAACTTAGGTGTTGTTTAAGGATAATAAATTATTTCTTGAAAACGATAAATCTGAAAATTAATATTTTGGATTTTTGAGATGGGAGATTTTTGAGAGGGTACCTTTACCATTATAGTTACGAGAAAACGTTCATAGGGGGCCATCATTAAGATATCTTACCCTTACTGTTACGTCTCAAATATCCACCTGTATATTGAAATTGAATCTTTGATGCCGCCTATTTCGTAACGGCATAGTAGAAGCGATCAACAATGCATTGATCGCTGCATTTATAGACTTTAGGTCTGCTTACCATCAGGAAGATGCCATGCTCCAATACACAAAATGTGTAAATTTGTGCCTTTGATATAGTAGATATCAGTAGAATAAGGCCCCAGCAGCCACATTCCGTTTCTTATAACGTGAGCGTTAGATTGTCAAAATAACGATTTCCGCTTTTAGCGCGCTCTCCTCCAATCAGAGTAGTTTTTTAACCTTCGCTGATTGGAGGAGGAAGCGCTAATAGCGGAATTCGTTATTTTGACAATCTAACGTTCACGTTACCTATAAGAAACTGAGGCTCTACCGTGGGTTTGCGAATTGTAGAAACGTAACGTATTAATTTACTTATACTTGAGCAACAACCAAGTCTCGCTTTATTCAATCCTGTTACTAAAAGTAAAGCGGCCCTATTGGTTGTTACTCACGTATACGTAAATGTTTCTACAATTCGCAAACCCATGGTAGAGCCTCAGGTGGGCGATTCTCGCGCATTCGACATTCATCTCGATTCGAGAATTAAACGAAATAAATAATAAATATTAATTAATAAATAATAAATATACAAATATTGAACGAAAAATGACATATTTAGTAGTTTTTTCGTTTAAAAATCTCGAATCAAGCAGAATGTTGAAAGCGCGAGAATAGCCCACCAGAATGTGGCCGCAGATGTGAATTTCTTATCTAAAATGTAATATTGATAGTTATTCATATTTTTTCAACATAAAGAAAGAAAGACAAGGAAGTGAAACAAACAAAAGTACAATAAAAAAAAGCAATAAATAAATTTTCTTTTATATATTACCAGAATAGCGTTTCTGTAGCCTGTTAACCTAAAAACGTTTTTAAAGCCCGATTCAAGTAAACAAAAGAGATGCGATAGCAAACAATAAACGAAAAATGTTTTTAGAGTGCTGACTCAAAAAAAGGGATTAAAGATCTCAATTGAAACTCAACGTCCTGAGTTTATTAAGGCTAACTAAATTAAACATTGGTTAAAAAGGATTTTTCCTAAATGGGAAAATTAATTAATTAAAATAAATAAAAAATAAAAATAAAAATAGTTTATTGGAACAATTTTGAAGTTAATACAAAGAAAATATACATGCATATCCGATTTACATCAAATTAGATACATAGTGCGACGAAGATGCCTGAACTAGTTAATACTGTATCTCAAGCATCTACGACTTCCCATCATATTGTAGGTAACAAATAAAGTAAACATGCTCATAAGTGAAAGGTGTCCTGTTCTAAAATTTATAATAATTTCCAATTTTATTTATAAAGTATGATTTAAGTAATCACCTTAAGAAGATCTTCAGTTTGTTGAAATGTAAGACCAAGGAGATATTTAGTTGTGTTACTTTTGCACTTATTATTTGTCAAACCATATATGTTTATAGTCCTATTTATTTTATTGTAAAGTCTACTCCCAAGAACACATTGACGACGGGCAGCAAGTGCGGTACGGAAAAATTCAGTAGGACAGACTATATCCCTCCTCCTTTTTTCAGAATCAACTACAAATTTGTTTACAATTAAATGTTTGCGAACTATTGTCTTAAGGACATATAGTTGTCTAACAGTTAGCAAAGAGCAGTCTCTGTACAAAAGAGTAGTTGGATATCTCATTAGAAGAGTAATGTTGAACCATTGATATCTTTCTACGTTTTGGAATTAAATATGCTTAAGAAATTAAAGATCTCAAATTATCGGTCATTTATACCACACTACACTCACATTGACATACTCACATAAACACACACATACACTACACACACTATACTTTACATTTATTTTAATTTTGTGATTGTAACATTCCCAGGTAGCATTATGACGTCCCTATGACGTCAATTACGTCAAGTTGACGTCATAGGGCCGTCATAATGCTACATGGGTCATAAGAGCTTGATTCCCACAACACAGGGTAATTAATGTGGGAACAGCGTATTATTTATATAACTGTAACTTTTTTGTTATAAAATAAATAGTTTTATTTTTGTTATTATTATATAATAACAAAAATAATAATAATATATATTATATTAGACTTCTAACTTCACTCATAGAGTTATTAGAAAAAAATCTAATAGAGAGCGTCTGTGTTTAAGTAGATAACAAGCAATGACAAAATTCGTGAGGGCTGACTGGAACCTGGTTGGCTCAGTGGTTGAGCGCCTTGCCGCGAAAGCGAGGTTCGTGGGTTGAAGTCCCGCCCACTAGGATTTTTTTCATTGCATTTTATCTTTAAATAAAATTAATATCTTATAAAGTGCAACAAATAAAAAATACCGCTGTACTTTATCTTTGGTATTTTATAAACTCATTAAAATTCAGTTACTGTAAGTATTATTACAAAAACTGACCTACTAACATTGTAACGGAATTAACAGTTAGGTCTAGGTAATGAAACTTGCATAATAATTAGGTAGCTATACCTAACAATGCGGACTTCCGCATGTATAGTATAAAGAGAGAGAGACAATGTTAGTACATCGCACCGGAGTGAACTGCAGTGTAGTGTTCCCGGACTTGAGACCGCGAAGCAGAGTTGAAGACCTTTCCGGGTTCAATTCTAACTTTCACTGTGTTCACTACCCTCTCTATCCAACAAAATGCTATACGATCCTATCAGCGTCATCATAGAAAGAAACGCTTTCTATAAAAGTTTCGACGGCCAATCTTGGAAAGCCAAGATCCTTTAAAAGAGTTTGCTGCACCCGTAGCACGACCAACAAGACAAGAGATAAAGTCGCGAGCCGATGTCAAATAAAACATTTTTTTATATCAGCCAATCAGGAGCTACTTTGTAGCGCTCTGATTGGTTGATATTAAAAAAATAGTTATTTTTGACATCGGTTCGCGACCCCATATCTTGTCTTAGCTTGGCCGTGCTACGGGTACAGGAATTGCTCTTGCATTGACTTCCACTGCACAAAGTTGAGTAGGTATTAAGTAATTCCATTCGTGAGGTCAAAATATTGTTTGACTTGATGGTATGGTCCTTTGGAACATTGGTTTGCCACCAAACGGCCAGTTCTACAAAATTACTTTCTTCAAGCGTTGGTGTACCAATTGTGCGAGAAGCCGGAAAACAAATCTATTCAGTCCAAGTTTCTCACACGGGTGCGATACACACCGCAAATTATATTTAAAAAAGGACCCACCTTTGGCTTGTCGTGGTTAGCTTCAGGACGGATTCCCTGGGTTCCCAAGGGATGCAATAATTTCGTTCTCACCACTGACATGCCACGCAATTTATATCCAGACACAATATCACCAATACAACGCGACAAATCTGAATCACTCTTTGTAGGCGCCTAATACATGGCGAACAAAATACTACATATTTCAATGGTATATCTAATAGTCAAGAAGGCCGCACAAATCACATTACGGAACAAAAAACTCTTTTTCCACAATTATTAGAATAACAAAATTAAATTAACTAAGGACTTCCGTTTTACAATTTTTTTTTTTTTTTTTAACTGACATTGGTTATGAGCACAGATTAGCGTCCATAGAGTATTTATCAAAATCGAACACCAATATATATCCTTAGACACGATGACCCTGGAAGTCCAGAATGTATGTAGCTTAACTTACGGAAGTTTGTATTCATCTAGCCCTGAAGTAGTAAACACTAATTTAACGTTTGGTTTCCGGCGCTTATTATGTAATATATCTTTACCCCTTTTAAATGTAAGATATAAATAATGCAAAAGCAACATATAAGGCAAGTCGGAGGTCGTGAGTTCGATTCCCACCCATGGCAAAAAAAATATTAATTAGTACGTTTATACTGTACAGTTTGTCATGGTCTGGGTGTTTATAAAAATATAATATGTATTATATCGTTGTTTCTGGTACACGTAGTACAAGTCTAGAGCTTAGTTTGTGACCAGAGCAATATTCAATGGCCTTATTCATAAAAACTTATTAAGACCTTGAAGAACACTTTAGTTATGGAATGTTTTGTCTCTTTTACGCATATTAATTTGGTTGCTAAATAAAAGAGACAAAACCTTCTATAACTAAAGTGTTCTTAAAGGACTCAATAAGTTTTTATAAATAAGGCCATAAGACTTAAGTTTCTTCCATTTGCATCCAGATTTGATTAATAAGAGGTTTGTTGAAGCCTCAACAAACCTCTTAGGTCCCTGGTTCGAATCCCGGTGTGTACCAATGAGTTTTTAATTAAAAAATGTATGTACATTTGTTTGACAACACCACTATAGTGCCTCGGAGAGCACGTTAAGCTGTCGGTCCCGGTTTCACTATACCAACTTGTGAAACTGTTATTTTATTAATTGTTTAGAAAAGAATATTATTATGTACTGGTTTTAGATATAAACTGTACTTACCTACATATATCAAAAGCGTGATGTTGTAATGCCTACATCTAATATAATTACTATAAACAAAAATAGTATAAACGGTTACAAATTAACTTATCAGCTACCTTTAAATCGTTTGAAAAACTTTATTCCATTTTTAAAATTAAAACGTTTAAAAAGGTAGTAAAAGAGAGTATTAAAGAGAACGTCAGATTCCACCGCTAAGTTGTGAAACTACAGATATTATTAAATGATAGAAGTGTCACGTAAACATTTTTTTTATTCATTCATTTATCTACACAAAGATTATATATAATAAGCTAAAATATAATAATATTTTATAATTTAGTATCATAATATTTTACCTATATAATTAAAATACCATAATAATGATATGTAGGACAGTTTACACATATTTGATACATATTATAAAGCTGAAGAGTTTGTTTGTTTGTTTGTTTGTTTGAACGCGCTAATCTCCGAAACTACTGGTTCGAATTGAATAATTCTTTTTGTGTTGGATAGTCCAGTTATCGAGGAAGGCTATAGGCTATATAACATCACGCTACGACCAATAGGAGCAAAGATATAGTGGTAAATGTGTAAAAAACGGGAGAAATTATTTCATCTTTGAAGCCTTCCGTTGCGTGCGCCGTGAAAACGGTTCAAGATACACAAAAAATATGTATTAAAGAATAATCTAAATATATATAACTCAAAGGTGACTGACTGACATAGTGATCTATCAACGCACAGCCCAAACCACTAGACGGATCGGGCTGAAATTTGGCATGCAGGTAGATGTTATGACGTAGGCATCCGCTAAGAAAGGATTTTGATAAATTCTACCCCCAAGGGGATAAAATAGGGGATGAAAGTTTATATGATAAAAAAATAACTATTCCACGCGGACGAAGTCGCGAGCACAGCTAGTATTTGATACACATATGTGACTAGATCACAAACTACGCTCTAGACTTGTACTATGTGTACTAGAAACAACGAAATAATACATATTTTTTATGTCATGGTCTGGTCAAATACAAAATAGTTAATCATTTAACCGCCTCCGTAATTTAGTGGTCATTTGGCTTTCTATCCGGAGATCTTTGGTTTTGTTCCCATTCACATATTAGCCTGAGGCCTAGTTTATTTCAATTTAATTCATTTGGTCCTAATTCTGGCGCTTTCGACTTACGTGTAGATATTCGAGTAAAAAGTGACAGATCTCTATAGAAAACTGCTAGTTTCATTCGAACATATCGAGTCGACCTGCATGTCGAAAGCGCAAATAGCTTCTTTAGTCAATCGGTATCAGTGAAATGACCTAAATAAAATAAAAACATTTAAAAAATCTGTTAAATTGAGAAAGTTATTTCATTAAGTACAGAATTAAATAAATTGTGGGCCAATTTTTAATCATTATATTTTGTTATATTATTACATATATATATTAATTCTATAGTTAACTTGTATGATCATACAAGTTATCTGTTAAATAACTTTATCTGATAATTAAAACCTATCGGGCCTAATGTAAATTAACGCATACAGCTACACACTTACATTTTAGAACTAAATGCCGAACGACAGCTCTATCTTATAATAATATCTGTGTTGAAAACGTAGTGGAAGCGAAAAATGATATATATTTTTCTGAGCCACTGAATCTATTGGTCTGGATTGTTTTTTTTTATTTCATATAAACTGTGTGTTTAAACTGTTTACGGTATCTGTTTATATTTTCTTGAAAATACTTTAAGGGTTTAATAATTTTATTTTAATTTATTGATTTAATTGATTGGGAAATCTCCTTCACTCCATTACTCCATCACTAAACCTGACCTATATAAGTTCAAACATACATTCCAAATTTCAATTAAAGGCTTTTTTTATACAAAACAAATAATATAATTGTCGCCCTTCCATACATACATACTTATCTTCACGGGTGCCTTACGGCGCCCGAGACCGCCTAGACGGCTCCAGGGGAGGGGTTATTAATCCCACCTCGTCGTAGCCGATGCTATGAGTCTACACCGAACAAGCGGCTAGCTCGTCGCGATGTTTTGGATAGACTCAATAACCCATCTATAAACAGTTTCACAAATTGGTATAATGAAAACGGGACCGACAGCTTAACGTGCTCTCCGAGGCACTATAGTGGTGTTGTCAAACAAATGTACATACATTTTTTAATTAAAAACTCATTGGTACACACCGGGATTCGAACCAGGGACCTAAGTGTTTTTAAGTCCAAGGTCAAACCAACTCGGCCACCACATATATTCGCCCTTCCATGGATCTTTAAATTAAAGAATTTTTGCTAAAAAGTACTGGAAGACGCGAGAAATAACTCATAGAAGCTGAAAAAAAGTGTATAGGTTTGTGCGTGCGAGCATCACTCTAAATCCACTCATTGGATTCAAAATCTAATTACTGAAAGATAAGAGGGTCATACCCAGAAAAATGTACATTTGTCTTTTTGTTTGAACCACTATATACAGTACTAAATTAAATTTCACCTTTTCGGCTTTAATGATGTTAAATAGCTTTCAATGTGTTACCTATTATTATACATGGTGACTTTGAAAGGATGTACTTTGGGCTAATATGAGGTTTTACTGATCAATACGAACAACTTTTCCCATGAAACCATGTGCCGCAAATGAAAAAAAATATTGCCTTCTCCATACAAACTAGTAATGTTAAAATGACCATTTTGTATGGGGAATCCAAATTTTTTTTTCATTTGCGGCACATCGTTCCATGGGAGAAGTTGTTCGATTTGATCAGCGGAACCTCATATTAGCCCAAAGTACATCCTTTAAAATTCACTCTGTATAAATAGCATATAATTTTCTTCAAAATGTAGTTTTAAATTGGAATTGTAAAATATCTTAAAAATACTTCTAATACAAATTTGTATGTCCCAGTGATGGTTTTTGTACAATACAAAGATGTATTGTTACATAAAGATGTATTGTTACATAAAGATGTATTGTTACATAAAGATGTATTGTTACATAAAGATGTATTGTTACATAAATATGTATTGTATAAAATTTTTAAAGATAAAAATGCAATGAAAAAATTTCTGGTGGCGGGACTCGAACCCACGAACCTCGCCATCGCGGCAAGGCGCTCAACCACTGAGCCAACCAGATTCCAGTCAGCCCTCACGAATTTTGACATTGCTTGTATCTATTTATACACAGACGCCCTCTATTAGCTTTCTTCTAATAACTCTTATACGAGTGAAGTTAGAAGTCCTAGTTTCTAATACTAGATGGCAAAGGAGTCTGTTTTTTGTTTTTACTTTTTTCAGTAAGTAAGGATAATCTTATATTAAATTTTTATCTTAAAAAATTTAATATAAGATTATCCTATAAAGGAATTTATAAAAAATGCATAAATATAAATATGTATTGTTACATAAAGAGGTATTGTTACATAAAGATGTATTGTTACAAATATTGTCACTTTTTTCAAGTCAAACTGTAATTATAACTACTCCTCCCAAATCCAGCTTTCAAATAGTACAAATTTTCCGCCTAGACAGCCTCAGGGTACCCATCGGAGGGGTTTTTAATCCCACCTCGTCGTAGCCGAGTCTACACCGTGATGTACACCACACCAAGTGTCTAGCTCATCGCTATGTATGGTTAGACTCAATTTAAACCCATCTATAAACAGTTTCACAAGTTGGTATAGTGAAACCGGGACCAGCTTAACGTGCTCTCTTAGGCACTATAGTGGATTTTTAGATTAGTTAAATTTTGTTATAATAGTGTTTATTTTTAATTCTTGGATATAAATATTTTCTCGACCAGCTTTAAGTCTGCTAGGTTGAAGCTAGTAAAGAGTTTTTTTCTTCTTCTGTAGATTCTCACCAAAAATTTTTCAATATCTATCTAGCATTAATCTATTACGGGGTTTTCTATTTATATGTATTATTATATTTTATATACTTCTACTTGTAAAAGCTATTTTTTCTTTTTACTTATTAATAAAACAAGTCTAATTCAATGTATTTTTGCACAAAATTACTTTCAAAATACAGGCTAGATATCTAAGTTCCAAATGTTATTTACATAGGTAAATATAAAATCATATTTACTTTAAAATTTATTAAATATTCCCACTAAAAGTTATTGCTCAAAAAAACGACCGAAAAGTCCACAACCCAATTGACAATTTTGGCGACCTTACCAAATAATCAATTGAGGCCTAATTAAAACACATGCGAAATTTTGACGACTTTACAACACCGGTATAGCGCCTCGAAGAGCACGTGCACCTGTCGGTCTTAGATTCACTATATCAAGTTGTGAACTGTTTATAAATGGGTTATTGAGTCAATTCAAACATCGCGACGAGCTAGCCGAGCTAGTTCTGCTACGACGAGGTGGGATTAAAAACCCTTCGCTGTGTACCCTGAGGTTGTCTAGGCGGTCTCGTGCCCCGTAAGACACTCGTGATGTTTTTATTTTATTTTCGTTAAATACAAGTAGGTTTTTCTTGGACTATCGCTTGTGTTTGAGAGGCCATTTTTATGTAACTTTTATAAGAGATTGCCAAAACGTATAATAATTATTTAATAATAAATACAATAATATTTTATGATTTTTTAAATTACTTTTTAGGCTAAATTGCATAATGTGGATGCCTAAATTTTATTGGGTTTTAATAACTAAAGTTTATAAATAAATTAAAGGTATGTCTGTATATTTAAGCCATAGTCCGATTCTTAATATTCTTACCTCAATACCTAATGATATCTCGATTTGTTTTGTCGTAAAGAAATAGTTTGGTCCCCATTTTCTATAAATTGTATTTATTTTAATAGTAAAGTTATTATATCATCCCCTATTCATTATTTTATTTTCCTATTGTATCAATTATTTGTATTAATACTTGTTATACGAGTATATTTACTCTACCTCTTCTTACTATTCTAGCCTTATTTATAGTCAATCATAGATCAGAATAGGCAATAAATAATTTGTAATTGACGAAAACGTCATAAACTCGATTCCGGGATTTCAGAAGGTGGTGTTACCACTCTGTTACTTTCTTATTTCGAAGTTTAGGTAAATATACTCTACTTATTCCGATCTTTACCGGTGAGTACCAATGAGTTTTTAATTTAAAAAAATATGTACATTTGTTTGACAACACCACTATAGTGCCTCGGAGAGCACGTTAAGCTGTCGGTCCCGGTTTCACTATACCAACTTGTGAAACTGTTTATAGATGGGTTATTGAGTCTATCCAAAACATCGCGACGAGCTAGCCACTTGTTCGGTGTAGACTCATACCATCGGCTACGACGAGGTGGGATTAAAACCCCTCCGCTGGGTACCCTGGGGCCGTCTAGGCGGTCTCGGGCGCCGTAAGGCACCCGTGGAGATATATATATATATATATATACTTCTACTTGTAATTGTCATATCTCTATGTCAATTTTATATTTGTGGAGACCTTCAATGGTTTTAGTTTTTTGTGGTAATTTCCTAATCTGTTGTTTTGTTACCAATGGTCTTTCCTATGCGTAAATAAATATAAAAAAAACGTAACCCAAAAATTAGCTTGAAATTAAACTTGTTCCTTGTGTGTGTACAGATATAAATCTAAGGTCATAATAAAAAAGTTTTTCAAAAAGACGATTGTAAAAACTTTTCAACAATGGACTTGCTAATGGTTTCAAAGTTCGCTTTTCAGAGAACTATTCTGAAAAACCAACTAAGTTATGTCGCGATTCTTCTTCCTTTTTCAGGCATTAAAAGTTTTTCCCACAGAGCTGTAAATCTATGTACGTTTATATGACCGCCTGGACTATTGAATGAACTGAATCTACACAGAACTAGTGGTCAGCTTGTTGCGGTGTTTATGTACACACAAGTTAGTAAAGTGACCTAACTGGGAGCAACAGTCTAACTATTTAATGGGTTTGAACCCGTCAACTTCAGGGTGAATTTTTCAAGTGTGCCTTCAAGGCCAAATCCTAAACTACTAGGTATAGCGAAAAGCTCGGAGCCGATTTTGATAAAAACTAAAACTGCATCATTAGATTAGTGAAAAATTTATTCCCCTAGCCGGGAATCGAGCCGGTTGATTTTGAAAAAAAAATTACCTGCACCACCTGATAGTGTCGCTTATAAGGATCAAATGGTGGAAAGTAACTTCAAACGTGGGTGCTTCCCAGGTTAACTATCACCAAATCAAATATCGTATAAATCGGTTCAGCGGTTTGTGCGTGAAACCGTAAAAAATTAACAGAGCTACTTTTGCATTTAAAATATTAGTATGGATAGGTACAGCCATTATGTCTAATTCCTAAACCAACATAGAACTCTAACAAAATTAAATTCATCTCATTAAATTAACCAATCAATACATTTCAAATTTTCCAATTCGTCAATTTATTTCCAATAAAAACAGATTCCATTTCCCCAAAAACATTTTACTGTTACTTAAGAAATTCATTCCTCAAGATTATTTTTATCTTGTTTTTCCTTCTTCCTCGATTGGACTTGACCTAAATTTTCACTTAAAAAATCTTACCAATTTGGTAAGAAATTGAGGAAGCAGATAAGTACTTGTTTACCGCAAATTTGAGAATCAATGAGGCAATATTCCCGCCATTATATTTAACGATATAAATAAAAAAGCTGTCAAGTATGTTATAAGCGCCATTATGGGTGTGCCTTACGACACGCCTCAGGGTTCCCAGCGGAGGGGTTTTAATCCCACCTCGTCATGTCTATACTGATCAAGCGGCTAGCTCGTCGCGATATTTGGATAGACTCAATTATCCAATAAACAGATACCAAATTTGGTATAGTGAAACAGCGACAGCTTAACGTGCTTTCTGAAGTTTATAGTCAAACAAATGTACATTTTTTTTTAAATTAAAAACCCATTGATTTTGTTGGCACAACGGGGTTTGAACCGGGGACCTGTTGTGTTTAAGTCTGAGGTCTAACTAAATTACTACCATGTAGATGTATTCAAGGAATAAATAAAACAGTTGATTTTTTTTCTGACAAAGCTAGTCACATAGTAAAAGATGTTTATATACAAAGTAGAATAAATGTCAAATATTGATAGAATGAAAAAAAAACTTTATTGCACAAAAGCTTAATACTATTGTACATAGAAGAGCTTAATGCCTCAGGCATTATCTACCAGCTAACCTTTGGGAGATTGACCAATAACAGGCTGAGTGATAATGCAAACATATAATATATAATACGAGGATATATAAATACTGAATATAAAGTTTTTGTTACATGTTATATAGACCTTGGACTTAAAAAAAAACACTTAGGTCCCTGGTTAAAATCCCGGTGTGTACCAATGAGTTTTTAATTAAAAAAATTATGTACATTTGTTTGACAACACCACTATAGTGCGTCGGAGAGCACGTTCAGCTGTCGGTCCCGGTTTCACTATACCAACTTGTGAAACTGTTTATAGATGGGTTATTGAGTCTATTCAAAACATCGTGACGAGCTAGCCACTTGTTCGGTGTAGACTCATACCATCGGCTACGACGGGGTGGGATTAAAACCCCTCCGCTGGGTACCCTGGGGCCGTCTAGGCGGTCTCGGGCGCCGTAGGGCACCCGTGAAGATATGTATGTATATAGACAGAATATACAGACAGGTTTTACGTTAAAGAGCATATGATACTAAATATACCAACTTTATATGAAACGGTTTATATATCTATGGTACAATTTGCTTAGTTTTTTATATAATAATATTGGACGCACCATAAGTGAAGATTCCTATTTTGGCAGTTACTAGAACGCACGAAACGCGCCCATCTTTCATGTTGACCAAGAATTGTCAACGCACAAAACGCTCCGACACCGTCCCTAGAGCCGCGTTTCTCTGTTGAAGTAGGTATAGAGATTAATTGGTAGGTATCGTTGATGGATGATGTAGGTGATTTTTTTTTATCTAAACCCACCCAGTATCAAAGAAAGCAAGAAAGAAAAATATTCATTTGCCACAAAACACACTAAAAATAAAATAACAACAAAAATAGATAAACAAAAAAATATCAAATAGGCACATTTTAATGAATTTTGTTTCCTTGATGTAGGTAATATATATATATTCCATCACGGGGTGCCTATTTGGCTCCCGTGCCATAAACGGCCTCAGGGTACCCAGCGGAGGGATTAACCCGTCCTCATTTCGCCGATGGTATTTAGAGGCAACACCGAACAAATGGCGAGCTTATGATGAATTTGCGGTGTTTATGATGAAATAACGTCGTTGTATAAAGCGGTCACCCATCCCAGGCCGATCTTGTTGTCATCTGCTTAACCTTGTTATCAGTTGCGCAGTGACTTAACCACTAGGCTGGGGCCGCTTTTTTTTTCTATAGGTAATCAAGGAAACAAAGTTCATATGTGTGGTGGCAAAAGGGTCATCAGCTCAGCGAAGGCTATATAACTCGAGTTTTATAGCACTGATTTTCAGCTAATGCCCGCTGGTAATCAGACACATTATGCAAAGTCACAAATACCTGTTACAAGTAAAATAATATACATGGTGACTTTGAAAGGATGTACTTTGGGCTAATATGAGGTTCTACTCATCAATACGAACAACTTTTCCCATGAAACCATGTGCCGCAAATGAAAAAAAATATTGCCTTCTCAATACAAACTAGTAATGTTAAAATGACCAATGTGTATGGGGAAGCCAAAATTTTTTTCATTTGCGACACATGGTTCCATGGGAAGAGTCGTTCGATTTGATCAGCAGAACCTCATATTAGCCCAAAGTACATCCTTTCAAATTCACTCTGTATATACATATATATCCATGCCTATCATATACATATATTTATTAAGACGAACAAAGCAAAAAAAAAAATAGTCGAGCCTTCTTCGAGTTTTTGCGAGACTAATAAAATAATCCAAGGCAATGTTTTTTATTATATAGATTATGTATATTTAATATATATTTTTCTTTCTTTGTCGAGTTTTTTTATACAGGTGACTTTACAATATAAAAGCTACCCATTACAAAGCGAACGTTTCAGCAATATAATCGTACTGATAGTTGAAGTGCTTTTACTTGAGGCTAGCAAAAAATACAAGCCACTAGCTGAGCTAGCTCCCCGGTCTAGCTCAAGCAAACTCAATAGCTCCCTTTAAGATCTAAATGGATCTGTTGGTCAGAGCTTATAAAGAACTTTGGATGCGGTATTCTACCAGGTCAATAAAAAAACGAGTTATTAAATAAGATTTTCTTCTCTTTGAATAATGATTATAAAACTCTGGTTATATAAACTAATTATATTATTACGTGGTGGCCGAGTTGGTTAGCCTTAGATTTAAAAAGACTTAGGTCCCTGGTTCAAACCCCGACGTGTACCAATGAGTTTTTAATCTAAAAAAATATGTACATTTCAACACCACTGTTAATAGTGCCTCGGAGAGCACGTTAAGTTGTCGGTCCTAGTTTCACTATACAAACTTGTGAAACCATTTATGGATGGGTTATGGAGTCTGTCCAAAAAGCGCGCTGAGCTAGCCACTTGTTCTGTATAGATTCATACCATCGGCTACGACGAGGTGGGATTAAAAAACTTCGCTGGTTACCCTAAGGTCGTGGTAAGGTCGTCTAGGCGTGATGATATGTATGTATGTATGAAACTAATTATCTCAGAGCGAAAAGAAAATTCAGGCCAGAAGAAAGATGAAAACAAAATAATTGCAGTACAAAATGCCCTTACAGCGACGAATATGCGGTGTTAACATAATAGACAAAATCCGCAAATGACGTAATTCGGTAATGTGTGACTGAAAAAAAGTATAGGCGTGAAAATAAGAAAGGGCTGCTTCGCTAATTTGGGTATATCGAAAGAATAAGTGATGAAAAAACGATGAACATAACGATTTGAATTAAATCATGACAGAAATTAAACTAGTGCAAAAAAATCATAAGAACCATCATGTATAACAACTAGTGCGATTTATTTTTATCTATACAAGGCGATGGAACTACTGCGAAAAATCAATTTTATTAAATTAAAAAGATAATAAAAAATAATACCGACTTTTATACCACTAAAAAGTATAAAACAACGAATTTATTATATATATTATTTCATAGATTTTTTCTTATTGAAAACATTAATAAATTTTGGCTCTTTTTTTCTTCTTTTGGGGAAACGAACAAACTATGTATATAGGAGTACGCATTTGTTACATATCTTTTAAATTTAACTTATAATATCTGTTTATAGTATTTAATATTATTTTTTAATAAAAATAAATATACCAATAATAAACAACCACATCCAAACAGCTTAGTAAGTTTTGTAGGTGCATGTATTTAATACATCCCGCTATATTTCATTGCAGATTTCCTTCTATTCTGTTCGCAGCACGAGAAGCATTTATTCGCCTTTATTCTGCATTTACCTACTTTAATGTATGTCTTGATAATGTTATGTGCTTATTTGAGGCTAGGGTTGCCAACTGAAAAGATTTATTCGCAAAAATGTTTTATATGTTTGTAAGTATTAGATTGTGTTTGTGTTTTTTTTAATATATTATTTATATGTTATCGATATTCCTATATCAATAAGTATTGGAGCACGGTTTGTGACTTTGTATAAACCAGATGGTAAACACTAAGCAGGCTTATAAATTCCATGAATAGGGTCGGTTAATACAACAAGGTTTTCGCTCCCACTATGCTGACTAAATGATGCGTTTACGAAACGGAATTGTTGGATGAGGTAGTAGATAGTCTTCTTTCCGGATGCGGTTAGGAAACGGGAAGTTATTTTGATAATAAAGCAGCGAGGATATTAATGTAGACTCGTAATGAAAATTCGTATTAGTTATCACCCATTTCGTATTCGCATCAATAGCCAGCATAGTGGGATCTATCAGTGCAGTGAGTAGTATTAATAATATGGGCACCTAGGTATGGTATCCAACATGCATACTCTTACGATAAAATATTATTATATGTTTTTTTTTTGTTGCAGCATGGCATGTGACTTTGTATCTACCTGGTTGTAAGTAAAAAAAAACTATAATTGGGGCCGATCAATAAATTGTATTTTAGGATTATTAATGGATCACATTATGCCGGGTAAACAATGCGGTTACGTAATGGGCGGAAATATATCCTCGCTGCTTTATCGTCAAATTAGCCACCCGTTTCCTAATCGCATCCTGACAGGAGACTACCACCTCGATAACAAATCTATGCAGTAGTCTCCTGAAACCAGTGAACGCACAGACTAAAACCTAAGAATGACTAGGTCACTTGATTTAGGTTAGAAAAATAATTTATCTTGATTCCCTAGGTAAGGTAAATTTATGACCGATTCGAGGTTTGTTTAAGTTAGTTTGGCCTCGGCGTTGGCAGCTGCGACTGGCCACTCGCCACTTCTATCTTATTTCTGTGTTTTTGATACCTACTCTTGGCATAGACTAGGTTTAATGCTCATAGAACGAGAACTATTTTTCTTTATATACTTCTTTAACCTTATTATTTCATTAAGTACCTATAGGATTTTTTTAGATAAAATGCAATTAAAAAAACCTTGGTGGGCAAGACTCGAACCCACGATCCTCGCTTTCGCAGCAAGGTACTCAATCACTAAGCCAACCTGTTTCCAGTCACCTCTTACTAAATTTGTCATTGCTTGTTATCTACTTATACACAGTGATGCTTTCTTCTATCCTAATAAAGAATTTATAAAAAAATTAAAATATTGAAAAAAGTAAAAACAAAAAAAACTTCTCAGCCATCTAGTATTACAATTTAGGACTTCTAACTTCACTATTATATAGAGTTATTAGAAGAAAGCACATAGAGGGCGTATGTGTAGATGACAAAAGCAATAACAAATTTAAATAGGCACTTTAAATTAAATAACTTGAATATGAATTGCAAATTATATATTTTGAACAATACAAATTGTTTGGGATTTACATATTTTGGTGAAATAATTATTATTATAAGCACGTGTTTTGTTTTAGAGAGAATTTCATATTTAGGTAAAACACACATTTTTCTCTTCATTTATTTAGAAAAGGGGGCACATTAAATATTAAATACAAACAATAGTGATATATATCTCACCATCATCACACCTAATTTTTTTTTATTTGAGTACAAGTAGTTAATTGAAACAAAAAAATCATACGAAATTAACTATTTGGCATTAGAACTTAAAGCTTTTAAAATATTGTATTTTGTAATTCTTTAAAAAAAACGGTAGTTTATTATATTTTATTATAATTTGGCACATATTTTTCTTTTCTGACAAGTCTATCAATATAATATTTATATTTTATTGTTTAACAACCATTATTCGCTCCCCCCTATATTGGCAGAATAATGCGGTTACGAAATGGGCAGCGACAAAGACGAATTTCGCTTCGAGTCTACTTTATTATCCCCGCTTTATCATCAAGTACCCGTTAATTTCGTAACAGCACCCCGAAAAGAGACAACAACCTCGACAAGAAATCGATGCAGTAATCTCCTATTTTTTCTTGTAATATAGGGTAGACCGGGTACGGTTGTAATAGGGTATGGTTGTAACATCGCGTATATATCGGGAACTGCGGGGGTTAGCGGGAGGGGTATAAAGAGAGAGTGTTGCAACCATCGGAAGTGATCGCCAGTGATTGGTATCGCTGCAGCGCGCCACGCACGTGTGAACGAGGTCACTGTGTTTTTGAAACCAATAGTATAATTGCTTTTCTATGATAATTATTCATATCGCATGCTAAATACGTTTATTACGGCTTTTATAATGGGTCCGCCAAATAACTTTTTTTTTTTGAAAATGCTATAAAAAAAAACTACTGAATATTTTTTCAAATTTCTTTTTTTATTTGAAAGTACAATCCTTCCGGTTAATAATGGAAAAGAATTTCATTCAAATGGCTGCCTCGGCTGGCCATGCAGTAGCCTACACGATCGGTCCAATTTTTAAGTACATTATCGATTGTGTGTATTTCACCAATGGCTTCGCGAATATTGTCCTTTAAAGCATCAATTATCTCTGGCTTGTCGGCGTAACACTTATCTTTGACGGCACCCTACAAATAATAGTCCAACGGTGTCAAATCGCAGTTCCGAGGTAGCCAAACGACATCAGCTCTGCGGCTGATAATGCGAACAGTGACTCGTTTTGGGTGCACCGGCTTTTCACAGTACATGGAAGCGTATGACGAATTACGAACAGGCATATCACTTCGAAGAGCAGCCGAAAAATACAACATTAATTATGTCTCCCTGCTTCTATATAAAAGAAAACGCGAGGCTAACAATGATGAAAGCGGTGAGTCTACATCAATGGGCTACATAGCACATAACAGGGTTTTCACAGATCCTATGGAGAAAAGCTTGTCAAAATATCTGATGCGATGTGCTGATATTTATTTTGGCCTATGTCCTAAAGAGGTGAGAAAATTAAGTTATGAGTTGGCTGTTAAACACAATTTAAAAAGGCCGATTACCTGGGATGAAATTGAAATGGCAGGGGAGGATTGGTTTACAGCATTCATGGATAGAAATCCAGAACTTTCAATAAGAGCTGCTTAAGCCACCAGTTTGTCCAGGGCAACAAGTTTCAATAGGGTAAACGTGGACACGTTCTACGATAACCTACAACAAGTTATGGACAAGAATAACTTCGAGCCCCAAGATATTTATAATGTCGACGGGTGTTACAACCGTTCAAAAACCTGATAAAGTGGTGGCTAGATGTGGTACACGCCAGGTTGGATCTGTAACTTCAGCGGAACGAGGTACTCTCGTAACAGTGGCTTTCGCTGCAAATGCGTTGGGAAACGTTGTTCCACCTCTATCTGTTTTCCCATGTGTTCGATATCAGGATCATTTTATAAGGAATGGACCATTAGGTGCAGTGGGAACAGAAAATCCTTCAGAGTAGATGCAAGATGACGGTTTTTTGTTATTTTTGAGATATTTTCAAAAACACACGAATTGTTTTACTGCCCATAAAGTATTACTTGTACTAGACAATCATGCATCTCACATTCATATTGATGTTTTGGATTATTGCAAAGAGAACGGGATCGTATTACTGTCTTTTCCACCGCACTGTTCGCATAAGTTACAACCCCTAGATCGATCAGTATATGGACCGTTCAAAAAAGCTATAAATACCCAGTGTGACTCTTCAATGCGAAACCACCAAGGAAAAACAATGAGTATTTATGATATACCTAGTATTGTGGCTAATGCTATAACATTAGCTCTCACTCTGGCCAATATTCAGGCTGGATTTAGAAAAACTGGCATTTGTCCATTCAACCGCAATCTATTCAATGAGATTGATTTTGCACCTTCTTATGTAACAGACCGGCCTAATCCAAACGACACTAACCATAATAATGCTGCTGTTGGAGTGAATCCTACGCCTAAAGACGACAATCCTACACCAGCAGTCAGTCAGGAAGATGAACTCACTGAAAATCAAGGCATTGCAAATCATGGAACAGTTTCGCCAAAACCATCGACAAGCTCTGGAGTTTTTTCACCAGAATCTGTTAGACCTTATCCTAAGGCACCACCTAGGTTGACAACAAACAAAGAAAGAAAAAAAAGAAAATCTACTATATACACATATACACCGGAAAAAGAGTCAATAAGAAGATAAACTGAGGAAAAAGAACGAAAAAAGAGAGCGAAAGGAACTAAACTAAATTTAAATAAAAAACGTTTGAATTCGAAATCTAAAAATATAAACAAAGCTACGACCAAAAAGAAAACAGTATCGGATGACGATGAAGATGAAGAGTATTATTGTTTGGTTTGCATGGAGGGCTATGGTACTAGCAGACCGGGAGACGATTGGGTACAGTAATAAATAAATAAAATAAAATAAACTTTATTTGCCAGAAAATCAATTTAACAATAAGACATTTTGTGGTCCTCACACTAGGCTAAGCCTGTCCTGTGAGGCCTTACAGATTTATCCATGTAGAATTTTTGACACTAGACAAGAAAAGAAAAAAATATATTATGTTAAAGAAAATTAGTAACAGTGTTCAGGCTGTCGAATGTGGGCCCACAAAGCTTGTACGGCTGGTGATTTAATTTATTTGTGTCATAATTGCGAATCAGACTAAAACTTAAATTAGAGCTTATGTTAAACTTTTATGTCTTCACAAAGAACATTTGAAAAACAGTAATCTCATTGTTAAAAGTACTTACTAGATTTTAATTGACGATTCTATGTTTATCACAAAAGGGCAAATTTTGTTATTTTAAAGATTTTATACATCGCAGCGAGCTAGCCACTTGTTCGGTGTATACTCATACCATCGGCTACGACGAGGTGGGATTAAAACCCCTCCCCTGGGTACCCTGGGGCCGTCTAGGCGGTCTCGGTCGCCGTATGGCACCCGTGATGATACAAAGATTTTATGTGCTTTTTTAGTAATTTTCCTTTCTTAAGTTTAAAAATGAGACTTATTCTAATGTAAGACTGTAATGTCTGTGATTTTTAATAAATATATACTTTAATAACAACATAATGATCTTTATTTCGTAATGTTACAATTGACCCCATTCACTGTTTCAACTGGCCCGGGAACGGGGTCAGTTGAAACAATATCCCAATCTTTTTAAATTACATGGGATGAGTTTTTATAACCGCACCCAGAATTAACATTACCATCTCCACAAGAATTCAATGTAGTAAGCTCCAAAAAACCGCTGAACCCACAGACTAAAACCGAAACATGACTAGGTCACTTGGTTACAATATCTCCTACTGACACCAACTAACAAAGTAGGTGATATATAATCATTACGTCATAAGAGACTGCGCAGAAACAAAGTTATCCATTAAGGCGTAAGAGTACCAACCTTTGTGCTATATCTATATTCATGGAGACAACTGTTGATGGCAGTTTTCTTAATAAATGAACAAATGTTGTCCCCCTAACCTGTGCCAAGATAAATGTTATTAAAAACTTTTAACAACATACATACATATCTTCACGGGTGCCTAACGGCGCTCGAGACCGTCTAGACGTCCCCAAGGTACCCAGCCGAGGAGTTTTAATCCCACCTCGTCGTAGCCGATGGTATGAGTCTACACCGGACAAGTGGCTAGCAACGAAATTTTTATTATCTTCAAAATATAGTTTATTGATAATGTTATATATCTAGCTATTTTATCTTGAACGCCATACTACATAGGCTGTATTTTATTCAGAATAAACAACGATGACACATTATATAAAAAAAAAAAAATTAAATATGTTTCTAGATGTTGAGAGTTGTTGTTTCTACTGTCGTCGGCAAGGTGGAAAAAATGGTGGTTGGGACCAATGGGTCTGGGTGATGGTACAAAAAGTATAATATTTTCCTTAAACATTAATATTATACGTATATATAATTTTGTAAATAAAGTATAAGTATCTAGTAATGTTTAGTCAGAATTATCAAAAAAAGCACCCAAAATAATATGTTTTTACGAAACATTGACTTTTCAATAAATATAACGTGTATATAAACCATTCTGATGAAATGTAAACACTTCATAATATGATGTTTAGAAAATATAAGTGTACAGACAAAAGCGACTTTGATTTATATTACGTAATAGATACTAAATTATTGTTATAAATATGAACGCAATGCAAGAACATATTTATTTACATTGGTAACCCAGATCGGAAATAACGGTGTATTTCCTGCTACTGTTAGTCCGGGAACGCTGCAGTTTATTCACCCGCGTTCGTTGCAGTATCACGCGTTGCAGTATCACGCGATGGACCTGGCACCCGTACTATCATCACAAGTTGTCCCCTACAATACAGTTATTTGGTAAGGATGTCGTTAGGGAGTCAATCAGTGAATTGAGGGTAACTTCCGTCAAGTATATCTAAGTAAATAAGTCCGGTAAAACCTAAGTTACTTTTATCCCATCCAACTTCTTTTACTATCTTCGTTTTCGGATAGAGCGCGCAAGTATTGAAGAAGAAAAAACTAAATTGTGACAATTTAGTTTTTTCTTCTGACGCTCTGCTAGAAAAGAAAGTTTTAGTGTCGTTATATACCTACACATTGATTTTAAAAGGTTGTACTTTTAGCTATTGTAAGGCTTTACTGATGAAATTGAACAACTTTTCCCACGGACCATGGACCTTAGAAAAAAATCAGGCGAGGCGACGTGTCGTGTAGCCTTCAATCAAAACTGTATAGACTTTGGCAGGTGATAGCGTACCTCACGCCTACTGTGACTGTCAAAAAACATACGTTTTTGATTGAGGCGACGCGACATGTCGCCTCGCCTGCTTTTTCTCTAGAGCCCCATGTGTCGCAATTAAAAAAAACTTGGCTTCCCCATACATATTGTTTATTTTAACATTATTAGTTTGTATGAAGAAGGCAGTTTTGTATTATTAATTAAGTATAGTTATTTTTCAGTATTTGATTAATTTATATTATTGTTATGTTTTTTTATTACATTTTTGTAGATTAATAAATAATAAAAAATATGTATCCCTGCACTTTGAGCGACTGCTGACTACCTCCATTCCTTTAATTTGCGGTCTGACTGTTTTTCCAAATTATGACTAAACACTTTTAGAGCATTAATTATATACGTGGTGGCCGAGTTGGTTAGACCTTGGACTTAAAAACACTTAGGTCCCTGGTTCGAATCCAATGAGTTTTTAATAAAAAAAAAATGTACATTTGTTTGACAACACCACTAGTGCCTCGGAGAGCACGTTAAGCTGTCGGTCCCGGTTTCACTATACCAACTTGTGAAACTGTTTATATATGGGTTGTTGAGTCTATTCAAAACATCGCGACGAGCTCTACACTTGTTCGGTATAGACTCATACCATCGGCTACGACGAGGTGGGATTAAAACCCCTCCGCTGGGTACCCTGGGGCCGTCCAGGCGGTCTCGGGTGCCGTAAGGCACTCGTGAAGATATGTAATGTATGTATGTACTTTTAGAGCATGTTTTAATTTTATATACATCAAAGCGCACCTTACTTCTAATGGTTTTATGAAAATTTACTCTGGTGATGGGAAAAAAATTGAAAATTCGCTCAATAGCATTTATAGTATTAACTCCCAGGCTGCTTTTCAGTGGACTGCAAATTTATTTTGAGGCCGAAAAAGCTCAAATACTGCCTTCTACGTACTACGTCTCGACGCACTCAATGCACGCCATTTTTAGCGCCAATTTTTAAACTTGAGGTATCCGTGGATCCGCGTTTTGGAGGTGCGGGATCCCGCAGGTCAATAAGTAGAGCGGGATTCCGTGGGAATGCGGGATCCCGTTTTGCGGCATTGCAATCCCTAGTCCGACTCATGAACACCCTTAATACTAAATCATATTGATTCTGAACGATGACTAAACTCTTGTCAATTTTTGCTGCTAGCTCTCGGACTATTTAGACAGTATCGGACGTCGCGTCGTAAATCAGCCGTGATAGTCAAAAAACTGTTATTATATTTGTTTTTGCGGCCTCTACCTAGAGAGTATATTTAGTACAATTTAATCCAAAAAGTTATCGGATATGATTATTAGCCGACCTTGTCTGAGTACCATCGCTAATCCCCGGTACGTTCTAATTGAGATAAATGTTTTTGTATATATTGGAAATGTCAGGGAGAATATACGAGACTCTAAATGTAAAACTACAGTTCAAAATCAGAGAAAAACATGTTAACAGCATACCTAATACAACAAAAAAAAAATTACCCACAACAGAAAGAATTTTGTGTACAATTACGAACATAGAATAAATATTGAGTTTTGAATAACATATATATTGGAAGTACGTTTATCATGTATAGGCGTCACGTCGACTCCTGCGCCCACATTCTGAGGCTCTACCATGGGATTGCGCATTGTAGCAACGTAACTTATTTGTATACGTATTTGTGTTGCTCACGTATACGTATACAAATAAATTACGTTGCTGCAATGCGCAAACCTATGGTAGAGCCTCTGTTACTTCTAAACGTAACGTTAGATTGTCAAAATAACAAATCCTATAAGTATATTTGTCACGACACGGAATGCATAAAACTTTCAAGCCAAATGTATCTATAATACAAGGGAATAGAGTGCATGACGTTTTTAGTGTTCGTTGTGGCTGACTGTTCAATGTCATTTTTGACGGATTTCGTTATTTTGACAAGCTAAAGTTACCGTTATTTCGACAAGCTAACGTTTCCGTTATTTTGACAAGCTATCGTTTCCGCTATTTTGTCAAGCCTACTTTTCCGTGCTTTGATGTATATACAATTAAAACATGCTCTAAAAGTACATACATACATACATATCTTCACGAGTGCCTTACGGCGCCCGAGACCGCCTAGACAGTCCCAGCGTACCCAGCGGAGTGGTTTTTAATCCCATCTCGTCGTAGCCGATGGTATGAGTCTACACAGAACAAGTGGCTAGCTCGTCGCGATGTTTTGAATAGACTCAATAACCCATCTATAAACAGTTTCACAAGTCGATATAGTGAAACCGGGACCGAAAGCTTAACGTGCTCCCCGAGGCACCATAGTAGTCTTGTCAAACAAATGTACATATTTTTTTTAACCCACGGAATCCCGCTCCACTTATTGACCTGCGGGATCCCGCACATCCAAAACGCGGATCCACGGATACCTCAAGTTTAAAAATTTGCGTGCTTTGAGTGCGTCGGAATCAGAAGACAGTATCTGACGCTCGCCTATGATAAAATTCCCACTGTCCAACCTACTAGCGTGAAAGCCAAGAGAGCTTTTTTGGCGTCAGGATATATTTGCAGTCCACTGAAGAGCAGCCTGGGAGTTAATACTATAAATGCTATTGAGCGTATTTTCAAAATTTATCACCATAGTAAATTTTCATAAAACCATCCAAGTGTTGTCAAACAAATGTACATATTTTTTTTTAATTTGGTACACACTCGAGAGAGGATCGAACATGAAACAAAGCATTTAGTCATGATTTCGGTCTTGATTTTGAATTCTAAAACACAAATTTCAAACCATTTTAAAACTCGCATTTAAAGTTTAGAATTTCTCCTCTCAAACTAGATTTTATACCGCTCAAAATCTGAAACCGATAAGGCAACTTCTGTAATTTTTCTAAAACCCAAAGGTCATTGAGTTATAATCACTAGACTAACATGACGTTACTTCATATTATTCTTAAATAAGTATATTTTTATTAACGTTTTTCGTATATATGTCAAACGACTGAAGAAGCCTGTGGCGAAATATATCGTTTATATTTTTTTATAAAGTATTTTATTTCAATAATACTTCATATTATGCAATTCTGCGTTATGCAAACCTGGTAACACTGAAAAATGACAGACGACTACGTAATTTTGGTTAAAGTTTATCTTAACGTGGTGCGGCATAATAGCAGGGACCGGAAAACCCGTTCTCCGGCTTAAGTCTTTAAACGGTGTACCTTTTACGACGTATTACCACGTGATCTTGCTTACCCAATTCAACTGCTATCCTATACATTTAGGTATCTCCTTTGAAAGGGAAACCCCTATGTTTAACCGGTTAACCTGTATAGTTAGTTTATTGCAGTTGATTAACATTGAATATTATATATACACGTGGTGGCCGAGTTGGTTAGACCTTGGACTTAAAAACACTCAGGTCCCTGGTTCGAATCCCGGTGTGTACCAATGAGTTTTTAATTTAAAAATGTATATACATTTGTTTGACAACACCACTATAGTGCCTCGGAGAGCACGTTAAGCTGTCGGTCCCGAATTCACTATACCAACTTGTGAAACTGTTTATAGATGGGTTATTGAGTCTATTCAAAAACATCGCGACGAGCTAGCCACTTGTTCGGTGTAGACTCATACCATCGGCTACGTCGAGGTGGGATTAAAACCCCTCCGCTGGGTACCCTGAGGCCGCCTAGGCGGTCTCGGGCGCCGTAAGGCACCCGTGAAGATATGATGATGATTTCAAAAAGGTTAGCGCTTTAAAATAACGCTTTATAATTGACTTTTGAGGTGCAACGGGTTTGGAAAGCAAACTCTTATTAAAAACCCATTCAAAAACCTACAAAAGGGATATAGATCCGGTCCCTGCATAATAGACCTACAGGTCGGCCAAGAAAGTGGTATATTAGGTTTAACAAAACTTGTCGTATCAAAGCCCATGAATGAAGTCGATCAATACATTAATGTTTAACACCATTAATCGCTCCCACTATGCAGGCTTAATGATTATGATATGGGCGGTGACCAAAGATGAATTTGCTTTACGATTCTATTTTAATTTCCTTGATGCTGTATCGTGAAATTAACTGCCCTTTTCGTAATCGCTCCCTGAATGGAGACTAACCCCACAGTTACACACCGGAACATAACACAATAGACTAAACACAAAGTCACTTGAAAAAAACATTATTAAAAACAATTTAATTTTTTATTGTCAAAAGTATTTTATCACATTATTTTATTTATTTTATTTATAAAGCACACAAAACAAATAACAATCAAATACAGTTTGTTTACATAGTAAAAATAGCTTAGCCTAAATTGTTATCATTAATTATTATAACAAATATTTCCCCATCTCTTCAGCTACTTTTCTGATTTCTTTAAAAATAATTATCATTCATATCCCATATACCCCTAGTCAAGTCAATATTTGCAGGTCTAGTAAGGGTACTCCTTTGAATTTTCTGAAACTTTCCACGTGTGGTGACTGGCGAAGCATTAAAAGTTCCTGATGCGGTACCATCGAGTTTTCCTATTTGTATGGAGATCGGATCGCCTCCCACCTTACTGAATAATTTCAGATTGGACACTCTTTGAAAACGATTTTAAATCGTTTACATTTCCTGAAGTCCAGTTGGTACTGTAACAGCCGTTTTCGTGACCATTACAGTACCATACGGTGTGTTTACGCTTATTCATTTATAAAATCACAAAAAAAAATCGACCACAATGTACAGGGAGAATTTGAAAGGATGTACTTTGGGCTAATATGAGGTTCTGCTGATCAAATCGAACAACTTTTCCCATGGACCCATGTGTCGTAAACGAAAAGAAATTTTGGCTTCCCCATACAAATTGGTCATTTTAAAATTACTAGTTTGTATGGAGAAGGCATTTTTTTTTATCACCCTTTCAAAGACACCGCCCATATAGTTACAATAAGCGTCAACAGACCGTGTCATGTTTCGTTTTTAGTCTGTGGGTTTACTGGTTTTCAGGAGACTATTAAATCTATTTATTGTCGAGGTGGTAGTCTCCTTTCAGGGTGCGGCCACGAAACGGGCAGTTAGTATTACTTTCTTAGCTAGGCGTAATAACATAAGTAGGCTCGTAATGCAAATTCTTTTTTGTAGTTGTCCATTTCGCAACCACATAATTTAGCGGGCATAGTGGGAGCGATCAATGCTATTAAAGAACAATGTATAGATTGACTTCATTCATGGATTATGTAGGTAGGAGTGTTAACCATCAGGTAGTTTTATTTTATAGGAACACAGCATGTGACCTCGTATCTACCTGATGTTAAGCAAACCTACAAAGGCCATGATTGGGGACTATCAATACATTGTTGTTTATCAACATCGGTCGCTCCCACTATGCCGGCTAAATGATGAAATTACAAAACGGGTGGCAATTTGAATTATCCCACCGCCCGTTTCATAACCGCATCCTAAAGGAGACTACCACCTCGACAAGAATTCGATACAATAGTCTCCTCAAAACCGGTGAAACCGCAGACTAAAACCGAAACATCACTAGGAGCCTTATTCCGAGTTTGCAACCGCTAAACACGACAAGACGTTGCATAAACTATAAATATGGAAATATAAGTTCTATTCCAATGGTTATATAGTCTGTATTAGGTTGGCTTTAATAATGCCGCCATCTTGAAATACACGAATTCTTCGCAAGTTTGAACATGTATGGAGCATAGGAATTTCAACTCTATAATTAACAGGATAACTTATATTTCAATATTTGTAGTTTACCCAACAACTTGTCGTGTTTAACGTTTGCAAACTCGAAATAAGGCCCCAGGTCACTTGACGATTTGACGGCATTTGTGTGTATTTATTTTTATTTATTCAATAAAACAGATTTCGGATGAAGTTTGTTAGATTATATTTAGATATAAGGTATTTTAACGTTTAGATATTCTTTCTATTTTTGTCGTATATTTTTTCCAAAAAAATTGGCAAACCTAAAATAATCAAAATTTAAAATTCAACTTTCAGTTTATAACTGAAATTATAATAACTTTCTGAAATCAAGGTTATTATATTTCATATTACTACACCAAGAAGACACTACCAGACAGTTATCAAGAAAAGTGGTTGAGGCAAAGTTGTATTGATAATAATAAAGCATCTACCTAGAAATGTAAGGCTATGATTAATAGTCGTTGCTTAGACAAAGTATTATATTTGTAACTGTCAAAATTTAGTTATTTTAAATGCAGTTTGACAATTCGAAGCATTGGCTAAGCATTAGCAATTGCTTAGCAACGACTATTAATCTGGCCCTAAGGGTCGAATTAATAGTCGTTGCTTAGCCTAAGTTATATTTGGAACTGTCAAAATTTTGTTTTTTTATATGCAGTTTGACAAGCATTAGCAATTGCTAGCAACGACATTGTATTGATAATAATAAAGTATCTACCTAGAAATGTAAGGCTATGATTAATAGTCGTTGCTTAGACAAAGTAAAGTCATATTTGTAACTGTCAAAATTTAGTTATTTTATATGCAGTTTGACAATTCGAAGCATTGGCTAAGCATTAGCAATTGCTTAGCAACGACTATTAATCTGGCCCTAAGGGTCGAATTAATAGTAGTTGCTTAGCCTAAGTTTTATTTGGAACTGTCAAAATTTAGTTTTTTTATATGCAGTTTGACAAGCATTAGCAATTGCTAGCAATGACATTGTATTGATAATAATAATGTATCTACCTAGAAATGTAAGGCTATGATTAATAGTCGTTGCTTAGACAAAGTAAAGTCATATTTGTAACTGTCAAAATTTAGTTATTTTATATGCAGTTTGACAATTCGAAGCATTGGCTAAGCATTAGCAATTGCTTAGCAGCGACTATTAATCTGGCCCTAAGGGTCGAATTAATAGTCGTTGCTTAGCCAAAGTTATATTTGGAACTGTCAAAATTTAGTTTTTTTATATGCAGTAAAATTGCTTGTCAATTGCTAATGCAATTGCTAATGCTTGTCAAGCATTAGCAATTGCTAGCAACGACATTGTATTGATAATAATAAAGTATCTACCTAGAAATGTAAGGCTATGATTAATAGTCGTTGCTTAGACAAAGTAAAGTCATATTTGTAACTGTCAAAATTTAGATTTTTAAATATAGTTTGACAATCCGAAGCATTGGCTAAGCATTAGCAATTGCTTAGCAATGACTATTAATCTGGCCCTAAGGGTCGAATTAATAGTCGTTGCTTAGCCGAAGTCATGTTTGGAACTCTCAATTTTTTTTTATATGCAGTTTGACAATCCGAAGCATTGGCTAAGCATTAGAAATTGCTTAGCAACGACTATTAATCTGCCCCTAAGGGTCGAATTAATAGTCGTTGCTTAGCCAAAGTCATGTTTGGAAATCTCAAAATTTAGTTTTTTTATATGCAGTTTGACAATCCGAAGCATTGGCTAAGCATTAGCAATTGCTTAGCAACGATTATTAATCTGGCCCTAAGGGTCGAATTAATAGTCGTTGCTTAGCCAAAGTTTGGAACTCTCAAAATTTAGTTTTTTAATTTTCTTTTTGATAGTCCGAAGCATTGGCTAGGCATTAGCACTTGCTTAGCAACGACTATTAATCTGGCCCTAAGGGTCGAATTAATAGTCGTTGCTTAGCCAAAGTCATCTTTGGAACTCTCAAAATTTAGTTTTTTTATTTGCTTTTTGATAGTCCGAAACATTGGCTAAGCATTAGCAATTGCTTAGCAACAACTATTAATTTGTCCGTAAGGGTCGAATTAAATAAACTATAATACTGTAAATTATAATAAATATATATATATTTTATTAGTACAAAAACCCGTACCTAGTTTGGCTTCCCCCACCATCTGAGAAAAATAAAGTTGCTAGCTTATTTGAAAAGTTTTTTGCTGATATACCTTTTAAAGTCACGAATAGTATTAAGTCGTCATCTAGTATGGCTAAGGAGCTATTAAACCGTTATGTTAAAATACCAAATTTTACAGAATTTAATTTTATACATGTCTCAAATGAGGATATTATAAAACACTTCAAAATGTTAAATAAAAAGAAAACGGAAGATTTATGGGGATTATCCGTAAAAGCAATAGAACCTATTATTTACACCATTGGGCCTATCTTAGCCGACATTTATAATAGTTGTGTGGATAACGGTGTCTTCCCAGACTTTATGAAGCACAGTAAAATAGCCCCTATATTCAAATCGGGATGTAAAACAGACCCTACTAACTATCGACCAATTTCCGTATTACCCGCGCTTAGCAAAATATTTGAAAAAATAATGCTAAGTCAGCTATTAAGATATTTTAATATCAACAAATTATTACACGATCGTCAATATGGGTTTACAAAAGGTAGAAATACAACAGATGCTGGTACTGGATTGATTGAGGAAATATTTAGTTCTTGGGAAAAGTCTCAGGATCTCATTGGTGTCTTTTGCGATCTGTCTAAAGCATTTGATTGTGTAGATCATCAAACTCTATTGGGTAAGCTGGAATTCTATGGAGTTCGCGGAGTAGCGTTAAACCTTGTGGAGTCCTATCTCTCTAATAGAACGCAATGTGTTAACATTAATGGTAGTGTATCTAAAGGATCTCTTGTGAATATGGGAGTCCCCCAGGGATCAATTTTAGGGCCTTTCCTGTTTCTGGTATATATCAATGACCTTCCGCATATGGTACAAGAAACAGCGCAGATAGTGCTGTTTGCTGATGACACGTCCCTGTTGTTTAAAGTTGATAGAAAAGACAACATATTGTCAGCAGCAAACAATACTCTGTCTATGGTCTCTGAATGGTTCACAGAATTTGGTTTTAAATACTAAGAAGACCAAGTGCCTGAAATTTTCTTTGCCAAACGTTTGGGTAATTAACTGTTCACTGAAGTTAGGCGATACTGAACTGGAATTTGTTGACTCCACTGTATTTTTGGGAATCACAGTCGACTCCAAACTGCAATGGAGAGCTCATATAAACGCGTTATCTAATAGATTGAGCTCAGCAGCATATGCAGTCAGAAAGATCAGACTATTAACTGATGTGGCAACAGCCAGGTTAGTGTACTTTGCCTATTTCCATAGTATTATGACTTATGGTCTTATTATCTGGGGCTCAGCGGCAGACATAGAAACCATATTTATCTTGCAGAAAAGAGCTATTAGAGCAATTTACGGCATGAAGACCCGGGAATCCCTTCGAGAAATCTTTCCTGAAATTGATATAATGACCCTGCCCTCCCAATACATATTTGAGAACTTATTATATGTTAAGAAAAATTATAATATGTTTAATAAAAATGCAGATAGGCATACCCGAAACTTAAGAAATATAAACAAAATTGACATACCAAGATTCAGATTAAAACTAATAAATGTTTTCTTATAAACAGTATTAGGCTATTTAATAAATTACCAAAATCAATTATAGAACTAAATGATATAAAATTTAAAAATTGTATAAAGCAAACTTTAATAGCCAAGGCGTATTACAAAGTTAATGATTATATTAATGACAGAGATGTCTGGAATCAGTCCTCTCTGCGTCTGGAATCTCTAAACTAATAGTAACTGTCATATTGTAATAATTCATAATACTTACTATTATAGGTATATATATATATATATATTTTTATACTACAATAGGTTTTTTTTTTTATATTTTTGGATGAGGTAATAACTTGTTATTACTATAACCTTTTATCATTATTTTAAATATTTACTATTTTCTACAAGGTAATAATTAGTTATTACTTAACATTTATGTTAATTTGTCTTATTTATTTTAAGTTATTTTGTTAACAGAGTTATAGAATACATTTCCATGTTTTTTTTTTAACTAGTTGATGTTTGCGCAGGCCTTGGATTCAGCTATGTATTTGGCCCTGCAATGTAGTAGTATACGTATCCAGCGGATTTCCTCTCCTTTGATGTGGTGGCGCGTGTGCCGGGTTCTGGTCTGCACCCTAAGGGCCTGGTTGAGCAGAAGGATGGCTGACACATACGTTACGTCCGTGATCGGGTGCTGCTGTGGGGGCCTTGGAACCCCGCTGGGCACGCACGTTTGATTGTTATCATATAAGAAGCGGAGATCCCGAAAAATCTTCTGCTGATAGACCGGCGCTGGCATCAAAGAAATGTTGTGTTCTGTAATTCTGTACTTTCAATATTGTAAGATAGTATACCTGCCTTGGGGTGTTCTACGCGTGCTCTTCAGTAGGATGAGAGTATATACCACATGCTATAAGCATAGGTTTAAGTCAATAACCATGCAGGACCATGCTCCTCCGATGATACGGTACATGTGGAACATCAGAGTTTTTTACTTGCTGGTACCTTTTTCTCCAGGGTGTCTCTGAGGCGATCGACTTGTGATCAGCGTTTGCGCCCTAAAAGATACCTTTCATCTATCTACTTGTAGGTATATTTTGATTACCTATACTAAAGTATGTATATTTGGGGCGTAGCTATGGTCTGTTGGGTTGGTCGCCTTGGTGGCACTTTTGCAGGGCAGTCAACGATTGACAGGTCAATGGAACCAGCTAACCACCTAGTCTTAAACTGGTTGGTTATGTAGTGTGTGTTCGGTTGGGTTGTTTGTTTTTCTCCCGCAAGGACAATAGTTTAATAGTTTACGATTTGTTTATTTTGTATTATATTCTCAACATTTGTCTGTGGGAGGAATGGCGACCTGGCCAAGTACACACAGGACCTTATATATACTTTTTTTTTTTTTTGACTTTTCATAAATGCCTGTAAAGGTTTACATGAAATAAATATTTTTGACTTTTTTTTTGACCAACCCCTATTATAATAAATAAAATATTTTAAATAAATCAAGATGAATGATGAATTTTGTTTATTTTAAAGTTAAGACGAGCGTCTGATCAAATATTTCCCATACCCAGTCACGACCTTTTGGTCTTGACTGTTACCCCCCCTTAAACACTCATCGATTTTTATGAAGCGTTATAAATATGTTTTCCTTTTTTTAAGTTTGGTAGGTATAGGAAAAATATAAAATATCAAACCCTGAAATCTGAAAAAAATCACTCTAAAAATTATTCCTTTAAAATATCGAGACAGAAAATAATAATAAAAAATTACATAGTAGAAAACAGTTTTTGCCCAAAGTCGTTTTGCTATCTAAATTGTAGGTATAATATCATACATATCTTTCTCTTATTGAGGGTCGAGGGGAATGTTTACATACATATGTACGGTAGCGTTACCGACTCACCATCATGCGTGGGGAGAGGTAATACTTTGCGTTGAATCGGCATGAGCATCGAAGAACCTCGTCAGACGCTCCTCTTAAAAGTAACTTCTCGTTACCTATTCAAACATTGACTAAACAATAAAACCAATAATATATTTTTTAAACTATCAAAAAAATATTTTGTTCGATTTGAAACAAACACAAAAGAACTTGCAGTTTTAAAATTGTGAGTTTTGAAAATAAATAATACAATACAATCGTAGACAGAGAAAAAATACAATGGACATATCACACTAAAACTGCTCTATTTACTAGTTTATTCGAGTGACATACAAACAAGAAATAGCGGAAAATTCTTGTATAGTAGGCATTTTTGTCGCTTATATTGAAGCATTTCACAATTCTCGGCCACAGAGTAAAAACTGTACAGAGTAAAACATTTATAACATGCTCTCAAATACTGAGACGACCACCTCGTCGCGAGGTGGTTTATGGGCTTTGCAGTCGTCTTGAATCCCATACAAACGTACTTACACTCGGCTGTTAGCCGAATTTCAATTATTATTTTTATGTTGGTAATTGAACGCAAAAATCTTTTTGTAGTGGGTAATATATTTTCTGTATTAAGTATTTTCGCTGAATTAAAATAAAAATAATACCCAACACAGAAAGATGATTCATAAAAATATTATTTTATTTATAGTAGTCTAACAATACTGTACAAAAGTTATTTTGTATGGAGAACGCAAATTTTGCGATTATGAACGCAGTGTCCTTATTTCTATGCATTGAAATAATATCACTACTGCGTAAAGAAAAGCTATTAGACCGCCTCCCTAGAAATGCACATTTGGCATTGCATCTGGAGATTGTGGGTTCGATTTTCATCGATGGTAAAAAAAAATTCAGGCCGATTTGTAACCGCACTCCAAAAGGAATCACACAAGAAATCGATGCAATAGTCTCCTGAAAACCGATAAACCCATAGTTTAAAACTACCCAACGACTAGACCAATTGACGGTTTTTGCATCTGTAATAAAATAATAATAATAATAAAAAAAAAAATTGTATCAAAAAAATATGTTACACAATATTTTATGTTGTCCAGATACCCGTACTAGGATAACCTGTATGACAGGTATCAGTTTCCTTCCAGGTAACACTAAGATAATTTAAAAAAAAACATAACAACTGTCTCATATTGTCCTCTCTAGTCAGTGACACATTAATAATATGAATATAAGCTATAAAACATCGGAAGAGAGGGTGTGTATAGGTGAGTGGTTTATGTGTGTGTGTTTGGATGTGTGTAAATTTAGATGCGAATGTTTTTTTAGGATTGTATGAAGTAAAAAGAGTTGGCGTATGGTAAGCACTTCACATAATGCATAATGTCTTGAACGTCTTATGTACGAATTTCATAGCTATCTACTTGCAATAATAATTATATTGTAAATATCTAATAGTAAGTAAATATGTTCTGTGCGGTATAACTACTCTGTAACACAACTTCATAACAAAGGATGACATTTCCCGGATGCAGGTATTCGTTAAATAGGACTATTGTTCTCGTTGAGTTCGTTATTTCGTTATTTTCGTTTAACTTTTTTTTGGCGGGAATTCGGTGGATTGTAGTTGAATTGCATTGCAGCTGCAAAAATGTAAAGAATAGTTACATCTAACGCGTACAGAGCATTAAAGTAAGAAGAAATATGCCCCCTAAGGCAAGAATCATATGACATGTACTTTGTACGTACAGTGTGGGTACATACCACCTACGTAGAATGCGCCTTTGGCGTTGTATCCGGAGGTTGTGGGTTCGATTCTCATCCATGGCAAAAAAAAATGGTACGTTTTTCTGTACAGTTTGTAATGGTCTGGGTGTTTATAAAATATAATATGTATCATATCGTGGTTGCTGGTACATATAGTACAAGCATAGAGCTTAGTTTGTGACCAGAGCGATATGTATAAATTCAATTGTACTACATATAAAAAAAAACGGAGATAAAATAGGTGCCCAAGACTCTTAAATTGCCTTTCCGGTTTTGAAAACATAAAATGGTCGCCGCCATACAATAAAAAAAAAGTGAGAACAAAAGTAATCACTTGATTGGATGAAGTGAGAACAGAATATAGCGGCAACGATCCAGTTTGACGTTTCGTTTTATAGGGCATTTAAGGTGAGGTAAGCTCGTCAGGGATATTACGTATTTGTATCTACTTTGCTATGTTTTTTCTCAGCGTTATAAGTACGGTGTCTAATGAGAGTAAGCAGCGTGGACTACCCAAAGTCACACGGAAACAAAATGTCGTAAGTCACAATGCGTTTAAATATTAATTTAAGGAAAACTACATAAATAATGTAAAACATGAATTAACAATCTTCTTTTTGTTTATCGTATACTTTTTTATAAACAAAAAAATCATGTAAATTTTGTAGTAATGTCATAAAATCCGAAAAAAGGAAATTTCAGAGCTATTTTCACGATTTATTTCTATGGAACAAACTATTTTATTTTACGTTTCTGACTTAACAGTTATATCACTAATATCCTCCAGTTAATCCTATTTTTTCTGTACGTCTAAAAACAGTTCCTTTCTTAAAAAAACTATCGACACAATCTCTGACCCTCGCTGTAAGGCACTATGGCGGTTCCATATTGTATTATTACTTTCATGAGGTATACCCACTTATACTTGCCTATGTTTCTACCAAACTTCGTTAAGTATCAACATAACTTCGTCAAAGTGTCAACGCTATCCATCAGGACTATGATTGATGGAGGTGTCAAGGTAGAAAAATTTACACAATTTCCTCATGGATATCTAAATGGATCTTTAAATTTTCCTGGAATCGCCTATGTGTTACGGTAATCTCACACAGCGAAATTAATTGCTGAAAATAAGTAATATGTTTTCACAATTGTTGCAATGAAAGTAATAATATAAGTACCTATAAACTGAAAAAAGGTTTAAAAAAAAAAACATACAAAAAAAATCCGTAGATAATAATAATAATAATTCATTTATTGAGCAAAATCTTAGCCTAGGTACAAAATTTAAAATCTTAATCCTATATAATATACAAATTAGGCAAGTTTCTTTTTTAAAAGTAGCCCTAGGCCTTATACTAGGTCTGTGCTATGAGGACCCAGTTCCACCCTACACAGCAGTCTAGTTAAAATGCTTGTAACAATTTTACTTACTTTACAATAAAAACATGTATTAAAAATTAAAAACTTTGTAAATAATGCCCATTTTTTTGTAGTGTAAAAATAACACAATTAATGTTAAAATTATATCATGTTTAATACTACTTATCTAGAAGTATCAGAAATAAAAGTAGTAGTATACTACATAATTTTTATTTAAAAATGCCTGAAAAATAATTGAACGCAAAAGTTTCCCATTTCAAACGTACCGTAACTCGTTATACGTAAGTGGGTCCTTGGATCCTTGCATATCGTTCCATACTGTATACTTGTCATACTCGGTTCCATACACATTTAAGGGTTTCCACTCTCACGTGTAGATTTTATATTATTTTTGTAATACAGTTAAGGATGCTGGAAATTTTTATCAAAAAATTTAACCTCATTCTTCTTTACGCCGGATTACTAGAAAAGTTTAATGGTTTTACCAATCAATCAATCAAATTTCTTTATTATGATCCATTGACAGCCTCCGTAGACTAGTGGTTGCGCCTTTGGTGTTGTATCCGGAGGTCTAGGGTTCGATTCCCACCCATGGCAAAATAGTAGATTTTTCTGTACAGTTTATCATGGTCTGGGTGTTTATAAAATATAATATGTATTATATCATTGTTTCTGGTACACATAATACAAGCCTAGAGCTTAGTTTGTGACCAGAGCAATATGTGTAAATTGTTCTAAATATTATTATTACAGTTATCTATTAAGTAGTTATTGCATCTTGTGTAATAACTCATAACTATTATAGTCTACTATGTTCAGCCTATAAACATGTAATATATACACAGTTATTTAATAATACAACACATCCGCTCATACAGATGTAAAAACAGTCAAATGACCTATTAATTTTCAGTTTTATCCTGTGGACTCAAATAATAATATGTTGTCGAGGTGGTAGTCTCTCCTTTCGTTTACAAAACGGGTAGTACATTACTATTATTAAAGTAGTAAGTATAAGATGATACATACAGATGCAAAAACCGTCAAGTGACCTAGTCATGTATCGGTTTTAGTCTGTGGGTTCACCGGTTTTCAGGAGACTACTGCATCAATTTCTTGTCGAGGTGGTAGTCTCCTTTTAGGATGCGGTTACGAAATGGGTAGTTGAATTGACGATGAGGCAGCGAGTATATTTAAATATACTTGTAATGCAATTCGTTATTGTCGCCCCCCATTTCTTAATCGCATCATTTAGCCGGCATAGTGGGAGCTCATCATAGACTTTGTAGGTCTGCTCACCACCAGGTAGATATAAAGTCACATGTCGTGCTCCAATAAAAAAAAATGTTTCAGTAGCCTTAAAAAAGTTGCCAACAAAGAAATATTTTCAACTATTCAACTACAGAGGTGCACGGTAGTGGAAAATGCCACTCCAGGTTCGTTCGGCTAGTTGGCTTAGTCAAACATTCAGCTAGTGTCTTGTTAGAGTAGAGAGGTGGGGGTAAGGCTGGAATTGAAATATATAACACTGGTAGAAAGCACAGACTATTTTTTTAATAGCTAACGTCTCACTAAGTTAACATTGAAGTGGCGAAAACAGAAATTCTACTAAAGTATAATAGTAGATATTACAACAAGTGCACAAAACGAACCATTTTTATCCGAGACTTTTAGCAGCCCGAGACGAAAGCGAGGCATGATAGTAATGTCGAGGATAAAATGGTTTTGTGGACGAGTTATAAACTCTGCTTTTCACTTGGATTGCGAGGAAATAAAACAGTAGTATAACATAACATTTCTTTAATTAAAATTAGTACAGTTTTGAATACTGAAGGAAATTGTTTTTATGTCTTAAAAAACACATAAGGCAAATAAATTTAAGTAAATTCTATCTATTCTATGAACTTCTTATTGTGTGTGGCTGTATGGCTCATTTCCTTTGCCTTAATATAGATACATTTATGAGTAGATACGTTAATGCACTTGTGCACAAAATTCGATTTTGTGCAGCCTATATCCTGCACAAATAAGCACTTTAGAGCCTGAGAAGTGTATTGAATAAACTATCATTTTATCGACTCACGTTCGATTAGATTTTCTTTTAGCTAACCTTTGAGAAACGAAAATAGGCCATTCAACTTTTAATAGCTGTCCCACAGAGTTTCTTCTCAGTTTAATTTAAAAGAAAATCGCTGATAATGAACTGTCTACAAATCAAAGATTTCTTTTTAATTCGGTAAGATTTTCTTGAATTTATGCTATCCAATATTTTTTTCTTATTTATAATATTAGTATAGATTTATAACAAGTTTAAGAATAATATTTATCATGCATGCATTAAAGATCAGTCTTGCATGTTTCCTTTATCTTATAAAAGTACTTTAAACGAAGCGTAAGGCATCTTAAGCCGGCATGATGGATGAAACCAGATCTTACAGCACAGTTCTAAGTGGTGGTTCATACTGCTTTCCATCAGGTGGATGTAAGGTTACATGCCGAATTTCTATAAAAAAAATTATTTTAAAATTAATGCGCGCACTAACTTAAGGATAAAGTCTGGTCTAATATTTATTCTGGGCATTATACGTTGGTTCGTGACAGAAAATCTTAAAGAATATCTTTTGAATTTCACAAATTCATATTTTTACTTAGTTTTGACTGAGAAAAAAGAAATAAAATATTAACATTTCTTAAAGAATCCATGTTTTAAAACCACGATAAGTTGGTTTGTAAGTAAATAATTAAAAGTGCATTGTGTAGATATACATATTTATTAAAATAACCCTGGGTGTGTAACAGTGAATTTAAAAAAAAACTATTATTTGTCTCTTTCCACCAAATATTAAATAAAGAAAGATAGGATAAGGCAGATTATACTTAAGTGAAAGTGGAGTGGAAAACTGGACTTCAAAAACGGGGGTTTAGGTTTAGTTCCCAGTTTTAGTAAACCAACTTATGAAACTATTTTTTTAATGAAATGTATATATTGGGGCTTCCAAAACCGGTATCCGGCAATACCGGGATCCCGGACTTTATTGAGACGTTTTTAATACCGGTATTGAAATGTCCAATACCGGAATCCCGGTATTAGTGATATCATGTCATTTTTAACGACTTTACGGCAGTGGTTCAAACTACTGATGATAACGCGTGCAATAGAGTATTTGACTCCTTTTTGAAACCCGTTTTATATGATTCTTCATTACATAATAAGCACACTACATTTAAATTTCCGGGATGTCTACTCTATTATTAATAAAAATATTGATTAATGTTAAAGTTTGAATTTCCACAATGGCTTTAAAAACGCTGTTTCGCAGTCTATGTCAAGTGTGACGTCACACACAAGTAAACAAAGAAGCCCAGATTAAATAATCTCCTATATATTATACTCTATTCTATCCGTCCACATGATTTATAATCTGTGTATTGTTTTGTTTACTTGCGTGTAACGTCACCAGTCTTCAACCAATCAAAGATGTTTTTGTTATAAATAAAATTGTAAAAAATATTATATTTTATTTCGTGTAATCTACAAAAGATATACATAATTTAGTTTAAAATAAAGTGAAATATGTTTTTTTACGCCATTGTCTGATAGGATGACCACAATCTATAGTATATTTTTAATGTAATCAAATAGCTTCCATTAACCGCCACAGTCAACTCTGTGACCTTGTTATACGTGCTTTATCGCTGGATAGGACTTAAAAATGTAAGTTACTAAAGCCAATTATCTATAAATAATATAAAATATAATGTCAACGACTGAAGAAACCTATGGCGAAATATATCGTTTGTGATTTTCTTTTAAGTACTTTATTTCAAAAGATCATTAAAACTTATGGTGGGTCAACGAGTGGACTCCATATGCGAACTGTGCACCTTGTCGATTCCTTTAAAACTGCAAGTAGAGCTTTAACATCAACTGACAATAGACTAAACTGATTATTGCCGGAATTTTGGTCACCTGACTGACACGTAATTGAATAAATGATGATTTTAAATGAAAAACTAGTTTTTTTTTTCACTTAGTCGAGACAATTCCTTCTACAAAAATACCTATTTCCAAAAAGAAAGACAAATCTGAATAAAAAATATCCCGGAATCCCGGTATTAAGAAACAAACATTCGGTATTAATATCGGTACTGAAAAAATCCGGTATTCGAAAGCTCTAGTTCTTATCTATCCAAACGCTACGACAAACTGACCACTTGTTCGGTGTAGACTCAGAATACCAACGGCTCCGACGATTTAGAACAGTAAGGCGCCCGTGATGGTAATATTTTTTTATTTAAAATAATTATGCGGAAACTTTATACTGAAAGTTGTTTGTTTCTAATAAAAAATAAAATAAACAACTCACACAGTATCTCTTCTAAAAAATATTATAACTTAACTAAGCTCGCCATGAACGGAAAACAAAATTTACATATTAATTAAATTATAGCTCCCATTATTATGCATAGGTACCCTTAAAGACCATAGACTAGATATAGTGTAGATACTGCCATAATATTATGTCCGATTAACTTGAAATTTAGAATCTTGAATTCTTATTGTTATCATTTATTATAAATATCTAAAACGTATTGTGGCAGGAAGGTCTCTATAACATCGTTAGGCCGACCGACCGGTTTTGTTATCATTGCCCATACAGATGCAAAAACCGCCAAGTTATCTAGTCATGTTTCGGTTTTAGACTGTGGGTTTATCGACTTTCAGGAAACTACTGCATCGATTTCTTGTCGAGGTGGTAGTCTCCTTTCAGAGTGCGGTTACGAATTGGGTAGTTGAATTGACGATAAGGCAGCGAGTATATTAAAATATACTCGTAATGCAATTTGTCGTTGTCGCCCCCCATTTCGTAATCGCAAAAATTAGAACAAAACTGAATCCTCCACTGGTGAGTTTTTTTACACTTGTCGGGTATTTTAGCTAGTTGCCTTAGTATCCAGTGGTCATGGATTCGATTTTCACCATGGAGTTAATAAAGATAGTGAGGCACCCATGGGCCTTCAATCGCCTTTCCAGTTGAGAGAGTGTGAGAACAGAAGATGGCGGATTAAAAAAAAGTGAGAACAAAGGCAATCCCTGAGCGTTGATTGGTTGAAGTGAGAACAGAATATAGCTGCAACGAACTCGTTTGACATTTCGTTTTATACGCCATTTAAGGACACTGCATTCGTAATCCTTGTACAAATATTTTAGTGCAATAAAGAATTTTAAATTAATAAATAAATATTAACACTAAAATGCTTCCAAAACGTAATTATGTCAAAGTTCCGCCCCTAAAATCAAAGGATTTCATATAAACGACTACATGATCTATCTAAAACCTATAACTCTATATGTTGCAATAAAATCAACCTAAAAGGTATTTGAACATGAAGGTAAAAACCGTGCCCGTCCGCGCGCCCCTACTGGAGTAAGCATCATTCAATTTGCAGGGTGCCGCGCGAGTGACAAATTTGTCACTCACACACACCTTTACATTTTTTACATCCTCAGTCTGATTTGTGCGTTCGGCGGAGAAAGTCGAAAAGAGCTCCGCTTTTATTGTCGGAAAAATGGTTAATTGTGCATTAAAGCTGTGTAGAAACTACTATTAAAAAAAGTACCAAGTGTCACGTTTTTCAAGTATGTATTTAACATGTTTTACTTATATTAAACCTTAATAAAAAATTATAATAAAACCCATAATTAAAATATCAAAATCTAACGTCGTAACTATGGTAACTGTCAAACTATGTGCATCAGTTAGAAGTTGAAGAACTAGTGATGTGTTTTTATTTTTAATGAGAATTTCGATACTTTAAAATAATTTATAATCTTTTCAATTTAATTTAATCAAAAGGTATGGCGACAACAGAAGCGTCCAACGAGGTTTGTCAGTTACTATTTAGTGATGTGATTTTATAGTTGATATACTCGATTTTTGTAAATACTTTCATGGTTATGAGATATTATACAATTATTGTTTTTTTTTATATAATACTAATTATATTTTCTATACATGATACAGTTTCCCGAAAGATCCGGCATTAAAACGTAAATGGGTAGAGGCAATTAAAAGAGAAGAAAATTGATAACCAACAAGAATACCCGTATGTTCAGTACATTTTGACGAATCAAGCTACGATTTAATTGTTTTTCGCCTTTTGTAGTTTTTAGTATAACTTCCTCTTGGAGGTCGGTCAAAAATGTTGAGATTGCGTTTAGTAGGTACATGTAGTTAGTTGTGCATGTGTTTTAATTTAATAAATAATTTAATTTAATAAAGTATTTTAACTTATTGTTATATTATTATATACCTACATTTTTTAAATCCACTAGTATTATAAATGCGAAAGTGTCTATCAGGGTGGATTTGAAAAGATGTACTTTGGGCTAATATGAGGTTCTGCTGATAAAATCTAACAATTTTTTCTATGGAATCATATTTCGCAAAAAAAAATAAAGTACTTCTCCATACAAATTGGTAATTTTAACGTTACTAGTTTGTATGGAGAAGGCCATTTTTTTTTCTTTTGCGATACATGGTTCCATGGGAAAGTTGTTTGATTTGATCATATTAGCCCAAAGTATATTTTTCAAAGTTATTGAGTCTATTCAAAACATCGCGACGAGCTAGCCACTTGTTCGGTGTAGACTCATACCATCGGCTACGACGAGGTGGGATTAAAACCCCTCCGCTGGTTACCTTGATGATATGTGTGTGTATTACAATTGTATATCGATAAATAATTATTAATCTTTGATGATCTCTATAAATCCCAAAATATTTGGTTTATATCGATAAGTAATAATATTTGTTGTCGGTGGCAACACTATCGAAACTATTAAGTATGCAATTAAATATTTAGCTTTTTATAATAAAAAAACAATACACTTCATAGACACGCGCACACATTCGTGTTTGCTTGTATCTCTTTTTTTCTCAAGCAGTTTTTTAAGTGTCAGAAGCGTTGAGCTGCCATTTGAAGCCACACCTTTTTCCCCGTTCTTCATTTGTTCGACTCAGAAATTGGCGACACCGGTATCGTACTATTATGAAACAATTTATGTATCATGCTTACTCCATTGGCGCGGGGCGCGTTTTTTTAGCTTCATGTATTTGAAATATTCACAGAATAATAATCCTAATGTCATAGCTTTACGTTTGAAAATCCTTTGAAATTATTTTTTCATTTAAGTACATCTTACATTTACCTATTCATACCCACAACTTTGGAGGATTTATTATACCACATTATATCTGTTTTTTCAATAATTATTATTATGGGATTTCTTTTAAGAGAGAGAGACAATGTTCTTAGCAAACCATGGATTCACCGTGCGGGTGCCGGGTCCATCGCGTGGTTGAAAGGCAGGGGAATGAACTGCAGCGTTCCCGGACTTGAGACCGCGAAGTAGGTTTAAAGGCCTTTTGAACTCTCACCTGCACTACCCTCTCTACTCAACCAAATACTATATGATCCTGTTAGAGCCATCCTGGAAACACGCTCCATAAAAGTTCCGACGGCTGTTCTCGGAAGGCCAAGATCCTTCAATAGACGGTGCAAAGACTTTGCTGGAATTCTTATTGCACCAACTTCCACTGCATAAAGTTGAGTTTTATAACCGTTTCTAGTAATTTCGTCTGTGAGATCAAAATATTTGTTCGACTTGATGTTGTGGTCCTTAGGTATGTTTGTTTCCCACGGAACGGTGAGTTCTATAAGTATTACTTTCTTCAAGCACCGAGAGTACACCAGTATGTCTGGTCTATAGGCTGAAACTGCTAGTTCGTCTGGAATCTTGTAATGTATTTTGAATGTATCCATGAATATTTTCCAGTCTTGTGCTTTGTCCAGGATTGAGAAAGGTTTACTTTGACTTTTCTTGAGTTGTCCCTCTTTTACAAAAGTAGTCAGTCTTTTATTTGTTGTTAATCCTATTCTGGCTCTAGCAGTACTGAGACTTACATTATTGGAGCAAGACATGTGACTTTGTATCTACCTGGTGGTGAGCAGACCTACAAAGTCCGTTAATGGGGTCGATCAATAAAATCGTTCTTAAACAAAATTGATCGCTCCCACTATGCCAGCTAAATGATGCGATTTGCCATGTCTACCACACTTTATGAGTATATCGACAACCTCCGTAGACAAGTGGTTGCGCCTTTGGCGTTGTATCCGGAGTTCGTGGGTTCGATTCCCACCCATGGCAAAAAAATATTAGTACTATTTTTCTGTACAGTTTGTCATAGTCTGGGTGTTTATAAAATATAATATGTATTATATCGTTGTTTCTGGTACGCATAGTACAAGCCTAAAGCAATGTTTGTAATTTCTCCTACATATTATTATTATTATTAATGAAGGATTTTGTATTCTGAACATCAGACAGACATTTCTCGTCATTTTTAAGAAATTACTCATTTCCATTATCACAATTCAGGTTTAAACATATATTTATATATTTATTTTAATATATTATTTATGTGTTTTATATAGTTGTATATGCGTATATATAACTATATGTAGTTTATGTATTTTGCTTTCTTTTTACATTATTCTGTGCAAATTGTAATATAGGGTTATATTACAATTTTTACTCTCTTAGAGGTTAGGCCTACAACCTAAGCCATCAAGATCTCCTTTCTACAAATCTTTTACAAAGGTGTTCTTTGCAGTACTTATTGTTGTGTTGAAATTAGTCATGTCTCGGTTTTAGTCTGCGGGTTCTCCAGTTTTCAGGTTTCAGAGAGCTGCATAGATTCGTTTTCGATGTTGTCAATGGGCAGTTTATTTTACGATAAAGTAGGAAGCCCATTTCTTAACCGCATCTTTTAGCATAATGGGAGTGACCAATGCTGTTAAACAACTGTGCATTGATTGAACTGAAGATGATTGCTTGCCATACAAACCAAAACAAAATTTGAAAATAAAAAATATTATAATCAATTGAGGTGTTTATTGGTGTTTATGTATTCGAAAGTCCTACGTCTCGATATATATTAGTAATCTATGGTGGCTTACGTACGATCCACCATCTAGCTAGTCTGTGGTAATGGCCGCCTAGACAACACGACTCTGGCGCTGATGAATTATTTACCGTGTTATAGGTGTTACATTGATATTCTAAAAAAAAATCTTGTACTATCAGAGACTCCACACCAATCAATATTCAAGGAGAGAGAACAGAATATTATGGCAAAGAATATGTTGACATTTCGTCGATTTTAGGCCTTAGGTCACCTCCATATTTATAGATACTCTCAGGTTATATCGTGATTTTTAAATACCTACACAAACGAAATAAGATATTGCAAAATCGACATTTAAGAACCAGACGAAGAAAATTCTGTGAAAGTCAGCGTTTTAAACGTTTAGCGTTTAGCTTTGTTTCGTTATAAGAATGTAGCTTCTAATAAATGATTATCCAATCGGAAGAAATTTCGTAGACGAGCTTCAATAATATGGAGTAGGATTCTTTAGATAAAATTATTAAGTATATATGTATATAAATCCGTAGTAGAGAGTAATGGGAATACTTTTTACGATATACCAAAAATTATGAAGGGATCATGCGTTATGTTGGCGTCCCGTAGGAAAGGCAAAGGGCATATGTACATACAGCCTAGTCGTACACTATGAATTCGTACAATATGTCCTAAATTATTTCTTGCGTTAACGGCTTCTACGCATTGGGCGTAATTTGGCCAATGTGATGCGAGTAATTACATTATATATAGTAGATAGATTATAGCTATAAGAAAGGTCTCTATAACTTCGCTAGGCCGACACTTGGTGCCCACACAGATGTAAAAACCGTCAAGTGACCTAATCATGTTTCGGTATTAGTCTTAGTCTGTGGATTCGCCGGTTTTCAGGTGACTACTACATCGATTTCTGGTCGAGGTGGTAGTCTCCTTTCAGGGCGTTGTTATAAAATGGGCAGTTGAATTGATGACAAAGCAGTGAGAATATTGGAATAGATTCATAATGCAAATTTCTTCTTTGTCGCTGCTCGTTCGTAACCGCGTTTTATATATATATATATCTTCACGGGTGCTGCACGTCTAGACGGCCCCAGGGTACCCAGTATATAAATTATATATAGCGTTTTTTTATTATTGTAAAATAATGTTAATCATCGACCCCATTGATAGACGTTTTAGGTTTGCTTATCATCAGGTGGTGCAAAGTCAAAACAGTAGATAATAAAGAGGAAAAAAGACTAGAGAGGTTATTTAATGTATTTTTGCTTGCTCACAGCTCATTATCTGAACGCTTAAACCAGATCCTCGTGGCAATTTCTTTTGGTATGGTATGTGTGTTTATGTATTACATTTATTATATTATATACAGTATTTATGTAGTTTAAGTATTGTTATGCGTCATTGTTAAGATTATACCTATTTCTTTTTTGAAAAGTTTTGCACCCTAAGCATATTTCACTCTCTCAAAGGCTAGCTGGTAGAAAATGCCTAAGGCATTAAGCTCGCCTATGTACAATTTTGTGCAATAAAGAGTTTTACGCTCGTTCAATTAATTACCCCATTCATAGACGTTTTAGGTTTGCTTATCATCAGGTAGTGCAAAGTCAAAACAGTAGATAATATAGAGGAAAAAAGACTAGAGAGGTTATTTAATGTATTTTCGTTATTTTGACAAGCTAAGGTTGCGGTTATACAAAACAGAATTTCGCATATTAATAAAAACATTAGTAAATTTAAAGATATTTTAAATCAAGAGTATTCCATCCATAGTACAGGTGTAAGCTCAGAAACGGGCAGCCAGATTCTTCCAACTGCCAAATCTATCGAAGTCGAAGGAGGAAAATATTTAAATTACTCCCTGAGATTCATTGAGATCAATTCAATATAGAGAGGTATTTATGTTTTTATATCAAAGCAGGTGTCATGTGATCCTCGAAGCCGCTTAGACGGCCTTTGGGTATACGTTATTTTTAAGAAAATGGTTTATGAGCACTTTTAAAACTGTCGAATTAGTCATTATACTGTTTGTATATTAATATGTATATATATATATCTTCACGGGTGCCTTAAGGCGCCCGACACCGCCTAGACGGCCCCATGGTATCCAGCGGAGTGGTTTTAATCCCACCTCGTCGTAGCCGTAGTATGAGTCTACACCTAACAAGTGGCTAGCTCGTCGCGATGTTTTGAATAGACTCAATAACAGTTTTACAAGTTGGTATAGTGAAACCGGGACCGACAGCTTAACGTGCTCTCCGAGGCACTATAGTGGTGTTGTCAAACAAATGTACATATTTTTTTTAATGAAAAACTCATTGGTACACACCTGGATTCGAACCAGGGACCTAAGTGTTTTTAAGTCCAATGTCTAACCAACTCGGTCACCACGTATATATATTATTAATATGTATATTATATGATATGTAGTATAGTATATGGTAGGTAGTATATTATATATGTATATGTGTATAATACATGTATTTATATAGCATATGGGTATATATATAATAAAAACTAAGTAATTGTAAGTACTTTATATAATATTCGCTGCATTATATACTCAGTTACTGTATTGCACCTACCTCACTTATTTACTGCTTTGAATGTCCCGAAGATTTGACTGGTAGAGAATGCCTAACGGCATTAAGTCCGCCTTTGTATTTTGTATGCAATAAGGATTTTAATAAATAAATAAATAATTATATTATTTATTGCACACCTACTTAAACTTAATTTTCTAATGTCCCGAAGGTTTGACTGTCAGATAATGCCCAACGCTATTAAGTCCGCCTTTGTATTATGCAATAAAGTTTTATAAATAAATAAATATATAGACTCAGTAAAATAAAATAAAATAACTGTATTATTTTAATACCGCCAGACCATGACAAACTGTACAGAAAAAGCGTACTATTTTTTTTTTGACCTGAGTAGGAATCGAACCCATGGCTTTCGGATACAACGCCAAAGACGCCACCACTAGTCTACGGAGGCTGTATATACCTATATTAACTTATGACTAATATGTTCTTTAAAAAAAAAAAAAAAAACATACTCTAATAGTTCAAACAATTAAAAATGTGATATAACATTTCTTGATTTAAAAACTTGCGTCTGTAAACATTATTTAATCTCGTTGTTGATATTCCAAGTTATCCGATGAAGCACCATTTCCGATCTTTTGATAAAATTCTCTTTTTAAATTCGTATTAAATTCCTTTCTCGGACCGTTTGAATTTAGATATTTTTTCAAATGAATTCGTTTGAGATTTGAAATGAACTATTATTATTAGACTAACTTGCTTTGGGTATACATACATGACGTTGGACGCTGCCAGTAGGTACACTTATTTATTTATTTTTTAACTTTTAGGAACAAAATCGCAAGCACAGTACATTTTTGGCCTCATTCATAAAAACTTATTGAGGCCTTGAAGAACACTTTAGTTATAGAAGGTTTTATTTATTTATAAAAACATAATATTGTAACTGACAGTACACATTACTAAAACATTACAATATGAACAAAATATATTATTATGAAACACAATACATGTTGTGATAGTTATATTTATTTATTTAAATCTTTATTGCATACAAAATACAAAGGCAGACTTAATGGCGCTAGGCTTTCTCTACCAGTCAAACCTTCGGCTTCGGGACAATAAAAGCAGTTAATAAGTAAGGTAGGTGCAATATAGTAACTGAGTATATAATGCAGTGAATATTATATAAAATACTTACAATCTATTATACACTACTTAAATATATCTTATATATATATATTTAAATATATATATACATACATAAACTACATATACGCAATACTACCAACTACAAAATGAGAAAGGAGAAGTAACAAAGTGGAAAGGAATAGAAAAATGAAAGATAAATAAAAACTACCTATGAATTTAAATAGTAATCATATACTCTTTTTTTAAATATGACTCTATTTGGTGATTGTCTTATTTTGACTGGTAAATTATTCCAAAGTCTTGCAGCGACAACTGCAAACGATTTAAGATAAGTACATATTATATCTACATTATTTATTATTATATTATTTATACATTCATCCTTCTAGCATTCTCTTACATTCTTTCATCAGACACTCCACTCCATCAACAAACAGGTCACACTGTGGAGCTTCATCCGGCCAGGAGTTGAGTAGAGCAAGTCCACGAGGCAGTGGGGAGTGCCGATACACGTTAGTCCGTGAGGATGGAGTCACAAGAAGACTATGTCGCCTGCTTCTGGTGTAGTTATCAGGCACATACAGTGTTAGAATCCAATTTACAATTGGCATGCAGTCTATTTTATTTCTAATAAGATTTAAAAGAAATTTTGCCAGAGCTAATTCTCTCCTTATAGCTATAGAATCGTAACCTAAGTTGGCCTTGTAGAAAAAGCGTCGGATACATGTACGGATAATGGAAGTACTTCCTTTTGTACATACAGGGTTACCGGAAAAGTCGTGCTAGATCCGTTCAGAGCGTGGAGTACCCATCAGTTCTGACTTATTTCTCTATGAAACACCCTACTCTAAATTTAACCCTTTTCGAGATTTTCGACTTTAAATTTTTTTATTGAAAATTGCCGATTTTTGGGCTACTAAAATTAATTTTGTTTATTTTGTGTGCCTTATTATTATTATTATTGCATTTTTACATGTGTAATAAGATGCTTTAGGACGTTAATCATTAAAATAGTGCATAAGTAAATTGAATAGGCCGTAGTAGACAAGTGAAAGTTAAGAAATTCCAAAAATAATTAGCAAGTTTTTTTTTCTCTAAGGGATATCTAAAAAAAATATTATGGCAGTTGTTCGGTAGATGTATTTTAAGATATCTACGTATCATAAGCTATCTAACGAGGTATAACAATCTAGAATTTGTATTACATTTCGTGGCAAAAACTTAGTTTGATAGGCGACAGTGGGAAAGAAAGTTAATACTTAGCCTTTAAAAGTAAAGTAAAACAATAGGTAAGCAAGAAATGTTATTTATTAAATCAGGTTTTCACACAACTTTTTCTTACTCTACAGTTCATGTTCAACATGACCGCCTCTGTTTCTAACACATTGTCGCATCCTTCTACGGAGACCAGTCTTCACTACTCCAGTTGTCAACGTTGTCCTCATTTGATTTGCTGTATCCACAATCCTTTCTCTTAATTCTTCCACAGACGAAACTGGATTTGGCTCGCTGTAGACAAGACTTTTCATGCGCCCCCACACATGAAAATCCATGGAGGTTAGGTCCGGACTTCTTGCTGGCCATGGCAACGGTCCACCTCGTCCTATCCATTTGTTTGGATAATTTGTGTCCAGCCAGTCTCTGACACTTCTCCTGAAATGGGCAGGGCAGCCATCTTGTTGGAACCACATGTCCCTGATCAAGTTGAGTGGCAGATCATCCAGCAAATCATTCAAGTCTCCTCTGAGAAAGTTTTCGTAGCTTTCCCCATTTAGATTGTCCGGGAGAAAGTAAGGTCCAATCAAATGATTGGAGATAATGCCCATCCACACATTCACGCTGAATCTTCGTTGGGACCCCTTCACTCTTTTCTTATTGGGATTCCTTCGTTCTTTTGGGGCCCAGTAATGGGCGTTGTGATAGTTAGTTATGCCATCTTTATCAAATTTGGATTCATCTGTCCACAAGATATTTCTTAGAAAATCTGGTTCTTCTACGTCAGCATTTAGCATGAATCTGCAGAAGTCCAACCTTTTGGCGGGGTCTCCTTCTTCTATAACATGTACCGGCGTGTAATGGTAGGGGTATAGGCCAGCAGTATGCACTGTAAACCATACTCTCCATTGCGAAAGTCCCAGATCACGGGCAACAATATTAGTGGAAGTAGTCGGATCCGCTCGGAAGCGTTGCACTATCTCATTGTCCTGTTCTTCGTTATCATCAATTCGTGGTCTTCCCATGTCTGTACTTCGTCTCAAAATAGAGCCAGTTTCTTGAAGTCTTCGATAAACTCTTACAAAAACGGCCACATCCGGCACTCGACGACCCGGGTAGCGAGTTATGTATTCGTTGCGAGCTTGCGCAGACACATAATCGCAGTATCCATAACAAATAAGCATATCAGCATATTCCTCAGGTGTGTAGGACGTCATGTTCACACTTCCGTATCACAAGTACAAATCAGAGTCCGGTTAACAAGCACAGTAGTCACAAATCAGAAGAAATAGTCCAGAATCACAGCCAAGTCGAGAAAAAGAGCAAAACGATATCACATCTACTATGCACAAAAGCAGAATACCAACCAAAACAATATCCTATGTTGTATTCCCAGCCCTAATCAGTCTCTACACATTTTTTCTTTCACTTACACCTGCATAAATCATCACTTGTCTCGCTCGCACGGTGCGTCTTAACTTAAAAAACAATAGGTGCGGGTCCGTTAGAACTACTACCTGAAGCGTCCCAACTACTTTTTTTCCACGAAATGTAATACAAATTCTAGATTGTTATACCTCGTTAGATAGCTTATGATACGTAGATATTTTAAAATACATCTGCTGCCATAATATTTTTTTTAGATATCCCTTGGAGAAAACAAAACTTGCTAATTATTATTGTAATTTCTTAACTTTCACTTGTCTACTACGGCCTATTCAATTACTTTTGCACTATTTTAATGATTGACGTTCTAAAGCATCTTATTACACATGTAAAAATGCAATAATAATAATAATAAGGCACACAAAATTAATTTTAGTAGCCAAAAAATCGACAATTTTCAATAAAAAAATTAAAAGTCGAAAATCTCGAAAAGGGTTAAATTTAGGGTAGAGTGTTTCATAGAGAAATAAGTCAGAACTGATGGGTACTCCACGCCCTGAACGGATCTAGCACGACTTTTTCTGTAACCCTGTATATCTTATAAACCTTTTCTGTACTTGTTCTAAGAGTAAAATATATTTCTTTTCATATGGATTCCAAACTGTTGAGTTAGTTTCCAGTACACTGCGAACTAATCCAGCGTATAGTGCCCGAATGGCCACCTCTGAAATATGCTTCGAGTTGCGAAGTACAAATCCTAAGCTTTGGAACGCAGCTACGCTTTCTTGCTGAGCTTGAGCGCGATCAAAAGTTATCCCAAGATCTTGTACCTGCGATACACGATTTTGTCTCTTTTACGCATATACATTTTTGTTTATTAATAAAAAGAGACAAAACCTTCTATAACTAAAGTGTTCTTCAAGGACTCAAGTTTTCATGAATACCGGTGTTACATCGTACAATAATCACATCTAAGGACCATAAAAATTGTTTCACTGTTAACATTAATATACATTATATTTTTATGTGAGGCTTGTGTGTGTGTATATTTATGTTTCTATGTGAGGTGTCTGTGTTTTTATGTGGTGTGTGTGTTTCCATGCGGTGAGTATGTGTTTTTTTTATTGGAGCACGGCATGTGACTTTAAATATATACCTGGTAATGAGCAGTCCTACAAAGTCCATGAATGGGGTGGATCTATAAATGTTCTTAAACAACATTGATCGCTCCCACTATGCCGGCTAAATGATGCGATTACGAAATGGGCGGCGACAAAGAAGAATTGCATTACGAGTATATTATTATAATGTACTAGCTGTCTTATCGTCAATTCATCCACCTATTTCGTAACCACACTCTAAAAGGAGACTAATACCTCGATAAGAAATCGATGCAGTAATCTCCTGAAAACCGGTGAACCCACAGACTAAAACCACAACATGACTAGGTCACTTGACAGCTTTTGCATCCTTATGGGTGGTGGTAACGGACCGGTCGGTCGGCCTAATATAACTAAGTTAAAGAGACCTTCCTCCCACCTAAAAATATATTATATGTAGCTTTGACAGCGTCCGTAGACTAGTGGTTGCGCCTTTGGCGTTGTATCCGGAGGTCGTGGGTTCGATTCCCACCCATGGCAAAAAAATATTAGTACGTTTTTTTGTACAGATTGTCATGGTCTGGGTGTTTATAAAATATAATATGTATTATATCGTTGTTTCTGGTGCACATAGTACAAGCCTAGAGCTTAGTTTGTGACCAGAGCAATATGTCTAAATTGTCCTACATATTATTATTATTATAATAAAAACTTACGTTGGGAGAAAGAAAAGGAGATATGGCATAATAGCAGATAATCAAGTATTAAAATATTACGATGTAAATGTAAGCGTGGATTACTCTAGGATCATTAATATGCCATTTGCTTAATTCACTCAACATCCTGTAAGCAATGATTAATAAATAAAAGAGATAGATATGCCTTTTTTATGCAAAATGGTATTCAATTCCGCCATAATATAAAAAAAAAAACAGGGTACTTTTTTTTCAAAAACAGATTTTGTTTTTTTCCAATTGGGGTTTCATTTATTTAATATATTATTAATAAAAAACTTAAATAACATTAGCAAATAAAAATTAAACAACCTAAAAAACAAATTATATAAAGTAAAATAAAAAGAGAAAAAAACCCGTATCAATATAATGCATAACAAAAAAAAAATGGGTTGTAATTGTGCCTAATTAATAATAAAAAAATGTAACAAATTAAATCTAAAATACAATACAAACCATGTTACTTTCTGATAAATTATAATTAAAGTTATTAAAAAAATCGGATCAGTAGTTTTTGAGTTTATCCGGCACAAAAACATAATGACATCTTTTTTTTATTATAATCATCATCATCATCATACCAGCCTTTCGCGCGTCCACTGCTGGACCTATGCCTCCCCCAAGGATCGCCACAACGACCGGTTCTGCGCTGCCTGTAGCCATCGGCTTCCCGCGACCTTTTTCAGGTCGTCGGTCCATCTTGTGGGGGTCTGCCTCTGCTGCGTCCTCCAGCACGCGGTCGCCACTCTAGAACCTTTATTATAATATTGTAAAGATAAAGAGAAACTTGGGGGTATTAAGATGGCGCAATGGGGGTCCCCATTGCGCCATCGGGAAAAAAGGAAGTTCAAAAAGGCAAAACAAACACGCTAATATATTATAACATACTCGTATCAACTAATAAAATTAAGCAAACTTTAAATTTAATTAAGTATCAGGGACCCAATATCTGGATTTCTTTATCAAGAAATGTATGGGTACTTTTTCAAGGAATAATAATAATAATATGTAAGACAATTTACATTTATTGCTATGGTCACAAACTAAGCACTAACCGTAACTTAACCGTTTACGCAGCGCACGCAACGGAAGCTTACGCAGCGCACGCAAAGAGACAAATATTCCCCGTTTTCCCAACATTTTTCATTGATGCACCGCTCCTATTGGTCGTAGCGTGATGTTATTAAGCCTTATCCTTCCGCGATAAATGGGCTATCCAACACTAAAATAATTTTCAAAATGGGTTCAGTAGATCCAGAGATTACCCCCTACAACCTCACAAACTTTATCTCTTTATAATATTTTTTTATTATAAGATCTCAACATGTATTATAGATTAGTATAGAAGTATATATAACGTTTTTGAATTTTAGCTTAAATAACGAACGTCATTTAATTTTTATATATAAATAACGCTTCTTTTTCTATAATATCTTTGCTTCTGACAGTCTATAATTATCTTTCGACATATTTATATGTTTAGCTTACATTTAAAACGAAACCGGATATAATTTAATTAAAAATATCTGAGGCATAATAAATATACATACATTTATTTATGGGTAGGTATATACGTGGTGCCGAGTTGGTTAGACCAGACTTGAAGACACTTAGGTCCCTGGTTCAAACCCCGTTGTGTACCAATGAGTTACATAGGTACATTTGTTTAACAACACCACTATAGAGCCTCGGAAAGCACGTTAAGCTGTCGGTCACAGTTTCACTATACCAACTTGTGAATCTGTATATAGGTGGGTTATGGAGTCTATCCAAACATCGCGACGAGCTAGCCCCTTGTTCGGTAGACTCATACCATCGGATACGACGAGGTAAGATTAAAAACCCCTCCCTCCGCTGGGTACCCTGAGGCCGTCTAGGCGGTCTCAGGCGCCGTACCCGTGATGATATTTATATGTTGTTTTTTTATAGGTTGTTTCCAAGAACTTCGCTAGGCCAACCGATCGGTCTCGTTACCACCGCCCCCCAATAAGATGCAAAAACCGTCATGTGACCTAGTTTTGATTTTAGTCTGTTAGTTCACCGCTTTTCAGAAGACTATTGGATCGATTTCTTGTCAAGGTCCTAATCCCTTTCAGGGTGCGGTTACGATATGGGTGTAGATTTGACGATAAAGCAGCGAGGATATTAAATAAACTCGTTTTGCAAAATGTGTCTTAGCCGCAAACATCAATGTATTATAGTAGGTATGCTTACCATCAGGTAGATACAAAGTCGCATGCTGTGATATTGTTTTTAATAAGTCAATACACAATTACCTAGTATCATTGAATTAATATTACGTAGTACTTATTCATAAATACTTAGCTAGTTTTTATTCGACACTGTGGTAAGTATATGAGAATTTTTACTTGGAAGACAAAAAGTTAAGTAGGTATAAAATAAATATATAAAATACCTAAGTAATTTAATTTTCTCTTCACTTCATCATAATATAAACTTCAGACAAATTAATTGTTCAGCCAGTTTAGAAACCTGAAAACAATTTTATTTTCCCAAAAAACATATATCAGCTTGACTTACTTACTTACTTAGGGTGACCATAATATACTTAGTTTTGAAAAAAACTTTCCAAAAAAAAATACTGGCTCCATTAAACAATATAACTCCTTAACAATAATCTTCAAGTATTTACAAACTCATAAAGAATAGATCAAATAGTTTAGTTTTGTAATCCGAAAAATAGTTTTTTTACCTTAGAAATTGAAATGTCAGACAATTACCATAGAGTTAAAACTCTTATACTTCAGAGATGTTCAAACACGGTGAGGAATTCGTTTATTCAAGATGGCGGTATTTTTATAGCCAATCAAATACAAACTATATGCTCATCAGAGTAGACCGCCTTCGTAGACTAGTGGTTGCGCCTTTGCTGTTGTATCCGGTGGTCATGGGTTCGATTCCCACCCATGGCAAAGATAATATTTGTACGTTTTTCTTTACAGTTTTTTTTATTTTATTTTTTATTGGAACTCGACATGTGACTTTGTATCCACCTGGCGGTGAGCAGACCTACAAAGTCCATGAATAGGGTCAATCAATAATTATTCTTAAACAATTATTGATCGCTCCCACTATGCCGGCTAAATGATGCGATTACGAAATGGGGTGCGACAATGACGAATTGCATTACGAGTATATTTTAACATACTCGCTGCCTTATCGTCAATTCAACTACCCATTTCGTATATTTCGTATATTATCGTTGTTTCTGGTACACATAGTACAAGCAAGTCTTAGTTTGTGAACAGAGCAATATCTGTAAATTGTCCTTCATATTTTATTAAATTATTATTATTTAATTGTTGCTTAACGTCATGTCTCCGAAAACGATCACGGTCCTGGTATAATCGACGCAAAGTTTTAAAATCATTACAACTACAGAGATGTTTCTATTTAAATACTTTATTGCACAGTACGCCAAATTTATGTACAAAGGCGAACTTATTTACCTTAGGCATTATATACCAGCCAACCTTTAAGATGAAGATGATTGTTAAATTATACTGTGAATATATGCTAGTAGTTTTTTTTCGTTTTTTTCTGAAACAAAGTTTTTTTTTTGACAGACAAAAACATTTATTTGTAAAAAATGTGAAATATATAGGTGTTGTTTCATATTTTATAGCACAGAATTTGTTAATAGACTACCAAATTTCAAAGAAAAATAATTGCAAATAATTAATATAAAGAGAGCGCAGACTTCCTTGAGAACACTACTTTAATGCCTCCAATTAATAATTTTAACTTGTAAGGCGATTGTATTAATCGAGCTTGCGACTTGTTCGGTGTCCACTCAGAATACCATCGGCTACTAAACGACTAATAATACAAGAATAATAATATAATCAACAAAGAACAATTAAATGCCTTTCCCTAAAGCTACAATAACCTATCTATCATAGCATTTTCCCCAATCAAACATAGTTACAATATAAGTGGAATAGGAAGTTTATCGGATATTTTCTAAGATATGTTATTTCCTCGGAATGATTTTCCTTAAATATAAGAGGGCGGCGTGTTTACTTTATCCGTTGTACAAATACTGACTGTATTTGGTGTGATGTGAATTTCTTTAAGCGTATTAGGGTAAGAAAATATTATTTGTGCTTTCTTAGTTACGAAGAAAAATATGTTTATAGTATTTAGCTTGTTTTTACCTACATTAATTAACCAAATAGTTGTTAAATTAATAAAATGTTGATGAACAGTTTTACTTCTATGAATTCCTAAAAAATATTTATTTAATTTATTATACACGCTTGTGCAACTTAAATATTTTCTGTACATTTTGCCGTAGCTGGTTATTTATACTTACTTTAGGTACCTATTGATGTATTATTATTCAAAGAGTAAATATGGCCAGTATTTTGGGTACAATACGGCGTGTGCAATGTAGGGATTTTTTATATAATTAAAATAATTACTTTGAAGAGTAGGTATAATTTATTAAGTTATAATTAAGTATTTATTATTTTTATTTTAGTACATATTGATAGTGTCAATCAATACATTGATCGCTCCCACTATGCCGGCTAAATGATGCGGTTACAAAATGGGCGACCGCGACGTGTCGTGGACTTCTTTGCGTTACGAGTTTATTATTGCTCCTGACAAGAGTATAAAATAACCAATCAAATATCCATTATAAATGGGCTAAATACACTAAAATAATTTTTCAATTCGAACTCGCAGTTCCTGAGATTAGCGCATTGAACCAAACAAAAAAACAAACTCTATTTTAGCTTTATTATATTAGTTACTGTTAATAATTTTTATTTTATAATAGCGTAAAACAGTCTGTTATTGTAAATATTGATTAATAAGCTTAAATAAACTATTTTTAATCAATCTTAAACAAAGTTACTAATTAAATTAAATAAATAAATTTTATAAAAAGGATATCGCAATAAAACAAAACATAACTCCTAATTAATAAACTAAATAATAAGAAAAAAAATATATAATAAAATAATATATAATAAAAAACCTTTGATACATTGGCACCCTCCCATCTCCAAGGTACCTCAGTGAAAGCAGGGGCTGCGGCGGAACAGGCGCAACTAAGCAAGCGTCGAAAATATCAATCAATTATTAAAGATTATATATTTTCGGCGTTTGCTGTAGAGACGATGGGTCCGTGGGGGTCTGAGGCAAAAGCCTTTTATAAGGAAATTGCCCCCAGGCTCGTCGATGTTTCGGGAAACAATAAAGCTGGCAGCTATTTCATACAAAAATTGAGTATAATAATTCAAAGAGGAAATGCTGCCAGCGTATTGGGTACCATGCCACTAACAGACAGTGATTTGGAAGAATATTTTAATTTATAGGTAAGTATTTTTAATTTTAATTTTGTTTTTAATTATTTTATAGTTAATACTTTAATTGTTCTCTATATTAAATAATAAAAATTTTATAAATACTTATGTACTAGTTATAAAAAACTAAAAAAAAAATGTCCCAAACAAAACATAAATAAATAGCCACCCTACAGTTGACGGACGTCACTACATTAACTATATAAAAGTTTCTCATCTACCCTCCGGTTTATCACGGCCGCAGATTTGAGAGAAAGCCCGGCTTTTTTATTTACATGTAGCGCCTGAAAACGGGCTATTTTTCAGGACCACATTTAAGCGTGGAGTATGTGCAAGTGAAATTGTTTTACTTTTGTTTGACTAACGAATAGTAACCATCCTTTATATTTTTTTGTTTGCCCCGCTAGTGGTAGTCTAGGTGATATTTTTGATGCCTCCAGTATCACTTTTAGAACCCATTTTTTAACAAGTAAAACACAATTAGACAAGTGATAGAAGATATATTCGTGAATTTAGTATGAAAGATGACGTGATTTGTAGATCTTTTTTGTACTTTAATTTGTTTATTTTTATGTTTTTGTATAGGTGACACTAAAAGGATAAAATACGTGTTTCATTATTTTCATCATAGAACACAATTTAAAATTTTTATCACTGTGACAAAAAAACATCCAGTATAAATATCGCCCGAAACCGCCTAGACGGCCTCAGGCGGAGGGATTTTTAAATCCCACTTTGTCGTAGCCGATGGTACGGGTCTACACTCTACACCGGATAAGTGGTTAGCTCGTCACGTTGTTTGGATAGACTCAATAACCCATCTAGCTACAAACAAAGAAGCTGTTGATAGTAGAAGCAGATGCCTTTTAGAACGCTTTTTTTTAACTATCGCCGCTTATCATATCAACGTCATTTTGGAAGGTTGTGTACTTTGGGCTAATATAATCAATTAAAAAAAAATCTTATTGAACCATTTGTCACAAATAAAAAAGGAATTGATTTATTGTTTAAAGGATGAATTTAGTTTTTATACCAGAGAACCATACAAAATAACAAATTTTTGTGGAGAAGACAATTTTAGTTTTTTTAGTCGCAACAAATGATTCTATGAGATAAATTTTAAAGTTTTAATTTAGCCGGTATAGTAGGAACGATAAATGTTGTTAAACAACTATGATCGACTCGACTCTATGTATTTATGTATTGTTTTTAGAAACACAGTCACATTTCGTGTTAAATTAAAAAAAAAAAAACATTTTTTGAAATAAAATTATGGAAAGTGCAATTTTATTGGTTTTGGAGTTAACTGTAATTTTTACTTATTATTAAAAATGAGGGCAGGTATGGATGGTGAGGGTTTCTAATAATAATTTAGGTGAAAGCAATTTGTTTTCACGTAATTGGGCAAGAGAGTAATTTAAAGTGGTCCAGAGGATGAATGGCAAAACCTTGGTCCATAAAAATTATACTAATTAAAAAAGTAGGTATTTTGAAGTTGTAATATTTAACCTCATCTGTAGATTACAAAACGGGTTGCACACATATATACATTATTTTATTGTAATACGTTTTATATTTAAGTTCCTATGTGCAATTGTTTATTTTCCTTAATTAAATAAAATAAACATGATAAATATAATAATTATAATATTAACAAATAATAATAATATTTAGGACAACTCACGCATATTGCTTTAGTCACAAACTAAGCTAATACATATTATATTTTATGATGATTCACATAATTATCATCATAAAATATAATGTATCACATAATAATATAATCCTTTTAATTGTATTTTCTGGTACCTTTAATTCTTACTAAATAAATACATATTAGACTGCCTAGACGGTACCCAGGGGAAAGAGGAACTAAAAAAGAAAGAAGAGAACTAAAAAAGAAGAAAAAGAGGGCTTAGTTCTCAGCTTGTCGTAGCCAATAATATTTTAAGTCTACACAAAACAAGTAGCAAGCTCGTCGCGGTGTGTGTATAAACTTATAATAGTGTAATAAGTTGATATTATTATAGTGAAACTGGGACCGGCAGTTTAGCGTGCCCTTAGATGCACTTTTTAAATATAAATCAATTATTTCATTTAAATCTTTACAGATATTGATAAAGGCTCAATAAAACGTTTTTTAACAATAATGCCCCAAAATGCGTTTGGTTAGGTACCATTTTATCATCAAAAGAACATCGATTATTATTATTTTCATTAGCTTGATATTTGATATAGATATTTGCGAGAAGTGTAATGTCAATTTAGTCTTTATAAAAAAATACTATCCAACCAAATACACGCTACATAACCAACTAGTGTAGGTGGTTAGCTGATTATACATATAGACCTGTCAATACCTGTCATACGAGGATATCACCGAGGTGACCAACCTCACCGATCAGTAATATAGTGGTAATGTTTAACAATTTTTTGTTTTTTTTACATTAATACTCATGACTATACAGGGTGAATTTGAAGGGATGTACTTTGGGCTAATATGAGGTTCTGCTGATCAAATCGAACAACTTTTCCCATGGAACCATGTGTCGCAAATGAAAAAAAAAATTGGCTTCCCCATACAAATTGGTCATTTTAACATTACTAGCTTGTATGGAGAAGGCAATTTTTTGTATAGGTGACACTAAAAGGATAAAATACGTGTTTCATTATTTTCATCATAGAACACAATTTAAAATTTTTATCACTGTGACAAAAAAACATCCAGTATAAATATCGCCCGAAACCGCCTAGACGGCCTCAGGCGGAGGGATTTTTAAATCCCACTTTGTCGTAGCCGATGGTACGGGTCTACACTCTACACCGGATAAGTGGTTAGCTCGTCACGTTGTTTGGATAGACTCAATAACCCATCTAGCTACAAACAAAGAAGCTGTTGATAGTAGAAGCAGATGCCTTTTAGAACGCTTTTTTTTAACTATCGCCGCTTATCATATCAACGTCATTTTGGAAGGTTGTGTACTTTGGGCTAATATAATCAATTAAAAAAAAATCTTATTGAACCATTTGTCACAAATAAAAAAGGAATTGATTTATTGTTTAAAGGATGAATTTAGTTTTTATACCAGAGAACCATACAAAATAACAAATTTTTGTGGAGAAGACAATTTTAGTTTTTTTAGTCGCAACAAATGATTCTATGAGATAAATTTTAAAGTTTTAATTTAGCCGGTATAGTAGGAACGATAAATGTTGTTAAACAACTATGATCGACTCGACTCTATGTATTTATGTATTGTTTTTAGAAACACAGTCACATTTCGTGTTAAATTAAAAAAAAAAAAACATTTTTTGAAATAAAATTATGGAAAGTGCAATTTTATTGGTTTTGGAGTTAACTGTAATTTTTACTTATTATTAAAAATGAGGGCAGGTATGGATGGTGAGGGTTTCTAATAATAATTTAGGTGAAAGCAATTTGTTTTCACGTAATTGGGCAAGAGAGTAATTTAAAGTGGTCCAGAGGATGAATGGCAAAACCTTGGTCCATAAAAATTATACTAATTAAAAAAGTAGGTATTTTGAAGTTGTAATATTTAACCTCATCTGTAGATTACAAAACGGGTTGCACACATATATACATTATTTTATTGTAATACGTTTTATATTTAAGTTCCTATGTGCAATTGTTTATTTTCCTTAATTAAATAAAATAAACATGATAAATATAATAATTATAATATTAACAAATAATAATAATATTTAGGACAACTCACGCATATTGCTTTAGTCACAAACTAAGCTAATACATATTATATTTTATGATGATTCACATAATTATCATCATAAAATATAATGTATCACATAATAATATAATCCTTTTAATTGTATTTTCTGGTACCTTTAATTCTTACTAAATAAATACATATTAGACTGCCTAGACGGTACCCAGGGGAAAGAGGAACTAAAAAAGAAAGAAGAGAACTAAAAAAGAAGAAAAAGAGGGCTTAGTTCTCAGCTTGTCGTAGCCAATAATATTTTAAGTCTACACAAAACAAGTAGCAAGCTCGTCGCGGTGTGTGTATAAACTTATAATAGTGTAATAAGTTGATATTATTATAGTGAAACTGGGACCGGCAGTTTAGCGTGCCCTTAGATGCACTTTTTAAATATAAATCAATTATTTCATTTAAATCTTTACAGATATTGATAAAGGCTCAATAAAACGTTTTTTAACAATAATGCCCCAAAATGCGTTTGGTTAGGTACCATTTTATCATCAAAAGAACATCGATTATTATTATTTTCATTAGCTTGATATTTGATATAGATATTTGCGAGAAGTGTAATGTCAATTTAGTCTTTATAAAAAAATACTATCCAACCAAATACACGCTACATAACCAACTAGTGTAGGTGGTTAGCTGATTATACATATAGACCTGTCAATACCTGTCATACGAGGATATCACCGAGGTGACCAACCTCACCGATCAGTAATATAGTGGTAATGTTTAACAATTTTTTGTTTTTTTTACATTAATACTCATGACTATACAGGGTGAATTTGAAGGGATGTACTTTGGGCTAATATGAGGTTCTGCTGATCAAATCGAACAACTTTTCCCATGGAACCATGTGTCGCAAATGAAAAAAAAAATTGGCTTCCCCATACAAATTGGTCATTTTAACATTACTAGCTTGTATGGAGAAGGCAATTTTTTTTTTCATTTGCGGCACATGGTTCCATGGGAAAAGTTGTTCGTATTGATTAGTAGAACCCCATATTAGCCCAAAGTACATCCTTTCAAAGTCACCATGTATATCATAACATCTTTATGATATAACTTCAATAAAATATGATTTTGAAGCAACTCATTTTTGCCAATAGACAACGAGCCCATTCGTCCGTAAAAAAATTCAAGAACCTAAAATTGCGAGTTTTTACATAAACGTAAAACCGTCTACGGTCCGCGTAAAAATATAACAATTAACAAAAATTAAATTATTATTACCCATAAAATTTCGTAAGAATTTTCTTTTATAAATGAAATCTTTTGAAACCTTTGCGTTACATTTACCTCAAGACCTACTTTTTAAAAATTGATTGTGGGTCAAACTTAACTTACATTTATTTTTTATTTTTTTATTTATTATGGCTTGGAAACAAGTTGTTCAGCCAACTCCAACTTACATTTAGGCACAGAAGAAATAATAGTACAAGTACAGAAGCTCCACTCCGAAAGATCAATTAAATGAATAGCGACTCTTGCCCCGACACAATAAAGCTCAGTTCAGATCGCACAGCGCTAATGGCCTACATTTATATTCACCTAAAGTTGCCTCTCTTTCTTTCGCGTCATTCTTTACTTTTCTGACGACGTTAGGGTTGTCTTCTTTTAAACAAAACCTAGGTTAGGTACTTAGTAGTAAGTACGTACATCGTAAAACTATTTTATTTTTGGATGTCTGCTGCATAGGTATTTTGACCTAAGGAAATATTTAAGCCATAAGGCACACTACATTGTCTATGAAACTAAATATTGCTTTTCGGTGTATAGGCACAAAACAAACAATAGTAGGTACAAGTTGCGAAATTGCGAATAATACCTTTAAAGGAAACAGATTGTACCTACTAACAATAATAAGTTGAAAGAAAAACTTACAAAAACATTGCCTCAGTATATTTGATTAGTCTATGTTATTTATTATTAAGTAACCTACGTAGGTACCTAATTGGGCAAATAAATAAGTATGTACGAGCAAGTATGTATGTTGTCTACTTATTAAAACTGCATAATATTTCTAATAATAGTTAGTTCATGGTAGTGAACTATACTTATCAAACAAAACAATATACTATAATTAATTAAATATCTAATAAAGTACGTAAATACGAGAGACTTAGATAACTATAACAAAGGACAATATTTGGTATATAGGAAAGGTGGCGAGTAATGAAAATTCGCACTCTTATAAACCGACTACTAGACACACGTTTTAATATTTTTTTAGTGTACCTGCCTAATAACCGTGGTAGGCGTGGATTTATTTACCTTTTGAGGTCCTTTTGAAGTATGAAAAACGTAAGACCCGGAAGGATCCGGCGGATCCTTGTTGAATGTGGCACAATAAACTTTAAATATATAAAATATCGCGACGAGGCGCGTGAGTATCATACAAACGTGCGACTCAGCCGGTGCGCGGCAGCCAAGGAACTTAATACTCTCTACGAGAGAAGAAAGCCAACTTCATAGTAAATAAATGCCGACAAGTTTTAAGCGCCACAGCGTTAACCCTGGGAACTAAAATTTAAAAAATTCAAAATGGCCTCCTGATTTAAATATTTAAAGTTTTTTGAAGTGAAATTTAATTGTGTAGATATCTGATTTTCATCAATCAAATACGTACTCAATTAAACTTCACTTCAAAGAAAAATATTTAAGGGTAAATTAAGTAGGTACAGTTGAATAAAACATCTTTTCATAATACGTTTTTAATTTAATTAATTAAGCATATTGTAATAGAAAATGTAACCGAGTTAGGCTTAGTAGCTGCGGGAAACCTATGAAAGGTTCAGTATACGAGGATTAGTCCGCACTCTGCATTTACTACACTTTCCTGTTTCCATTACACAGAAATTAACACAAAAACATAGGATTTTTCTAAACGACACAAGTTCACTCAACAAATGATTAATGCAAGACAATTTCAAGTGTAAACATTTTAAAAGTTTAAGAACACATCACAAATAAATAAACATTAATAAACAATATCCCGCTCTTTCGTAAAATAAATAAATATCTTTCTTTTTCTTGTTGGTTGGCTTCTCGCTGTGCACGTGATTCTGCCATGTTTAGTTAACAAGAAATTAAATTACACTGTAATTACGCCGTAATTTAATGAAGAAAGCGTTTTATTCATATATTTATACCAGAAAGTACTTCTTAATTTAATATTAATAAAATAAAACCATGTTTTATTAAATTAAAAATTATTTAGAAAAAATAAGTTCATTTGCTTTCAAAGTAAAAAAAAAAAAACTATTTGTGTCCGTGTTGTTGTATATCATTCTGTCTCTCTTGTTTCCGTATCGTTGTATATCGTCTCTTTTTCGCATATTTTGCCCAGAGGTGGCGCAAATGCACATACCGTAGTTGATACCCCTTGGCGGCAGCCCACTGCGGCAGCCCTCAAAAATTTAACCCATCCGTGGGTACGGCCGGGTACTAGTAGCTTCATACCTAAAGCGCGGAGTGGAACACCCCTGATTTAGGGTTAATTTTAATGACTACTTTTAGGTTTGTACTATGTGTACCAGAAACAATGATATAATACTTATTATATTTTGTAAACACCCAGACCATGACAAATTGTACAGAAAAAAACGTACAAATATTTTTTTGTTATGGGTGGAATCGAACCCAACCACTCCCACTCATACAACGCGAAAGGCGCAACCACTAGTCTACGGAGGCAATATTAATAATATACAACATATATAATAATATATACGTCGTGGCCGAGTTGTTTAGACCTTGGACTTAAAAACACTTAGGTCCCTGGTTCGAATCCCGGTGTGTACCAATGAGTTTTTAATTAAAAAAAAATATGTACATTTGTTTGACAACACCACTATAGTGCCTCGGAGAGCACGTTAAGCTGTCGGTCCTGATTTCACTATACCAACTTGTGAAACTGTTTATAGATGGGTTATTGAGTCTATTCAAAACATCGCGACGAGCTAGCCACTTGTTTGGTGTAGACTCATACCATCGGCTACGACGAGGTGGGATTAAAAACCCCTCCGTTGGGTACCCTGGGGCCGTCTAGGCGGTCTCGGGCGCCGTAAGGCACCCGTGATGATATATATATATATATATATATCATCTAGCAAATATTACGGAAACAGAACAATACAGCAATACCCACAGCACAACAATTATTTAAAGCAGAAACACAGGATGAGAGAGAGACTGTGACCAAAAATTCAATAAAAAGGAGAAGACATATTCCCACATTCAAAAAATGTTTATACACCAGTCTCTAAAGATACCTCCTATTCGGAGCTTAATGGGTTATATAGTTTTTTAGGTGCGATACTCTATAACTTCGTTAGGCCGACCGACAGGCCTTATTATAGCCCATAAACCAGCAAGTTACCTATTCATTTTTCGGTTTTAGTCTGTGGGTTCACCGGTTTTTAGGAGACTGCTGCATTGATTTCTTGTCGAGGTGGTAGTTTCCATTCAGGGAACGGTTGCGAAACGGGTGGTTGAATTGACGGTAAGGCAGCGAGAATATTAAAATACCGCCCATTTTGTAATTGCATCATTTGGCCGGCATAGTGGGTGCTATCAATGTTGTTAAATTACAATTATTGATCGACCCCATTCATTGACTTGTAGGTTCGCTCACCATCAGGTATTTAATACAAAGACGGTACATTTATCGGTTTCAGTCTGTGGCTTCACCGGTTTTCAGGACTAATACATCGATTTATATGATACGATCAGGGATTGGGGGCGATTGTGATACGGGCAATTGATTTGACAATAAAGCAGCGAATATAATAAAATAAACTCAAAAGCAAATTTGTCTTTTACGTCTCCCATTTCGTAACCGCATCATTTAGCCGACATAAAGGTAACCACAATGTATTGATCGACTAAATTTATAGCCTCTGTCGGTCTGCTTAATAAATGAATTAAATATTAACTTCATATCAAAGTTAATTTTTGACGTATTTTGCTTTTAAAATTTATGTTTATTTATCTTTGATATTCAGTTAATACCGAATTACATGCCGTGATATTAATAACGAAAACATACAACTTAATATTAATTAAGTACTTAATATGTCTAGTACTAAATCTGTACAGAAATCGTCGTATTTCAGTCAAAAAGGAGCGTTCATTCATTTCATTTCAAAAAAAAATGTTTGCTTACAAAATGTATATATTTTTTGTCTACATATCGTGTTTTTTTTAATAATAGATTTTCTTATTTTCAAGTACGAAAACATACTAGTCAATATTAATTAAGTACTTAATATGTCTAGTACTAAATCTGTTCAGGAATCGTCGTAATTCAGTCGACAAGGAGCGTTCATTCATTTTTTACAATAAAAACTGTAGTTTGCTTAGTAAATGTATATTTTTCGTCTACATATCGTGATTTTTTTTTTAATAATTGTATTTTGTTATTTTCAAGTACAAAAACATACTAGTCAATATAAATTAAGTACTTAATATGTCTAGTACTAAACCTGTTCAGGAATCGCCGTATTTCAGTCGATTCTAGTCGACTGAAATACGGCGATTCGTTCGTTCAGTTCATTAGAAAAGCTGAAAACACCCGCTTTTAATCTGGCGTCGAAAGCTCTTCGCTAGTTTTAATTAATTTGGAACAATGTACGAATCATAGTAGCCGAGTAAAACTGCTGACTTAAGAAATCGGTTTCTTGGTTCCAATCCAGTAAATCTATTTTAAATCTTACTTAGAAATCCATTAATAGGAACTACTAATACAACAGTATCAGTCGTTTTCTATTCAGTCGTTTTAAACAGGAAACAACTTAATTTAGCGCGACTAAAATAAACTTCGTCTATGTAACTTCAACCGTTTACGCAGCGCACGCAACGGAGGCTCTCAAAAAGAATAACTTTTCCCCGCATTTGCAACATTTTTCATTGATACTGCGCTCCTATTGGTCGTAGCGTGATGTTTATAGCCTTATAGCCTTCCTCGATAAATGGGCTATATAACACTAATATTTTTTTTCCAATTCGAACCAGTAGTTTCTGAGATTAGCGCATTCAAACAAACACAATCCTCAGCTTTATAATATTAGTATACAAGTATAGATATGTAGGACACTTCACACAAATCTGGGCTTAAATTTTCTTAGCTAATTTAAAGTAGACAATTTTTTTTGTGCCCCAAAAGTCAAAATCATTTATTTCATGTAAATCTTTACAGATATTTATGAATAGTCAAAAAAAAGTTCAACAATGAGGTCCTAGAGTGCGTTTGGTTAGGCAGCTATTCATTAACAAAAGAACGACAAATATTAATTGAACTTAAACACGATGGAATGGAAATCTTAATATGAAAATTACTACCGAACCGAACCCACACTACATAACCAACTAGTGTAAGACTAGGTGGTTAGCTGATTCCATTGACCTGTCAATCGTTATCTGCCAAAAAAAATTTATGTACCTATATTTATAAAATATACCTTAAAAAATATGTCCCGATTTATTAATAGAAACTACAAAGAATCATAGCAAAGTCTAGCTAGAGTACTGGCGATTTTGATTTTCAGGCGTTTTACAAGTGATGCCATATTTCTCAATATTCCGGTTGGACAAACAAATATATTTACACTGCTCAAATTAAATAGTTTAGAGTTTAAAATAACATATAATTCAACCATATACATTTAAAGTCTTTGTGGGCCCATCTGTCATACAAAAAAAAAACAATCGCCTTTACTAATATAACTTCAACCGAATAGTAATCACCCACATCATAATACCAATAGAAACGCTATTTTTGACAGATTTGTTAGCAAAATACGAAATGTCACAAATTAAGCGATTATAATTCTTTAACAATACGACTGTACTATATAACAGATAAACAATTTCTTTAAAATCTCTTCCAACGAAAATTTGCTGATTAAATGTACAAAGAACACTGGCTGCAATTCCACGTTGCAGTGCTAAAGTTTTTTTTTGTTTCAAAAAATAGCGTTTGATTATATTTAAGCGACAAAGACGTATTTTCATTACGACAAAAATTTTATATCCTGTTGCTTTATCGTCAAATCAATCGCTCGTTTCGTAACCGAATCACGAAAGGAGACTACCACCTTGACAAGAAATCGATGCAGTAGTCTCCAGAAAACCGGTGAACCCACAGATTAAAACGGAAACATGACTAGGTCACTTAACGGTTTTTTCAAAAATTATATTTCATAAACACCCAAACCGTGTTTTTTTTTTTTGTAGAGTTTATTGAATTTAATAAAATAATAACGAAGACCAAGCCAAGCATGCTATTATGATCAATTTGAAGAAGTTAAGAAGGATCCCCAGTTTACTGGGGCCAATATTATCTATATTGGCCCCAAGTGGGTCTCGAAAGACAGAGTCTACGCTTCAACAGACCTAGCTTTTTTTTTGACTGACTAATACAATCTTTTAATTTTTTATTGGAGCATGACATGCGACTTTGTATCTACCTGGTAAGCAGACCTACAAAGTCCATGAATGGAGTCAATCAATAATTGTTCTTAAACAATATTGATCGCTCTCACTATGCCGGCTAAATGATGCGATTACGAAATGGGGGGCGACAATGACGAATTGCATTACGTTATATTTAAATATACTCGCTGCCTTATTGTCAATTCAACTACCCATTTCGTAACCGCACCCTGAAAGGAGACTACCACCTTGACAAGAAATCGATGCAGTAGTCTCCTGAAAACCAGTGAACCCACAGACAAAAACCGAAACATGACTAGGTTACTTGACGGTTTTTGCATCTGTATGGGCGGTGGTAACGAGTCCGGTCGGTCGGCCTAACGAAGTTATAGAGACCTTCCTTCTACCTAAATAATTGTATCCAGGGGGTTCGATTCCCACCCATGGCAAAAAAATACTAGTACCTACGTTTTTCTGTATGGTAAGTCATGGTCTGGGTGTTATATAAGTAATATAAATGTATCTGACATAATACACAAGACTAGAGCTTAGTTTGTGACCAGAGCAATATGTGTAAATTGTCCAACATATTATTATTATTATAATCCAAAGCACCGCGACGAGCTAACCACTTGTGTGGTGCAGACTCATAATACTATCAGCTACCATAAGGTAGCAACAATACCCTGAGGCCGTCTTTAATATTTTCACTGTATTATATTTTTTCTTTAAACAATGTCTGCAATTTAGCTAGCAAGTCGCAATTAAAAGTTGTTGTATGGCTCTCTAGAATGGCAAAGGAAGCTTAAATGCAATGTTTGTTTCATGTAGTTTTATGAAGAACATAGAAATATATCAAGAATTCTTTGTCTGTTTGTTTATTTTATATAATTATTGCTTTATCATTTTTCTTTTAATTACTTGTATTTTTCATCTTTTCTAGGCTAAATAATTGTTAAATAACTTTTGTGAAAACCTTACTGGATTATGTATTGTAAATAGTTGTTATATTTTTGGTGTTAATTTTACTGTATGTTTTCCTAACTAAATAAATAAATAAATAGCTTATTTTGCTGCTGAGGGCTACGAACGAAAAAAAAAATCACAAATAATAAATTCATTCATTTAATTGTTTTCCTTTTATAGTTGAGACCTCAGCAGGGTGATTACGCGTCTTAAGTTCGCTCGCACGCCAATCGTTATGACGTAATTTTCTAAGATTTTTTGGAGCCATTGTTAAGATGCCAAGCTTGATCTACGTCAGAATGACGTCATAACGATTGGCGTGCGAGCGAACTTTAGACGCGTAATAACACTGCAGATCAGTATTACTGATTTGAGGTTGAGACGATGGGTCCTTGATCCAAGGAAGCAAAACCTTCTATTATTTCTTTGGGTAAAAGACTTAGACTGACCGGAAATCCTAAATCAGGATTTCTGTTAAAACAAAAAGTATCCCTAGCTATCCAACACGGACACGCAGCTAGTGCTATGGGTATTTTTTCAATAAATCCGTAATGATTGTTTTTGGTCACTCATTTAATTATTTTTACCAATAGCTTGTAATTATTAATAATCTTATAAAATGTTAATGTTTAATACAATTTACGTTGTCACAGAACGACATTTTACAGACGGAACAGATTATTTAAAAGTACAGTCGGCATCAAGGAAATTTCCACCAATGTCCTTATACTAAATTGATAAATTCACGTTGATAAAAAGTTTTCTGCCCATCGTACTAGATGACAAACTTTCTAAATTATTGGAGTCAGTGATCGCTAGGTTTTTTTGTTGGAGCACGGCATGTGAATTTATGCACGATTTAGAAAAAAAAAATGCTACTGGAGATCCTCTGAGCAAGGAGTACCTTGTTCAGAGGATCAGCATTGCGATCCAGCGTGGTAATGCAGCTAGTGCCCTTGGTTCACTGCACCCATCGTCTAACATTCAAAATTCTTGTTATTAATTTGTAGGTATTATATATAGATTATTTTTATTTAGGTAATTATTAGATAATAAATTTTGTAAAAAAAAAATCTCGAAAAAAAAAAAAAAATATATATATATATAATTTAATGTATATAAATGGCAATTGGAGCAACCATCAGCTTAATGCTTTTAGTACAAGTATGGGTTAAAAACTCGCCCAGGAACGCTGGTTTTTAGATTGCCCCATGCGCCTTAGAGATTTTTTGATCGCTCCTACTAAATGATGCTGCTAAGAAATAGGCGGTGATTAATTGGCATTACGAGTCTACTTCACTAACAAAAAATTGTCAAATCAACTGCCAGTTTCTCAACCGCACCCTGAAAAGAGACTTCCACCTCGTTAAGAAATCGACGTAGTAGTTTTCTGAAAACCGAAATATGACAAAAACATGAAGCCACAGACTAAAACCTTAAGAAACCATAAGAACAGAATTTGCACTTGCGCTTTTTATGAAAAAAACTTACCTAAACAATCATTGAAGTAGCCAATGTTGACATAAAATGATAACTTTTAAAATAAATATTTATAAAAAATACTTATATAATAGTTTAATATACTTACCCAACTTTTAAGGCCTCTCTTTTATTCTGGTATCTTTAAAGACTCTTAAAACGCAAACACCTATATATATCTGCACCTACTCGTACTTCTACTTCTACTTCTACGTCTTTGTCGCCGTCCATTTCGTAACCCCATCATTTAGCCGGCATAGTGGAAGCGATCAATATTGTTAAACAACAATGGTCTGCAGGTAGATACAAAGTCATATTCCGTGCTCCAATAATAAAAAAAAAACCTTATGTTTATCTTCCTACCAAATTTCACCTAAATCAATTCAGTAGTTTTAATGAAACTGTCCCAAACAGACAGATAGGTTAACTTTCGCTCGTATATATTAGTAAAGATGAATGTGTAAGGGTTCTATAGTGATATGACAACCCCCGTGGACTAGTGGTTGCTCCTCTGGCGTTGTATCCGGATGTCATGGGTTCGATTCCTACCCATGGCAAAAAAAAAATGTACGTTTTTCTGTACAGTTTGTCATTGTCTGGGTGTTTATAAAATATAATATGTATTATATCGTTGCTCCTGGTACACATAATACAAGCCTAAAGCTTAGTTTGTGATCAGAGCAATATGTGTAGGTTGCCCTACATATTATTATTATTATACATTCGAGGCAAAACCTAAGCATTAATAATATACATAATACCAACACACAAAAAGCAAATAAAAAATCCCGGATTCCGATACGCCCGCCCTCAAATCTCGAGGGCCCTAAATTAGCCCGGGCAGACGGATACCGGCACATTTGGGCAAAACATAAATATCTCAATGCCTGGAGAGACTGGAATAGGAAACGAGGCTAGGTTTTTGTTAAGTACAGCCGAGAAGGTCGATTTTACCCGGAAGAAATAACTTAAAATGTTAGTAGACCGATAGAAAATATTTAAAATAATATATTTTTTTTTTAAGTTATTAAAGTTCATTAAAAAATATAAGAATAAGTTAAATAATAATTATATTTATTAATAAGAAAACTTAAATAACATTTTAAAATAAACTAACTTATAAAATATACTTACTTAAAATTTTATTACTTATATACGTGGTGGCCTAGTTGGTTAGACCTTGGACTTAAAAACGCTTAGGTCCCTGGTTCGAATCCCGGTGTGTACCAATGAGTTTTTAATTTAAAAATTTATGTACATTTGTTTGACAACACCACTATAGTGCCTCGGAGAGCACGTTAAGCTGTCGGTCCCGGTTTCACTATACCAACTTGTGAAACTGTTTATAGATGGGTTATTGAGTCTATCCAAAACATCGCGACGAGCTAGCCACTTGTTCGGTGTAGACTCATACCATCGGCTACAACGAGGTGGGATTAAAACCCCTCCGCTGGGTACCCTGGGGCCGTCTAGGCGGTCTCGGGCGCTGTAAGGCACCCGTGATGATATATACTTAAAAAAATACAAAATACTTAACTATTTAATAATAATTTTGATTTTGAGACGATGGGCGTAATGTGCCGAGGACGCTAGCGGCGTTACCACGCTGGATGGCAATGCTGATCCTCTGAACAAGGAATTCCTTGCTCAGAGGATCACCAGTACCAATCTTTAGTTTTTTTCCAATTTCATGGATAAATTTACTAGCTTCCTTATTTGAATTATTATTATATAGGTATTAATTTTTTTAAAGATAAAATGCAATGAAAACAGTTCTGTTAGGTGACACTCGAACCCACGATCCCCACTTTCGCGACTAATACTTAACCACTGAGCCAACCAGAGATCCCGTGAGTTCTCGTTCGAGTTGAGATCAAAAATGACGTCATTTCATACAAATCATATTTACAAACTTCATAATATTATAAATATGTTTTTGTAATTAATTAGGTACTCGAACAGTTTATGCAGTGGTTAATTCAAATAACGATGTTTCACTTTTCGTAGTACTAAAAACATCGTTCTCGATCTCAACTCGAACGAGATCTCATGGTATCGGAGTCGGTGGTTACCCCCCCCTGGTTGGCTCAGTGGTTAAGTATTAGTCGCGAAAGTGCGGATCGTGGGTTCGAGTGTCACCTAACAGAACTGTTTTCATTGCATTTTATCTCTAAAAAAGCAATATGTATATTATTATTTTAAATATTTTCTATCGGTCTACTAAGAAACTGGCGAAATTTGTCATTGCTTATTATTCTACTTATACAAAGTCGCACTCTAAGTTCTTAAATTACTCTTATTATTAGAGTAAAGTTAGAAGTCCTAGTTTCTAATATTAGATGGCAGAGAAGTCTGTTTTTTGTTCGTCGATGAATCATGGTTTCGACGTCCACAAAACTTTTCATAAAACATCGTGTGTAATATACGTGGTGGTCGAGTTGGTTAGACCTTGGACTTAAAAACACTACGGTCCCTGGTTCGAATCCCGGTGTGTACCAATGAGTTTTTAATTAAAATAATTATGTACATTTGTTTGACAACACCTCTATAGTGCCTCGGAGAGCACGTTAAGCTGTCGGTCCTGGTTTCACTATACCAACTTGTGAAACTGTTTATAGATGGGTTATTGAGTCTATTCAAAACATCGCGAAGAGCTAGCAACTTGTTCGGTGTAGACTCATAACATCGGCTACGACGAGGTGGGATTAAAACCCCTCCGCTGGGTACCCTGGGGCCGTCTAAGCGGTCTCGGGCGCCGTAAGGCACCCGTGAAGATATATATGTATCGTGTGTAATTAAAATTTTCAACTAATATTTGTTTCAGAGTTTCAGTTTTGTACAACTACCTCACTTTAAAATCGTTACTAAAAGAGGCCTTCAAGGCTGTACTTAACATAAAATCGTTACTAAAAGAGGCCTTCAAGGCTGTACTTAACATGAAATCGTTACTAAAAGAGGCCTTCAAGGCTGTACTTAACATAAAATCGTTACTAAAAGAGGCCTTCAAGGCTGTACTTAACATAAAATCGTTACTAAAAGAGGCCTTCAAGGCTGTACTTAACATAAAATCTTTACTAAAAGAGGCCTCCAAGGCTGTACTTAACATAAAATCGTTACTAAAAGAGGCCTTCAAGGCTGTACTTAACATAAAAACCTAGTCTTGTTTAAACAATCTAAATACTTATATATATACATGATGACTTTGAAAGGATGTAATATGAGGTTCTACTAATTAATACGAACAACTTATCCCATGGAACTATGTGCCGCAAATAAAAAAAAAGTCTTCTCCATACAAACTAGTAATGTTAAAATGACCAATTTGTATGGGGAAGCCAAATTTTTTTTTCATTTGCGACACATGGTTCCATGGGAAAAGTTGTTCGATTTGATCAGTAGAACCTCATATTAGCCCAAAGTACATCCTTTCAAATTCACCCTGTATATAAAATACCTATATATAATTATCGCATCGCAAAAATACTGACTGCTTTTCCTCACTGAATCTTCAGAAATTACACCGAACAAGTGGCCGGCACCGAACAAGGTGCTGTTTGAACAGACTCAATAGTCATTCCATATAAATTATTTCACAAGTTGATATAGTGAAACTAGTACCGTTAGCTTAACGGGCTTTCCGAGGCATTATAATGGTGTTATCAATCCACAGTACATTTTTTTTTTATTTAAAAAAAAAACCTCATTAGTAACCATCGGGGTTTTAAAACTACAGTTTTTAAATCTAGGTGTTACCAACTCTACCAATTATAAAGAAAATAAAAATATATCTTTATATTTCTATCTTTTTTAAGTTTCCGGACCTTATATAAATATTTATCACTTTAAAACAATATACAACAATACAGGATTATAAATCCAATAATAAGTTTATTCACCAACTAGATTTTCCAAAATAATTTATAAACTAAAAGTCTTGCTAAATAAAAAAGAAAGTTTACCCAATTTTTACCCACAAATTTTACGTAAAAGAATCTCGATAATATAAAATGCATTAAACTCCATATTATTATATAAAAGTCGTTAACAATTCTTTGGAAGAAGAACTTAAAAGAACCTTCTCCTTAATACGTAAAGTTGCACACAAGTTAAAAAGTTGGAATTTTTTGGAATTTACCGAGCAAATTATTATTTGAAAATCTTTCGACGATATTTTTCCTTCAAGTAGATTATACCATAAGTTAATAAAATATTAAATTTTTAAAGATAAAAATGCAATGAAAAAAATCCTGGTGGGCGGGACTCGAACCGACGAACCTCGCTATCGTGGCAAATCGCTCAACCGTTGAGCCAACCAGGTTCCAGTCACCCCTCACGAGTTTGCCGCGATAGTGAGGTTCGACACCAGGATTTATTTTTTGCATTTTTATCTTTAAAAATTTAATATAAGACTATCCTAACTGATTATCCTCGGCCACCACATATATAGGTATACTTTGTAGGTATGCTTACCATCAGGAAGATACATAGTTAAACGCCGCGCTCCAAAAAACAAACAAGTTCTATTTTTAAACTCTTAAATTGTATTCTCAGGCTTTATCACTTTGCCAAGAAGAAACCGGATGCTGAAACCTGAAGCCCGGCTTAAAACTTGCCTCGCTGATTTATTATCAGATTGTTTTGTTGCAGAAAACATTACTTATTCTAAATGTCTGAAGCTTTTGTGATCCTCGAATAATCGGCTTCCTGGCTTTTTTTGCTCTAAAGCCCGTATTTATAAACGCTATTCAAACTCAATATCTATAGGACCTTAGAAATGTTAATTTCAAATGAAAAACAAATGAGGCTTTAATCGAGCTGAATACTAAGCTTTTATAGGTCGGAGGTCGTGGGTTGGATTCTCACTCATGGCAAAAAAAAAATTAGTACGTTTCTCTGTACAGTTTGTCATGGTCTGGGTGTTTATAAAAATATAATATGTATTATATCATTGTTTCTGGTACACGTAGTCATGGCAAAAAAATATTAGTACTTTTTATTCTGTACAGTTTGTCATGGTCTGGGTGTTTATAAAATATAATATGTTTTATATCGTTGCTTCTCGTACACATAGTACAAGCCTAGGGATTAGTTGGTGACCAAAGCAATATGTGTAATTTGTCCGACATATTATTATTAACGTACAAGAGCAAAAAATCGTAAAATCTGGCTCAAACTCTTACAAAAAAACTCTTACTGCTTTTCATTAAGACTTATTGAGTCCTTGAAGAACACTTTAGGTATAGAAGGTTTTCTCTCTTTTAAGCTTTTAATTTTTGTTGCTAAAGATCTATAATTAAAGTTTTCTTTAACGACTCATTTTTTTTTTATGAATAAGGCCATAAGGCCTTAGGTACTTTCCTCGAAAGAAAATCATACAATATCATATACGTGGTGCCCGAGTTGGTTAGACCTTGGACTTAAAAAACACTTAGGTCCCTGGTTCAAATCCCGGTGTGTACCAATGAGTTTTTAATTTAAAAAAATATGTACATTTGTTTGACAACACCACTATAGTGCCTCGGAGAGCACGTTAAGCTGTCAGTCCCGGTTTCACTATAGCAATTTGTGAAACTGTTTATAGATGAGTTATTGAGTCTATTCAAAACATCGCGACGAGCTAGCCACTTGTTCGGTGTATATTCATAACATCGGCTACGACGAGGTAGGATTAAAAATCCCTCCGCTGGGTACCCTGAGGCCGTCTAGGCGGTTTCGGGCGCCGTAAGGCACCTGTGATGATAGGTATGCATCATATATGGATTCATTATTATCATACACGATATCGTATAAACGAGTTTTTGCTACGTCTACGCAGTAGTGGCCCTAAGTGTTTAAAGTTTGCGAAAAATCTACACTTCATTTGGGCCCTTCAATAATTTTTGATACAGGGCCCGTCTAAGGCAGGCTACGCCACTGGTTTTACGGCCGTTTTGTGTTCGCGAGTTTTATCGATCAATTTTGACGACCATTGCGTGATGTAATTTTCGAGAACATAACAGTCTTTGCAACTTTAATGATACCTACTCCATTGGTTCAAACGACCAAGAACGTGGTTCAACGTTAGATAGGCAGCAGTCGCGTCGACCTAGGACAGCACGAAGAGTAGAAAACTTCAACATAGTGGAACATTCATATGTCTTTTCGTTTTTTAAAGCGAAAGAGGACACACGATAAATAGGTTTTTTTTTAAATTATAAACAGAGACTGCTGCATCAGTTAAGATTGAGTCAAATCCTCAATCTTGCCTGATGGTAAGCAACGTTGAGGTCGAAGAGATAGCAGGCTTACTCTGTAAAAAGGAGACTACCACCTCGACAAGAAATCCACGCAGTAATCCCCCTAAAACCGGAACATGAACTAGGTCACTTGACGGTTTTTGCATCTGTGGGCATCGATCGAATTTACTTACTATTTTCTTTTATATATATTATTCACAATTCTAAGAACTAATAGATCCTTCTTGCATCTTTCTACAAAATGTCAAAGCATGAAAAAAATTAAGAGGCAGTCGTAACTTGAGCGGACGGTCAACGTAGTAAAGTTATAGAGGCCTTCCTCCCACCTAAAAAAAAATATTATTAATTATTTTTTTATTGAACCTGCAGGGTGATTACGCGTCTTAAGTTCTCTCGCACGCCAATCGTTATGACGTCATTTTGACGTAGATAAGCTTGGCTTTTTAACAATGGCTCCAAAAAATCTTAGAAAATTGCGTCATAACGATTGACGTGCGAGCGAACTTAAGACGCCAATAACCCTGCTGTTGGTAAGCAGACCTACAAAGTCCATAAATGGGGTCGGTCAGAAATTAATCTAAAACAAAATTGATCGCACCCACTATGCCGGCTAAATGATGCTATTACGAAATTGGCAGCGACAAAGTCGAATTGCATTACGAGTATATTTTACTATACTCGCTGCCTGATCGTCAATTTAACCACCCCTTTGATAACCGCACCCTGAAAGGAGACTACCACCTCGACAATAAATCGATACAGTAATATCCTGAAAACCTGTGAACCCACAGACTAAAACCGAAACATGACTAGTTCACTTGACACTTGAAATATAGTCTGTTGGGTTGATCGCATTGGTGGCACTTTTTCAGGGCGTTAACGATTGACAGAGCAATGGAACCAGCGAACTACCCAGTCTTAAACTGATTGGTTATGTAGCGTGTGTTCGGTTTGGTTGTTTTTTTTCTCTCGCAAGGAAAATATTTTGAGCTATCTAGCGTCCGCACGCTTTTTACACGTGTTTACGGCCATAAATATAATAAGAGAGCGTTAATTTTGAGCTATCTAGCGTCCGCACGCTTTTTACACGTGTTTACGGCCATAAATATAATAAGAGAGCGTTAATTTTGAGCTATCTAGCGTCCGCACGCTTTTTACACGTGTTTACGGCCATAAATATAATAAGAGAGCGTTAATTTTGAGCTATCTAGCGTCCGCACGCTTTTTACACGTGTTTACGGCCATAAATATAATAAGAGAGCGTTAATTTTGAGCTATCTAGCGTCCGCACGCTTTTTACACGTGTTAACGGCCATAAATATAATAAGAGAGCGTTAATTTTGAGCTATCTAGCGTCCGCACGCTTTTTACACGTGTTAACGGCCATAAATATAATAAGAGAGCGTTAATTTTGAGCTATCTAGCGTCCGCACGCTTTTTACACGTGTTTACGGCCATAAATATAATAAGAGAGCGTTAATTTTGAGCTATCTAGCGTCCGCACGCTTTTTACACGTGTTAACGGCCATAAATATAATAAGAGAGCGTTAATTTTGAGCTATCTAGCGTCCGCACGCTTTTTACACGTGTTTACGGCCATAAATATAATAAGAGAGCGTTAATTTTCAATTTAACCCAATTGTTACATAATTAGTTTAAAGGAGTACGGTCATTCTGGACCCAATCAAAAAGCTTAGCGTTCACAAACAACAATATGCTTACTTAATAATAGATAATTTAAGCATTATTTTCCAGTATTTAAAATAATTTTAGAAGTTGGGAAAAAAAGTTCTGACAACTTTTGTTACGTGCTGATTCTTCTGCCTTTTCTGTATATTTGTCCATATTATGCAGAAAAAAAATGCTTTATACATTAAAAAATATTATTTTTGCTTATCTGGATTGAGATTTAATAAAATAAAGAGAGATTTCACATTATTTTGAAAGAAAACGAAAAGGCCGTATAGTATTGAATGACCTTTGTCCATTTATCGCATGAACAGAATAAAAATATAGCTACCTATCGCTAAATATAGCGATAGGTCGATGGACTTGCATCCAGTGCTATGTTAAAATGAATAATTTAAAATAAAGAGCGACGATATATCATCCACAAATTATATATATTTTGTTTTGTTCAGTGTTTCTCAAATATAAAGAAGGCAAAGGTCTCTATGAACCATACAGCCTAGGTCAGATTATATAATATTATTCTGCCAATGCTGCAGCACAAGGAAACACTACTAATAATTTTGCGGATTAATAATTCGCGGGACGAAATTGTTCGCTATACTAACCTAATAACTAGTCATAACATAACCTCAAATTGAAATTCAAATGAGAATAACTTTTTTCTCCCAACTTCTCGAACTTCGATGTAATTAACAATTTTATTATATGTATTTTCCTCTATCGAACTGGATAGTTTTCATTTTTGGACGCGGCTTCGAAACCTGGGTCTGAAAATACATGGGCTATGACCGTTCTTCTTTGAAATTATGAACTAATTTACTTCCTGACGTTTAAGAATTTTACTAAGGACGTGTTTTGTATGGCGTTGTCATGTCACCCCTTGGTTCCATACATCTCATGCATCTTACTAAAACCTTCAATAGCTCAAGTTTACTTAAGCTTAGTTAAACTAATCCTCATTTAAGCGCGACACTTCGCTAATCCGTGGTTAGTACCGCCATACAAAAATTTCGTTAAACATTTTTGTGTAACATCTAAAGTCCAATTTAGACTTTAATTTATTTTAGTAATAGAGTTGGTATTCCAGTGTTTGTTGTGGGGAATTTGTAGGACAAGTTGTGGTTTTTCTGCACCTAAGGGCATAAAATTTATTGTGTCCCTAAAGGATATAATAGGATTATTTAATTAAATGTTTCGACGTCGCTTTTTATCAATTTGTTGTACTTACAAGAACTTTTTTGTTAACTTACTTATTAATAATCTATTATTATTATTTTTTTAATTAGAGCATATGCGACTTTGTATATAACTATCTACCTGGTGGTGAGCAGACCTACAAAGTCCATGACTGGGGTCAATTAATAATTGTTCTTAAACAATATTGAACGCTCCCAACTATGCCGGCTAAATGGTGCGATTACAAAATGGGGGGCGACAATGACGAATTGCATTACGGGTATATTTTAATATACGAGTATGCCTAATCGTCAATTCAACTACCCATTTCGTAACCGCACCCTGAAGGGAGACTACCACCTCGACAAAAAATAGATGCAGTAGTCTCCTGAAAACTGGTGAACCCACAGACTAAAACCGAAACATGACTTGGTCACTTGACGGTTTATGCATCTGTATGGGAGGTGGTAACGAGACCGGTCGGTTGGCCTAACGAAGTTATAGAGACCTTCCTCCCAGCTAATATGACCGCCTCTGTAGACTAGTGGTTGCGCCTTTGGCGTTGTATCCGGAGGTCGTGAGTTCGATTCCCACCCTTGGCAAAAGATGTTAGTACGTTATTCACGACAGTTTGTCATGTGGTCTGGGTGTTTATAAAATATAATATGTATTACATCGTTGTTTCTAGTAATCATAGTACAAGCCTAGAGCTTAGTTTGTGATCAGAGGCTCTACCATGGGTTTGCGCATTGTAGAAACATAACGTATTTGTATACGTATACGTGAGCAACAAACCAGTAGGATCGCTTTATTCAATCCAGCGGGGTGAGTTGGAACTTTATTTAACAGTTTCGCTTTCGTCAGTGTGATCGTTTTCGTCTTGTCTATGGTCAGAACCTGTATGAATAATATAAGGAAGTGCTGTAACAGATCATGTAAATTATTAAAACTGTACCATAATTCTTTCGATTCAACTTATAGAAAAGAGATAAATATTGTTGTCCTACATAAATTGAAGAATATAAATTTAGTTAAAAACCACGTATAAATAAAACAACTAACCTAACCTATAGAATATTAATAAATAAACAAATCATTTATTTACTCAGATATTTTTAAATATAATAAATCCGAATTTAACCTAAAAATATTTAATAAATAAAAAAGCGGCCCCAGCCTAGTGGTTAAGTCACTGCGCAACTGATAACAAGGTTAAGCAGATGACAACAAGGCCAGCCTGGGATGGGTGACCGTTTTATACAACGAGGCTATTTCATCATAAACACAGCAACAAGCTCGCCACTTGTTAGGTGTTGCCTCCGAATACCATCGGCGAAATGAAGACGGGTTAATCCCTCCGCTGGTTACCCTGAGGCTGTTTAAACGGTTCTCGGGAGATGGTGTTTATTATTATAATATATTTAATAAATTATTATTTACAAATACTTGGTGCGGAAGATTTATTTAAAAAAAATGTATTGTAGGCAAGAATGGAATGAAAAAAATATAATATGAAGGACATTACGCACATATTGCCACGAACTAAGCTATAGTCTTGTACTATGTGTACCATAAACAAGAATACCAATACATTTATATTTTATAAACACCCAGACCACGACAAACTGTACAGAAAAACGTACTAATAATTTTTTACCATGAGTGGCAATTGAACCCACGACCTCTGGATATAACGCCAAAGGCGCTACCACTTGTCCACGGAGGTGGTCAAATATGTTTAAAATATAACCTGCTTACCCAATTAATAATGAAAGAAGTTTTCGCACTTTAGGTTTTGGACAAGCAATAAAAAAAATACTAAAATAGAATATTTATTAAGTTTTAATACTATCAGTGATCCAGTTAGAATATTCATTTATAAAAGTGTAAGTAAATATTTGTTGAAAACAAAATGGCGCCCGTTTGCTGATGTCGCCATTGTAAATCCCTTTCAGAAACCAGCCGCCATCTTTGTTTATCTTAACAGCATGTAGACCTCCATAGCTTGGACATCCGGTTACTTCTGGAAAATAGATTTTTTGCACATTTAAAAAATTAGACGTTATTACGTTATTAGACAGATACAAAAACATTATAATATATAAAAAACTTATACATAGAAGTTTGTGGAGATAGTCGGTCTAAAAAGTATTTAAAACAAAAAAAATCTATAGCAGTACAACGTGGGAATGCAGCCAGAGTTCTCGGTACTTTTAATCAAGAACATTTCGGTGGTAGAAATTTTTAAGATGTTTTTTATCCGTTTTGTACTATAAATATTTGTCATATTACATAAAATTCAAATCACTTGATCAGCCAAGCATCACAAATACATAGATATAATGAATAGCTATGTATTTGTGCCTTTTGGATTGGAGACTTTCTGCCCGTGGGGTCCCAGTTCAAGAGTTTTTCAATGAAATTGCATCCAAATTATTTAAAGTCACTGGTGGCCGGAATGCTGGCACTTTCCTTGCACAAAGAATATCGCTTACGATACAGCGAGGAAATGCAGCCAGTGTTATGGGAACCATGCCACAGGGCACACACTTAGATTTTTAGTAGGTTTATATTATAAGGTTTTTTTTTTATATATCTATAATATTATAAAGTTAAGAGTTTGCTTGTTTGGTTGAACGCGTTAGTGTAGCCTATTTATCGAGAAAGGCTATAGGCCTCATAACAATATGCTACGACCAATAGGAGCGGAGAATCAATGAAAAATATTGCATAAACGGGGATAATTTATTACTTTTCAGAGCCTCCGTTGCGTGCGCTGCGTAAACGATTGAAGTTACGCAGACGACGTTACGCGTACAGTAAAACGTACTTACTAATATTTTTTTGGGGTAAGTAGGAATCGAACCAACGAACTCCGGATACAATATCAAAGACGCAACTACTTGTCTACGGAGTCGGTAAATAAAGTGCGTTTTTTTTTTTTATGAGAACTCGGCATATGTACTCTACATCTACCTGATGGAAACAAAGCAGTATGAAGGTCCAAGAACAAATGCAACCAACACTTACGATCTACGTAACCGTTGATTGCACCTATTATGCCGACTTAAGATGCCTATACATGCTTCGTTTAAAGGACTCGAGATTATAAGAAGAAGGAAACACGCAAGCAGGTAGAGCATTTCACATTTTAATAGTTGGACAGATATACAAATCCCAAATTTATATTATATTTAGGTACAAAAGTTTTTAGCAGAAAAAAATAAAACTGTAAAAACTCACCATTTTCATAAGTACAGCAGTACACATTTTCCTGCAAAACGTTTTTCTTCGGGCAATTAATCAATTTCAGTGCAACGGGCACTAATGAGCCGTCGCCATTCCAAGCCGTAGTCTGAAAATGTATTATAAATCATTCAGACTTTTGCAGATAAAAGGCAATGATTAAAATGTATTATAATAATTAACCAATGGCCTTTCTGTTATTGTTGATTTATTTTTATCTAAAAGCTGATTGGAAAGTCTAAGTAGGTATTTGTCGCTCTTCAACTTCTCTTGATTTCAATTTAAAAAAAAAAGATAATCCATACTTAGGTTAGTATACAGGGTGAATTTGAATGGATGTACTTTAGGCTAATATGAGGTTCTGCTCATCAAATCGAACAACTTTTCACATAGAACCTTGTGTCGCAAATAAATAAAAAAATTGGCTTTCCCATACATATTGGTCATTTTAACATTACTAGTTTGTATGAAGAAGGCAATTTTTTTTCTATTTTTTTATCTACTAGAGAAGTTAAATTTCAAAGTAATTAAACCTTTTGATAAAAAGCCAATGATTAAAATGTATTATAATAATTAACCAATCGCCTTTCAGTAATTGTTGATGTTTTTATCTATTTCGGTAGGTATTTGTCGAAATTTCTTTGGCGTTTATGAAAGGTTTTATTTATTAAATATAATAAACTATCTACATGTAAGAGAGATAGAAAGAGACAATGTTCTTAGCTATCCATGGATTCTCCATGCGAATGCCGATTCCATCGCGTGGTTGCGAGGTAGGGGAATAAACTACAGTATTTCCGGACTCGAAACCGGGCCTTTCCGAATTCAACTCCCTCCTTCACTGTGTTCACTACCCTCTCTACCCAACCAAACACTATATAATCCTGTTTAAAACTTTTGATTAAAAACAATGATTAAATGTAATGATTAACTAATCGCCTTTCAGAAATCATTGCTTTATTTTTATTATCTGATTAGAAACTATTTAGGTAGGCATTTGTTCGACTTTCTTTAGCTTTTACCTATTCAAAAATATAATAAACTATGTAAGTATATAATTATACTAGAAAAGTTAAAGTGTTTAAGATATATCATTCAGCCTTTTGATAAAATGCAATAACTAATCGATTTTCAATAATTGTTAATATTTGTTTTTGTCTGACAACCGCTTAGAAACGATTTATCGAACTTTTTTTTATTTAATTCAAAATACAATAAAGTATAGTTTAATATAATATTGTACAATAGTATTATGGTATTACCTAAACGCTTGTCTAAAAGATTGTAATCATATCATTTGTTCATATTTTGTTAATTCCTACAATAAAGGCTACATACCACTGTATCATGAAATTCTTTTACATTATCCTCCAATGCAGAACATGTTTGAACAAATTCATTAAATTCCACTGGCTCTTCTGTTTGGAGAATAGCTAAATCATTTGTTGCAACACCTTCACTGTATGTGTAGTTTTTGTGAAGGGACAGCTTGATTACCTAAAAAAAAATATTACTTACGCAATGCATCATAGAATTCTAGTTAATATAGTTCGACAAGGTACTCAGCGTTCTTCATACAAAATGAGCTTTCGCACTTCCAATAATATTCGATTACTGTTTGTCGCAGAATTAAAATTCATTGTATTTATTAATATTTTTGTGGTGGGTCATTATTTTTTCTGGTTTCGAAAAAAAATAAAATAATGAAAATTATACAAAAAAAAAAAAGTTACCCACAACAGAAAGATTTTTGCGTACAATTACGAATATAAAAAAAAGTAATTGAACTACGACCAACAGCCAAGTTGTAATATTGGAAGTACATTTGAATGGGCGTCAAGTCGATGTCAGCCAGTCAGATGGGAGCCAAAAAGACACCGTGATGGTATTTATTAATTATAAAAAAATTACCTTTAAAGCCTTTTCATAAGAACTGAAATCTTGTAAAGATCGTTTCCCAGCAATCACCAGCAAATCTAAAGGACTTATATTTGTGAGATTTCCTGAAGTCACGCATTGTGCAGCTGAAACATTTTATTTCAAAATCAAAATAAGACAATATATTACTGAATGGACTGGTTTTGGTCTATGAAAGTAGGAAATATCCAGGTTTTTAATCGGCTACCAAGCAATAACTTAGCTACCACACGTTCCATTGGCTAACACACATTTATTCGGCTACCAAATATTCAATCGGCTACTACGCATTGACTCTGTTACCATGTATTTACTCGGATATCACTCAATTATCGCCTAGCACGCATTCATTTGTCTACAACCCATTCACACGGCTACCACCACAGAGTATATACGAAAAGAGTATATATATACGAAAAGCTAGATATATTAATACACATTCAATATCACATACACAACACGTATACACAATACACAAAAACATACTTAACTCTACACATAACCAGTAATTATAAAGATTTTTTGTCTTTTTCTCTTTTTTTTCAAGGGCTTTTGTCATTTATATGACCATGTCAGCCCAACTATAAAGATTAAAGAATTCCTAAACGGGTCAAAGTACTGTTTTGCTTTATTTTATTTACCGAAGCTCTATTTTTTTTTAATTTTGTTAAATGATTGTAAAATTATGACTGTTCTTTTTTGCTATGCGCTATGGATTTCGGTTAAATTATAATATACCACGCATCCAATCGGCAAGCATGGATTTACTTAACTACAACATTCACTCGGCTACTACGTATTCTCTCGGTTATCAAGTATTTTCTTGTCTACCACGAATTCAATCGGCTACCACGTATTCTCTCAGTTACCACGTATCCTCTCGGTTATCAAGCATTATCTCGGCTACCACGCATTCAATCGGCTACTACGTATTCTCTCGGTTACCACGTATTCTCTCGGTTACCAAGCATTATCTCGGCAACCACGCATTCAATCGGCTACTACGTATTTTCTCGGTTACCACGTATTCTCTCGGTCACCAAGTATTCTCTCGGCTACCACGCATTCAATCGGGTACCACGCATTCTTTCGGTTACCAACCAATTTTTCGGCTACCACGCAATCTATCGGCTACCATGTATTCTCTCGGTTACCAAGCATTCATTCAGCTACTACGTATTCATTAGGCTACTACGCATTATTACTATATATACGCCGAGTGAATACGCTACCGAGTATTCACTCGGCTGCCACAAGATAAATTGGCGAACACAGATTAAACTGGCGAACACATTAAATTAGCGACGACACATTTATTTGAATGTTCATATATTCTCATTGTAAGCTACGAAATAAATAAGTAAGTATTACATTGCAATTACCTGTTAATATATATCTGGAAGATAACAAAGCTCCATCACATATATATGAAAATTGGTTATTTGTGGAGTTCTTCAAAAATATAGTAACGATCCACGGAAAGACTTTTTCTTGTATTGATGCGTCTACTAGAGGTTTTTTGACATTCGACTCCTTCTGAAAATCAAAAATATTAGGTAAATCATTTCAATAAAAAAATCATGTCTACATTTTGAGATGAATAGTGTATGAAAATATGGAAAAAATTGACGAGTAGTTTTTATTTTATTGAAGAACGGCATGTGACTTTGTACCTGATGGTAAGCAGACCTATAGAGCCCATGAATAGGGAAATATTAATTACGTTTTGAGAGCCGCACAAATACCAATATAATCTTGTAAAACATATATTTTGTTAACAATTTAAAAGTATAATTCTCGAGGTTAAAACTTAATAAAAAATGGCCAAAACTGGAAAACCCCCCTAGTAAAATCGTTGTAGCCAAATCATAAAAGAATCATAAAGAAAAAAAGCACCACTCATCTTATTAATTTTATATTGCAGTTAATGGCAGTAAATAACCTTAATGGGTTTAATCATAATCCTCATAGAATCCTAATGAGTGTCATAAAAAACAGATCTCGTAATAATGACATAAATCATGGCACGCCATCATCCAAAGGGGGATTTTTTTTATACGGCGCGGGCAATTTTAGGTGGGAGTTGAAGAGCGTTCATACAGATGCAAAAACAAGTGACCTAGTCATGTTTCGAGTTTAGTTTGTGGGTTCACATATTTTTTGGAGACTATTCTTCCTTTCAGAAAGCGGTTACGAAACGGGCAGTTGATTTGACGATAATGAAAATTCGCATGTGACTTTGTTTCTGCCTAATAATAAGCAGACAAACAAAGTCTATGAATGGGATCGGCCAAAACATTGATCGCTCCCACTATGCCGGCGACAGAGGTATTTGCATTACGAGTCTATTAAATGTTGAGTTCGGAAATGGATTCGAAATCGAATTACTGGAACATTATAATAAATATATGCTCAACCACTGAGCCAACCAGGTACAAGTTACCGCTCACGAAATCTGTTATTGCATTTTACCAATAAGTACATATAGACACGCCTAATGGAAATTTAACTAAACCGCACCGTGAAAGGTGATTCATTTATGTGCGTTCGACAATAAAATATTAGTACGTTTTCTGTACAAAAACTGTATCATCAGAAAATATAATATATATATATATATATATACATTGTATAGTTTTGTCTTGATTTTTTTGTTGGTTTCGCAAATGGATTCAAAATCGAATATATTTTATTGACAGCCTCCGTAAACTAGTGGTTGCGCCTTTGGCGTTGTATCCGGAGATCGTGGGTTCGATTCCCACCCATGGCAAAAATGTTTATAAAATATAATATGTTGTTGTTTCTGGTACACATGGTACAAGCCTAGAGCATAGTTTGTGACCAGAGCAATATGTGTAAATTGTTCTACATATTATTAGATATATATATATTAGTCATATTAAAAAAAAAAAGGGTATATGATTACTATCTAAATTTATAGGTAGTTTTTATTTATCTTTCATTATTCTATTCCTTTCCACTTTGTTACTTCTCCTTTCTCATTTTGTAGTTGGTAGTATTGTGTATATGTAGTTTATACATGGTGAATTTTAAAGGATGTACTTTGGGCTAATATGAGGTTCTGCTGATCAAATCGAACAACTTCTCCCATGGAACCATGTGTCGCAAATGAAAAAAAATTTTAGCTTCCCCATACAAATTGGTCATTTTAACATTACTAGTTTGTATGGAGAAGGCAGTTTTTTTTTTCATTTGCGACACATGGTTCCCTGGGAGAAGTTGTTCGATTTGATCAGCCCAAACGTAGTATGTAGTATAATAGCCCAAAGTACATCTTTTCAAAGTCACCCTGTATATATAAGATATATTTAAGTAGTGTGTATTAGATTGTAAGTATTTTATATAATATTCACTGGATTGGTTGTATACTCAGTTACTGTATTGCACCTACCTCACTTATTAACTGATTTTATTGTCCCGAAGGTTTGACTGGTGGAGAATGCCTAGCGGCATTAAGTCCGCCTTTGTATTTTGTATGCAATAAAGGTTTAAATAATAATAATATTAATAATAATAACATCTTACGTTAATGTAATCCAGATCAACCTTCAGAATCATAAGATATTCTAATTTAATTAGCATATTGCCTGCAACTTCATGTGGGATTTTAAAACCAAAAAAAGATTTGGGGTCGAAACATCTGGATGCTTGGGATCTGAGGTCCGCGAATTTATTCGGGACCTTGGAAAACGAGTATTTCTAGAATGTGGAGCCTTCAAATGCTATGCATATTTAAAACAAAAAATCAGCATTGCCATTCAACGTGGCAATGCTGCCAGCGTATTAGGTACTCTACCAAGTGGCGCCCCCTCTCAGTGATTTTTTCTCTTTAATTTAATTATAATGATATATGAATATTAAGGTACCTTTTTAATTTTGTAAAATGTTTAGTCGAATCAATTTATTATTACTAAAAAAGATAATTACGACCTGCTATACGTAGAACAACATAATAAATGCTGGATCCACCCCTGCATAGCTACCTAATAGAAATGAATACCTATATCATTATATCCATTAGTCACACCATGTTTTCTAATACTTTGTTGAAGGTTCATACGGAACGAAAAATTAAGAATATTACGCTGAAAATTGAAAAATTTCAGAAAACTTAAAGGCTATTTTAACTTTGCGCGTTTAAAACTTCGATATTATTAGTATATATATATGTGTCAAACAAATCATAACAAATGTACATATTTTTTTTAATTAAAAACTCATTGGTACACACCGGGATTCGAACCAGGGACCTAAGTGTTTTTAAGTCCAAGGTCTAACCAACTCGGCCACCACGTATATAAATATTATATTATTACACGTATATAAATGTTCACGCCACGTCCTTACGTCAGCCATACCGCAGTGTTTGAAAACAACAGTCCGTGCTACCAGTGCAGTGATGACATACGGCGCTGAAACGTGGACACTTACAGTGAGGCTGGTCCACAAACTCAAGGTCGCTCAGCGAGCTATGGAAAGAGCTATGCTAGGAGTTTCTCTTATGGATAAAATCAGGAATGAGGATATTCGTAAGAGAACTAAAGTCACCGACATAGCTCTGAAAGTTAGTAAACTGAAGTGGCAGTGGGCCGGTCACAATTGCCGCAGGACGGATAACCGTTGGAGCAGGCGGATATTGGAGTGAAGACCACGTCTTGGCGCACGTAATGTAGGACGCCCCGCTGCTAGATGGACTGATGACCTGCGGAGGGCGGCTGGCAGAGACTGGATGCGAAGAGCGGAGGATAGGGATTAGTGGCGTGTCTTGGGAGACGCCTATGTCCAGCAGTGGACTGTGATAGGCTGATGATGATGATGATATAAATGTTATATTATTAGTAACTTGGTATTTATCCTAATCCAAATGAATTCGTAATTAAGGTTGTTTCAGTAGGTACCCATATATTACTTTTTGAATTATTCGGACCTTTCATTCATAAAAGAAGAATTAAAAAAACGTCAGGTGCAAAAAAACGCTCGCGAAGTTTTGATTTTCTTATTTTGTTTTATCAAAAACCTTTTATACGTATATATACATGGTGGCCGAGTTGGTTAGACCTTGGACTTAAAAACACTAAGGTCCCTGGTTCGAATCCCGGTGTATATATAAACCTTTTACCTTTTGAAAACCATATTAATTTACTTTCAAATTTATTTTCAAATCAAATCGGTTCACCAACTTCCGAGAAATAAGAGACTAAAACTTTATTGAATAAACAAGGTTATTATAAAATAATTCCAAATGTTAAGTAAATTGAAACAGTAGTTTTCGAGATTTTTGATATGGATAGACACCGAAGTCTCACCATAAGGGTTTCTTTGAAGGTACAATTAGGTCACACTTAGCGTTTTTGTTACATAAAGAAAAAAAATGCATTGCGATAGTCGGGTTGAAATGAATCGCGCGATTTTTTTTCTAATTCTAATAAGTGAGACAAATTACACATATTGCTCTGGTCACAAACTAAGCTCTAGGCTTGTACTATGTGTACGAGAAGCATTGATATAATACATATTATATTTTATAAACACCCAGACCATGACAAACTGTACAGAAAAACCGTACTACTATTTTTTGCCATGGGTGGGAATCGAACCCACGACCTCCGCATACAACGCCAAAGGCGCAACCACTAGTCTACGGAGGCTGTCTTTGAATTGAAACTGCAATAAGCATAGCTAGTGATCAATAATAATAAAATAACTTACATATTACATATTGTAAGTCGAGCTAGCCACTTGTTCGGTGTAGACTCATACCATCGGCTACGAAGAGGTGGGATTAAAACCCCTCCGCTGGGTACCCTGGGGCCGTCTAGGCGGTCTCGGGCGCCGTAAGGCACCCGTGATTATATATATATATATATTGCATATTAAAATTAATAAAATAAAACAAACCCATAACACCCGTTAATAGAACGATTCCACCAAGCGTAATAGTTTATTACCAAAGCCGAATTTTATTAATTAAAAAAAAAATACCGCTGGCGGGCTCAAATTCGACAGCCAAACTTTTCATGGCTGTACAGGTCCGCCAACAGCCTTTTGTATTTGGTGATTGATGATATACCGAAAGGAGTTTAGTACTTTTAGATACCGCAAAAAAAATACAGTTGACACGAAAAAAAAAAATTTCATTCCGAGGAGAATAATGGTTATTATACAAATTTCGTAATATATACAAAAAATAACTTTTTATATTAAATAATAATAGTAATAATAATTTGTAGGACGATTTACACAAATTGCTATGGTCACAAACTAAGCTTGAATTATGTGTACCAGAAACAATGATATAATACATATTATATTTTTATTTTTATAAACACCCAGACCATGACAAACTGTACAGAAAAACGTACTATTATTTATTTGCCATGGGTGGGAATTGAACCTACGACCTCCGGATTCAACGCCAAAGGCGTAACCACTAGTCTACGGAGGCTGTCAAATGGTTGTACAATCTTTCTGAAATACAACTTTCCTCCTTGTAAGCATTTCTCTTCAAATTATATTATTTAAAAAAATCCAAAAATTACAAAAAGTCTTATATCTCCGACCCACCGGACTTGTTACCGCCCATACAGATGCAAAAACCGTCAAGTGCCCCGTTATGTTTCGGTTTTAATCTGTGGGTTTACCGGTTTTCCGGAGACTGCGTCGATTTATTGTAAAGGTGGTAGTCTACTTTCAAATTAGCGATTGATTTAACGATAAAGCAGCGAGGATATCCAAATAGACCCGTAATTCAAATAGTTTTTTGTCGACGCATATTTCGTAACCGCATATTATTTACTATGCATTTAGACATAGTGGGAGCGACCAATATTGTTAAACAACAATGTATTGATCAATCCCATTCTACAACTCTGTGAGGCTTACCATAAGGTAGATACAAAACCACATGGTCTGCTCAAATAAAAAAAAACTAGGATTTAATGCAATGGGTGAGTTGTACCTATGTATCAGTCTGGACAGACAAACAGGAGGCCCCCAAGTTTCTGTTTTTCTTTCAAACAGTTAATCTAGGGGCCTATTTAATTTCCAATGTCTTAATTTACATTATATGTTTACTTATAATTACTTTTAATATATAAGAAAAATAGTATTTAGTATTTTCGTATGATGGTACACTTTGTTACGCAATTGTTTATTTTGATCTGTCATCTAACACTTTTTTTTCTTTTTTCCCACCAGTGTGAAAAGACAAGGATCTTTTGAAAATTTTAGTGACTGTTATATGTATCACCTGTCACTATTTATTTTAGTTTAAGCGACTAAAGTTTTCCGTGGGAATGGCATTTGCGATGACTATAAATAAATCAAAAGACCAGTTTCACTTTCAGCTCTTGTCACCAGAGGAGGCGATGAGATGAGGTGCTAGGTTACTTTGCTTATAGTTTAGTTAATTATATGAAATTTTACTACCATACCTTATTTTTTTTGTACTTATATTTGTTATTTGTTATACCTACATAATTAAATTTGTACACTAAATAAACCAATGTTTAAAAGAGCGTGGTCAGCTAACACGAGTAAATATTTACCTAAAAGCTGACTGTCAATGTTGTGTACACCAGTTGATGAAATAAACGATTTTTTTTTTATGTCATACATTTATTCAACTTTTACACATTGCGCTATCTATTTAATATTGTTATATCGTCGGCGTGATATACCGGATCGCGTGATACCGCGTATCAACGACTGTGCCGGAACAATTTATTTCTTGTTCCTTTATACTACGTATACAAACAAACATAGAATAACAAAATTTCCTAGTATGAGCTTTATATAGTATGTTTGATGTTTGATGGATTTTGCGCCTAAATAAATGTTTGCTTATTTTATGATAGGTTGTGTTATTTTATGTGTTTTTTTTGCATTTTAGTTTTATCGGGAGAATATTTATTTTGCCTAGTTGGTTAGACCTTGGACTTAAAAACACTTAGGTCCCTGGTTCGAATCCCGGTGTGTACCAATGAGTTTTTAATTTAAAAAATTATGTACATTTGTTTAACAACACCACTATAGTGCCTCGGAGAGCACGTTAAGCTGTCGGTCCCGGTTTCACTATACCAACTTGTGAAACTTTTTATAGATGTGTTATTGAGTCTATTCAAAACATCGCGACGAGCTAGCCACTTGTTCGGTGTAGACTCATACCATCGGCTAAGACGAGGTGGGTTTAAAACCCCTCCGCTGGGTACCCTGGGGCCGTCTAGGCGGTCTCGGGCGCCGTAAGGCACCCGTGATGATACATACATACATATTTATTTTGAGTAGTGTACACAGAATACTTAACCTCACAGTAAGAATAAGAATGGAATCCAGGATGTTTTTTCTGACGGTGGATTTCAGGATGTTTTTTTTAACTAAGTATAGTAATTTATATATAGCAATATTTTATTTTTATAGGTTTTTCTTATTTATATTAGGTATTTTTTTATAAAGGTAAGTTTTCGTTATTATAGGGTGTTTTATTTTTAAGTTTATTTTTAATATTATATATATATATATATATTAAAATTATTAATTAAATATGTCAAATGATATTATAGATATTCTCCTACATTGTAACGTTTCAAATACGTTCGACACGTAGCAGGTCAAATAGTACATTTTATATGATTTTGAGGGAGGCAATTATAGCCCCAAAATGACCTAATAGCTTTGATGGATGAACTCGGAGATGCTGGATGAATTAGGAGATGTTAGATGAACTTTATTATTTCTTTTTTTTTATCTAGCTACTTATAAATGTAGCTATCTACACAATAATTCACTATACCATCGAAGCAATTAAATTTTCTGTAAAATCGAACAAATCCATTAGAGTTGCTTGTTGAACTGAACTCAGAGATGATAGATGAATTTCGGCACGTTTGCGTGACTTGCTTGTGCTAACACGAAGCTATAATACTTTCATCTCTTTCATCCACTTGGTTACGTCTTTCTTGCATCAGATTATTATAGGCTTAAAAAACTCTTATAGATATGTCAAATAAAAATAGAGAAGCACTTTTAATTTATAATTTTGATTGATGATAATGAATTGAAAAGTGGACAGAAGTTGCCTGAATTTGCTTTCTCTGTAAGATTTGTTTTTTATCGCGCAAGCTATCGGTCGTGTTATTTTTTGTATTCAGATGAAAATATTTAGTGTATCAACCCAAGCAGCACTCAAGCTTTATAGAAGCTGCATTTAAGTTGCCTTTTATACTAAAAGCGTTTAATTAGGCTGTATAAAGGTTTTAGAAGCACTTAAACAGACCTTATAATTACAAATTGGGCCCCAAAATAAACAGCTTTAATAGTTATTAAAGCTGTATAGTAGCTGTACAAGTAAAGAAGAAGCTGTTTAAAAGCTGCTTTATCGCTGTTATTGGGTGTACAATAAAACCCTAAATCTTTAATTATTCTTTTGTAAGTATTTTGTAACGAAAAATGATTTAAAAAAGTTTTTAAAGAGAATAAATGTAAAAACAATGAAGAGAAAATTATATTATGGCGACATAATTTTATCATAATTGTAAAGTGTACATGTTTAATAAGACTTGAAAGCTGTTAATATTCGTAAATTTTCAGTGCGGAATAAAATTTATTGTGTTATGGTATACATTTTAAGTGAAAATATTAACGCGCCCTCAAAACAATAAGATTATATTAATAAGGATTTGTTCTAAATACGGTAAGTACAATTGCTTTTAAGGTACAATCAAAATTGATTTTAAAATATTTTATGTGATATTCAACACCGATTATGTTTTATTCTAAAAGATACTAATACGTTCATCACCGACCATGATATTTTAGTTATATATTTAATAAATTTGTTTTTAATTATCGAAAATGGCGATATTTTTTTAAACAGCCTAACAGATATTTTAAAAGCATTTTATTTCACGTTGATCTGAAATATAATTGAATACAATGTAGTTTCCCTTTTCGTGAGACTTCGGCGTCGCGTGTTTATAATCTTTTTTTTTTTTTTTTTTTTCTCTCTGTTTTTACTCTGTTAGCAATCCGTTCTGTTTGACACTTCTTTTTCGCGCGTCAATGGCGTCGGTAAAGATTTTTATAAAAAATTGTCTTTTAGAGTGTTTAATGTAATAAAAATAGTAATAGAAGTGGAAGTGTTACTTTACATAAAACATGGGTCGTGAACAAAAGATTCAAAGAAAGATACAGAAGTATCAAGAAAGATTGGAGCGATGCAAGCGTCGCGAGCGCAGTCGCAGCCCGCTACGAAGTCCTTCGGAACCCCGGGTAGTGTGGAAACGCAGAAGCCGCCGCCGAGATCGTACGGCAAGCTCTGCTTCTGATTCTCCACGACCGCTACGAAGTCCTTCGGAGGCCCGGGTAGTGCGGAAACGCAGAAGCCGCCGCCGAGATCATTCGGCAAACTCTGCTTCTGATTCTCCACGACGAAGCCCCGCACCGTTGCCCCCGGAAATTATTTTAGAAGGTAAGTGTATAAAAAACTGTAAACGTGTTGGTACGAGATACTATATCATGTAGGTTAACCTAACTTTGGTACGCGATACCAACTTTAAAAACATAAAAAATATAACTCAAAATAGTAATTATTAATAAATTTCCGTATTAGTACGAGATACTTTTAAATACGAAGGTCAAATTTGGTACGAGATACCATTTTTTGACATAACATAATTTTTGATATACAAAAGTGTACGAGATACATTAAAGTTACTGAAGTTCAATACGTAATTATTACGTTTTCAGACAATGCAGGCTGTGCATCTCCAGGCCAAATAGCATTACAAGAGGCTCTTGGTAGGGATTATACCATTCAAGAGGAATTTGGAAATGAAATCCATAAGGACATTGCAAAACGGTGGGATCACATTTTAATACATGGACTTAATAAGATTGAAAAGGAAGAGATTCTAAAATACAAAATACCAACCAATTGCAAGCTTCTATTGCCACCAGACCTCAACGACGAAGTGGCCACAGCTCTTACGGAGACCTCTAAACTAAGGGATAGGGGAATAGCATTTCAACAAAAACAACTGGGCACTGCTCTCTCACATATTGGGTCAGTTATGTCCAATATGATAGAAGAACATCAAGACCATCAACTGAAGAAGCTGGGAGAAGCAGCAAAACTGATGGCAGACTTGCATTTTATGCAAAGTAAGACGAGAAGAACTTTATTGGCTCCACTTTTAGATAAGAATTTCTTACAGATAATAGATAAATCCATTAGAGATGACAAATTATTTGGTGAAAATTTGGGAGAAAAAATAAAGAATAGCAAACAAATAATGCAAAATGCATCTTCTATAAAAAAGCAACAATTACCAACAAAAAATAATTATAAAATGTTACCGGAAAACCGGAACGGTCCACCTCGCAGAGTAAATCAACGTCAACCACCAAAGATGGTGACTCGAGGTGGACCAAAGTACCAGACCCAGCTACCCCTACCACCTCAACCAAGACCAGCTTACCGGCCTCAACGTCCCGAGAGGACCAAGGCAGCCTTCAACAGGCGCTAACAGACCATCAGGTACATGCAGGTAATTTATATAACTACTTACATGTTTGGAAGTCACTTACTAATAACCCGGTTATTTTAAGATGGGTTATGGGTTATGATATTCCATTTATATCAAGTCCTAAACAAATAGTAATACCAGTAAATGATATTTGTGATAAAGAGGTGCCCATTATGAGGAATGCTGTCAATAATTTGCTACATTTAGGTGCAGTGGTACCATGCAACAAAGTTGCAGATCAGTTTATTTCAAAAATATTTATAATACCTAAATCAAATGGAAAACATCGTTTTATACTGAATCTAAAACCACTCAACAGATTTATTGAATCTCATCATTTTAAGATGGAGGATATCAGAACTGCGGTTAGGTTAATAGGACAAAATTATTTTATGTGCACAATAGATCTCAAAGAATCATATTTGTTAGTACCGGTATCCACAGCATATAGGAAGTATCTTAGATTTAATTTTGATGGTGTACTCTATGAGTTCACAGCTATGCCATATGGGTTATGTACAGCTCCTAGTGTCTTCACTAAGCTATTAAAACCAGTGGTTGCATATTTGCGGAATAAGGGCTTCCTATCTACTATTTATATTGATGATTACTTATGTATAGGCCAAACATATGAAGAATGTTTAAAAAACAGAGATGAAACAATTAAATTATTACAGTCCTTAGGCTTTATTGTAAACTTTGAAAAAAGCAATTTAGAACCTAGCACACATTGCAAATACTTAGGTTTTATAATAAATTCAAAAGAGATGTGCTTAGAGTTACCCACAGAAAAACGGATAAATATAAAATCTTTATTAACAAATTTTAAAAGACTTAGTCAATGCAAGATACGCATGTTTGCAAAACTGTTAGGTACACTGGTGGCAGCATGCCCAGCAATACCATATGGGCTAGTACATACAAAAGTCATGGAAAGAGAAAAATATTTAGCATTATTACAGACTGATGATTATGATACAGAGATGAAGTTGTCTCCAATTATCTTACCGGATCTGGAGTGGTGGCTCCAGGTTATAATGCATACTAAAAAGAAATTTGTAGAAAAAAAAATTTATTTTTGAAATGTTTACTGATGCATCACTCACTGGCTGGGGAGTACATTGCAATGGTGAAAGTGTTGGGGGTCTCTGGTCGGAAGTAGAACAAAGCTACCATATCAATCAGTTAGAATTATTAGCAGCATACTTTGGTCTAAAGTGTTTTACAAAATCATGTAAGAACTGCAATGTATTGTTACGTATTGACAACACTACTGCCATTGCATGTATTAATAAGATGGGTAGCGTTCAATTTCCACATTTACATATGGTGACAAGGAAAATTTGGTCATGGTGTGAATCACACAGTATGAACATCTATGCATCATACATAAAATCCAAGGAAAATGTTTTTGCAGATGATGAATCACGAAATACAAATATTGATACAGAATGGGAATTGGCAGGTGATGCATTCCAAATAATTAAAAATCAGTTCAAGGAACCACAGATTGATTTGTTTGCTTCCAGGATAAATAAGAAGTGTGCACTATATGTATCTTGGAAGCGGGATCCTGGTGCATTTGAAATTGATGCATTTACAATATGTTGGAATCAGTATTATTTTTATGCATTTCCACCATTTTCCTTAATAATGAAATGTCTACATAAAATTAAGAGGGATAAGGCTAAAGGCATCTTAATCTACCCATTATGGACAGCCCAGCCGTGGTACCCATTGGCAAAGCAACTGATGATCACTAAACCCATTGTGTTCAAACCAAGTAATAATTTGTTGGTGTCTCCTTTCAGATTAGAACATCCACTGAGCAGACAACTTTCCCTGGCAGCGAGTGTCTTCTGCGGGCAGCATTCAAACGTAGAGGTCTGCCAGAGAACTCACTAAAAATAATGCTTGCATCATTATCCGGAAGTACTTTAATTCAATACAATACAGCCTATAAAGCTTGGTGGGAATTTTGTTATTCTCAAAATGTAAATATACATGAACTAACAGTGCCACAAGTAATACACTTTTTAACTGAAAAGTTTGATTCTGGTTCTAGTTACAGCACATTAAATACATACAGATCTGCTTTATCACTTATTTTGGATGAAAAAATTGGTACAGATGATAGAATGAAACGTTTCTTTAGAGGTTTGTACAGACTTAAGCCAATAAAACCTCGGTATCAAGGTATCTGGGATCCTTTAATTGTACTACAGCACGTAGCTGCTTGGCCAGATAATGTCGAACTCAACATACAGCAACTTACTAGGAAACTAGTTGTGCTCTTGGCCCTGGCAACAGCGCAAAGAGTACAAACACTGTCGGTACTTAAGTTGGAGGACATTATAATAACTGATAGTAAAATAACTATAAATGTAACCGACCTTGTCAAGACTTCGGTCTCCTCAAGACAACAACCTTTAATTGAGCTTCCATTTTATTATCAAGAACCTAGATTATGCGTGGCTACTACATTACAGATGTATATTACAAATACTGCCGCAATAAGAAACAATGAAAAATATCTTCTGCTTACATTTAGGAAACCATACAAGAAGGCTTCTAAACAAAGTATTAGCAGATGGATTAAGAGTATGTTAAAAGAATGTGGTTTAGATACCAGTAAATTTACCTCGCATAGTACTAGGCATTCAGCTACTTCAGCTGCCAGTAGAAAGGGTGTCTCGGTAGAAGTGATCAGGAAGACAGCGGGATGGTCAGACCAATCTCAGACTTTTGCAAAATTTTACAACCTACCCATCACCGACTGTTCAACTTCTAAACATTTTATGGAATCTGTATTCAACCTAGATTAGAAACCTAGACTGTTATTATAAGGTTTAAATTTAAAAATTAACTACCATTACTATGTTAAGACTATTCTTTAATACTCACACAATAGTAGTGGTATGATTAATATAAATAATTAAAATATAGTTTGTGTATTTTAATGTATTAATTGAAGACAATCCATCATTATTACTCTGAACATCTACATTGTATTCAATTATATTTCAGATCAACGTGAAATAAAATTGTAAAATTAGACGAACTTACCTTAAGTGAAGTCTGATTCTAATTTTATGAACGTTGATCTGAAATATAATTACCCACACCACCCATGACAAAATACTATTCATCAACCCGTTGATGGATTGTTAGGACTTACTCTAAAAAAGTGTCAAACAGAACGGATTGCTAACAGAGTAAAAACAGAGAGAAAAAAAAAAAAAAAAAAAAAAAAAGATAGACTATAAACACGCGACGCCGAAGTCTCACGAAAAGGGAAACTACATTGTATTCAATTATATTTCAGATCAACGTTCATAAAATTAGAATCAGACTTCACTTAAGGTAAGTTCGTCTAATTTTACAATTATAATCTAAATAGCTGTAAGTAGTTTGTTACGGATTCTTTTAGTCAGCTATAAGCTGCTATTTAGCTGTTTAATGGAATATTTTTATCGTTCAAGAGGTTTAATTGATAATTTTCATATCTTGTAATTCTTAAAAAAAAAGGTAGTTAATGAATATCCATACACTTTGAATTTTAGAGATACGTTAAAGATGTGAAAAAACCTCTCTTATTGTATATTTTATATTAAAATTTACTTTGTCAGTACCTAAGTGAGCAAAAGAATTCCGTTTCACAAGTGACGATGGATGAAAAAGAAAATAGCATCACGCTACGACTAATAGGAGCGGAGCATCAAATAAAAATATTGCAAAAACGGGGAAAATTTATTCTTTTTGAGAGCTTGGCGGGCGGTCATGTGGGGGACGGCGCGGTAGCGAGGTACAGGGTTGCCATTTGTACGATTTAAATCGTATTTGTACGATTTTTTGATGATTTTACGCGAGTACGATCGAAACATCGAAATCGTACGGAAAACGTACGATTTTTTATAATCCTTTTTTTTTACTTTTTTTCATCGATTAGCGACTATATATTTGCCTATTTCTTAATATGGCATATAGCAAAACTTATTTAAGATGCAAATTTTTCTCTTTCTGGTATATTTTTTAAATTGTCTTTTTAATTTTTAATGTGCGAGGAACAGACACGTCTGACAGACGAAGTTGCGTAGGTCTGCTTATAGAACATAAATTGTTATGTGTGTTTAATTTATACATGAATTATTGTGTAACTTATTTACTTTATTTTATTTTTCAGAAATTGCCGTTTAAAATTGTGAAAACTGTAGAGAAAGGGAAAAAAATCTGTGCATAATACCAAATGGGAAACAAAAGGAGAGTTAAGGTGGCCAAAAAAACGAGTTGACATCGCTAGATTTGTCAAAAACGAAAATTCGAGGCCGTTCGCCGGTTGGACCATAATTAAATGTTACATAAAAAGGCATATACGATCGTATATAACCAAAATAGCACCAGATCGTTTTATTTTTTTCCATGTAGATTTATTTTCCATTTTACTCGAACTTGTACAACAATTAAAGTAAAGCTGACTAAAATCTGTACTATAGCTGCAATTTATTCTTGAAGTATTTTAACAGCCCACTATACATAAGTCATAGAACCAATTTCTTAACAAGAGCGTAGAGTTACACTTTAAATATAAGTTTTATTTTAGATTTAGCATGTACCATTGTACAGATAAAAACATATAGTGATACTATAATAACACTTTAGGCTTTAATAAGTCAGCTTCAGGTGCTTAATAAGGTCTTTATACAGCTTTAATGATAAAAAACAGTGTTTAGTGTAAAAAGATGTTTAAAGTTGTACAGTAGTGTATTTGTATTCTTTTTAAAATGCTGAAGTTTTTGTCTAAAACTTAATACAGCCCTTATAAAATTTGGGCTGTATACTAAATAACAAACCGTAATTATAAAGTCAAAAGCGTCTTTTAAAACTCTTTTACGGCTCTAATGGAACTTAAAGTTCTTATTGCGCTGGTATATTGATGTTGAAAACGCTTGCTTGCTGCTTGGGAAGCCATTATTTTGAGATATATAAAAACACCGCCTATACAGTAGGTGGGAGAAAGGTCTCTATAACTTCGTTAAGCCTACCGACCGGTCTTTACCACCGCCCATACAGATGCAAAAACCGTCAAGTCACCTAGTTATGTGTCGGTTTTAATCTGTGGGTTCACCGGTTTTCAGGATAATACTGCATCAAGTGCTGGTGGGCAATTCTCGCGCTTTCGACATTCATCTCGATTCGAGATTTTTTAACGAAAAATGACTAAATATGTCATTTTTCGTTCAATGTTTGTATTTTTATTATTTATTAATTAATATTTATTATTTATTTCGTTTAATGTTCGATATTTTTGAACAAAAAATTGCATATTTAGTCATTTTTCGTTTAAAAATCTCGAATCGATGGTTGAATCGACGATAAGGCAGCGAATATATTAAAATATACTCGTAATGCAATTCTTCTTTGTCCCCGCCCATTTCGTAATCGTATAATTTATCCGGCACAGAGGGAACAATGTTAATTAAGAGCAATTATTGATTGACCCTATTAATGGTCTTTGTAGGTCTGCTTAACACAAGGTAGATACAAATTCACATGCGTCGAGCTGTCATTAGACTTTCCATTTTGAACTTTGATAGTTATAATTACTTTAACAGGAACTTTGCCGCAACTAAGTCTAATAAGTGCTAAACTACTGATTTTGTTTTTGTTTGTTACACAGTTGGTCCAAATGTGAATTGTGATTTTTGGCTTCTCTAATGATTTTAGCTCTATATCGGTAGGCGATCTTGAGTTCTTTATTATAGTAAATTCGTAGGCGAAATGATAGAGATGTATTTTCAAACAAAACGTTATTCCCTTCCCGTTGGGCGATTCGGAGTTTCGGACAATAATAGAAGAAAATATTCTTTAGTTCTCGAATTTGTATGGGATTTTCTTTTTGTAAAAATCTAGCTGAAATAGCAAATAGTTTTGTGGATTTACTCGTATTTTACGTTCAGGAAGTGTATAACAAAAAAATATTCAATTCATTTAGTTTATTTGGCTAACAGACTTAAGTAGTTTATACGGTTCTAAAATTAATATTTTTCTTTCGATGTACTCGAATGTCTAAAAATCGCTAAACGTTTTTTTTTGATGTGGAGGTTCAAATAGTACTTACTCGATTCTAATTACTCCCTTTAAAAAATCTATTAACTTTTGAAAAAACAACTAATATCACTAAAAACAACGTTTAGATGTTATTTATCGTTCGATTTCGTCAATACATTTCTGTGCTCTTAATCACATATTACTATTTAATCTGTGCTCTGAATTTATAAATAATTAAGTATTATATTTTCCGTCTCGAATTTTAGTCATGGAGGTATATCATATGAACGTGCCCAAAGGTCTTAATTCTCCTTTCCAAAGAAGAAAACAGTAAATGGTCGCCTACCAATTATTATAATAAAAATTATATTAAGGTGTGGAAACAGAATATGGCGACAACGACTTTTGGGGCTTTATTCCGAGTTTTGACACGGTCACCGTCACGCATTTTGCGTAAAGTATTGGTATTGAAATGTAAGTTCTAGTTCACATGTTCAAACTTGCGAAGAATTCTTGTATTTCAAGATGGCGGCATTAATTCAGCCAACCTAATACATACTATATAACCATTGGAATAGAGCTTATATTTCCATATTTACAGTTTGCGCAACGTCTTGTCGTGATTAGCGGTTGCAAGCTCGGAATAAGGCCATTGTTGAACGTTTCGATTGATAGATTTTTTTTATTGGAGCACGGCATGAGACTTTGTATCTACCTGGTGGTCCACCAGTGGCGGTGATAGGTCTGTTCACCACGTCACAAAGTTCCTGAATGGGGTTCAATCAATATTTTTCTTAAACCACATTGATCGCTCCCAGCTAAATGATGCGATTACGAATGGCATTACGAGTATTATTATATTAATATACTCATTGACTTAGCGTCTATCCAACCACCCATTTCGTAATCGCACCCTTAAAGGAGACTACCACTTTGACAAGAAATCGATGAAATAATTTCCTGAAAACCGGTAAACCCACAGACTAAAACAGAAACATGACTAGGTCTCTTGTCGGTAGGTATGGGCGGTGGTAACGAGACCGGTCGGTCGGCCTAACGAAGTTATAGAGACCTTCCTCCCACCTAAAGTAGACATTGTAATTAATTTTCCGATGTTGTACAATATCCATGAATGGGGTCAATCAATATTTTTTCTTAAACAACATTGATCGCTCCCACTATGCCGGCTAAATGATACGATTATGAAATGGGCGTCGACAAACCCGAATTGCATTTTGCTTTACCGTCTATCCAACCACCCATCCCGTAACCGCACCCTTAAAGGAGACTACCACCTCGACAAGAAATCGATGCAGTAATCTCCTAAGAACCGGTGAACCCACAAACTAAAACCGAAATATGACTAGGTCTCTTGACGGTTTTTGCATCTGTATGGGCGGTGGTAACGAGACCGGTCGGTCGGCCTAAACCCTACGAAGCTATATAGATCTTCCTCCCACCTAAGTAGATATTGTAATTAATTTTACAAAGTTGTACAATGTCTAGTACCTACGGATATTATTAAAATGTCAGTATAAAGTATAAGTTCAAAGTTAGAGGTTTTGCCAAAACATTTATTAAAACAAATTTTGTTCTTTACAAAGAAAATGTTTTTCTTTTATTTTGTTGCGGGACTCGAACCCACGAACCTCGCTATCGAAATATAAAATATAAAATAAAAATATAAAATACTGAAAAAAGTAAAAACAAAAAAAAAAAAAAAAACACGCTCCTCTGCCATCTAGTATTAGAAACTAGGACTTCTAACTTCACTCGTATAAGAGTTATTAGAAGAAAGCTAATAGAGGGCGTCTGTGTATAAGTAGATAACAAGCAATGACAAAATTCGTGAGGGCTGACTGGAACCTGGTTGCCTCAGCGGTTGAGCGCCTTGCCGCGATAGCGAGGTTCGTGGGTTCGAGTCCCGCCACCAGGAATTTTTTCATTGCATTTTTATCTTTAAAAATTTAATATAAGATTATCCTATAAAGGAATTAATAAAAATGCATAAATATAAAATACTGAAAAAAGTTTTTTAGTTAATAATTTTTAAAATGTCAAATCATAAATCGTCACTAATTGTACCTAATAATACATGTTTCTGTAGTACCAGTCAGTGCATTCACACGAGTTTTTTTTAGGAGACTACTGCATCAGTTTCTTGTCTAGGTGGTAGTCTCCTTTTAGGGTGCGGTTACCAAGTGGGCAGTTGATTTGACGACAAAACAGCGCAGATAATATTAAAGCACATCTTTGTTGTCGCCTATTTCGTAACTGCATCATTTATTAATTGAGCGATCCCGTTCATGGACTTTAGCTCTAGTTAACATCTCCATATAAATTCGCATTCCGTGCTACAACATAAAAAAAATGCAGTGTTCATGGCTCAGTGGTCTAGTAAACGCGCCTTTGGTGTTGAATGGAGGTCATAAATTCAACTCCCACTCATGGCAAAAAAATATTAGTATTTATTTATTTATTTAAACACTATATTTCAGAGTAAACATAAATTATATACCAAGGCGAACTTAATGGCTTAGGCATTATCTACTTACCTTTAAGATTGTTCGAAGTCGGGTGCTTAATTTTAATAAACTTATATAAATTGGGGCATACATATTACTATACATAAACATATATATTATACTACCTAATATTTATTTATTAATGTATTTACCTAATGTTTTTAAGCCCTATTATTTTGAATACATAGCTGGATTCGTTTTTTCTTACTTTTATTTTAAAAAATGTTGTTTTTTTTACTGAAGTACGCCATGTCATTTTGTATCTACCTATCCTGAAGGTAAGCAGACCTACAAAATCCATGAATGGGGTCGATCAATTCATTGTTGTTTAACAGCATAGATCGCTGTTACTATGCCGGCTAAAAGTTGCGGTTACGAAACGGGCGGCGATAAAGACGAATTCGCATTACGAGTCTACTATACTAGCCTCGCTGCTTTATCGTCAATCATCTGTTTCGTAACCGCACCATGAAGGGAGACCACTACCTCGACAGGAAATCGATGCAGTTGTCTCCGGATAACCGGAGAAGCCACAGACCGAAACGTGACTAGGCCACTTGATGGTTTTTGTATGGGCAGTGAGTCCGGTCGATTGGCCTAGCAGAGTTATAGAAGCCTTTCTCCCATCATGACTTGTAAATATACATAAAATGCAAATACTAAGGCCCGGTTTCTTGATGGATAGTCATCACGACTAATTGTTAAATAATGACAGTTATGGCGTCTTTTATATGAATTTGAAATATGTTTTGACAAAAATCTCATAGAACATCCGCCATTTTTAACTATAGTAACGTAAACTATTCATCAAGAAACCTGCCCTAAGTGCTACATTGTAACCATTCATCATAGTAAAATAGTTCTACAGACAGAGTATTACAGAATGACTCCTCTGGGAATGCAATTCTGTCTCAAAGATCACAAACTTTGTCTAACTTTACAAATCGAGTCGAATAACTACTCGAACGAAATTCTAAAAGTTAAATTTAAATTAAATTTCGAACGTTGCATTATTTTAGTTATATGACACTTTTTTTTTCTTTTTTTTATTGGAGCCCGGCATGTAACTTTGTATCTGCCTGGTGGTGAGCAGATCTACAAAGTCCATGAATCAATAATTGTTCTTAACCAATATTGTGGATGTTTTATAAAATGTCCTCCCGACCAAAACGGTTAAAATTTAATATTTAATGCAAAATTGTCTCATTAAAAAAAAAAATCTATTAAATAATTATTATGTAAAAATGTATTTTGTGACGGAGTGACCTTCCTCCCCCGAAAATTTAATTCTTAAAAAAAAGTAGGGAGTTGTAAAAAAAACACAAAGAAATATTACAATTTGTGTTATGTAAATTTTATAACATTAGACTATCCAGTTTTTGCCCGCGGCTCCGCACTTTAATTTGTATTCCTAATTTCAGTCTCTAACTAAAATGGTTGCTAAGGTTATTTCTGTATACATAAGATATAGATATGTATGTGTAAGGCTTTCCCATATACGGAACCCTCAGTGCGTGAACAGAATTCGCATTTGACCGCTATTTTTAAGAAAATTTAGTTTTTGTAAGTTTATATATATCATCACGGGTGCCTTACGGCGCCCGAGACCGCCTACACGGCCCCAGGGTACCCAGCGGAGGGGTTTTTAATCCCACCTCGTCGTAGCCGATGGTGTGAGTCTACACCGAACCAGCCATCTATAAACAGTTTCACAAGTTGGTATAGTGAAACCGGGACCGACAGCTTAACGTGCTCTCCGAGGCACTATAGTGGTGTTGTCAAACAAATGTACTTTTTTTTTAAATTAAAAACTCATTGGTACACACCGGGATTCGAACCAGGGACCTAAGTGTTTTTTAAGTCCAAGGTCTAACCAACTCGGCCACCACGAATATTTTGTTTTGTTAACCAGTTTTTTAAGTTTCTTACTAAATTATTTAATAACTACATAATTGTGTCGTTTGGGGTAAACACAATGGGACCGTGGGGCCCTCAAGCAAAAACTTAGTTTTTTAGGTGGGATAAAGGTCTCTATAACTTTGTTAGGCCGACCGACCGGTCTCGTTACCACCGTCCATAGTCCATACAGATGCAAAAACCGTCAAGTGACTTAGTCATGTTTCGTTTTTAGTCTGTGGGTTCACCGGTTTTCAGGAGATTACTGCATCAATTTCTTGTCGAGGTGGTAGTCTCCCTTCAGGATGCGGTTACGAAATGGATGGTTTAATTGACGATAAGGCAGCGAGTATATTAAAATATACTCGTAATGCAATTCGTCTTTGTCGCCGCCCATTTCGTAATCGCATAATTTAGCCGGCATAGTGGGAGCAATCAATGTTGTTTAAAAATAAAGAACTCTCATAAAGAACAAGTCCAATAATCCATATAGAGAGGAAAGGTAGCCAGCGTTCTACCTGATTAGCATCAGGTAAATTCAGCAGACATGCAAAGTCCATGAATGAGATGTATCAATACATTTTTGTTTAACGGTATTGGCCGCTCGCACTACGAGTATGTCAGCAAAATAATATCGTGGTTTCATAAATACATTTCCTTGAATATTACATCTGATTGTGCGTATAACGTTCGACTCTCTAACGTTAAAATTTAACTCTCTACCAAAAATCAATAAAATCGGTTCAGTAATTTAGAAGTAAAATGTCAACCAACAGACCAGTAAGACTCACTATTGCATTTATAATAATAAATAATAGTAGGTATAGAGGGAATTCTCACCTTTATGTTATTTGCATTGTTTTCAATCACCACACTAGCGTCTGCGACGATGTTATCTTCATATTCCTGGGTATTAAGCAATTGTTCTAACAAATTTGTTCTCTCTGTCGATACATAACTTACTTTCTCATTTGTTGTATCTTTATATAACTCTACATAATCTACAATCGGATAATCAGTCGAATCATCATTCTGGTCTTCATAATAATCTAAGAAGTAGTCATTTAAAGTTATATTTTTATTGTTATTTGTTTCGTTTTTGCTCCTTTTATTTTCAATATTTTCATTTTTTATATTGTGAGTAGGGATTAAAAGTTCACTAGTTTTTATAATTGTTGGCGTTTTAGTTATAACTATATTAGTATTTGAATTAATAGGTCCGTTAAATAAACCTAAGTTTTCAAAAATATTTGCATAATTTGTTACTGTATTATTATTTTCAAAGGGATTAATATTGCTATTTCTAAAAAAGTTGCCAAAGTCTGGTGCATTATTAACTTCAGAAGCTATATTATGATCATTCTTAAACCCATTTGTAAATTTTTCAAAGTTTAAGAAAATATATTTAACATCCTCACTCGGACCAGGCACATCCAATTCGTCTTGAAGCAAATTTGCAATATTAAAACTGAAATTAATTGTGTTATTATTTATAGAGTTATTGTTTTTATTAACTACCATAGTGTTGCTACTTAACAAATTTTTATTTATGTTATTTTCATTTACTAAAGATTGATTTACCCTAGGCATGTCATTTTCGTATGTAATATTTATTGTACCTAAAGTATTATATGTACTTATAGGTAATTTTGAATTGAATGTTATGTTTTCTTTATTTTGGGGAATATTATTTCTGGTTTTGTTTTCGTTGCTAATAATAACACTGCTCGTTTCATTAATTATAGGCTTGTTTGTTTCAGTCTTAAAATTACTTTCAAAGTTATTACCTAAAAGTCTATTAACTATATTTGTTTTATTTAGAAAATCGTTATTATTTATTACTGTATTGCTAATTTTATTTGATGTAGTCATAATCCTTCTTGAGTTTTTAATACTTTTTGTAATATTTAAGTCGCTTTCTATTTTCTGTTGTAGTTTAATATTTCCTTTTTCTATATTATTTATTATTAATGTAGGAATTGTCTTTTCGTTTCGAAGTTCTGTAGCTGTATGTTTATCTGAATCATCATCTATTAAAGTTTGTCTATTATTTCCAGATATTGTTTTATCAGTAAATCCAATGTTAAAAGATGTACCCAATATTTTGGAAAGATCAAAGGTTAAAATATCTGCATCAGTTTTATTATTCACATAACTTTCTTTCACATTAGGCAAACTTTTAAAATCTTCAAACACATTTACTACATCACTGTTTCCCAAATCTAGAACACTTATAACAGTTCCATTAGCACTAGTTTCACTTACATTAAATTTAGTAAGCGAAGTGAAATCTTTAAAAAATGAGCCCACACATTCTAGCCAACTTGAACAATTTGTTGCTAAACTAAAATGCACTAATGCTAATACCAAACACAGCGTCCAACTTTTTTGCACCATTATTAAATTCTTCGCGCGTATTATCTTTAAAGATTTTTAAGACGTTGTTTTTGAGCGTTAGTTGAAATACAAATGCACCATGTATGTTTACTTCTCTTGATTTAAACCTTGACATTACGTTCGACTTTGTAAAATGATTAAGCACGATTACAACATTGAATTGATGTTTTATAAAGATTAACCATACAAGATATTTTGACGCGTGATGTTTTAAATTACTCTAATTATAGAACCTGTTCCTCGTTTAAATTGGCTTCTTTTATAACTTGTACATGATTATTCATTTGCATAGGTTTATTTATATTATGTAAGTTGTTATTTGATTACAATTATTTGTTAATAACTTTATTGTGTGGGTTAATGTGATAATATAAGTAAGGATTAATAAGTTCACCAATTCTTACTAGATATAGAAGTTACAGGAAATTACAGAGCTTCTTAATTTTTTGAATATTTCTACATTAAACAAGATGCCTATATATATATTTTTTTTCAAAAATGACATAGATTCAAAATTTTATGAGCAGTTTTTGATTTTTGTATTTGTCAATGTATTTATGGATTATAATCAAATAAATGTATATTTAGTTTTATATATATTTGTTAGTTGTGTTGAGGTTTATCCTGCACCAAATACGATTTTGAAGGATTCGTAAATATATTTGTAAAAATATATTTCCAAATATTTGACGATGAATCTGCCTGTTTTTATTGTTTTTAACTTAGTGAAATTTCAATAAGTATTTTAAATAAACAAAAAGAAATTTAATCTCGATTATTAAATATCGAAAGCAATAAAGCAAATTGATTAAAAAATATATTGAAATTTTGTTAATTACGATATCAATTTTGAGCATCGGTTTTGCGGAAAATTTATTCATTTTAAAACAAATAATATTTCTTTCAAAATAGCCGAGTGTACTTCCTTATAGTCCTTGGAACGTGATATCGAAATAATATACTTGATTTTGGATAAAAACCATGAAACGACTATAAATAATTTATTGAATGAACTCAATGAATTATATTCATTAATTTAATTTCTATTATTATTATTAATAAAAATAAATAAATAACACCTTAAAAAAAAAAAAAAAATATTAGGAAAGAGGTTATTTATTGAATTAATAAAATGTTAACACTTTTAAATTTATACTTAGGTACACTATATCATTTCTGTAGGTATAATATTTTTTAATCAAAATTAACTTTAACACTAACTGGGTTTTATTATATGCTGTAGGAAGACCTTATTATCCACGCTTTTTAATATCATTAATATAATAAGAAATATTAAGGATATGGAGTAAATATTGGCCATAGCTGTAGGCTTCCATGTATTTCGTATCGGTTAATAATTAATAATATTCATCATCATCATCATCATACCAGCTTTCACGCGTCCACTGCTGGGCCTTCCCCAAGTATAATTAATAAAGACCTTCCGTTACTGTCACTGATGACGCTGCTCCAAAGAGGCGAAATATTTGGCAATAAAATTTTATAGCAATTTCAATTTAATAATATTAATTTACCGTAAATGAACTATTTTTAAAATAGGTCTTATTACCTTCAAGGTACCTTAATAGGTCATAATAATATTACAGATTAGTATTAGTAAAACCAGGTCTAACGACTTTGTTTAACTAGTAAATGATACTAGGTAATTAAGTTGCAATGCACATCATTATTATTTAGTTAAAAAAATAACACGTCAGGAGGGGAACCAACGACTTTGATACCTTAAGATCTCGTTTGAGTTGATGAGATGAAAAAATAACACGTCAGGAGGGAAACCAACGACTTTGATACCTTAAGATCTCGTTTGAGTTGATGAGATGAAAAAATAACACGTCAGGAGGGAAACCAACGACTTTGATACCTTAAGATCTCGTTTGAGTTGATGAGATGAAAAAATAACACGTCAGGAGGGAAACCAACGACTTTGATACCTTAAGATCTCGTTCGAGTTGATGAGATGAAAAAATAACACGTCAGGAGGGAAACCAACGACTTTGATACCTTAAGATCTCGTTTGAGTTGATGAGATGAAAAAATAACACGTCAGGAGGGAAACCAACGACTTTGATACCTTAAGATCTCGTTTGAGTTGATGAGATGAAAAAATAACACGTCAGGAGGGGAACCAACGACTTTGATACCTTAAGATCTCGTTCGAGTTGATGAGATGAAAAAATATGTTTATGGTACCATGAAAAGTTTGACTATTGCAAAGCTTGTCCGAGTATTTTATTAAGTCGACTGCAGCCCAGTCGACTTGACGCCCATGCAAACGTACTTCCAATATTACGGGACGGTTGAATATTTAACACGAGTGAAACCGCCGGCCACAGTTAGTTAATAATAATGATAAAAAAAGATCCACCCACTGAAGTATTAAATAGATATTTATCGGAAAGAAGCGGTACACCAAGTAAAATTAAGGCTTTAGTTAGGTTAACTTCGAAACTAGTGAAATAAAAATTAAGGCTTTAGTTAGGTTAACTTCGAAACTAGTGGAATAAAAATTAAGCTTTAGTTAGGTTAACTTCGAAACTAGTGAAATAAAAATTAAGGCTTTAGTTAGGTTAACTTCGAAACTAGTGAAATAAAAATTAAGGCTTTAGTTAGGTTAACTTCGAAACTAGTGAAATAAAAATTAAGGCTTTAGTTAGGTTAACTTCGAAACTAGTGAAATAAAAATTAAAGTAAAGAAGTTCTTTATAAGTATAGTTTGTATTTTTTAATTTAGTACTCTCTTAGGCAAAATAGATTTATTAAAAACTTTGTAGAAAATAATTTTAAAAAATCCCTGGCTCAAATTAAGCTCTAGGCTGCTCTATGCTAATATCTGTATATTATAATTTACAAAATTCTTTATTAATTAAATAAATCTTAATAAATACACCTAATTATAAAATAAATATTTGATCCAAATCGCTGTCTATCGGCATGGTGGCCAATTCGCTGGCAGCATTTCCTTTCTGAATAAGAAATGAGTGTTCTTATTCAGAAAGGATACTCAATTCTTATTCAGAAAGGTTCTGAGAAAAAAACTGCCAGCTCTATTGCCACAAGAGATGTGTACAAGCTTTGGAGTAATTCCATTATATTAATTCTTATGATCAGGGTTTTTTTTTGTATTATTATTAAAATATTTTTTTAAAACAGTGCCTCGGAGAGCACGTTAAGCTGTCGGTCCCGGTTTCACTATACCAACTGTTTATAGATGGGTTATTCAGCTATTCAAAACATCGCGACGAGCTAGCCACTTGTTCGGTGTAGACTCATACCATCGGCTACGATGAGGTGGTATTAAAACCCCTCCGCTGGGTACCCTGGGGCCGTCTAGGCGGTCTCGGGCACCGTAAGGCACGTCATATAAGTAAAAAATAATATACAAGCCAAACTGTACTGAAGAACTTAATAATATTTATTGCCATAAGTGAAAATCAAACCTACGACAATACGTACAAATATCCCGTGTTTCAACTTTCTATCTAAAATACTTTCATTTTTCTAATCAACCTTGAGACCTTCCTTTTTTTTAAATATACTTCGGACACCTAGGAAACACTGAAATTCCAGTCTAGCTGAAATAAATAAATAATAATAATATGTAGGACAAATTACTTACATTATCTACTCCATGAATAAATTTAAATTTCAGATTCAAGTTTTTTTCTTTGCCGGTCCCGTCAATCTTTTTCGCTTCATCTATAACTGCATTCACTTTCACTTGACCACGTTCTTCGTCGTAATCAAAAAAATAATCAACAACCACATTTCTATTGGGTAACAAAACATAATCTTGATTTACTTTTTCCTCTTCTCTTTTTCTTCTTGTTTCGACAACAGGTAAATAATAATCAAATTCTTCTTCGAAAAGTGTCGAGAAATTACTATCAAAAGAGTATTCTATTGTAGAAGTATCATAAATATCTGTTGTTGAAATTCCATCATTAACACCATAATATTCTGTAGTAACTTCTGTCGAATCTTCAATATCAAGCACAGTTGGATTAATTTCACTTAATGTTGGAATTCTATAAATAGTTATATTAGCATTTATATAATTATACACATCTGACCAATATCTGACACTATATAAAAACGCTGACATTATAAATAATACAACAAAAAACACCATTAAAACTGTTAACCTAGAAACTACTTTTATTAATTTTAAATTCATTTTCGTTAAAACTTTTATAAATAATTTATTTCCGGATGACTAAATCGATACTAGATTTAACTGACACTGATTAAATAAATAAATACGTCTTCAATAATATTATAGTCCATTGTCTCGTCGTCTTAGGTTCTATTCCAAAAACGGATAAGTTTATGATACAATAGAACGTGGAATTCTTTATGTTGTTTCTAATAAGGATTCCTTAGGTGCTTGCATCTAATATTAACTACATAATCATTTATTATATTATTAATTATTACAATAGCGACTATACTACAATAAAATAAACATTAGGGCATATAATATGTAAGCGAAGTACCGCATATCTATCATATATCTATTTAAACTGGTATTCATAAAATCTTATTGAGGCTTTGAAGAACACTTTAGTTATAGTTAGTGTTAAGGAGTTAGTGTTAAAAGAGTTTTAGGCAACAAAAAGGAATATTATGCGTTAAAGAGACAAAACCTTTTAGCTAAAGTGTTATTAAAGGACTCAGAATAAAGACATAAATGTATTGACTCATCATCGTCTAGCCAATACTAAAGCTACTCATGAAATTGGGACAGTAGTTTTAAATTTTATTGTAGCTATAAAGTAAATATGTCGTCAAATTAAGATTATATTAGTTACTTTTTTTAAATGTGCATACGTTAATAGTTTAACGTTAAATCTATAACGGTATCAACTTATAATTTGATCCTGTAAGACAGATATTTAATTAAATACTGATCATTATTAATTATAAAGCCTATATTTTTTAGTGACTGTATGTCTTTTGGGGTCTTTCTTTGTTCATGTTTGTTATTATTGTGCAAAGGGAGCATGCAGAGATAGATTCGATATTAAAGGTAAAATATACAAACTATACTTATAACTATGATATGCATACTATGGTAGTAATAAAACAAAATATTAAAACAACATTTTTTTAATAAACAACAAGATTAAATAATAACATTAATAACAACATAACTTAACATTCATATTTAACATTCACACTCACATTGGCAATAATGACTCTAATTCAAACAGACTTAAAACTCCTTTTACCTCTCTTTAAATTTAAAACTTATGAGATCCTTTCTTGGTATGGATGATAGTTTCATATACTGGAACCTTGAAAGGGAAAGGCTTTTCGACTGGAACTAAAACGTGCTTAACTACCTCAAAAGGAACCTTCTTGAAAGTCGGAACATGAACTGTTTTCTCTACGGGATAAGGTACAGATTTCTCTACAGGAATATGTACTTCTTTTATTATTGGAATAACTACAGCTTTAGGTACTGGTACGTGGATAGGAACAGGATGGGGTACAGGAATAATAATTGGTTGATTGATTTTGAACTCTACGTTCTTAGGAAGAGGGACTACAACTTCTTTGTAGTGTTTTATAGGTTCAGGGTTATCTTCTTCGATATGCTGGTGTACGTTGTAGCTCTGGGCTTTAAATTGGCTGGGATCAAATCCTCCGTGGCCACCGAAGTCACCACCGCCTCCGAGGCTATGACCACCGAAATCACCACCGCTGCTGAAGCTGTGTCCACCGAAATCTCCGTGGCTGGAGTAGTCTTGGCCTCCGAAGCTGCCGTGATCACCGCCTACATCATAGGAGCCTGAAGGGATATTGGCTTGGACCTGGATAACAATAAAGTCTTTATTATTTTTTATGATCTACCTGGTGGTAACAGACCTATAAATTTAAAAAATGTTTCATTGTTCGTCGACACCAATGTGATGACTAATAATATAATGCTTCTAAACAATAATATGTCGGTCCCGGTTTCACTATACCAACTTGTGAAATGGTTTTTAGATGGGTTATTGAGTCTATTCAAAACATCGCGACGAGCTAGCCACTTGTTCTGTGTAGACTCATGCCATCGGCTACGACGAGGTGGGATTAAATACCTATCCATTGGGTACCCTGAGGCCGTCTAGGCGGTCTCGGCGCCGTAAGGCACCCGTGATGATACATATTCTAATAAACACCGTCAAGTCATGGTTCAACGGTTTTCAGGAGAGCATCCATTTTTTGTCGAGGTGCAGCTACGAAACGGGCATTTAATTTGACTATAAAACCGCTAAAAAATTAAAATAGACAAGTATTGCAAGTTCGTCATGGTCACCGCCCATTTCTAAACCGCAACATATAGCCTGCATAGTGGGAGCGATAAATGTCGTTAAACGGTAAACAATGTATTGCTTGACCTCATTCACGGACTTTGTAGGTATGCTTACCATCAGATAGATACAATATCACACTTTTTTTTTTTATTAAAAAAAAATATATAGTACGGCTGTCAAAGAATTACACTTTTTTATATAATATAGCAATAATATTAAAATTAAACGTATAAACCAAACATACACAATATATATTTGTATATTTTCCTTATTCGCCTCTCACTTTCGTAAAAAAAAAACAAAAAAAAGTTCAACAGTCACCTAAAGTTCTAACAAAATATATTTTGAATGAAATATGATTTTTATTGCAAATCACTAAGGTGTATTTTGTAACAATGCTGTACTTTCAAAGTTATGACCGTTATATGAACTAGATCATTAGAAGTGTTCCAAAATTATGTAAGTTATCTGAAGTCCAAAATGTTGTAACTGATATTACATACTTACATCGTTACGTCATTTTAATATTTTAATCATCGATATAAAGTTAAGACTTTGATGCACCAAAGTGTCTGTTAAAGTAATTGTTTGTAATGATTAAAGTTAAAAATGGCGTCGAATGTACTAATTTTAGGTGGGAGGAAAGTCTCGTTATATCCCATACAGATGCAAAAACCGTCAAGTGACCTAGTCATGTTTCGGTTTTAATATTTGGGTTCACCAGTTTTCAGGAGATTACCTACTGCATCAATTTCTTGTTGAGGTGGTAGTCTCCTTTTAGGGTGCGGTTACGAAATGGATGGTTTAATTGACGATAAGGCAGCGAGTATATTAAAATATAGGTACTCGTAATGCAATTCGTCTTTGTCGCCGCCCATTTCGTAATCGCATCATTTAGCCGGCATAGTGGGAGCAACCAATGTTGTTTAAGAACAATTGTTGATTGACCCCTTTCATGGACTTTGTAGGTCTGCTCACCACCAGGTAGATACAAAGTCAGATACCGTGCTCCAATAAAATAAAAATTCAACGCCATTTTATTACCTTCCCAGCACCTTAAAATTAATTTTAGTTGTTGTTTTCAAATATTATTTTTTTACCATTTCAAATAATATATATCATCACGGGTGCCTTATCGCGCCATAGACTATCTAAACGGTCTCAGGGTACCCAGCGGAGGGGTTTTTAATCCCACCTCGTCGATGCGGATGGTATTAGTCTACACCGAACAAGTGGCTAACTCGTCGGGGATGGATAGACTCATCTATAAACAGTTTAACGTGATCTCTGAGGCACTATAGTGGTGTTGTTAAACAGATGTACATACATTTTTAGATTAAAAACACCGGAGTGTGAACCAGGGACCTAAGTTTTGAAGTCTAAGGACTAACCAACTCGGCCACCACGTATATAATTTCACTTTAAAATGTAACAAAGTTCTAGTAATTACACTACAAAGACTTTTATTTATTTATTAGAGAACGGCATGTGACTTTGTAACTACCTGGTGGTGAGCAGGCCTACAAAGTCCATGAAATGGTGCGATTACGAAGGGTGGCGACACTGGCGACAAATTGCACTACGAGTATATTTTAATATAGGTACTCGCTGCCTTATCGTCAATTTAACCCATTTCGTAACCGCACCCTGAAAGGAGACTACCACCTCGACAAGAAATCTCCTGAAAACCGGTGAACCATCTGTATGGGCGGTGGAGACTAGGTCAAATTTATGTTAGTTTTCCTACAGTTTACTCACACAATAAACTTTACACCCTCATAATTTCTTTAAATGCGTTCTCACGCCTTTTTTACTGTCAAAAGGAACGATCGTAGGGTCGTCCAGTAAAGCCTTCCTCTCGGAAATAAAATAAAAAGCCAAGGTTTATACAACATACGGCCCTTAATTCCAAGCAAATGACAGAACAAATGGGCTGTCTGAAATATCATGCTTCGTTTTATATTTCGCGAGCTAAATAATGTTAGAAATTGCACGTTTTAGTAGGCGATTCAGTCACGATATAGTCTGTATACTCTTTTCTTTGCACACATGTGCTATATCGGTTTTAGTCTGTGGGTTTATCGGTTTTTGACAAGACATTTTCTTTTTGAGTGCAACCCTTTCAGTGTGCAATTACAAAACGGGTAGATGATTTGATAAAGCAGCGAGGATAGACTCGTAATGCAAATTCGTATATGTCCCGTCCATTTCGTAACCGCATCAATAAAGTTGGCTGGCATAATGGAAGCGATTATTTTTGTTAAAGAACAATGAAGATAGACCTCAATCATGTACTTTGTATGTCTGCTTACTATTAGATATATACAAAGTCAGATGCCGTGCTCCAATAAAAAAAAAGTTTGGGAGGCAGAAAGCTGCTACCATGAGTTTTTTTTTGTTTTTACTGGAACGAGCACGGTATGTGAATTTGTATCTACGTGATGGTAAGCAGAACTACAAAATCCATGAATTCCTTTGATCAATACATTGTTGTTTAACAGTATTGTTCGCTCCCACTATGCCGCTAAATGTGGTTACGAAACATGCAGCGTGAAAGACGAATTAGCATTACGAGTCTACATCTCCCGTTTTGTAACCGCATCCTAAAAGGATTTATGAAGCTTCTACCTAGACATAATTCCTAACTGATTTAAGAATGTTAATTACCTGTTGATCTGCAACAGGCATATTGTATGGACTCCACTGCATATGGTCGGCTGACACACCTAGCGCCAGTGCGGCGATTACCTGAAAAAGTTTATAGTATAAGATAGAGCCAATGTCTTGACAAAGATAGAGACAGTCTTAGCTATCCATGGATTATCCGTGCGGGTGCCGAATCTATCCCGTGGTTGAAAGGCAGGGGAATGAACTGCAGCGTTCTCGGACTTGAGACTGCGAAGTAGGGTTAAAGGCCCTTTAACTCTCCTCTGCACTGTGTTCACTATCCTCTCTACTCAAACAAAAACTAAATGATCCTGTTAACGCCATCTTGGAAACATGTTCCATAAAAGTTAAGCCAAGATCCTTAAATAAACGATGCAAAGACTGCTGGAATTCCTCTTGCATCGACTTCCATTGCAAGTTCAGTTTTATAACCATACCTCATTACGAAACAAGTAATCCCAAGAACCTCTACGAATACTCCGATTGTGCAGTTTACGTCAGTTTTTAGCATTAATTCTTGAGCATAGCCTACATAGGTATAATGATAAATTTAAAGAAAATATAGGCCAGAAGCACGTTATTCATTACCGTACCAGAAGTTATCATTAGTTAAGTTTTCGGACCCGTATTATATTATATGTTTATTGTTTTGTTTTGTATACTTCTTTTAAAAACTTCTTGGTTTAAATTTTATTTTACTATTTAATTTTGTAAAACTAAATCTTCTAAAAATATAATTTAGGTATATTTATGAATCATAGTTTAAAAATAAAATAAATAAAAATAAAAAATATTTTTTTATTTTATTAATTTCGTAATAGATCCATTACATATTGGTGAACTAAAAAAATAAATGAAACATTCCTATTTAGGTAATTTGATGGTTTATAATTTAGGGTACAGTAAAAGAAGTGCATTGACCTGATGGTAATCAAACATATAGACTAAACCAGAATTAAAATACCATCACGGTTGCCTGTTTGGCTCCTGAGAACCATTTAAACGGCCTCCACAAATACCATAGACTACGAGAGGTATGAAAAAAAAACCGTTCGCTAGGTCCTGAGGATGGCTACGTTTAGAAGCCCGATAATGGTACATTTATTTCCATATAAATGTAATAAAAACTACATTCAAAGGAATTATTTAAAGGAAATGCTCTAAATTAAACTACTGCACCGCGTGGTCATATAATAAATTAAACAAAAAAAGTGTAAAGCAATAATTCACGCGACACATTGCGGTGGCAGTTAACGGTAGAACGCTGTGCTATCTCTGTAGACCAGTAATGTATGGGATTCACTTACAATCTTTTGACCTACATACTTCTTTACTGAAACTATAGCTAATATATTTTCAGGAAATGTCCTAAAGGTGCAAACAAATATTGTATGTACGATATTTGTGCAGCCCAAAAAGTTTTTTTAATAAAAGGAAGGTAATAAAGAGAGATCATTAAGATAAATTCGATTAATGTGTTATGTATGGGCAATTTTTCAGGAACGCTCATTTAAAACCCATAAGCATGATAAAGGTTTAGTTCTACTTCAAGCGTTAAATTTAATTATACTTAATATGTAATTGCGTATAGAAATAGTATATTATAATATAATAAAATGAGAAAAAAATATCTTTAATATTATTATACAAAATTAGTACATTTTTGCACGAAAATATTTTATAAAATTCACAGTATCCGGGCTACCCTCAAATAATCCCCTAGTAATTAACTACGGACAAAATCCGCTAACAGCGCCCTCTACATTTAGCTTTACGTTTACAACTCATTTCTAGAACTTAGAAAAATCTAGAAATCTAAGACTTTAAAGCATTTTAGCTCATAACTCAAGGGATAAATTGCTAGAATTTTACACTTAACCGGGTCTTTTTAACCCGTCTTATACGAACCCAATGAAGTATGTGACATTGGAATGATATACGGCGCCTTAAATCATTATTATGGTGTTGGTAGCGCGGTAAATAAGGAAAATGGCGGCTTCACTGTATTGTTAAGGGTGCATCATCATGGTGCAACTCCAGCTAGAATTTTTAGGTGCTTGTTAGACCGTTTGCTTAATTTTTTTTTTTTAATAAGCATTTAAGGTCGTGATTTATCAATAAGTGCTAAATATTTTATGTTTTTTTTTTAAATTGTTTTATAGGCATGCATTTATAAAATACTAAGGTTTCGAATGATCGAAATTATTAATGAATTTCAAAATTTGACGCGTTCATAAAAAAAAATTACCAAAGAAAGACGAAATTTGGAATTCATATAATAATATTGACCTACCTACTCAAATAAAAATGAAAAAGAATTAAGTAATAAAATTCTTATTAATATAAATAAATAAATATCATCACGGGTGCCTTTTTGGCTCCCGAGAACCGTTTGAACGGCCTCAGGGTACCCGTCATCATTTCGCCAATGGAATTAAATTTTTATTATTATTAATTTCTTTAAGATTTTTGGTCAATGGTCTCAACACAGCAGTCCGATTAGTATATCTATACCAATAATAAAAAACTGAAGAGTTGGTTTGGTTGAACGCGTTCATCTCAGGAACTACTGATTCAAATTGAAAAATATTTTAGTGTTGGTTAGCCTAATTATCGAGGAAGGCTATAGGCTACATAACATCACGCTACGACCAATAGGAGCGGAGTAACAATAAAAAATGTTGAAAAAACAGTAGGGAAATATTCCTTTTGAGAGCGTACGCTGCGTAAATGGTTAAAGTTACGCAAGCGAAGTTGCGTGGATCAGTTATTTATGTTATTATAAATATTTACTTTAAAGTTATCAAGCAAGTAATGAAAACCCACCCTTAACAGTAGGGTGTACACACTTTTTGATATTTAATTATTATAGTTTTTTTTTATAAAATGAAGGACATTACACATATATTGCCCTAGTAATAATCTAAGCTCAAGGCATATATTATGTGTACCGTAACGGTAATACATAATATCATATTTTATAAACACTATAAATTATTATAATGCATTTTCTATCAAAATCTATGGCTTTTTAATACACGCTAACCATCAGGTAAATATAAGTCATAAGTATTATTTTTTTACACTAAATACACTTTTTTATTACTTATATTATTTCACTGCACTTTTATTTTTGTTATTATTATAACCTACAAAAAATATTAAACACAATTTTTATTTTAATTGACTCACAAATAAGTTTACAGCACCCATTTTGATGTGTTCTTTGCAAGCTTAACTACGATAATGCTTTGAAATTGTAACACAAAACTATTTATACCGTTACAAGTGACAGTAGCGGTATTCCTAATTCAAACTAAGATTTTTAGTTCCGTTCATTTTTTCCTTCCGGCCGCCATTTTTTTTTTCTTTTAGTCGCGTAATATCATTATTTTGTTATTGAATGTATTACGAGAACTGGTTTCCTTTTTTTAGAAGTTTACAATCTAATTTTAGTATGTTTGTTTTGTTTATTAGTTTTAGTAGGAATACGGGTGCTTTTCGACTAACGAATACCGTATAGGTAACTTAGCGAAAGTAATTCTACTTTTTTGTTAATTAACTAACTGACCGCCTCCGTAGACTAGTGGTTGCGCTTTGGACGTTGTATCTGGAGGTCGTGGGTTCGATTCCCACCCATGGCAAAAAATATTACTTAGTTCGTTTTACTGAACAGTTTGTCATGGCCGGGGTGTTTATAAAAAAAAATGTATTATATCGTTGTTTATTTTATATTTTATTGGAGCACGGCATGACTTTGTATCTACCTGGTGGTGAGCTACAAAGTCCATGAATGGGGTCAATCAATAATTGTTCTTAAACAACATTGATCGCTCCCACTCGGCGCTAAAGATGCGATTACGAAATGGGCGGCGACAAAGACCAATTGCATTACGAGTATATTTTAATATACTCGCTGCCTTATCATCAATTCAACCACCCATCACGTAACCACACCCTGAAAGGAGACTACCACCTTGACAAGAAATCGATGTAGTAATCTCCTGAAAACCGGTAAACCCACAGACTAAAACCGAAACATGACTAGGTACCTAGGTAGGTTTCTGGTACAACGCTAAAGCGTAATTTGTTACCAGAGGCTCTACCGTGGGTTTGCGCTTGTAGAAACGTAACGTATTAATTTACGTATACGTGAGCAACAACCAATAGGATCGCTTTATTCAATCCGTAAATTAATACGTTACGTTGCTACAAATCTCAAACCCATGGTAGACCCTCTGAGCAATATGTGTTTACTCAAAAATGCATGTAATGTGGTCATTATTTTGACAACCTTGCCGTTCTGTTTCAAGGAGCGGCCGGCAAAGTTTTGCTGGTCGCTTTAACAGGCCGGCAAAACATTGCTATTTTGACGTTTCAACGTTTTTATTTAAATTACTTGCTGGTTTTATTTAGATTAGGTACTTGCATTTTTGAGTACAGCACTATACAAGCCTTGGCCCACTATGACTGCTTCGCTGGTCACGCTATGATTGCCTCGAGCTAGCCTACCTACGCTCTAGGCCTTCCAGCTTGGCCATCATTGCAGCCCTTGCTGTATCTCAGCTCGTCCATCAAGTGCTGCACGCTGACCGCGCTGTGTCGGCCTGGAGCTGCGCTGTCGGCCATCATCTGCGCGCCAGCAAAGGAGTCATTATTAGACGGCGGCAGTAATGTTCTATAATTGTCCTACATACCTATTATTAATGCAAAATGTGTCAAAAATAGCAATACAGGGTAAATTTTAAAAGTTATGCTTTGGACTAATTTGAGGCTCTACTAATGAATCGAACAATTTTTTACTTTTTATTCCTTGTTTTAGTCTATAGGTACTGACAATTCCTGCAACATTTGTGAGTGTTCACTATAGGCCGAAGTTACTATGGGAGTTGAGTATCCCCCTCTTTAATCATTACATGCTTAACTTGAAAGGTTGTACTTTGGGCTAATATGAGGTTTTACTGATCAAATTGAACAACTTGTCCTATAGAACCATATGTCGTGGTATGAGTCGCTAATGAAAAAAAAAGTAATGTTAAAATGACCAATTTGGGGAAGCCATCAATTTTTTTCATTTGCGACTCATACTACTACGACATAATATTATGGTTCCATAGGAAAAGTTGTTCGATTACAACCTACACCTTGCAGCCTAGTAAACCAAGAACACTGTATGAATTATTTTAAAATAATTGTTAGTTTTTATCTTTAAAACTTTATTGAGTCAGATTTTATTCTTTTTTTTTTTCAAGGCTGTATGGTCGAGATCTTTCACCCTGCCACCGTGCAGTAAAAGAACAAAACGCCATTTAACTATCGAAATAATGTTAATTATATTTAAAAAAAAATATTTAATTGTAATTTATTCCTTTACATGAAGCAAGAACATTAAACAATCTTTATTTTTTAAACGTACAATAACGTTAGGCCATGCCCCAGAACTCATATATAACCTATAAAAAACTTTATAATATGCTCTATCTATATTGATGTAATAGGAAATATCGATAAATAATGGAAGTAACGTTGCGTTTTTTTTCTGTCGAGGAATTTATGCTATTACTTTTTCAAAAAGTTACTTCTAAATATCTTGTATTATTACTATGTGTTTATGCGTGGAATAGTTATTTTTTTATCATACAAACTTTCATCCCCTATTTTATCCCCTTGGGGGTAGAATTTATCAAAATCTTTTCTTAGCGGATGCCTACGTCATAACATCTACCTGCATGCCAAATTTCAGCCCGATCCGTCCAGTGGTTTGGGCTGTGCGTTGATAGATCACTATGTCTATTCTCTAGATCTGGATTTCTGCTTTGCGTGTCAGAGACTTGTCTAGACTAGGGATTCCAATTGCTGGATCCAACATCCAGCAATCCAGCTGGATTCAGCGGTTTTTTTTACATGCTGGATCCAGCAGCGCGGATCCATAAACGTATCGAATTACAAATAAGCTACTCTTCATTAGCCGCTTTTTTCACAAGCGCTAGTCGGCGATCGGCGCGATAAGGCGACTAGGCGAGACGTTGCCGTATGGCAACGTCTCGCCTAGTATCGCACTATTCGCACTAGCATACTTGTGAAGCTTTATTATTGTCATTATAAGAATAGCAATAAAAATTTAAAATAATACTTCTTTATTATTACCATAAGATACATAAACAATATATTATAATAAATTACTAAACAATTACATACGTGGTGGCCGAGTTGGTTAGACCTTGGACTTAAAAACACTTAGGTCCCTGGTTCGAATCCCGGTGTGTACCAATGAGTTTTTAATTAAAAAAAATATGTACATTTGTTTGACAACACCACTATAGTGCCTCGGAGAGCACGTTAAGCTGTCGGTCCCGGTTTCACTATACCAACTTGTGAAACTGTTTATAGATGGGTTATTGAGTCTATTCAAAATATCGCGACGAGCTAGCCACTTGTTCGGTGTAGACTCATACCATCGGCTACGACGAGGTGGGATTAAAACCCCTCCGCTGGGTACCCTGGGGCCGTCTAGGCGGTCTCGGGCGCCGTAAGGCACCCGTGATGATATATATATATATACTAAACAATTTATGTTTCTGTCAGTTAAAATTATGATACAGACTGGTGGACGATTCTCGCGCTTTCGACATTCATCTCGATTCGATATTTGTGAACGAATGATGACATAATTTGTGATTTTTCCTTCAATAGTTATATATTTATTAACTAATATTAATTATTTATTTCGTTCAATGTTCGATATTTTCGAACGAAAAATCAAATATTATGTCATTTTTCGACATTCATCTCGATTCGAGATTTTTAAACGAAAATTGAACTAAATATGCCATTTTTCGTTTAAAAATATCGAACATTAAACGAAATAAATAATAAATATTAATTAATAAATATACAATTATGAACGAAAAATTACATATTTAGTCATTTTCCGTTTAAAAATCTCGAATCGAGATGAATGTCGAAAGCGCGAGAATTGCCCACCTGGATCCGAGTTATATATATGACGATTATATTGTTGTCTATACACAAATGCGTTATGCAATTGCCTATGTAATACAAAATTACTAGGTAGATCTAGATTATAAATCAAAACAATACTTAGCTTAAAGATTGTCTCTGGTGTAAAATTACAAATATGGTGACCATAAATTATTAATTTTACTTTTTTTTTTTAATTCAATTTATTCCACAAGGATCAATATTGTTTTAGAACAATTTTTTATTGACCCCATTCATGAACTTTGTTGGTCTGCTTATCACCAGGTACATATATCGTGCTCCAATAATACAAATTATAAAAAAACTAGGTTTACTCCTTCTTCTAACATTACCCCTATAACTAATAAAATAAACCTGAAGTAGTTGTGTTTGTTTGGTTGAACGCACTTATTTCAGGAACTATTTAGATTTTTTTGTTAGTGTTTTATAGCCCATTTATTGAGGAAGGCTATAGGCTATATAACATCACGCTACAACCAATAAGAGCAGAGAAAATCAATGATTTTTTTTGCAAAAACGGAAAAAAATTATCCCTTTTAATTCCGTTGCGTGCGCTGCGTAAACTGTTAAAGTTACGCAGACGAAGTTGCGCGTTTCGGCTAGCGGCTCACGCAGCCACGCCACCGTCGGAAACAGATAATGCCCCTCGAGGTATTAGTCAGTCAAAAAAAAAATTTTTTTAGCGCGGGTCAGCCTATATAATAAAACTAAAATTAATGGTCACACTAGTGTAATATAATGAAAAAACACTCAAAATAAAAGTATAAGGAAGCATGTTTTTATCTATACTTGCATTATTATTACGTAGCATCGTATCGTTCTTCCGGTATGAGATAGGTGCTCGGGTGTTAGTTTTTTTTTTTACTTGTGCAATGGACAATTTACATTTGGCCTAGTTTTCTAGAAATGTTTAAGCGCGTAATGTCTAGGTAGTTGGTTCTAGCTATATAATTTTGTCTGTGAGAAATTTTGTCCATTTTGCTTTGTAGTTATTGTACTTATGTTACTTATATGTGACGTCATCACCTTCTGTCAGATTTCACCCAAAAATGTTTGAGATTATTTCTTCAATTTATTCTAACTGTGGACAGTTGAGCCCAAAAGTCACTCTGTTGAAATTTCATTGTATGGAGTGTGACAGTTTATTTTTTTAGATATCTATTTTTAGAAATCTTACTATTTTATTTTAAGTAATGTATTGTCGAAATAGTCAAGAAATGTAATTTTAAATGCCGGGATTTAATGTTTCAATAAAATTGATGTATTATTATAATTTCCAGACATGCATACAAAGTGTGTTATTACCGGTACATTTTATTAATATATATTTATTTTAACAGTTAAAATTTATTATAAGGCATTGGTAAGAGTGACTATTACTAGACTCCGCTTTGTAATAAACTAAGAATTTATATTAAACAAAACTTTTTTTTTATTTTGGACTAATTCAGCCAGTCTAAGTATCTGTTTAAAAAAATGCTGTCATATGAATTGACATTACTAAGGATTGGGGTCTGCGTCACTTTAATCTACTTACCCATCTATCTACATTAAAAATATTCCGGAGTTACCTAATTGGTAAATATTTTATTTTAAATAAATTAGTTTTTTATAGTAAAATAACTTTTCTGTACAGTTTGTCATGGTCTGGTTTCTAAAATATAATATGTATTATTTCGAATATAAATTAGTTTTTTATAGTAAAATAACTTAGATACACATACATTTAAATATATATACATAACTTCTACAGGGCCTCAGGGTACCCAGACTCAGGGTATTCAAAGCAATCATAATCTCTACATCTATACTAATATTATAAAGCTGAAGAGTTTGTTTGTTTGTTTGTTTGTTTGAACGCGCTAATCTCAGGAACTACTGATTCGAATTGAAAAAATATTTTCGTGTTGGATAATCCATTTATCGAGAAAGGCTATAGGCTATATAACATCACGCTACGACTAATAGGAGCGGAGTAACAAAGAAAAATGTTGCAAAAACGGGGAAAAATTATTCCTTTTAAGAGCGTACGCTGCGTAAACGGTTAAATTTAAACGCGCAGACAAAGTTGCGCGGGTCAGCTAGTTATATATATATATCAATTATCTGTCCGTTTGTTTTGAACTTGTCTCTAATTAACAAGTCTTAAATATAAAAAGATACGTAGGGAAATATGAATATATGTTTTTTTGACGTAACATAATATATTATCATAAAATTGACCTTACTCGTACACCATAGCCTACAAAAATATACTCTTCATACATTACACACATGCATCATACACACAACACACACAGACGTGCACTACACATATTACACCCATACACATTCACTTTTATCAATAATTCTTATAAACTATAATTACTTATTCTGTTTCTTGTAACGTGAGCGTTAGATTGTCAAAGTAACGATTTCTGTTATTAGCGCGCTCTCCTCCAATCAGAAAAGGTTAACAACTACGTGCTAATAGCGGAATTTGTTATTTTGACAATCTGACGTTCGCGTTATAAGAAACAGAATGTGGCCGCTGGTAGGTAATATGTATAAAATTATAAAAAATAAATAATAAAATCTTTTCAGCGTTGGTAAATGTTTTTTATTTAAATATTGTAAAAACGCAATATTATCTTATAAAAGCAGCTGTCACTATTTAAAAAAATAATATTGGTTACTATTATAGTTGTATTGGACACGAGCTCTCGGTCTAACAGAAGTATTGTCATACTTAGTAGGTGGTCTCACCAATAAATACCTGAAAAATGATTTACCGACAAATATCATATAAACTATCCGTACTTTAGTAGTTACCATGGTTTATTATCCGTCAAAAAATATAGATTGATTATAGAGAACGGTGGCTAGTTATGATTTTGATTAGCCGTTGATTTTTTCGATTATCGAGGCGGTTCTCCTTTCATGGTGTAGGTAGTTATAAAACGCAGTAGCAGTTAATTTGTTGAAAACTCAGAGACCTGGCATTCCACCAATCATGTGGAATGATAATAATTATTTTTTAGCGTAATATTTTCAATATGTATTTTAGTTTTATATTTAGCGTAAAATAATTCAAACAATGTTCTAGAAATTGCCCACTGCCAGTTTCTAAAACATAGTTTGAATTATTCTATGCTAGAAGTTATTTATTTCGTATTGTTCTTTTTTATCGCCGCCCATTTGGTAACAGCATCATTTGGCCGGCCATAGTAAATCGGTCTAATTCTATAGAAATTACATCGTATTGGTCCCTGTTTATAAATATTGTATGTTTGTCATGAGTTAGATACAAACAGTCACACATGCTAAAATAAAAATAAAAACTTTGATTTTGTAATAATATTAATGATTATAAAATAAGACAATACATTATTATGTTAGTATTTAAATGTTAGGTAGATAATAAAATTGTTGAACTACTCTGCCATTTATAAAAATAAAGTTTTGGATAATGGATGGAACCCTATTGAGCTTTGCTTTGGACATATATATAAAAAAAAACTTTATTAAAAAAAAACAAATAAAATAAATAGGTAAAATATGTTTAAAAATAATGTGCGCCCGACGATACATTTTATTAAAAATATAAAAGCGACCAAAATAAATAGCTGTTGCGTAGTCTTAGTTACATCGGACAGTCTGTCTTTTTTTTATTGTAAGGTTATACTGACAGTGACAGTTGGTGAAAATTGCATATTTATTTTAGCTGAATCTGTAGTTAATCGTGTTAAAAGGTGTAAAAAGATAGAATATAATCAAAATAAATATGTACTTGTCTTATAAAATTCCCAACAGTGAATATTTAGTGTTCCGATAGTAAAATAGAAAAAAGCGACGCGGACCCTCCTTTCACAGACGGGATCGCCCGCACAATGACGGTCTGTCATGGATTTTGTATGAAGATTCCTGACTGTTACAAGTACAAGTTATTGTAATTATTTAATTAATAATTTTCTATTAAATTTGCAAAAATCTCTCTATACTTTTTTAGAATACATAATAAACTATTGATATCTATTTTTTTACCACTATAAATTGTTGTAGTTTTGTCGCTTGCAGAGATGTTAAAAAGTACAAAATTTTCATGATTTGGAAAATATAAATACATTTTTTATTTAAATAATATATGGGAGACTATATTAATCTCTTCATACATTTCAAGTTAAAGAGTTACTATTTGCATAATAATAGTTGTCTGTGAGTATCGAGTAAATTTCTTTAACAAACATTTTTAGTTTTGTAGTTCTAGATGTTCAGAATACAGCCTTAAATTGTCACAAACATTTTTTTTTTTTTTTAATTTGGTTTTGGTAGAGATAGTCTGACTAATATGAAATATTTCCTTGTTTCTGGATAAACTCAAAAACTACTGAACAGATTAAAAATATATTTCATTTATCATTTATTTATTTATTACATTTCACAATACCCTGTAAGGGCAATTTTACAAAATATTTTAAAAATTAAACCCAATAAAGCTAGTAACAAAAAAGACAACACAAAACTATATATTATTATATATAAAAAATAATAAAATAATAAAAAAAAACATTTATTTCATGTAAATTTTTACAGATATTTATGAAAAGTCATAAAAAAAGTGTTACAATGAGGCCTTAGAGTGCATTTGGTTAGGCAGCTATTCATTAACAAAAAAAAACGACAAATATTTATTCAACCTCGATATCAGATTTAGAACTTTAACGCGATGGGATGGAAATCTTAATATGAAAAATACTACCGAACCTACTATAACTATATTATATTATTAACTAAAGTAATATTACTGGTGTACCTAAGTAATATTTAAAGCAAAATTATTATTAAAAATTATTAACTACGATATATATATATTATCTATATACGTGGTGGCCGAGTTGGTTAGACCTTGGACTTAAAAAACACTAAGGTCCCTGGTTCGAATCCCGGTGTGTACCAATGAGTTTTTAATTTAAAAATTTATGTACATTTGTTTGACAACACCACTATAGTGCCTCGGAGAGCACGTTAAGCTGTCGGTCCCGGTTTCACTATACCAACTTGTGAAACTGTTTATAGATGGGTTATTGAGTCTATTCAAAACATCGAGACGAGCTAGCCACTTGTTCGGTGTAGACTCATACCATCGGCTACGACGAGGTGGGATTAAAACCCCTTCGCTGGGTACCCTGGGGCCGTCTAGACGGTCTCGGGCGCCGTAAGGCACCCGTGAAGATATAATATATTAACTACGATACAGAATTATAAAAAAATTAAATATATTAGGTTAAACCGTGGTGGCCGAGTTGGTTAGACCTTGGACTTAAAAACACTAAGGTCCCTGGTTCGAATCCCGGTGTGTACCAATGAGATTTAATTTAAAAAATTAAGTACATTTGTTTGACAACACCACTATAGTGCCTCGGAAAGCACGTTAAGCTGTCGGTCCCGGTTTCACTATACCAACTTGTGAAACTGTTTATTGTTTATTAAACGGGTTATTGTGTCTATTCAAATCATCGCGACGAGCTAGCCACTTGTTCGATGTAGACTCATACCATGACTCATCGGCTACGACGAGGTGGGATTATAACCCCTCCGCTGTGTACCCTGGGGCCGTCGAGGCGGTCTCGGGCGCCGTAAGGCACCCGTGATGATATGTATGTATGTATATTCACCAAATGAAAGCTCTATAATCAGTAAGTTAACGTGATATTTTATTTTGTATCCAATTTCTTTAAATTAAACGCAGGTGAAACCGCGGGTCAGAGCAAGTTTACTTTATTTATAAATTACTTTTTTTATTTTTTTTTTATTGGACCACGACATGTGACTTTGTATCTACCTGGTGGTGAGCAGACCTACAAAGTCCATGAATGGGGTCAATCAATAATTGTTCTTAAACAATATTGATCACTCCCACTATGCCGGCTAAATGATGCGATTACGAAATGGGGGGCGACAATGGCGAATTGCATTACGAGTATATACTCGCTGCCTTATCGTCAATTCAACCACCCATTTCGTAACCGCACCCTGAAAGGAGACTACCACCTCGACAAGAAATCGATGCAGTAGTCTCCAGAAAACCGGTGAACCCACAGACTAAAACCGAAACATGACTAGGTCACTTGACGGTTTTTGCATCTGTATGGGCGGTGGTAACGAGACCGGTCGGTCGGCCTAACGAAGTTATAGAGACCTTCCTCCCACCTAAACTTACCTGAATGTTTTTAGTTTTAGTACTATACTTACCTACCTAATTATAGAAGTATCCAATATATTATCTACTTAAAAATAAACTACTTAGATCCCTGGTTCAAACCCCGGTGGGTACCAATGAGTTTTTAATTAAAAAAATTACGTACATTTGTTTGACAACACCACTATAGTGCCTCGGAGAGCACGTTAAGCTGTCGGTCCCGGTTTCACTATACCAACTTGTGAAACTGTTTATAGATGGGTTATTGAGTCTATTCAAAACATCGCGACGAGCTAGCCACTTGTTCGGTGTAGACTCATCAAAACCTTTCCGCTGGTTACCCTGAGGCCGCCCGTTTAGACGGACGCGGTAAGGCACCCGTGATGATATATATAGGGTGAATTTGAAAGGATGTACTTTGGCCTAATATGAGGTTCTGCTAATCAAGTCGAACAACTTTTCACATAGAACAATTTGTCACAAATGAAAAAAAAATGTCTTCTCCATAAAATAGGCTGACCTAGTTGAGCCAATTATTAATAAGTACACTTCAGGATAAACTGGTTTGGCCCAGTCTATATAATAAAGTGTCGTACTGTTGTAAACAAACCAAAAATCTTATTATATAGGATTTACAGTCCGGTAAACCCGTAGACTAAAACCGAAACATGACTAGGTCACTTGAAGATTTTTGCAACTGTATGTTTTCAAAATGGATGGGTTTTGAAGATCATTATTTCAAACAATTTGATTAGTTAGTAAAGTAGACATGGTGATAAAGTTTTTTTTTTAATTTTATTTTTTTATTGAATTGAACACTATCCTTTAGTTTGCCGCTAGATATTACTTACTAGAATTTGATCTTTATAAGCGACACTATCAGCTGGTGCAATAATACCTACGGATGAGTTTTTTTTTTCAAAATTAACCGGTTCGATTCTTAGGAGAATAAAATTTTCAAAAATCCAATGATGCCGTTTTTATCAACATCGGCCCCGAGACTCCTTTGAGCATTTTTCGCTATTCCTTGTAGTTTAGGATTTGGCCATGAAGGCATACTTGAAAAATTCATACTGTATATGTAAATATGTGTGAATTGTCCTATATTTTTTATAGGACAATTTACACATATAGCCTTAAAAACACCCAGACCATGACAAACTGCACAGTAAACGTACTATTTTTTTTTCTCGATAATTTTGAGGGTATGTTAAAAATTGATTAAAATTCAGAATTTTTAATTATCTACAACTTTTACATTTAGCCTTTTTACGATAAAGTGCATATTTTAGATAAAAATCGTATAGTTCACAGATGATTTTCCTTAAACAGTGTAGGTAGTAGGTATTTTTATATGCGTATATTAAAATTTATCACTGAAAGGCTGAAATCGGATAGTCTGATTTTTAGGCGAGTGTAAATTAGCAAGATGTTGTTGGTAGTCAGTCTTTATCGTATGTTTTTTTGCAAATAATTATGTTGTTTGATAAAGAGTATCGGTTATCGTTTGGTGATCATAGTGCCCAGAGGGCCCAGTGGGAAAGTTGGCCTGCATATATATTAAACGGCCCTGCGGCCATATTCTGTAAATTTTTTTTACAAATTACACATATTGCTCTGGTCACAAACTAAACTCTTAGGCTTGTACTATGTGTATACCAGAAGCAACGATATAATACATATTATATTTTATAAACACCCAGACCATGACAAACTGTACAGAACAAACGTAGTAATATTTTTCGCCAAAGGCACAACCTACGTCTACAGAGGCTGTCTTTTATAGGCAACGTTAGATTGTTAAAATAACGAAATTCTTTATGTACAATACTCACCTCACAGAATGCTAAAAACTGTCAAAGCAATAGCACCTGTAACGCAAGGGAATAAAGTGCTTGCCTTTTTTTATTTATTGTTGTGGCTGATTGTTCAATGTCATTTTTAAAGGATTTCGTTATTTTGACAAGCTAACGTTATTAGAAACAGAATGTGGCCGCTGGAGTCGACTTGACGCCCATACAAACATACTTCCAATATTACAACTTGGCTGTTGGTAGAAGTTCAATTATTTTTTTATGTTCGTAATTGTACACAAAAATCTTTTTGTTGTGGGTATTTTGTTGTATTATAATATAAAAAAAAGGTATTATTTCGAAAAAAATAAAAATAATGTCCCAACACAAAAAGATCAATAAATACAATTACAGACAAAAATATTATTTTACTTCTGCGACAAACAGTAATCGAGTATTATTGGAAGTGCGAAAGCTCATTTTGTATGGAGAACGCAGAGTTCGCATTTACGAATGCAGCGCCCTTAAATAATGAATTCTAACTTAAAATGGAGGACGGCATGTGACTTTGTATCTACCTCATGTTAAGTAGACCGACAAAGTCCATGAATGGAGTTGATCAACACATTGTCTAACAATATTGATCGCTCCCACACAGTGGCGTAGCGTGCCTTAGCGGGGCCCCGTATAAAAATTTGTTTGGGGGCCCTTAGGAAGGATAAAGATTTCTCACAAAAGAAAAAAAATGTATGCATAAAATTTAAGAAGTTTTTATTAATTTTTGCTTACGCACGTTGGGGGCCCCCGTGGCCCGGAAGCCCCGAATAATTTATACGGCATATACGGCGGTAGCTACGCCCCTGCTCCCTCTATGCCAGCTAAAAGACGCGGTTACGAAATGAGCGGTGACATTACGAGTCTATTTTAATATCCGCTGCTTTATCGTAAATCAATAGCCCGTTTCGTAACCGTACCATGAAGGGAGACTATCCCCTCGACAAGAAATCGAAATGCAATAGTCATCGAATACCAGTGAAGCCACAGACTAAAACCGAAAACATGACGAGGTATGTTTTCGCTTTTAATGTCAATGGTCAAGTGGTTTCTTGTTTTTTGTTATATTTTCGAAATAAAAAACTAAATTAAATTCTTTTATTTTTATCGGAAGCCTATTAATACAAGCGAGACAAATGAAAATTAAAGGCAGAACAAAAGATGGCCGCCTGTTGCTGACAAAAGGTAGAAACAAAACACAATATGGCGGCAACAAACTTGTTTAACATTTCGTTCCGTTACCGTTTCAGTCCGTTCGGACGCTCAACCCTGACGCTTGCAGCGAATTCGCTTGAGGCGTAGGTTTCGTGATGTATTTTACCTTGTTTATCTGTACAAAAAAAAATCCGGGTAGATATTGTGAAAGTCACGTGTAGTCGATTGTAGTAGTATACGTGGTGGCCGAGTTGGTTAGACCTTGGACTTAAAAACACTTAGGTCCCTGATTCCAATCCCGGTGTGTACCAATGAGTTTTTAATTAAAAAAATTATGTACATTTGTTTGACACTATAATGCCTCGGAGAGCACGTTAAGCTGTCGGTCACGGTTTCACTATACCAACTTGTGAAACTGTTTATAGATTTATAGATCGGTTAAGTCTATTCAAAACATAGCAACGAGCTAGCCACTTGTTCAGTGTAGACTTATACCATCGGCTACGAGGTGGGATTAAAAACCCCTCCGCTGGGTACCCAGGGGCCGTCTAGGCCGTCTCGGGCGTCGTAAGGCACCCGTTATGTTATGTATGTATGTACATTGTGATAGTAGGAATAAATAACGGAAATAGCTTATTATCTTTTGCTTTAAAAAATCTTTTCATTGTCCGTTGACTGACATGTAGTAAAGTGTATAGGGGAAGTAAAAAAAACATTTTTTTTAAACGTTTATTATCTTACAAAATAAATACAGCTCTTACCAATCCGACTAAACACTCCAAGTGAACCTTATCACTATGAATTAAATGCCATAATCTGATGTTTAAGCAACTGTACACGTACACACTAAAACGACTTTGTACAAATGTATAATTAATATTAAACTAGACTTTATAACAATCATGTTAGAGCTAAAAATGCGACGTAAGTCTGTCCACTTCACTGAGATCTGCGAATATTTCTTCTACTTTTGTTCCGATTTTCTTTGCAATCTGAAACAATATTTTGTTATCATTTTTAATAAATGTTTTCTAAACTTCTAGAAGGAATTGTTTTGTACAAAGTTTCTAAATTGTAATGTTTAATTATTATAATTTGGTTAGAAATGATTCGTTCGTATGCAATGCCCCTAAATAAATATATATACAGAGTGAATTTAAAAGGATGTACTTTGGGCTAATATGAGGTTCTGCTGTCTAAAACCGAAGAATAATCTACGACTAGGCTGTATGGGCACATGCTCTTTGCCTTTCCTTCGGGAAAAAGATACTACTACTACTACTGAGGTTCTGCTGATCGAATCGAACAACTTTTCTCGTGGAACCATGTGTCACAAAAGAAAAAAAATTTTGACTTCCCCATACAAATTGGTCATTTTAACATTACTAGTTTGTTGGAGAATGAAATTTTTTTTTTATTTGCGACACATGGTTTCATGGGAAAAGTTGTTCGTATTGATCAGTAGAACCTCATATTAGCCCAAAGTACATCCTTTCAAAGTCACAATGTATAGTCCGTTGACATACAATTTGTCAAAACAAAATGGCGGACAGTATAGGTTACATAAGAATAAGAAATAAAAAAACATGTTATCAGAAAAATGCAATAAAAAACAATATTTAATTTATTAAAAGAAAAACAATGATAGGATGTTTCAACATGAATATGAACAACTTTCACTATGGAACCAATTCTGCTAGAGCAAAAAAATTTTTTGTAGTAATACATTTTAGCAGAGTATGCACTAAAGGAATATGGAATAATTATTTTTATTTCGCTCTGAACAGAGTTGGCCCCATAGTGAAAGCAGTTCAAATTCATGATAAGAACCCCCTATAAATAGTTTTTGTATAACTCGACAGCCACCATATTGCTCTAGTCACCACAAACTAAGATCTAGGCTTGTACTATGTGTACCAGAAACAACAATACTATATAGATGGTGATTTTGTAAGATTGTCTTTGGGCTAATGTGAAGCTCTACTGACAAAATTGGACAACTTTTTCCATGGAACCATGTGCAGATGATGAAAAAAAAATACTTTTCCATACAAACTGATACTGTTTAAAGTAACCAGTTTGTATGGAGAAGCTAATATTTTTTTAATTTGCGACACATGGTTCCATGGAAAAAGTTGTATCTTTATTATTTTATCAGTAGAACCTCATACTAGCTCAAAGTACAACCTTTCAAAGTCACCCTGTATATTATATTTTAAAACACCCATACCATGGCAAACTGTACAGAAAAACGTAAAAACAAAAAAAAAACAAGAACACGGAGGCGGTAGAATATAGCAACCTGCGTTTGATTAGAGTTACTTACGTCGACTCGTTCCATTACAGGAAGGTGTAGGTATGAGAACACCAGGTCTCCATCTAGGACACCTCTCGCCGCGGCGCCGCCTGTTGGTTTGCGAGATGATTTGTATGCCCTGTGTAAAAAAAGAAATTAGTTTAAAAAATAGTATGGCGATAAGAGAGACTATTGGCCTTAAAACTTATTGGGCCCCTAAAGAATTTACAATAGATATTGTCTCTTTTACGCATATTCATTTTTATTGCTAAAAGAGACGAAACCTTCTATAACTAAAGGGTTCTTTAAAGACTTAATAAGTCTTTAAAGAACCAGTCTCGCTCTCGCGGCGTTATGGAGCGCACGCCTCCTCGTAGTATACCGTGCGCGGACGCATCGCCGCTGCCGCCGGATAAGTCGCCCTCGTTGGTGACTCTGCGTGATAATAGTATGCAAAAAAGTGGTGTGAAATGCAAAAAGTGCAATGTAGTTATTAATGAGCTTTTATCATTTATTTGTGACAAGGTAGACACACTACCGGAGCCTGCAATAATACAAATATGTACGAGTGCATACTCAAGCACGGAAATTGAAGATTCTAGAAAAATTGTATTAGAACTTTTGAGGCCACATAAGAAAATTCTTCGCAATAAAACAGGTACTACGGAAAAGAATCTCCAGGAAATAATAAAAATTATTAAGGAGCATGAGCCCGATGACTTGCCTATTTTCGTTGCTCGAAATTTACATAAACTACCCCCAATAACCTTTGACCATATTGACGTAACATCGTTTCTAAAAGAAATGGCTCTGTTGAGGACTGAGGTGTATGCGCTTAAACAGGATGCTAGAAAAGAGGGTGGTCGACCTAATGGCATTGACGAGATTATGACACTTCAGAAGGATATTGAGGACATCAAGGTTTCCCTGCATGAAATGCAGGTCAAACGTGGGGCAACCCGAGACCAACAAGAGAGATCGCCTCTTATGTCTTGTCATAATATTGACAAGAACACCAGAAGGCGCTCCAACAGTGTTGACAAGTTAGACCTGACGGTGACACTGTCGGCGGCAAAATCTTCGAGAAGTGAGCTGGAATTGAAGGATTGCCAGATAATGCCAGGTGTCGATGGTAGTAATGCAATAAAGAGCGATACTACGGGAGTGAGACGTACTATGGCGGAAGTTGTGAAGACCAAAAGCGTAGTAAACAAGAACCAGGATGAAGAATGGACGCAAGTTGTAAATAAGAAGCGAATTTTCGTAAATAAACGTGGAAAGGCGCAGCCACTGGAGACCTCCAATTTTAAGTCCGTGGAGCGAAAAACTGCCCTATACATATCTCGTGTGCTTAAAAATTGTAATGCAGAAGATATAGTTGATTATATCAAGGAGAAAACTAATCTAGTAGTTTCTGCTACGAGGATAAATTCTCATGATAATAATGAATTTAACGCTTTTAAGGTTATGGTACCAACTGATAATGTAAGTTTATTTCTTGAGAAAGGAGATAATTTGTGGCCAGTCGGCATTGTGTTCAGAAGATTCGCGTGGCGCTCACGATACCACACAAAGCATGAACGATCAGCTGTTAATGTAAACAGTGAAAATAACAAACCTAACCAGCATGGATAGTACAACCTCAAGCTGTAACTCATTTGTTTCTTTCAACTGTAAGTCTATTAAGCGTTCGGTGGACAATATAAGAGAATTATGCAACAAGTTTGATCTTATAGCACTTCAAGAGACGTGGCTCTTTCCCCACGATTTGGATTTCTTGAACGAGATCCACAGTGGTTTTGGTTACCATGGGATGTCTGCTATCGACACGAGTGCTGGTGTGGTTCGAGGAAGACCGTATGGTGGCGTAGCTATACTCTGGAATAAGTCAACTTTCCCTAATGTGGACATCATCCACTGTGGGAATACTCGAATAGCTGCAGTGAAGTTATTACAAGGTGACAGAAGTGTCTTAGTGTTTAGTGTATATATGCCTACCGATAGTGTAGAAAATTTGCCTGAGTTTACAGAATGTTTGGCGGGTGTCAGTGCGGTTATAGAAAGCCATGACACGGAAAGTGTATTTATTTTGGGTGACTTTAATGCACACCCCGACACGCTTTTCGGTATTGAACTTAGTGACTATTGTGCGGAACAATCGTGGCAATGTGTGGATCGAGACGTACTTGGCGCAGACAGCTACACCTTCGTGAGCGAGGCTCATGGCTCGCTGAGATGGCTCGACCACTGTGTAGTTACAGTGGCGGCCGCGGCGGCGGTTCGGGGCGTCGAGGTACTTCACGACGTGTACTGGTCAGACCATTTCCCGTTAATTGTTTACTGTGATATTAATTGTGTTAGACCTAAGATGACTAAATGTGATAGTAAATTGAATATGAAAGCCAAATTTATTTGGGGTAATAGAAATAGTGAACAAATACAATTATATACTAAATTGTGTGATGGTAAATTTAATAATTTGAAATCTAGACTTAAAAGTCATAGTTTATTATGTAGTGACGAATTGATTAATGGTGACATTGATTTATGTAGTAAACGTATTGATGTTTTATATAGTGACATTGTTACTATTATGCAATCGGCTGCCGAGCTCTCATGTACGCAGAGTAAAAAAACGTATAAGAAAGTCATCGGTTGGAATAGCCACTTGAGTGACCTGCATAGGGTGGCCAGGTCAAAGTTCATACAATGGAGTTTGTATGGAAGGTCGCGTTCGGGGCAATGTTATGATGAAATGCGTGGGGCGCGCAGAGAGTTTAAAAGCAAGCTAAAGTATATACAAAATAACGAAGATAAGATCAAATTAGATATACTGGCTAAGCATAGATTCAGTAAAAACTTCGTGCAATTCTGGAAAGCTACTAAAAAGATAAACAGTAAAACTAGAATACCTGCCGATGTCGAGGGCGAGACGGATCCCGTTGGTATTGCTAATATGTTCATGAAATTCTTTAGGGTGGACGTTGTAGGGGACAACGGTGACGTATTCAACAGGGTGCCCTGCGGTCGTCGTGACGCGGGGACAGTCGCGTTCCCAGCGGAGGAGGTGGAGGGGGTCCTCCGTGCGATGAAGCGAGGCAAGTCCCCGGGTCACGACGGCCTCAGTATTGAGCATATTCTGTATGCCGGTCGGGATATCTGTGACGTATTGTCTTGCTTTTTTACTCTCTGTGCGCGGCACTGCTACTTACCTGTTGAAATGTTGCGCACCATAGTTGTGCCTATAGTTAAGAACAAAACTGGCGATGTCGCAAGCGCGACCAATTATAGACCTATTTCGTTAGCTACGATTCTGGCCAAGGTACTTGAAAGACTGCTACAGAGTAGGATGGTGCCTCATCTCACTGTTGACGATGCGCAGTTTGGCTTTAGAAAGAGTGTGTCGACGGATAGTGCAATTTTTTCCCTGAAGCAGGTTATTAATTATTACGTGGATAGAAAAACTGCGGTCTACGCGGTATTTTTGGATCTGAGTCGCGCTTTTGATACAGTAAAATATGATATACTTTGGAAAAAAATATATAAAACAAATATAGATAAAAGAATAATTGAGATGACTAAATATTGGTATGAGCACCAGTTAAATAATATAAGATGGGGTACCTCTTTATCCAAGGACTACAGTCTATCGTGTGGTGTGAGGCAGGGTGGTTTGACCTCTCCGGATCTGTTTAACTTGTATGTTAACGACCTGATCGAGGAGCTCAGCAATACTCGTGTTGGGCTCAAACAGGGTAACCGGTATGTTAATAATCTAAGCTATGCTGATGATATGGTGCTGTTGAGTCCCTCGATCAAGGGTCTCCGTAAACTAATTTTAATATGTGAGAGATTTGCCTGTGAACATGGCCTCAGTTATAACATAAAAAAGACTGAAATGATGATCTTTAGGGTGAAAGGTGGTCCCGATACGGTGCCGCCGGTCTATCTTAATGGACAACAGATTGCAACTGTTGACAGTTTCAAGTATCTTGGCCATATAGTGACTTCATGTAGAAGGGACGATCGCGACATGGAAAGACAGAGGAGGGCGCTTTCCGTCGTGGGTAACATGCTGTCAAGACGTTTTTTCGGATGTGCGAGGGAGGTCAAATTGACGCTTTTTAATGCTTTTTGCCAGAGTTTGTACACCTGTCAATTGTGGACAAACTACACGAAGAGGTCTCGTGATGGCATCCGTGTACAATATAATAACTGCTTTAGACAACTCTTTGGGCTAAAACGTTCCTGCAGTGCTTCGGGGATGTTCACTGAGGCCAGGGTTAATACATTCGAGGCTATCACGAGACAAAGAGTCGCGACTTTTCTGGGCCGCCTTCGCTCATCTGAGAACGATATAATTAGAGCATTCTATGACATGTTGCCTGTCACGGGAACGTACAAGAAGTGGATTGAACTGGCCACCTAATGGCCGCTCCCGATTGTCAGTCTGTCCTTTACTGGTGGTTGTGAGTCGAGGGGGGGGTGGTTTGATTGTTGGGAGTGGCGTAATAACGAATATGTGCAGGTGTCTTCATTTGTAATTTGTAAAATTTTGTAACTAGTTCTGTAATTTATTTTTATTTTCTTGTATACCATTATTGTATTTAAAACTTTGAATTTGTGTACATTATTTAAATCTATGGACATTGTCTGAAATAAACGTATTATTATTATTATTATAATAAGTTCTTTATAAATACCAATTATTAGATATATTATCACAAGAAAGAGCTGGTACATACATTGTCACATACTTTGCCACAAGAAACAGAATTTAAATATTTGTAAAGTAATAAATAAAAATATAAATATCATCACGGGTGCCTTACGGCTCCCGACCGCCTAGACGGCCTCAGGGTACCCAGCGGAGGTTTTTAATCCCACCTCGTCTTAGCCTATGGTATGAGTCTACACCGAACAAGTGGCTAGCTCGTTGCGATGTTTATAGATTGAGTCTATCCACTCAATCTATAAACAGTTTACAAGTTTGTATTGTGAAACTGGGACCGACAGCTTAAAGTGCTCTCCGAGTCACTATAGTTGTGGTAAAAAAATATGGCAAATTGCGGTTCCATATATTATTATTAGTTTTATGTTATATATACAAACCTAAATGATCTAGGATTGAGTCCGGCCAGATGGCAGCAGTAGTTGTTCATAACGTTCTGCAACATCAGTAGTCTCCTGTACATCTTCTCGCTCACCGGTAGTATGTACCCAAGCGCGCCATCTAGCGTCGCTAGTACAAAAAAATATATACATTATTACAGTAGCTCCCATACAGATTCTTTAACGATTTACTAAAATTTAGTCCTACAAAAAAATTCAAAGATAATTATAAAATATTTAAGACATAAGTAATAAAAACAATAAAGATATAAAAAATTAACTTAATACTATAAAAATATATATTTATATATATATATATAAAACTATGTGTACAGGGTGAATTTGAATAGTTGTATTTTGAGCTAGTGATCAAATCGAACAACTTTTCCCATAGAACCATGTGTCGCAAATTAAAAAAAATGTTGGCTTCCCTAGGTCATTTTTAAATTACTAGTTTGTATGGAGAAGGCAATATTTTTTTTCATTTGCGGCACATAGTTCCATAGGAAATGTTGTTCGATTTCATAAGTAGAATCTCATATTAGCCCAAAGTACATCCAATCAAATTCACCCTGTATAATTAAAGTAAGTAAATCATATTAGTATGGAAGTTTAGGTGGGTGGAAGCTCAGTCGACCGACCGGACTCGTTACCACCGCCCATACAAATGCAAAAACCGTCAAGTGACCGAGTCATGTTTTGGTTTTAGTCTATGGGTTCATCGGTATTCTGAGGCTCTACCATGGGTTTGCGCATTGTAGAAACGTAACGTATTCATTTACGTACACGTGAGCAACAACCAATAGGGTTGCTTTATTTTTGGTAACAGGATTGAATAAAGCCTCTGGAGATTACTGTATAGATTTCTTGTCCAGGTGGTAGTCTCCTTTCAGGGTGCGGTTACGAAATGGGTAGTTGAATTAATGATAAGGCAGCGAGTATATTATTCGCAATCGCATCATTTAGCCGGCATAGTGGGAGCGACAAATTTCGTTTAATAACAATTATTGATCGACCCCATTCATGAACTTTGTAGGTCTGCTCACCACTAGGTAGTTACAAAGTCATATGCCATGCTCCAATAAATAAATAAAAAAATATAAAAAAATGTAAATATGCACACGAAGTTACGGATACCTGCTAGTAAATAAATATATATAGACTTACAATACATAGTAACGTGGCGTTTATGGACGGGCACATTCTTGGGTACCGGCAGTGACCGAGAGTTTATCCTGAACATAGCGTTTACTTGTTGACCCAGATGGTAGTCCGCTTTCCTTAATAATCTTTGGCCTGGAAAAAGAAAATAATAATATGGACAATGCTTTTAGGGCTCTGTAATCGAATTTTATGCAGGGACCGGAAAACCCGTTCCCCGGGTTAAGACTTCAAACGGTGTACCTCTTACGAATTACCCCGTGAACTTGCTATCCCAATTCAACTGCTATCCTATACATTTAGGTAACCCTTTTGAAAGGGAAACCCCTATGTCTAACGGGTTACCCTGTAAGACTTTTTGAATTTTGGAAGAGGGAGGGAGAAAAAAAATAAGTTGATGGTTATTGCAGTTGATAAATATTAAACATTTCGCTGAAAAAGCGGCCCCAGCCTAGTGGTTAAGTCACTGCGCAACTGATAACAAGGTTAAGCAGATGACAACAAGGCCGGCCTGGGATGGGTGACCGCTTTATACAACGAGGCTTTTTCATCATTAACACCGCAACAAGCTCGCCACTTGCAACGCCAACCGCAACTTGTTAGGTGTTGCCTCCGAATATCAGTTGGGTACCCTGAGGCCGTGATGGTATTTATTTTGGTCTCATATTTTGGTCTTATATTATATAATTTGTATCTATTGTGTAAATTCTTATGCTGTCTATTTCCTAAATATTGTTATAAATAAACATATAAATAGTAGCTTTGGTCTCGTAAACTTTAATTTAGTGATAACAAAATAACTAAATACAATAATCTTTTAAAATATTTTTTTTATATAAAAGTGTTATTTATTTCAGTGGTTTACCTCCATAACTTTCTCTCGCGTGCGGTTGGTACATAAATAATACCAAATTGCCCTCGGCTTCGCTCACCAGAAACCCTAAATTTGAGTTGTCGACCATGAATTCCATTTCGTAAATCTGTAATAAAATACATCTTTTATTAAAGTTTAACATTTTACTTTCAAAACATTTTATTCTTAATGGAGCACGGCATGCGACTTTGTATCTACCTGATGTTAAGCAGGCCTACTAAGTCCATGAGTGGGGTCGATCAATATATTGTTGTTTAACAATATTGATCGCTCCCACTATGCCGGCTAAATGATACAGTTACGCAATGGGCGTAGAGAGACGATTTCATTACAAGTCTACTTTAGTAGCTTCGATGTTTTATCGTCACATTAACTGCCCATTTCGTAACAGCGCCCTAAAAGTAGACCTACCACTTCGACAAGAAATCGATGCAGTAGTCTCCTGAAAACCGGTAAACCCACAGACTAAAACAGAAACATTTTACTATTTTACATCTGTGACTATCTTAACGTGGTGGCCGAGTTGGTTAGACCTTGGACTTAAAAACACTTAGGTCCCTGGTTCAAACCCCGGTGTACCAATGAGTTTTTAATTAAAAAAATTGCCTCGGATAGCACGTTAAGCTGTCGGTCCGGGTTTTACTATACCAACTTGTGAAACTGTTTATAGATGGGTTATTGAGTCTATTCAAAACATCGCGACGAGCTAGCCTAACCTGTTCGGTGTAGACTCATACCATCAGCTACGACGAGGTGGGATTAAAAACCCCTCCGCTGGGTACCCTGGGGCCGTCTAGGCGGTCTCGGGCGCCTTATGCACCCGTGATGATATGTATGTAACTGACTATCAGTCAGTTCAATCAATATCATTCACTAGCTCACCTGTGTGGTCCTTAGATCCCGAGACACGAGCGATAAGGTCCTATGTTGTGCCTGATATCTCAACAACGAAATGGACTTATAGACATCAGCAATAAGGATCAAATTCTTAACGCACAACATTTTGTGGACATATATCTGTGTGTCTATGAACGCTACGCCCACTAAATCATTGTCTTTTAACTGCCATAGGTATATCTGAAATAAAACAAATAAAAAAATTAAATAGGTTTTTACCTCCGTAGACTAGTGGTTGCGCCTTTGGCGTTGTATCCGGAGGTCGTGGGTTCGATTCCCACCAATGGCAAAAAAAATGTATGTTTTTCTGTACAGTTTGTCATAGTCTGGGTGTTTATACTCACTCACCCATACGTGAGTATCGAACCCACGACCGCCGGATACAACGCCAATAATAGGGAAGTCTTTTAAGGGAAAAAAAAATGGCCGCCCGTCATATAAAAAATATTATTACCAATCAATGGTCAAGAAGTAACAGGATATGGCGGAAACGGACATATTTAATATTCGTTAAAAAAATTAAAGTAACATAGGGTAATAATAATTATTGATTTATTTATTTATTAAATCACACAAATATTTTTTACAATTTAATGTTAAGTTATAGTGTAGCAATTTGGGTAGATATTAATTTTCAATTATGTAGATTTAAATGAATGCGAGATTTTTTAACTTCTTTACAAGGGGGATGTTACAACACTTTTATATTATTAATAATTTAATGGCGAAAAGGACCTCATATCATATATTATACCAATGAGGTTTATTTTTGAATTTTTTTTTTAGATTAAAAATTCATTGGTACACACCGGGGTTTGAACCAGGGACCTAAGTGTTGTTAAGTCTAAGGTCTAACCAACTCGACTACCACGTATTATATACCTTTGTATTATTTATATATTTTTTTTGTTTTTTTTTTTTAAATATACATCACAGAAAGATTACTAAATAAAATAAATGACAAAAATAGTATTTTATATTTTCTCATTTTGTGTAGGGAACGCGACTGGAGTGTACTTAAGTAGTACTTACCTTTTGTCCTATAGCAGATATTAAGTAGCCTAATACTTGTGCTAGTGCTGTGACGGGCCCCTTCTGCTCTTTAGCATAAATTTCTTTGAATTTGTTCTTAGTAAGCGGCTGACCGGGTTCGGGGACCACGTCTATAATATCATATATTAAAATCTGTAAAAAAAAAATTTATATAATTTATTCAAAGAAACAAAAAAATATATGGATACAAATTAATAATAAAAAATAAATAAGTAAACCTACATTAAAAATAAATTAAATTATACATATGTGGTGGCCGAGTTGGTTAGATCTTGGACTTAAAAACACTTAGGTCCCTGGTTTGAATCTCGGTGTGTACCAATGACTTTTTAATTAAAAAAATTATGTACATTTGTTTGACAACACCACTATAGTGCCTCGGAGAGCATGTTAAGCTGTCGGTCCCGGTTTCACTATACCAACTCGTGAAACTGTTTATAGATGGGTTATTGAGTCTATTCAAACATCGCGACGAGCTAGCCACTTGTTCGGTGTAGACTCCTACCATCGGCTACGACGAGGTGGGATTAAAACCCCTCCGCTGGGTACCCTGGGGCCGTCTAGACGGTCTCGGGCGCCGGTAAGGCACCAGTGATGATATGTATGTATGTAAAATATTCCTGAAGTTTGTGCTGAAGCATAGTACCCAAGACACTGACAGCGCGTTACCTTTTTGTATTAATATTGATATAGATTTTTTTTTTGTCTAAAATACACGCCAGCTCTTGGGATGCCAGTAGCGTCGATAAGGAGGGGCGCCAAAAATAATAATCAAAAGTTATTTTTTAAATGCTTGAGTTAGGCACCAAAATAAACTCCTTGTAAATGTAACGATTAAAATTCAAAATGGCGTTGAATGTACCAGTTTTATTTTGAAAGTCGAATGACAGCTGGTACAATCGACGCCATTTTTAACTTTATTCGTTACAAATACTTTAACAGACACTTTGGCGCAACTCAGCCTTAGTATTTAAATAAAATTAAAAACTTTATAGGATAACTTAGTATGTATGTTTGTCTAGACACAAATCTTAAAAAATCGGTCGCGCTTTGAATTGCTTTTAGGTGTAAGGAAGGTCTTTAAAACTTCGCTAGACGGACCGGCCGGTATGTTAACACTATGTGCTGAAAGCAAAGCAGATGCAAAAACCGTCATGTTTCAGTTTTAGTCTGTAGGTTCACCGGTTTTCAGAAGACTATTGCATTTATATCTTGTCGAGATGGTTGTCTCCTTTTAGGGTGCGATTACGAAACGGCCGGTTACTTTTACGATACAGCAGCGCAAGGCTATTAAAGTAGACTCGTTATTAGCCGGCATAGTGGGAGCGATCAATGCTGTTAAACAACAATGTATTGATCGACCACCTATTCATGGATTTTGCAGGTCTGCTCACCATTAGGTGACAAAGTCACATGCCGTGCTCCAGTAAAAAAAAGAAGATTTATGGTTTTAACAAATTATTCTTAGCATCAGGTTGATACAGAGTCATGATTAAAATAAAATAGAATAACTTACACGTCCTCTTGATGTAATGTCTTCGCTATAATTGTAATTAGTACCTAAAGCTATATAACCTCTCAGGCCTGATCTGAAAACGAAATGTTAATATAACCGTAGAACAAGTTAAATTACTATCACATAAAGTAATTTGCCATGTTTTTTTTTTATTTATTAAAGGGCATGTTTATACGACATCAGCCCCTTGACATGGCAACTTCCAATTTTTTTTTTTTAAGTGCAGCCTGTTTTTTTTTGCCATCGTGATAATAACGTATCACAAAAATAATAGATTAAAATATTTAAACATATCTTAAAACCCAGTTTTTATTAATTGATAAAAACGAAATCAGTTTCTTATTTTAGCCCATATTTTCGAAATTAAAAATCAAAATTCTATTTTTTCATTTTCCTGGGATACCTACAGCATTAACGGCAAAATTTAACACATCTTGTATGAGAAATATGTCAAATTTTAACTTTGATATGACGTTGATACTCAAACGATTTCGTAGAATTAGTAGGCCCATGATTAGGCCCGCGCGTTTAAAATAAGATGGAATGTTATCATAGTGAAATAAAAGTATTTAGAAAAAAAAACACTGCCTATACGGCCGGTCCAAAATGCAAAAACCGAAGTGACCTTAATCATGTTTCGGTTTTAGTCTGTGGGTTCACCGGTTTTCAGGAGATTACTGCATCGATTTCTTGTTGAGCTAGTAGTCTCCTTTCAGTGTGCGGTTACGAAATGGGTGGTTGAATTGACGATAAAGCACATTACGAGTACATTAAAATATACTCGTATTGTAATTCGTCTTTGTCGCCGCCCTAATTCGTAATCGCATAATTTAGCCGGCATAGTGGAAGCGATCAATGTTGTTTAAGAACAATTAATTATTGATTAACCCCATTCATGGACTTTGTGGGTCTTTCCACCACCAGGTAGATACAAAATCAGCCGTGCTCCTATAAAATAAAAAAAATTAAAAAAAAAAAAACAATATATTCTGCAATAGTAATGTCCAAACAGCTTACCTAGTTCCTTCATAAGACAGTGACACGTTCTTCAAACAGGTCACATGTTCCCATTCGTCCAGCTCTATTTTAGTATTTGGTATGATTTCCCAGGATACAGGAGAAAACAACATTATGGAAAAGCTGTCCTGCATTGGGTATGGAAACCTGCAAGGGGAAAAATATTTATAATTAATTTGTATTAATGCATTTTTATAAATTCCTTATTAGGATAATCTTATATTAATTTTTTAAAGATAAAAATGCAATGAAAAGAATCCTTGTGGGCGGGACTCGAACCCACGAAACTCGCTATTTAGGCAAGGCACTCAACCGCTAAGCCAACCAGGTTCCACTCACGAATTTTGTCATTGCTTGTTATCTACTTATACACAGACGCCCTCTATTAACTTTCCTCTAATAACTCTATACGAGTGAAGTTAGAAGTCCTAGTTTCTAATACTAGATGGCAAAGGGGTCTGTTTTATTTATTTTTCCTTTTTTCAGTATTTTATACTTATGCATTTTTATAAATTCCTTACGTGGTGTATACGTGGTGGCCTAGTTGGTTAGACCTTGGACTTAAAAACGCTTTGGTCCCTGGTTCGAATCCCAGTGTGTACCAATGAGTTTTTAATTAAAAAATGTATGTACATTTGTTTGACAACACCACTATAGTGCCTCGGGAGAGCACGTTAAGCTGTCGGTCCTGGTTTCACTATACCAACTTGTGAAACTGTTTATAGATGGGTTATTGAGTCTATTCAAAACATCGCGATGAGCTAGCCACTTGTTCGGTGTAGACTCATGCCATCGGCTACGACGAGGTGGGATTAAAACCCCTCCACTGGGTACCCTGGGGCCGTCTAGGCGGTCTCGGGCGCCGTTAGGCACCCGTGAAGGTATATATATATATAAATTCCTTATTAGATATATAAACTAGGACTTCTAACTTCACTCGTATTTTAATTAGATTAATAATAGTTTAATGAAATATATTTTTATAAGCAATTTGTTAAGATACAAATACCGTATATTGATACGTACTGGCGGCCTGGTATTTAAAACCTCCTAAAATCGCGAACTCCGCGTTCTCCATACAAAAAGAGCTTTCGCACTTCCAATAATACTCGATTACTGTTTGTCGCAGAATTAAAATAATATTTTTGGCGGCCATTGTATTTATAATCCTTTTGTGTTTGGTCATTATTTCGAAAACAAAAAAAAACTTTTTAAATATTATAATACAAAAAATGTATTACCCACAACAGAAAAATTTTTGCGTACAATTACGAATATTAAAAAAATAATTGAACTTCGACCAACACCCAAGTAGTAATATTGGAAGTACGTTTGTATGGGCGTCAAGTCGACTCCAGTGGCCGCATTCTGTTTCTAATAACGTGAGCGTTAGATTTTCAAAATAACGATTTCCGCTATAAGCGCGCTCTCCTCCAATCAGAGTAGCTTTTAACCTTTGCTGATTGGAGGAGAGCGTATAACGGAAATCGTTATTTAGACAATCTAACGCTCACGTTATAAGAAACAGAATAAGGCCGCTGGGCCTTTAATATGAAAACATAACATTTTTTTTTTTTTATTTATATTTAGGACATCATCGCTATTTGAGGCCCATGAGGCTTCGTCAGGCTCTAAGATTGTTTTTCGTTCGGGGTACACACTTTGTAAAGTAGAAAAAATAAATATTTGTGTATACCTATGGTAAATAAATAAATAATTATTTTTGTTTTGTGTTTGTAAGGCGGCGACCATATTTTGTCGCCATAGTAGCAGGCGATTTTAGGTCTTAGTGCACTTCCAGATTATTCATTATAGCATGGTTAATGTTGATTTTAGTTGTTAAATTCAATTTTAAAGTTGTCTAAATTTTATGCAAAATTACTCACCGATCTCCTTTATCATCTTTACTCAGTTCTTTATCTTCCCCATTAAACTTATAATAAGTCTGCTTGGCTGTAGACTGAGAGCCGACCACACAGTACGTATGCGACTCTACGTGGTAAGTAACGGCTAGCGGCGTCACACGAAGCGGTACTTTGCGCACAGGCCATGACGCGTCGTAGGACAGATGTGTGGCTAACGCGCATATACGTAGCTCACTCTAGAACAATACCACAAGTATCTACAATGTCTGTCAAAGTCATTCTAAGTGGCAAATGCCGGGTGCAGCCATGACGCGTCGTAGGACAGATGTGTGGCTAACGTGCAAATACGTAGCTCACTCAAGAACAATACCATAAGTATCTACAATATCTGTCAAAGTCATTCTAAGTAGCGAATGCCTGGTGCAGCCAAGACGCGTCGTAGGACAGATGTGTGGCTAACGCGCATATACGTAGCTCACTCTAGAACAATACCACAAGTATCTACAATATCTGTGAATGCCATTCTAAGTAGCGAATGCCTGGTGCAGCCATGACGCGTCGTAGGACAGATGTGTGGCTAACGCGCATATACGTAGCTCACTCTAGAACAATACCACAAGTATCTACAATATCTGTGAATGCCATTCTAAGTAGCGAATGCCTGGTGCAGCCAAGACGCGTCGTAGGACAGATGTGTGGCTAACGCGCATATACGTAGCTCACTCTAGAACAATACCACAAGTATCTACAATGTCTGTCAAAGTCATTCTAAGTGGCACATGCCGGGTGCAGCCATGACGCGTCGTAGGACAGATGTGTGGCTAACGCACATATACGTAGCTCACTCTAGAACAATACCACAAGTATCTACAATGTCTGTCAAAGTCATTCTAAGTGGCGCATGCCGGGTGCAGCCATGACGCGTCATAGGACAGATGTGTGGCTAACGCACATATACGTAGCTCACTCTAGAACAATACCACAAGTATCTACAATGTCTGTCAAAGTCATTCTAAGTGGCGCATGCCGGGTGCAGCCATGACGCGTCGTAGGACAGATGTGTGGCTAACGCACATATACGTAGCTCACTCTAGAACAATACCACAAGTATCTACAATGTCTGTCAAAGTCATTCTAAGTGGCGCATGCCGGGTGCAGCCATGACGCGTCGTAGGACAGATGTGTGGCTAACGCACATATACGTAGCTCACTCTAGAACAATACCACAAGTATCTACAATGTCTGTCAAAGTCATTCTAAGTGGCGCATGCCGGGTGCAGCCATGACGCGTCGTAGGACAGATGTGTGGCTAACGCACATATACGTAGCTCACTCTAGAACAATACCACAAGTATCTACAATGTCTGTCAAAGTCATTCTAAGTGGCGCATGCCGGGTGCAGCCATGACGCGTCGTAGGACAGATGTGTGGCTAACGCACATATACGTAGCTCACTCTAGAACAATACCACAAGTATCTACAATGTCTGTCAAAGTCATTCTAAGTGGCGCATGCCGGGTGCAGCCATGACGCGTCGTAGGACAGATGTGTGGCTAACGCACATATACGTAGCTCACTCTAGAACAATACCACAAGTATCTACAATGTCTGTCAAAGTCATTCTAAGTGGCGCATGCCGGGTGCAGCCATGACGCGTCGTAGGACAGATGTGTGGCTAACGCACATATACGTAGCTCACTCTAGAACAATACCACAAGTATCTACAATGTCTGTCAAAGTCATTCTAAGTGGCGCATGCCGGGTGCAGCCATGACGCGTCGTAGGACAGATGTGTGGCTAACGCACATATACGTACCTCACTCTAGAACAATACCACAAGTATCTACAATGTCTGTCAAAGTCATTCTAAGTGGCACATGCCGGGTGCAGCCATGATGCGTCGTAGTACAGATGCGTGGCTAACGCGCATATACGTAGCTCACTCTAGAACAATACCACAAGTATCTACAATATCTGTCAAAGTCATTCTAAGTGGCGCATGCCGGGTGCAGCCATGACGCGTCATAGGACAGATGTGTGGCTAACGCGCATATACGTAGCTCACTCTAGAACAATACCACAAGTATCTACAATGTCTGTCAAAGTCATTCTAAGTGGCACATGCCGGATGCAGCCATGAAGCGTCGTAGTACAGATGTGTGGCTAACGCGCATATACGTAGCTCACTCTAGAACAATACCACAAGTATCTACAATTTCTGTCAAAGTCAATCTAAGTGGCACATGCCGCGTGCAGCCATGACGCGTCGTAGGACAGATGTGTGGCTAACGCGCAAATACGTAGCTCACTCTAGAACAATACCACAATATCTACAATATCTGTCAAAGTCATTCTAAGTGGCGCATGCCGGGTGCAGCCATGACGCGTCATAGGACAGATGTGTGGCTAACGCGCATATACGTAGCTCACTCTAGAACAATACCACAAGTATCTACAATAACTGTCAAAGTCATTCTAAGTGGCGCATGCCGGGTGCAGCCATGACGCGTCATAGGACAAATGTGTGGCTAACGCACATATACGTAGCTCACTCTAGAACAATACCACAAGTATCTACAATGTCTGTCAAAGTCATTCTAAGTGGCGCATGCCGGGTGCAGCCATGACGCGTCATAGGACAAATGTGTGGCTAACGCACATATACGTAGCTCACTCTAGAACAATACCACAAGTATCTACAATGTCTGTCAAAGTCATTCTAAGTGGCGCATGCCGGGTGCAGCCATGACGCGTCATAGGACAGATGTGTGGCTAACGCACATATACGTAGCTCACTCTAGAACAATACCACAAGTATCTACAATGTCTGTCAAAGTCATTCTAAGTGGCACATGCCGGGTGCAGCCATGACGCGTCGTAGTACAGATGTGTGGCTAACGCGCATATACGTAGCTCACTCTAGAACAATACCACAAGTATCTACAATGTCTGTCAAAGTCATTATAAGTGGCACATGCCGGGTGCAGCCATGATGCGTCGTAGTACAGATGCGTGGCTAACGCGCATATACGTAGCTCACTCTAGAACAATACCACAAGTATCTACAATATCTGTCAAAGTCATTCTAAGTGGCGCTTGCCGGGTGCAGCCATGACGCGTCATAGGACAGATGTGTGGCTAACGCGCATATACGTAGCTCACTCTAGAACAATACCACAAGTATCTACAATGTCTGTCAAAGTCATTCTAAGTGGCACATGCCGGATGCAGCCATGAAGCGTCGTAGTACAGATGTGTGGCTAACGCGCATATACGTAGCTCACTCTAGAACAATACCACAAGTATCTACAATTTCTGTCAAAGTCAATCTAAGTGGCACATGCCGCGTGCAGCCATGACGCGTCGTAGGACAGATGTGTGGCTAACGCGCAAATACGTAGCTCACTCTAGAACAATACCACAAGTATCTACAATATCTGTCAAAGTCATTCTAAGTGGCGCATGCCGGGTGCAGCCATGACGCGTCATAGGACAGATGTGTGGCTAACGCGCATATACGTAGCTCACTCTAGAACAATACCACAAGTATCTACAATAACTGTCAAAGTCATTCTAAGTGGCGCATGCCGGGTGCAGCCATGACGCGTCATAGGACAAATGTGTGGCTAACGCACATATACGTAGCTCACTCTAGAACAATACCACAAGTATCTACAATATCTGTCAAAGTCATTCTAAGTGGCGCATGCCGGGTGCAGCCATGACGCGTCATAGGACAAATGTGTGGCTAACGCACATATACGTAGCTCACTCTAGAACAATACCACAAGTATCTACAATGTCTGTCAAAGTCATTCTAAGTGGCGCATGCCGGGTGCAGCCATGACGCGTCGTAGGACAGATGTGTGGCTAACGCACATATACGTAGCTCACTCTAGAACAATACCACAAGTATCTACAATGTCTGTCAAAGTCATTCTAAGTGGCGCATGCCGGGTGCAGCCATGACGCGTCGTAGGACAGATGTGTGGCTAACGCACATATACGTAGCTCACTCTAGAACAATACCACAAGTATCTACAATGTCTGTCAAAGTCATTCTAAGTGGCGCATGCCGGGTGCAGCCATGACGCGTCGTAGGACAGATGTGTGGCTAACGCACATATACGTAGCTCACTCTAGAACAATACCACAAGTATCTACAATGTCTGTCAAAGTCATTCTAAGTGGCGCATGCCGGGTGCAGCCATGACGCGTCATAGGACAGATGTGTGGCTAACGCACATATACGTAGCTCACTCTAGAACAATACCACAAGTATCTACAATGTCTGTCAAAGTCATTCTAAGTGGCGCATGCCGGGTGCAGCCATGACGCGTCGTAGGACAGATGTGTGGCTAACGCACATATACGTAGCTCACTCTAGAACAATACCACAAGTATCTACAATGTCTGTCAAAGTCATTCTAAGTGGCGCATGCCGGGTGCAGCCATGACGCGTCGTAGGACAGATGTGTGGCTAACGCACATATACGTAGCTCACTCTAGAACAATACCACAAGTATCTACAATGTCTGTCAAAGTCATTCTAAGTGGCGCATGCCGGGTGCAGCCATGACGCGTCGTAGGACAGATGTGTGGCTAACGCACATATACGTAGCTCACTCTAGAACAATACCACAAGTATCTACAATGTCTGTCAAAGTCATTCTAAGTGGCGCATGCCGGGTGCAGCCATGACGCGTCGTAGGACAAATGTGTGGCTAACGCACATATACGTAGCTCACTCTAGAACAATACCACAAGTATCTACAATGTCTGTCAAAGTCATTCTAAGTGGCGCATGCCGGGTGCAGCCATGACGCGTCGTAGGACAGATGTGTGGCTAACGCACATATACGTAGCTCACTCTAGAACAATACCACAAGTATCTACAATGTCTGTCAAAGTCATTCTAAGTGGCGCATGCCGGGTGCAGCCATGACGCGTCATAGGACAAATGTGTGGCTAACGCACATATACGTAGCTCACTCTAGAACAATACCACAAGTATCTACAATGTCTGTCAAAGTCATTCTAAGTGGCGCATGCCGGGTGCAGCCATGACGCGTCGTAGGACAAATGTGTGGCTAACGCACATATACGTAGCTCACTCTAGAACAATACCACAAGTATCTACAATGTCTGTCAAAGTCATTCTAAGTGGCGCATGCCGGGTGCAGCCATGACGCGTCGTAGGACAGATGTGTGGCTAACGCACATATACGTAGCTCACTCTAGAACAATACCACAAGTATCTACAATGTCTGTCAAAGTCATTCTAAGTGGCGCATGCCGGGTGCAGCCATGACGCGTCATAGGACAGATGTGTGGCTAACGCACATATACGTAGCTCACTCTAGAACAATACCACAAGTATCTACAATGTCTGTCAAAGTCATTCTAAGTGGCACATGCCGGGTGCAGCCATGATGCGTCGTAGTACAGATGCGTGGCTAACGCGCATATACGTAGCTCACTCTAGAACAATACCACAAGTATCTACAATATCTGTCAAAGTCATTCTAAGTGGCGCATGCCGGGTGCAGCCATGACGCGTCATAGGACAGATGTGTGGCTAACGCGCATATACGTAGCTCACTCTAGAACAATACCACAAGTATCTACAATGTCTGTCAAAGTCATTCTAAGTGGCACATGCCGGATGCAGCCATGAAGCGTCGTAGTACAGATGTGTGGCTAACGCGCATATACGTAGCTCACTCTAGAACAATACCACAAGTATCTACAATTTCTGTCAAAGTCAATCTAAGTGGCACATGCCGCGTGCAGCCATGACGCGTCGTAGGACAGATGTGTGGCTAACGCGCAAATACGTAGCTCACTCTAGAACAATACCACAAGTATCTACAATATCTGTCAAAGTCATTCTAAGTGGCGCATGCCGGGTGCAGCCATGACGCGTCATAGGACAGATGTGTGGCTAACGCGCATATACGTAGCTCACTCTAGAACAATACCACAAGTATCTACAATAACTGTCAAAGTCATTCTAAGTGGCGCATGCCGGGTGCAGCCATGACGCGTCATAGGACAAATGTGTGGCTAACGCACATATACGTAGCTCACTCTAGAACAATACCACAAGTATCTACAATGTCTGTCAAAGTCATTCTAAGTGGCGCATGCCGGGTGCAGCCATGACGCGTCATAGGACAAATGTGTGGCTAACGCACATATACGTAGCTCACTCTAGAACAATACCACAAGTATCTACAATGTCTGTCAAAGTCATTCTAAGTGGCGCATGCCGGGTGCAGCCATGACGCGTCATAGGACAGATGTGTGGCTAACGCACATATACGTAGCTCACTCTAGAACAATACCACAAGTATCTACAATGTCTGTCAAAGTCATTCTAAGTGGCACATGCCGGGTGCAGCCATGACGCGTCGTAGTACAGATGTGTGGCTAACGCGCATATACGTAGCTCACTCTAGAACAATACCACAAGTATCTACAATGTCTGTCAAAGTCATTCTAAGTGGCACATGCCGGGTGCAGCCATGATGCGTCGTAGTACAGATGCGTGGCTAACGCGCATATACGTAGCTCACTCTAGAACAATACCACAAGTATCTACAATATCTGTCAAAGTCATTCTAAGTGGCGCATGCCGGGTGCAGCCATGACGCGTCATAGGACAGATGTGTGGCTAACGCGCATATACGTAGCTCACTCTAGAAAAATACCACAAGTATCTACAATGTCTGTCAAAGTCATTCTAAGTGGCACATGCCGGATGCAGCCATGAAGCGTCGTAGTACAGATGTGTGGCTAACGCGCATATACGTAGCTCACTCTAGAACAATACCACAAGTATCTACAATTTCTGTCAAAGTCAATCTAAGTGGCACATGCCGCGTGCAGCCATGACGCGTCGTAGGACAGATGTGTGGCTAACGCGCAAATACGTAGCTCACTCTAGAACAATACCACAAGTATCTACAATATCTGTCAAAGTCATTCTAAGTGGCGCATGCCGGGTGCAGCCATGACGCGTCATAGGACAGATGTGTGGCTAACGCGCATATACGTAGCTCACTCTAGAACAATACCACAAGTATCTACAATAACTGTCAAAGTCATTCTAAGTGGCGCATGCCGGGTGCAGCCATGACGCGTCGTAGGAAAGATGTGTGGCTAACGTGCAAATACGTAGCTCACTCAAGAACAATACCACAAGTATCTACAATATCTGTCAAAGTCATTCTAAGTGGCGCATGCCGGGTGCAGCCATGACGCGTCGTAGGACAGATGTGTGGCTAACGCGCATATACGTAGCTCACTCTAGAACAATACCACAAGTATCTACAATATCTGTCAATGCCATTCTAAGTAGCGAATGCCTGGTGCAGTCATGACGCGTCGTAGGACAGACTGGCTAATGCGCAAAGGCACCTATAACAACACGTTAAACCTAGAAACGTTGGGTATGTAATATTGGATATAAAGTTTAAAAAATACATACCTTATCGTTGAAGTACAGAAATCCTTGTGGACAATTAGGATTATTGAAACTAGCAAATGTATGAACGGGACCATCATCTGCACCCAGCGGGTGCGCGCGCAGTTCTCCGCGTGACGTCACTAACAGCATGTATGGCGACGCACCACACACAAATACGCCGTTATATCCTCCCACGTTACCTACAAAGTATATGCTGTTTAGTTTAGCTGTATGGGCTTTGGTTACTTTGCCTTTTACGGATAGCAAAAGTAAAACTTGTGAGTCAACAAAATTTGAACTACAAAATGTTTACCAAGCTGCAAGTTTTTGGTTTAAAGTAGGATTTTTCCCACCTTGAGTAATTAATAAAAAAAATCCGAGGTGCCTACTGAAAGTTTAATGTGAAAGTGGCCCTTTTGTACCGCGCTCCTCCAGAAAATAACTGGAGCGTTTAGTAGCTGGGTTTTTGATCAAAAGTGTATTGTGTTAACTTGTGGAGTGTTTAGTGGTGGCAGAAGAGCATTTAATTAAAAAATAAGAACTAATTTCGTTATTTTTTTAAATGATCAGATGGTTTTTAAGATATATTTATATCTTTATTATTTAAAAAATGTGCGTGACGGCACAAGCACGCTATAATAGACTAAAAGACGTTAAAAACTGTACTATTGGATAAATGTGGTGCAATTTATTTGATTCATTAAATGAATGCGTGATATAATATATTTCATTAAATGAATGCTATTTTTTATGTATCTTACAGCATGGTAATAAGAAAAAAGTATTAAATTAAAATTTTATAGCTATTCTTATAGGCAATGACAATAATAAAGCTTCACAAGATGTCTTGTATAGAAGATGAGTTTCTAGAAACACATATACCGCTTAATAAAATGTAGAGTATTATCGGACCCAAATGTTTATATAACTTCGCAGTAACCAATAGAAACGCTTGCTTGTGACATTGGCATGTTAACTTCGCATTTTTTTTTTTAAAGCAGCCTGTCTTCTTTGCCATCACAAAAATAATAGATAAAAATTTTAAACATGAATATCTTAAAAAAATTTTTTTTTACTGATAAAAACGAAATTAGTTTCTTATTTTAGCCTATATTTTTGAAATCAAAAATATAATTAACTTTTTTTCATTTTTCTCGTAAGCCCATTGAAATAGTCATATCAACATCTAATGTAGCAAAAGACATAACATAAACCTTATTATGTACTCACCAAAGTATCTCATTTGTCTGACATTATCCTTTAAGAGCCAAGATTCATAGTTTTCTTCTTCTTTGGTGGGTGTACAAATAAATCCGAATGGAAACGATACATTTATACGAGAAAATCGCATTTTTAAATTACCTCGAGGATATTTGTATACCTGAAAAAAATCAACATAAGAATAGTGTTAATTACTCTTATGGTCAATTCAATCACCTATTTCGTAACCGCACCCTAAAATGAGACTACCACCTCAACTAGAAATCGATGCAGTAATGTCCTGAAAACAGGTGAACACACAGACTAAAACCGAAATATTACTAGGTCACTTGACGGTTTTTGCATCTGTATGGGCGGTGGTAACGAGACCGGTCGGTCGGCCTAACGAAGTTATAGAGGCCTTAACAGTGACTTAATTACTTAGATAACTTAGTAATGGTTAAAATTTAATAAAAAAGTTATTTATGGTTAGTTTAATTGACAGTTAAATAAAATTAATTAATAATAATTTATCGTACAAATAGTTAGTTACATTGACTACACAAAAATAAGTGGTTAAACCATTTAATCTCTAGTAAGATACTAGAATTTGGTGTTATAATTAAAGAGTTTTTTTTATTTTTTTTATTATAATCAAAATGAATTTGAGCATAGAAATATTTTACATATTACCTGATATATCATCAGCTCCTCAGTAGTTCGTATCAGCATGAGTACCCGAGAGGCCTTGTGCCCCAGACCTACGACCAGTAGTTCCCGTAACGTACCGGTACTAACCCCCCCTCCGGTGCCCGTCACGTTCTGGATCTCCTCCTCGGTGTTAGTTAGGCTCATCAACTCGGACACCGATTCTAAACTATCGGTTAGTACCTGTAACAATTTGAGTAGGTAAATTGCATTAAGCTTATTTAAAGTAGAAGATTTACACTATTATGAATACAAACATAATAAGGAGTTTTCTTTATGACGGTTCCAAAATAATCCACTAGATGGCAGCAGGAGAAATATTCACAAAAACTGTCAAAAAAGGCTGTGTCTATAAGAATACAAATATAATGAGGAGTTTTCTTTTTGACGGAGCCAAAATATTCCACTAGATGGCAGCAGGAGAAATATTTACAAAACTGTCAAAAAAGGCTGTATCTATAAATTAGTAGTCTATATTTTCATATGTCTAGTTACTCTATGACTCAAACTTCAAACTAAATTTTGGTATTGCAAGGAGTGTTATATTTTCACCATATTTTGTCACTTTTGTATTTATCTACCTACTCTATATTCTTGCTCTCTATAACTTTTAGTAGATACCCTGTCAAGAAAAACTTCATAAAAAAGACGAAGATACCCTAAAAATTTAAAATGTAATTATTTATATTAAAATGAAAATATTTTTTTAAATATATTTAAAAGAAAAAATATTACTTAAGTTGGTGCCGTAAAGGTAGTGCTCAGGATATTAGTATATATATTGAACAAAGTTAAGTAATTTTTATAAAGTAATCGTATTGGCATTTATATTCCTATTTACCCTAAATTTTGGGTATATTTAATAAATTACCACTTACTGTTTTGACAGTTTTTGTAGATAGGGACTAAACCACCTATAGCGTTAAATAATAACTACTGGAAAACTCCTCATTTATAAAACATTCATCTAATAGTTGATATTCCTAACTTACAATTAGTTTTCTTAACAATAAATAAAAAATAAATATTAGTATATTTTTTAAGTACTATATAATTTTATTAAAATTAAATATGGCGGCATTTTATTCAAAAGGCACTTCCATAATATTTTTAGTTTCATGCTAAATACAGACATCTGTTTATAGAATGAAGAATAAACAAACATATAAATAGTAAATGACTCATCGAATGAACGAAATGAATAAAAGGTTAATCTTACAGATTTATATTATTTATTTAGTATTTATTATAATAAATTAATAAGTGAAATATCTCAGAAAATATTTATTTATTATTTAAAAACTTTATTGCGCAATAAGAGGGTACAAAGGCAGACTTAATGCCGCTAGGCATTCGCCACCAGTCAAACCTTCGGGACAAATACAAATAAACTATATAATAAATTAAACACTTACAAAATGGACGAATGAGTGAACTAATGAATGATTTACCACCAAAATCACTTACCCTAGCACCCCCACAGATATCTCTAACGAGAAAGGTAAGTCTCATCTCGGGTAGAGAGTATATTTCCAGATTTCCATTCTCTTGTACCACAAACAACCAATATGTCAGATATATCCACAACGAACGAGTGAACTGATGAATGAATGATTAACAACCAAAATCACTTACCCTAGCACCTCCACAGATGCCTCTGATGAGATAGCTAAATCTCATATCGGGCAGAGAGTATATTTTCAGGTGTCCATTATTTCGTACCACAAACAACCAATATGTCAGATAAGTCCACAACGAACGAGTGAACTGATGAATGAATGATCAAGAACCAAAATCACTTACCCTAGCACCCCCACAGATGTCTCTGACGAGATAGCTAAGTCTCATCTCGGGCAGAGAGTATATTTCCAGGTTTCCGTTCTCTCGTACCACAAACAGCCAATATGTCGGCTTTATGTCCACGAAGTATTTCTTCCACCAACGCGTCATACGTCGCGGTACCCCTGGATTTCTAGAATGTTCTGCTAACATTATCTGCAATTTGTTTTTAAGAATCAATCAAATTTATTGAGTTGTTGAAGAACACTTTAGTTAAAATATGTCTCTTTTAAGCATATTTATTTTTGTTGCTAAAAAAAGACACAAAACCGTCTATAACTGAAGTGTTCTTCAAGGAGAACACTCTTATTCTTACAAAATTATGAGTGTTTTAGTTAAAATATCACCATTTTAATTAAAACACTCAATAAAGTATAACCCTTAATAAGTGTATTGAAACATATGTCGGAATTTGGTTGAATTTGTATTCTGATGGTGAATTTCAGTCCTAAGTCGGTTCCGCGATAGTAAGAAGAGTCCATGAATAGGCGCCACCAACGCCAGAATCGACAGTAGCGTCGCTGGTGGAGTCTACTATGTCGGCTTTTTAAACTGCACATTCACGCATCGTTTGAAGAACCCGGAATCATAAGTAAGAGGAAGTACACACGCTGGCAATAATTACCTTTCAGGAGACTACTGCGTCGATTTCTTGTCTCCTTTCATGGTGCGGTTACCAAACGGGCGATTTGACGATAAAGCAGCGAGGATATTAAAAGAGGCTCGTAATGCAAATAAGTCTTTGTCGGCGCCAATTTCCTTATTATCATTTAACCGGCATAGTGGGGAGCGATCAATATGGCTAAACCACAATAATTCAATTGATCGACCCCAGTCATGGAGTTTGAATGTCTAATTAACATCAGTTATATACAAAGTCACATGCGTGCTTTATTAAAAAAAAACATTAATATATTTATTTATGACTTTAGTTTAGGTAGGTATACAATAAAAAGAAAAAACAATCTATACTAACATTATTAAGCTAAATAGTTTATTTGTTTGTTTGGTTGATCGTGCTAATCTCAGGAACTACTGGTTCGAATTGAATAATTGTTTTAGTGTTGGATAGCCCATTTTATAGAGGAAGGCTATAGGCTACATATCATAACACGCTACAACCAATAGGAGCGGAGTAACAATAAAAACTTTTGCAAAAACGGGGAAAAATTATTACTTTTGAGACCGTACGCTGCGTAAACAGTTAAAAATTACGCAGACGAAGCAGCGCGGATCAGCTAGTATTAAGATAAAATTACAATGTAAAATTATTACTTTTGAGACCGTACGCTGCGTAAACAGTTAAAAATTACGCAGACGAAGCAGCGCGGATCAGCTAGTATTAAGATAAAATTACAATGTAAAATTATTACTTTTGAGACCGTACGCTGCGTAAACAGTTAAAAATTACGCAGACGAAGCAGCGCGGATCAGCTAGTATTAAGATAAAATTACAATGTAAAATTATTACTTTTGAGACCGTACGCTGCGTAAACAGTTAAAAATTACGCAGACGAAGCAGCGCGGATCAGCTAGTATTAAGATAAAATTACAATGTAAAATTATTACTTTTGAGACCGTACGCTGCGTAAACAGTTAAAAATTACGCAGACGAAGCAGCGCGGATCAGCTAGTATTAAGATAAAATTACAATGTAAAATTATTACTTTTGAGACCGTACGCTGCGTAAACAGTTAAAAATTACGCAGACGAAGCAGCGCGGATCAGCTAGTATTAAGATAAAATTACAATGTAAAATTATTACTTTTGAGACCGTACGCTGCGTAAACAGTTAAAAATTACGCAGACGAAGCAGCGCGGATCAGCTAGTATTAAGATAAAATTACAATGTAAAATTATTACTTTTGAGAACGTACGCTGCGTAAACAGTTAAAAATTACGCAGACGAAGCAGCGCGGATCAGCTAGTATTAAGATAAAATTACAATGTAAAATTATTACTTTTGAGACCGTACGCTGCGTAAACAGTTAAAAATTACGCAGACGAAGCAGCGCGGATCAGCTAGTATTAAGATAAAATTACAATGTAAAATTATTACTTTTGAGACCGTACGCTGCGTAAACAGTTAAAAATTACGCAGACGAAGCAGCGCGGATCAGCTAGTATTAAGATAAAATTACAATGTAAAATTATTACTTTTGAGACCGTACGCTGCGTAAACAGTTAAAAATTACGCAGACGAAGCAGCGCGGATCAGTTAGTATTAAGATAAAATTACAATGTAAAATTATTACTTTTGAGACCGTACGCTGCGTAAACAGTTAAAAATTACGCAGACGAAGCAGCGCGGATCAGCTAGTATTAAGATAAAATTTCAATGTAAAATTATTACTTTTGAGACCGTACGCTGCGTAAACAGTTAAAAATTACGCAGACGAAGCAGCGCGGATCAGCTAGTATTAAGATAAAATTACAATGTAAAATTATTACTTTTGAGACCGTACGCTGCGTAAACAGTTAAAAATTACGCAGACGAAGCAGCGCGGATCAGCTAGTATTAAGATAAAATTACAATGTAAAATTATTACTTTTGAGACCGTACGCTGCGTAAACAGTTAAAAATTACGCAGACGAAGCAGCGCGGATCAACTAGTATTAAGATAAAATTACAATGTAAAATTATTACTTTTGAGACCGTACGCTGCGTAAACAGTTAAAAATTACGCAGACGAAGCAGCGCGGATCAGCTAGTATTAAGATAAAATTACAATGTAAAATTATTACTTTTGAGACCGTGCGCTGCGTAAACAGTTAAAAATTACGCAGACGAAGCAGCGCGGATCAGCTAGTATTAAGATAAAATTACAATGTAAAATTATTACTTTTGAGACCGTACGCTGCGTAAACAGTTAAAAATTACGCAGACGAAGCAGCGCGGATCAGCTAGTATTAAGATAAAATTACAATGTAAAATAATCTTTGTGTGCGTACCTTGCAAACAGGTACAAGTACTATTTATAAGGTGACTCAAATATGTACTATAAAAAAAGTAACTCACGCTGGCCATAGAAGCCGGAGTTTCGTCTCCTCCATACAGCAGCTCATCTTCATCGTTAATCTCGTAAACTTCACCAGACTTAAATCCTTCCGATTTTACGTTCTTTTTGCCTTTAGCTTTTCCTTGAAATTCTCCTTTTACCTAAAATAAAACATATTTTAGTACATATATGTATCGTCGCCTAAGGATAATGAACGAAATGAGTGAAAGATGAATCATACCAGATATTTCTTATTGAACAATATACAAACATATAAATAGTAAATAAATCATCGAATGAACGAAATGAATAAAAGGTTAATCATACAGATTTATATTATTTATTTAGTATTTATTATACCAATATGTCGGCTTTATATCCACAACGAACGAGTGAACTAATGAATGAATGAATGATTTACAACCAAAATAAAACATATTTTAGTACATATATGTATCGTCGCCTAAGGATGGGTACTCAGCGGAAGACTCCCACCTCATTTTTTTTTCTGAACAGTTTCATAAATTAGTTTAGTAAAACTGGGACAAATAGCTTAATATACTCTCCAAGGCACAAGGTTAAGCAGATAACAACACACAACAATAACCCGGCCCTGGGATGGGTCACCGCTTTATACAACGAGGCTATACCATTATGAACACCGCAACAAACTCGCCACTTGTTAGGTGTTGTCTCCGAATACTATCGGCGAAATTACGGGTTAATCCTTCCACTGGGTACCCCTGAGGCCGTTTAAACGGTTCTCGGAAGCCGAAAAGGCACCCGTATTTTTTTTTTTTTATTAGATTGAGGTCTAACCAACTCGGCCACCACGTTGATACAATAAAATACTTAGAATAAATACCTGCATATTAATATCGGTAGACGTAAATAGTCCACTGAGATCTCTGTAAGGCGTCGCTTTGACTAACGAAGGGCGATGCGGTACCGGCTGTCTTGTTGGGGCCAATCTACCGGACTGTAACACAAAATAATACAATACAAATATGGCGGACAATGCATCCAATATGGCGGATGTAGAATCCAATATGGCGGATGTAGAATCCAATATGGCGGATGTAGAATCCAATATGGCGGACATTGTATCCAATATGGCGGATTTAGAATCCAATATGGCTGATTATGAATCCAAAATGATGGATTTTAAAATAAATAAAACATACAGCACTCTTTCCGGTTGCAATTTTATAAATACTGTAGTAAAACTAAATATAAATGCAAAAATGAGTCTGACTGTTTTTTTGGGACACTTCCACATCAAAACTACTATACGGATTTTGATGAATTTTCCTAGGGATTGAATTCCGTGGGTAAAACATAGGCACCGGTATTCATAAAAAACTTATTGAGGCCTTGAAGAAAACTTTAGTTATAGTAGTTAGATTTCGTCTCCTTTTTAAAATGAATATACAAGTTACAAACCCTATTATAATTTTAAAAATCGGTATTATTGAAATAAAATACTTAATAACAAATTTACTTTTATACTAATACTAATTTAATTTTATACTAACAAACTGAGTGTTAGTTTGTGTGATGTCGTGTATGATTATGTGCGGGTGTTTGTGTGATTTACAAAGTTAGGTTGTATATGTCATAGTTGTATGTTAAGTCCAGGGGCCTATTTCATAAACGTGACAATTGTAATTTACCATGACAATTTATAATACATTGATTAGTTTAGTTGGAATTATTCACTTAGAACAAACTAAACTCAGTAATCTATTATAAATTGTCATGGTAAATTACAATTGTCACGTTTATGAAATAGGCCCCTGGTCTATAATAGAATAGAATAGAATAAAATTTATTCAATAAAATACAAAATAAAGTAACAAAATAATCATACACTAACTTATAAATACGACAAATTTCAATTTATAACACAATTTAAACATATTAAAATATTGTAAATTTATTGAATCGGTTACACCCTCAGCTTGTGCGCGGATACTTTGCAGAATCACACGCGCTGATTTTCAGGGCGCACCGTGAGATTCTTACAACTAAATTTATATTGAACACAATATTTATTAATATTATCATTCAACAACCAATTGAATTAAACTATTTATATGGTCACCATAATTAAGTGGGTACATTCACACATATGAACAAGAACGTGATAGTGTAACATATAACTGGTCTTGTAAGAGACCACGTATACCAAAATATTATAAAAGTATCAACACTTAAAATCTAGTTTTGTATACAATTAGTTTTTAAGCTAACATCAACAATATTAAACAATAAAATGGATTTTTGTTGTGAGCTGTTTACAATTACTTATTCGCCTATCAATTATATTAAATATATTATATTTTATATACATATATAAAATGTCCAGGTAAGATTACACGACACAAAGATAGAAAATAAAATAAATGGCAAAGATAAATACAAAATACAAAATTACTATGTACTAATTATAAATGTATCCTTCATTTCCTTTTCCTGTGCTTGCATCAACCACTTTTTTAATTTAATTCTAAAACTTGTTGGATTCTCCATACTTCTTAATTCTAGCGGTAACCGATTCCACAATCGACTTGCCGTTAATACAAAGGAGCCCTTATATTTTTTACTAAAATGTGTTTGCCCTTTCATTATCGGGCCATTGCGGCTGGACCTTAAGTATTCAAATCTCGAGTGTAGATAGGCCGGTGTTTTAGCTTTTATAACCCTAAACACTAAATTGAGCATGTGCAAATCTAGTCTATATTTCATTTTGAGTAGGTTGTTTTCCACCAAATATGGAGTTATGTGGTTCCTCCTATGGACATTAAAACAGTATCTAATACAGCTGTTTTGAATGCGTTGCACATTGTTTTCAGTTTTCAGTAATAAACACGGCCCATAAACCACGTCGCAGTAACTTATCTTAGATAAAACTAGTGATTCGCATAAATAAATTCTATTTTTTATGTCTAAAAAGTCTCGAATAGTATATAATGATTTCAAAGTGACAAAACATAATTTGAATTTTTCATTTATATGTTTATCGAATTTGAGATTTTCGTCAAAATGTAGTCCAAGGTTTTTTGCAGTATCCGTACGTGCTATTGGCTGATTGTTGATTTGTATGACAGGACTATATTGAAGAGTTTTAGCTACTTGTTGTTTATTACCTATTATGATGTATTGTGATTTTGCAGCGTTTAATGTAAGACAGTGTGATTGTGCAAAGTGATAAATTCTTTCTAGGTCAGCGTTTACTTCGCCGACGGCCCGTATTGTATCGCACGGTAAGAATGAATTTAGTATTTGTGTATCATCAGCGTAAAGGTGATATTGGCATTTATTAATAAATTTGTGTATGTATGATGTGTATATCGCATATAATAACGGGGACATTATTGCCCCTTGCGGGGTTCCTCTATTAAGACTTTTGGTAAGCGAGATGTCATCAGAAGCATCTGCTTTCGTTAGAAGTACAGTTTGACTGCGATCGGTTAGATAGCTGGTAATAAGTTGAAGCGCGGTATTGCTGAGACCGTATGAATATAGTATTGCGATGAGTAGTGCTATATTTAGGCAGTCAAAGGCTCTAGAAAAATCCAGTAAGACTAGAATAGATGCCTCTCTTTTATCTAACCCGCCAAGTAAGTTATTTGTAATTTCAAGCAGGGCCGTAGAGGTACTATGATGTGCCCGAAAACCTGACTGGAATTGAGGCAAAAAATAGTTTGTTATAAAGTAAGTATTTAATTGAGAAAATAAAAGTTTATCTAAAATTTTTGATAATGAGGGCAAAATGCTTATTGGTCGTAAATCTTTAAAATCAACCACTGGCTGATTTTTTGGTAGAGGTCGCACTAAAGCATGTTTCCATTTGATTGTAAGGGGAGGATTTTATGACTAATACATGTATTTATAATTTTAGTGATGGTCTGTAACGTGTAATTAAGTGTCAGCATTATCATGGTTATTGTTATACGATCCCACCCACAAGCGTTGCTTTTAATTGATTTAATAATTTTAAAAATATGTGATTCATCGACTTGTTTAAAATCGAATGAAAGGTCAGTGACTTTGGTATTGTAGTAATGATTAATAAGGCTTTCGCTGACATTTAAATTATTCGGTAGCTCCAAGAATTTGCTGTTAATTACATTAACGTTGCTTAAATGCTTGGGTATTGAGGTCATTTCTTTTGTTGCTATGCCTATTTTCCTTATGTTTTGCCACTTGAATTTTAAATTTTTATTTTGTTTGTTAATATAGTAGTTGATGTAAGCACATTTTTCACGTCTTATTGCACTGGTAGTATAATTGCGGAGCATTCGGTAATATTCTATATGGGCAGGATTATGCGATCTGTTGGCGCGCAACTGGGCTTTATTTCTTAATTTGATCATGAGTTTGATGTTATCAGTTATCCATGGCTTAGGGCTATCCTTGACTTCAATTTTCCTAAGAGGTGCATGTCTATCATATAAGTTTAAGAGGTTGCTGTTGAATACATTTACCATAGTGTCCACGCTGTCCATCTGTTCGATTTCCTTCCAGTTAATTGACTTCAAGTCTTCATCGAAGAGTGGCTGGTTAATTTCTGAAATATTCCTTCTATATATGTATTTCTGCTCTGGACGAGGCAATTTAAATATCATATCTGTTATTATTAACCCGTGGTCACTTAGGTCTTTATTATAAATTATTCTTTGCGATTTAATATTTTCTGGACATGTCATGTAAACAACGTCTATTAGGGTGCTAGTATTATCGGTAATTCTTGTTGGTTCAGTAACAGTCTGTACCAGGTTAAAAATTCTAAAAAATGTCGTAATATTTTGTATAGGAGACGTTTGACGGGAAAGAAAATCCACATTCATATCACCCATTAGAATAATGTGTTTGGCACTGTTGAAAGTTGCGAGGGAGTCCCCAAGCGTTTCCAACATTTCATCTAAACTATACCGCGGCGGTCTATAGAAAGTACCTATTAAAATTTTCGAGTGTTGGCAATGAAGTTCCAACATTTGTTCTAAGGTGTTACTGGGATTTTTCATGATTTTAGATTTTAAATTATCCCTGATATAGAAGCCAACACCACCTCCTCTTCTACCATCTGACCTTGGTTGATGAAAAAAATTATAGCCTGGAACTTTAGGTCCTCTTTCGCCCGGCTTTAGCCATGTTTCATTCAATGCTAAAATGTCAGGATTCAAGTCATCCATCAAATTAAACAGTTCATCCTGTCCTGTGCACCTAAAGTCCAAATGTAAGATGATTCGTAAGTACGTAATTGAATGTTAGTTATAGTATGAAATGATTTAATGATCCTAACAGTAAAACAGTCATTGAATTTTAAATTATGAGTACGAGCATGAGTAAGGATAGGGAGGATATTGATTATGGAGTCAGTTGTATGGCGATGATGATTCATTCTGATATGAAGTGGATTAATGGTTTCCCCGATGTAAAAAGATGAACAGAGTTTGCATTCTAATATGTATATAAATCTCATGAAAAAGCTCACAGTCACACAAAGGGCGATGGAGCGCGCTACGCTCGTTTCCTTGCGGGATCTTATTCGAAACGATGAGATCCGCAAAAGGACCAAAGTAACCGACATAACCTCCAGAATCGCCAAACTTAAGTGGCAGTGGGCAGGTCACATAGCTCGCAGAACGGACGGCCGTTGGGGCATTAAGGTTCTCGAGTGGCGACCGCGTGCTGGAGGACGCAGGAGAGGCAGGCCCCCCACAAGATGGACCGACGACCTGAAAAAGGTCGCGGGAAGCCGATGGATAAAGGCAGCGCAGAACCGGTCATTGTGGCGATCCTTGGGGGAGGGCTATGTCCAGCAGTGGACGCGCGAAAGGCTGGCATGATGATGATGATGATGTATATAATGTTTTTGGTTTTGCAGTTGCTATTTGGTTGTGCTAGAATATATGTAGTGGAATTTTGTGTGGTGATTGTAGTGGATGTATTGATGAGGGTGCAAGTTTTACATCGGGAATATGAGCATGGAATGGTTCCTGGAGATGTTATGTTATTTATTGTGGTGTTAAGTCGAGGTATTGTCATGTTGTGTACAAGTAAGTATTTTAATCTACGTACGTAGATTAAAATTTTGACGATAAGTAATATGTGGAAAAGTAGTTAATAAGTCTTTAGTATCGTCATGTTGTCTAAGAATGTGTGCATTGTCTTTAAATAATTTTATAAGTTTTTCAGCGCCAAAAAAATAGTCAGTAGTTAATCGTAATAGTTGTTGGTCTTGTCTGTGTCTGTGGTGAGGTTGATGATATTGTGGGCGATGGTAATAATGTTTCTGTATAAAATTATTAGGGTATTGTCTGTTTGAAAGTGCTTGTACTATTTTGTCGTCATACTGTTGTAGTTTTTCACAGTCATTGCAAATTCTACGTCCTCGAAGTGATAATGAATATGGAATGGATCTCTTTACATGATGTAGATGACAACTGTCGAAATGGAGGTATTGAAATTTATTTGTGGATTTAAAATGAACAGAAGTAGTTAGTCTATTGTCTGTTGTTAGTGTTAAATTATAATGACTATATCATAGAAGGATAAAGACAACTATCTGACATAACTTTTACACCGAAATTATAAATTATACTAATTTTTTTTTTTTTTTTAATATTTATTTATAATTTAAAAAAATAGATGTAAGATAATTATTTATTATAAAATAATATGTCAAACGACTGAAGAAGCCTGTGGCGAAATATAGCGTTTATCATTTTTTATAAAGTATTTTATTTCAATAATACCGATTTTTGTGAAAAACGTTAATAAAAATATACTTATTTAAGAATATTATAATTATAGCGTTTCATAAAAACTTATATATGAATATGGCAAAGGGTATATTAATTTCGACATGCCTACGGGGGTGCAGATATACAGAGTGTTTGTGTTTTAAGACTCTCTTAGGAACAGTTAAAAAATACATCAAAAACAAAAAAGCAATTTGAAACAAAGTTAGGTATATTAAAATGACAAAAAAACTGCATTTAAATATTTTCAACTTTTTGAGGATTTTTTTTAAAGCTAATCTTCATTGGGTAGAAGATTAGCATGATTGAGAAATTTAATTAAAATTAATTTTAGGATAACTAAAATTGATTAAGTTGCTTCTGTTTTCAAGATAAAATAAAAAAGCGGTCAAGAGCGAATGCAGTTCGCGTACTTAGGGTTCCGTACAAAATTAGAATATTAAATCAATTAAAAAACGCTTTTTTATATTTTAAAGACTTAATAATTGCGAGGGCGCAAACAAAGGCTAGTTCTCTATAACAAACCTGAGCATGACCTTTAGATTCCCTCAGAGCCAGCACCAAGGCCCTGCCACAGACTGACACCACGCACAGATACGGATCCGACACGGACGCGTAACAAGCTGTCCATTCTAGAGGAATACTCTGCAACTGCTGTCCATCTGTAACAATGTTTTTTTTTATTGGAGCACGGCATGTGACCACACATCCACCTGATGGAAAGCAGTATGAAGGACCAAGAACAAATGCAACCAACAATTACGATCTACGTAACCGTTGAGAACCTTTTTACCACTAACCTCTCTATACTCAACAGGGGTTCAGAACCAACATTTGTCACAAGCAGAAGTCAAACAGTGATAGACGTCACCTTAGCTTCACCAGAGGTAAGCGACTTAATAACAAATTGGCATGTTTCGAGGGAAGCCTCGCTTGCAGATCACAGGCGAATATGCTTCACACTCAACATGGCACTTCCGGAACCAATATCCAAAAGAAATCCAAGGAAGACCAACAAAATACTATACCGCAACTCTCTGGAAAACACTATAACTAGTACAAATCTGGAGGATATGACAAACATAACTGTTAATATAGAACATAACGTGGAACACTTATGGACAATATAACAAAAAGCTACCATAGGTCTTGCCCCTTGACGCTACCACCACCGCCAAACAAGAGAGGAAATCTTTGGTGGGGCCCGGAGCTAGACCGCCTTAAACACAAAGCAAGAAAGCTTTTCAACCGTGCGATGAACACAAGAGAAGAAGAGGATTGGACAAAATATAAAAACGCCCAAGCCCACTTCAAAAAAATCCGACAACACTTTTACAAACACAGATAAAGAAACAAGTGAGGTACTCTTGCAAACTCACTTCCCAGACTGTCAACTGACTGACAATAGAGACTGGGAAGTAAGTACCGCTCTGCCACCAACGGATGAGGACTGGAAAATCGCGAAATCAGTCATCACGACAACAAAGGTTGAATGGGCTATAGAAAGTTTTTCGCCTTTCAAGTCAGCAGGTATAGATGGCATCTTCCCAGCCCTCCTTCAGTGGGGCCTCGCCAACCTACTGCCCTTACTAACAGAAATATTCACCGCGTGCCTAGCTCATAAGTACGTTCCAAAACAATGGAGAGAAGTGAAAGTAGTCTTTCTACCAAAACCGGGAAAAAGTGACTACACACAAGCTAAATCCTTCAGACCAATCAGCCTTACCTCCTTTTTGCTTAAAACAATGGAAAGGCTATGTGACAAACACCTAAGAGACACGATCTTAGTTAAAGAACCATTGCATCCTTATCAGCATGCATACACAACAGGAAAATCAACGGAACCTTCATTGATATCGAAGGGGCCTTTGATAAAACGTCTTTTGTCAGCATATCTACGGCCCGAATCAAATATAAAGTGGAGCCGACCATTATAGGATGGATATAGAATATGCTGAAACAACGCGCTGTGCAGCTCACCGTGGACAGTACGACCAGAGGCATAGAGCAAAGGGTTGTCCGCAGGGAGGGGTCCTGTCCCCCCTTCTGTGGAACCTAGTTGTAGATGGACTCATAAGAGTATTGAACGACCAAGGGTACTTCACGGTGGGCTACGCGGATGACCTAGTGATCCTCATAAGCGGAGCATTCGAGAACATACTATGTGACTTGATGCAGATCGCATTAAGAATCATTGAAAACTGGTGCACAACAAATGGCCTTAATGTTAATCCTAACAAAACGGAACTGGTCCTCTTCACCAATAAAAGAAAATTGAGCAACATGAAACTACCAACATTATTTAATACAGAACTTACTCTAGCTACAAATGTCAAGTATCTAGGCATAACGCTAGACAATAAATTGAACTGGAGTAAGCATCTTGAGAACAAACTGAAGAAAGCCTGCGTCACAATGTGGCAATGCAGAAGACTTCTAGGAAAAACATGTGGACTAAAACCCAAGATTACCATGTGGCTATATACTACAGTTATCAGACCCACTATTACCTATGGAGCTTTGGTGTGGTGGCCTAGAACCACTCAGACCACGGTTACAGCTAACCTACAGAGTCTTCAAAGACTGGCTTGTTTAGCCACAACAGGATGTATGAAGACTACACCGACAGCAGCTATCGAAACCTTACTAAACCTGACACCTTTACATCTATACATACAATACGAAGCTGCTGTCGCCACCATAAGACTCAGAGCCTCTGGACAATGGAATATAGACAACCGAGTGAGGCACACTCAGTCATTAAACGAACACCTTGAGATACTACCACTCATTAATGCAGTGAACGACAGATGTCCTCGCGTGCACATATTTGTGAGAAATTACTCAATAAACATGCAAGAAGAACCGACTGATCAATCTGGCTTACACGAAGTCAGAATTTACACGGACGATTCAAAAACAGAATACGGAACAGGCGCAGGAGTGTACTCACTCGACCTAAACATTAGAATTTCAACAGCTCTTGGCACACATGCTTCCATCTTCCAAGCAGAGTGTATAGCCATAATAGAAGCAACAGCGGCAAAACGCGCAAGAAAGATAGAAGAAAATGGTATACGCATACTATCTGACAGCGCAGCCGTACTACTAGCATTGAAGAACAAACTGATGAACTCAAGTCTGGTAAAACAATGCCACTACGCACTGGAGACTATATCAGTTGGTAACAGGGTCACTCTCCAGTGGATAAAGGGACACAGCAACTCCCTCGGTAACGACGCGGCTGACGAACTGGCGAAAAGAGGTTCGGCTACAACACCGGTAGGACCCAAACCGTATGTACCTTTATCTTTTAATCAGTTGAAAAGTTGGCTACGCGACAATACCTTCAACCATCACTGTAAGTATTGGGCTAACTTACAAAACTGCAGGCAGGCCAGAGAGGCGGTCACCAAACCTAGCCCACACCTAGCTCGGAACCTGCTCAATCTCAACAGAGGTAACCTTCGTATGGTGGTGGGTATACTTACCGGACACTTTCCATTAAACAGGCACCTCACAATTTTAGGTATCACCAACAGCCCTCTATGTAGAAGTTGCATGGAAACGGAAGAAACACCCACCCATGTGCTGCTTCATTGCACCGGGGTGGCTTTACAACGGGCGAAAATCCTCGGAACACCGAGGTCGCTTCTTGAGGCCTGCGGAAGACCCGGACTTCTTGTCGCCTTCTGGAAGGAGCTGGGCTGGCTAGAATAGTCAGCCGACTCACGCAAAAAGGCCTAATCTCTTGGCTAATTGCGGAAAACGAGCCCGCCATGAACATGAACATGAACCGTTGAGTGCATCTATTATGCCGGCTTAAGATGCCTATACACGCTTCGTTTAAAGGACTCGTGATTATAGGAAGAAGGAAACACGCAAGCATACCTGATGTTTAGCAGACCTACAAAGTCCATGAATGGCTCCGATCAATACATTGTTGTTTAACATATTGATCGCCCCCACTGTGCCGGCTAAACAAATACCCAATGTCGCCGCCCATTTCGTAACCGTATCACGGTTACGAAATGGGCGGCGACATTGGGTATTTGCATCACGAGTCTGTTTTAATGCGCTCGCCCTGCATTATCGTCAAATCAATCGCCCGTTTCGTAACCATACCATTAAAGGAGACACCTCGACAAGAAATCGATGCAGTAGTCTCCGGAAAACCGGTGAACCCAAAGACTAAAACCGAAACATGACTAGGTCATTTGCCAGTTTTTGCAACTGTATGGATGGCGGTAACGAGTCCGTTCGGTTGGCCTAGCGAAGTTATAAAGGCTTTCCTCCCACCTAAAAAATGTAATTATATTCGTCGAATGTACCAGCTGTCATTCGACTTTCAAAAGAAAACGAGTACATTCGACGCCATTTTTTTAACTTTAAAAACGTTACATTTACAGTTTATTTTGGTGTTTCTGCCTTAAGAAGCCAGGAAAAGGATTTGCAATCTCTAACGTCAAAAAGCGTAAATGTTACTTTTAGTGATATTCAAGTTTTTTTTTATGAAAAAAGAAATACTCAATCCTAATTAGTCTTTTTTTTGCCCATTTTTTTTTTTTTTTAATTTATTTATTTATTTTTATTTACGAGTATTAATAGTACTTACTTCGTATAAGTCTGATGGCGCCTGTTGTGACTTGTACCATAAACTTATTATTTCCGAGATTCCCGGCGAATATTGTAGGAGCGTTCGTCATGAAGCCAGAGTTGTCTACCTCATTGATCTCTTGACCAGTTTGAAGAATCTGGAAGAAGAAAATACCTTAAGAAGCCAGGAAAAGGATTCACTTAGGTCCCTGGTTCGAATCCCGGTGTGTACCAATGAGTTTTTCATTTAAAAAAATATGTACATTTGTTTGACAACACCACTATAGTGCCTCGGAGAGTTAAGCTGTCGGTCCCGGTTTCACTATACCAACTTGTGAAACTATTTATAGATGGGTTATTGAGTCTATTCAAAACATCGCGACGAGCTACTTGAGAGCCACTTGTTCGGTGTTGAGTTTTTTTTTTGTTTTTTTATGTTAAGTTTAGAAATGACAACTAAAGTAATATTTTTAGAATCATAAATCAAACTTTAGATGTTATAATTAATAATTACAAGTGTTTAGACGTTAGGAGATTGCAAATCCTTTTCCTGGCTTCTTAAGGCAGAGTTGCACCAAAATAAACTCTCTGTATTTACAGCTACATTTGTAGCGATTTTAAAGTTAAAAAAAAGGCGTCGTATGTACCAGTTTTATTTTAAAAATCCAATGACAGCTAGTACATTCGACACCATTTTTAACTTTAATCGTTACAATTACTTTAACGGACACTTTGGTGCAACTCAACCTTAATCTAACACTAATTAATATGAGCATTGAATTTGTTTCAGATTAAAGGTCTTTGTCGCCGTCGTGGTTGCGTCTTTGGTGTTATATCCGGAGGTTGTGGGTTCGATTCCCACCCATGGCAAAAAATATTAGTACGTTTTTCTGTACAGTTTGTCATGGTCTGGGTGTTTATAAAATATAATATGTATTATATTGTTGTTCTGGTACACATAGTACAAGCCTAAAGCTTAGTTTGTGACCAGAGCAATATGTGTAAAATGTCCTAAATATAAAAATAAAAAAAATCGAAAGACCTTCCATGTCAGTACATAAAGAGATTTATAGATTAAGGTCAATGCATTCGTAATCGCGAACTCCGCGGTCTCGATACAAAATTAACTTTGGCACTTCCAATAATTAGTACATTACTGCCGCGGTCTATAATGACTACTTTGCTGGTCGCGCTGATGATGGCCGACAGCGCAGCTCCAGGCCGACACAGCGCGGTCAGCGTGCAGCACTTGATGGACGAGCTGAGATAAAGCCCGAGACCGTAGGTCGAGGCTTTTCAAGCGAGGACAGCAAGGGCTGCAATGATGGCCAAGCTGGAAGGCCTAGAGCGTAGGTAGGCTAGCTCGAGGCAATCATAGCGTGACCAGCGAAGCAGTCATAGTGGGCCAAGGCTTGTATAGTGCTTTACTCAAAAATGCAAGTGCCTAATCTAAATAAAACCTGCAAGTAATTTAAATAAAATATAGTATATTAAAACGTTGAAACGTCAAAATAGCGGCCGGCATTGTTTTGCCGGCCTATTAGAGCGACCAGCAAAACTTTGCCGGCCGCTCCTTGAAACAGAACGGCAAGGTCGACTTTGCTACAAGGTTGTCAAAATAATGACCACATTACATGCATTTTTGAGTAAACTCAATTACTGTTTGTCGCAGAATTAAAATAATATTTTTGTTGATCATTGTATTTAGTTATATTTGTGTGTTTTTAGGCTTATAATTGAACTCACCATGCTGGAGTCTTCTTGCGTGAGTATCATGAACGCGTGGAAGCCTTCCATATCCTTATGGGTTTCCCGAGTACCGGTACCTTCCGCGTCGCCTATCACCGTCCACATGTCTATACAACCTGCGACAATACATCAATAATACTAAAGGTTAGCTGCTAGATAATGCACAAGACTAATAACATAGTTACGCGCCGGTCCAGCGTGTTATTTTCCTAGCAGATGTTCTAAAGCTTTCATAAGTGGCCGGTTGTGGCACGCAGCACGCTCGACCGGCGCCAGTCAGAACGGCGGCCCGGCGTGCGCGGGCGCAGGCGACCTCCATTACTTGTTACGGCATGTCCATAGATAATACTCGCATAAATAATAATTATTTGCATCATTGCGATAGATAATATGTGATGAAGTGTATGTGTAGAGTGTAGTGAGGTGTGTGTGTGTAGTGAGATGTGCTTGGTGTGATATGTGTTGTAATATGTGTATGTTGTATGATGTATGTTAGTGTGTATGAGGACGTGTGTTTGGTAAATCCCTATAAATATTATAAAGAGGTAAAGTTTGTAGGGGTAATCTCTGGATCTACTGAAACGATTTCTTTTACGAAAATTCTTTTAGTGTTGGATAGCCCATTTATCGAGGAAAAGTATAGGCTATATAACATCACGCTACGACCAATAGAATCGGAGCATCAATGAAAAGTTTATTTATTTAAAATACTTTATTGCACAAAATTACAAAATAAAATTGTACATAGGCGAACTTAATGCCTTAGGCATTTTCTACCAGCTAACCTTTGAGAGAGTGGAAGATTATGCATAGGGTGCAAAAGCAAATAAATAACAATTTAAAAGACACATAGCGAATAGTATATAAACTACTTAAATGTTACATGTTAATACTTAAACATACACTCAATAGATAATATACTACTTATATAAATCATACAATATAATACATATAGTACATATCAAAACAGAAAATGCTAAAGGAAAAATAGGCAGTTACTTATTCAGATAATGAGTGGTGAGTAGACGTTTAAATACAACGATGGTTGCAGCCTGTCTTATACACAGAGGAAGCAAATTCCATTGACGAGCAGCTGACACAGTAAAAGAATCGGAATATTTGATGAGAAAAGTGTTGGGGAAACAGGGAAAATTCGTTTTGAGAGCGTAAACGGTTACGCAGTCAAAGTTGTGCGTGTCAGCTAGTCATTTATAAAAACAGTACAAACCTGGCAAATTGAACGTAGTAATCAGCTGAGGCCTAACACTTCGCTGCAATACGGTCAAGGCGCCATTCTTGCCGTGCCCGCTAGTACACACAAGCTCCACTAGAGGCATGTCGCTTTGCCTGGAGTATTCCTCGGATAACAGTTGAGGCTCCCCCATAGACACGTCACCGATTGGGCAGATGTTGAGAAGACTGTCGCATACCTGGAAACCAACATAACATACATACATATCATCACAGGTGCCTTACCCAGCGGAGGGGTTTTTAATACCACCTCGTCTTAGCCGATGGTATGAGTCTACATCGAACAAGTGGCTAGCTCTTCGCGATGTTTAGATAGACTCAATAAGTCATCTATATAGAGTTTCACAAGTTGGTATAGTGAAACAGGGTCTGACAGCTTAACGTGCTCTCCGAGGCATTATTGTAGACACCACCCATACACATGCAAAAACCGTCAAGTGACCTAGTAATGTTTCGATTTTATTCCGTGGGTTCACCGGTTTTCAGGAGACTACTGCATCGATTTATTGTCGAGGTGGTAGTCTCCTTTCAGGGTGCGGTTACTAAATGGGTGGTTGAACTGACGATAAGGCAGCGAGTATATTATTACTGATATATATATTTATTATAAAATATACTCATAATGCAATTCGTCTTTGACGCCCATTTCGTAATAGACATCAGTGCTTTGAATGTTTTCTTTATAAACCCTATACCATAAATATATAGGTTGCTTACCTCAAACACATAGCTAGTGAGTTGTGTTGATGTCCTAATATCAGACCCATAGACTTCTAGCTCATCCTGTTCACTTATTTCTATAACATTTGTGGGTACACAGTCACTTATAGTATCCAGTCTTCTTCGTTTGCTAGTTAAGTCGATAATAGAGTCCTCTTTTTGAATTTTTGGATTTATGATCGTTTCTAAAATGTTAAAAATGTAAATTGTTACTTTCTACTAGACTAGGTGTAGGTTGGGAAGCAGAGCAGTGTTCTCGGATTTAAGCAGGGTTAAAAGACTTCTCTGCAATACCAACTCCTCATTTTACTGTGTTCACGAATCAGTCGATCATATCAGCGCCATCTTGGAATGCATTTTCAAGATGGCGCTGATATGATCGACCAAGATCCTTCAAAAGACGATACAAAGACTGTGCTGGAATTCCTCTTACACATACCTTCACTGCATAGAGTAAAATATATATTATTTATGGCTTATTGTTTATTTTTAAATTTCAAGATGGCACCCATAATATGTAGAATGTAAATGAACTATGCAAGTTATTATTAGTGGATATTAAGAAATAATATACAATATGTTAAAAAATATTCATTTTAAAAACCCATATCCCATAGAAAGTCGGCCATATTTGACTATTAGCCGAAATTTTACAATAAAAAAAATGAAAAAGCTTACCCTTCCGTGGTAGACCTTATGAAAAATGAATTAGTAAATTATTTTGCCCACTTTATAACATTTTTTGTGCAATTTAAAACAAAAACATAATTTAGAAGATATATTTACCTGTAGTTTGTTCTGCATCAGTCAAATCCACTGTAGCCTCCAGTGGTCGTTCCAGGGATAACAGCATTCTGTTCTCTCTCTCTGTCACTCTTAGCAGAAGGGAGTTACCCAATCGAGACCCAAGGAATAGAAAGTCTTCTTCTATTACACACATCTGTGGGACAGAATTATATAACTCGTCAGATGATTATGTAAGAGGAAGGTCTCCCGACCGGTTTCGCCCATACAGATGCAAAAACTAACCTTGTCATTTTTCGGTTTTAGTCTGAGGGTTCACCCGATTTCAGGAGACTATTGCATCGATTTCTAGTCAGGGTACGATTACGAAACGAGCAGTTAATTTGCCGATAAAGCAGCAAATTCGTCTTTATTTCGTAACCTCATCATTTAGCTGGCATAATGAGAGGGATCAATATTGGTAAACAAATAAAAGTATTGATCGACCCCTTTCATGAATTTTGTAGGTGTGCTTACCATCGGGTAGATATACAAAGTCAAGTGCTGTGCTCCTGGGGCCTGACCAAAGAACACGATCGCCAATCGAATCGCCTCATCGATCGATAAAAATGTATAGGAATTTTACTCTATGGGTAGAGTCTGATCGCCGAGAAACGTCAAATCTCATACATTTAGCTTTCGATGGGTATTTCGATTCGATTATCGATCGGCTCTTTGGTAAGGCCCCAGGAAAAAAAAGGTCAGATATAATTACGTGGTGGCCGATTTGGTTAGAATGTAGACTTAAAAACATTACAAAGCGGCCCCAGCCTAGTGGTTAAGTCACTGCATAACTGATTACGTTAAGCATATGTCAACAAGGCCGGCCTGGGGAGGGTGACCGCTTTATACAACGAGGCTATATAATCATAAACGGTGTTTATTATTATAACAATCACCACAACAAGCTCACCACATGGTAGGTATAGCCTCCGAATTCAATCGGCGAAATGACGGTTTAATCCCTCCGCTGGGACCGTTTAAACGGTTCTCGGGAGCCAAAAAGGCACTTGTGATGGTATATTTTTAAAACATTACAGAGCCCCGAAGAGCACGTTAAGCTGTCGGTCGCAGTTTAACTATGCCCACTTGTGAAACTAATTATGCTTTTATCTAAGCGCGACGAGCTAGCCACTTTGTTCGGTATAGATTTAGTATACCATCAGCTACGATGAGGTAAGAATAAACCCTTCCGTTACTGCTGGGTTTAAGCAGTCTCGGGCTTCGTAAGACACTTACAATGGCATTTTTTTTTCATTATAATAAGAAATTTATAAAATATAAAATACTGAAAAAAGTAAAAACAAAAAACAGACTCCTCTGCCATCTAGTATTAGAAACTAGGACTTCTAACTTCACTCGTATAGAGTTATTAGAAGAAAGCTAATAGAGGGCGTCTGTGTATAAGTAGATAACAAGTAATGACAAAATTCGTGAGGGCTGACTGGAACCTGGATGGCTCAGCGGCTGAGCGCCTTGCCGCGATAGCAAAGTTCGTGGGTTCGAGTCCCGCCCACCAGAATTTTTTTCATTGCATTTTTATCTTTAAAAATTTAATATAAGATTATAACTAATCAAAATATTAATAAAATAATACTCACACAAGTAGTAAGCACAGAAGCAGCTGCTCTGTCCAAATGAAATGATCTAACTGTTCTAACGGAGTCGGACAATAATGTCAGCACATACAGCTGTCCTCCCTTCAGAGACAACGCTAGCTTGGCTTCCCCGAGATACGATACGCACGCCGCGTCCAGACTTATGCATATACCTTCCTGTATCCCTGTGTACACATATGTATTACATTACACTTGTATAATAAACAGTAAGAGTAATATTGAATAGATAGACAAAAACACAAACACGTACGCGCTCACCCACACTCACATACTCTCACACACGTACTCACGAAAACACACATATACTCTATCACACATCCATACGCACACACACCCATATACACACACAGAGATACTCACACACCAACTTTATTTTATATTAAGTTGTTCACACTTATGTTTCTCTGCAGAGAATATTCCACGAATTCCAACACCAACACTTTCGAACAAAAACCTTTCACAGACACAGAAATACAAATAAAATTACATAAACACAACTGTCGCCAATAAATATAACTATTCACTATTATACATTATATCTAAATATATATAACTCAAAGGTGACTGACTGACATAGTGATCTATCAACGCACAGCCCAAACCACTGGACGGATCAAGCTGAAATTTGGCATGAATAAAAAATAGGGGATGAAAGTTTGTATGATAAAAAAATAACTATTCCTCCGCGGACGAAGTCGCGAGCACAGCTAGTTTTTATATAAAATGTCAATGTATCAGTCCGCCATTTTGTGTTTTCAAATCCTCCATACTAATAAAAACAAAAAATCAAAATAAACGACATATTGAAATTTAAATATATAAAAGATACTTACGTAAAGGAAAATTTGTAGTGTGATTGGCAACACTATTCAGAGAAACTCCATACGGTGGTACGGACTGATTTAGGTATATGAGAGAGTTCACAGCTAATATTAGACATCCACCTGAAACATAAATAAATATATTTATTATATAAACAAGCTTTAACCCGATGCCTCGCACGTTTGACTGAGTCTTTACAAACAAATAATATATATAAAAATGTTTTGATATTGTGGTTATAAAAAAGACACCCAATACAAACTAATTTTCCATTTTGTACCCGCACTATGAAAAGAAACTACAACTTCAAAACAAAATAAATGTATGAATCTTGTGAAAACCAAACAGGCTGATAGGAAAACTTGGAAGATCGCTTGACGTGTTTTCCACCTGTACTTACCTAAAGGTTTCTGTATAGCTACAGCTTGTAGACAATCGAACGGCAAACCTCCAGTGGCCCAAATAATGGGATGTACTCTCTGTTGTAGATTCAAACTCACTCCAGCCATAGAACAAGTATCATTACGTATTGCTGTTCGACTGAAAAACATGTATTTTAGTTAGATTCTTAGTATAAGAAATTGTGCTATAAAAACATAAAATGGCGTCGTTTTTTCAGACACCTTATATAATTTTCTATGAAATATATTCTGGCGATCCACCATGTTCATTTGTATAACTTTAATATTTAAATTTATTCTATTATTTGTAATTTATTTTACGTCAATTTTATTATTGTTTTGGTATTAATGTGACAGCATCAAAAAATACATGTTTACCAACAAAGATTTAACTAAATAAATACAAACATAGTTCAATTATTATTACAAAAACTTGTTTTTTCTGATTAAAAAAAATGTTTGCAAAAGAAAGATAAATAAATACAATTACCGGCAAAAATGCTATTTTAATTCTACAACTAACAGTAAATGAATAAACACTGGATGTGCAATATTTCGTATGGGGAACAGAGACTTTTGTGATAATCATTATTACATTATTAAGAATACCTTATTATACATAACTAGAAACCTATTATATACGTAGTTGCTTAGCACCTATTTTAGATCCACATACTTAAATACACTACAGGCCCTGGTGTGTACCAATGTGTTTTTAATTCACATTAAAATTAAAAAAATATTCTATGTACATTTGTTTGACAACAATACTACAGTGCCTCAGAGAGCCATGTTAAGCTGTCCCAGTTGCACTATACCAACTTGTGAAAATATATAGATAGGTTGTTGAGTCTATCTAAACACGAGCTAGCCACTTATTCGGTGTAGTCTACACCGAACAAGTGGCTAGCTCGTCACGATGTTTGCACTCAATAATTCATATATATACTGTTTCACAAGTGGTATAGTGAAACTGGGACCGACAACTAAACATGCACTATGAGAGAGACAATGTTCTTAGCAAACCATGGATTCACCGTGCGGGTGCCGGGTCCATCGCGTGGTTGAAAGGCAGGGGAATGAACTTCAGCGTTCCCGGACTTGAGACCGCGAAGTAGGTTTAAAGGCCTTTTGAACTCTCACCTGCACTGTGTTCACTACCCTCTCTACTCAACCAAATATTATATGATCCTGTTAGCGCCATCCTGGAAACACGCTCCATAAAAGTTCCGACGGCTGTTCTCGGAAGGCCAAGATCCTTCAATAGACGGTGCAAAGACTTTGCTGGAATTCCTCTTGCACCAACTTCCACTGCATAAAGTTGAGTTTTAAATCCGTTTCTAGTAATTTCGTTTGTGAGATCAAAATATTTGTTCGACTTGATGTTGTGGTCCTTAGGTATGTTTGTTTCCCACGGAACGGTCAGTTCTATAAGTATTACTTTCTTCAAGCACCGAGAGTACACCAGTATGTCTGGTCTATAGGCTGAAACTGCTAGTTCGTCTGGAATCTTGTAATGTATTTTAAATGTATCCATGAATATTTTCCAGTCTTGCGCTTTGTCCAGGATTGAGAAAGGTTTACTTTGAGTTTTCTTGAGTTGTCCCTCCTTTACAAAAGTAGTCAGTCTTTCATTTGTTGTTAATCCTTTTCTGGCTCTAGCAATACTGAGACTTACAGCTTCACGAATAATTTCTAGAACTTTATCATGTCGGTGCGAATAATGACCTTTTTCAAGTAGAGTTTTGCACCCAGCAAGTATATGTCTGGCCGTCCCTACAGCAACACCGCACAATGTACATGTCTTATCTGTTGCCTTCCCCCATCTTACCAGATTACTCTGGTCAGGTAGGGACATTTGAAAGGCATTCAGATAGAACTTAATAAGTGCCGGAGACCAATCGTACATGAGTGTGCGCCATTTCAGGGCTGGAGGAATACAAACTTCCCCCAAAGTAAGCCATTCATTCTGTACTTCTAGGGTCATCGCGTGAACTCTGTAGCCATGCTCTGCATCTTCCCTAAGGAAAGATTTAATAACATCTTTATCACATTCCTTTTTCTTCCAACCTAACCCCCTTTTGCTGATCTGGGCACCGCTCATAAATGATTTATGAAACTGAAGTCTTGAATCCATCTCAGAGGCCAATGAGTCTTTTGGGAGAGATGCAATCAGATTATCCCGAGAGTTACTCAGGATTTGTTGCTTGGTTACACGTAGATGTTTGTACAACTCAGATGGTTTTTTAAAATTCATCCCAAATTGTTGCTGTCCCCTGAATAGCGTAGAGGAGTCAGCGCCCTGAGCTAATCCAAGCCAAGACTTAAGTTTTCTTATGACAGTTGCATCCAGATTTACCAAAAGAGTTTTGTTGAAGTCGTATACAAGAAAAGGCCATGTTAGGTAGTTGTCATAAATCCAAGCTTTCTTGACATTACTAATTGGCTGTTGATCTACCTTGTTGATGTCATTAATAAAGCGTTCCACAACCACATCTAAGGATGGTGTTCTTCCTTTAAAATCGATCCTTCTGCCCAGAAATTTGAAAGGCATGGCTTCCTCTACTGGGGCTACTTTCTGCCCTGCTATGAACAGTTCTGGGTCGTATGACGTAAACCTAGTATTTCGTCTGCCCAGACACAGACAGAAGCATTTTGATGGTTTTGTTCTCATGCCGTTCGGCCATACACAGAATTCGTCTACCAGAGTAAGCAAATTCTGGCATTGTTTTGGATTGCGTGTTAGCACTGCTAGGTCGTCTGCAAATGCTAAGATGGACTCCGAATATACATTATTTAACTTAAATCTATATCCCCACTTCTTTTCACTAGTTTTAAGTTTGTCAATTAAGATGTTAATAATAATATTGAAAGCTATTGGTGAGAGGCAACAGCCTTGAAATAGCCCAACATTAATTTAAGAGGATCTGTGAACCCATCTTTATTTGTAATGACAAATCTTAAGTTCTTATAATAATTAGCAATTATATCCATGATCACTGTTGGGAAGTTATACCATTTTAGGGCAACTTGTAGCAATTTATGCTGGACCGATCCAAAAGCATTTTCCAAATCAATCCAGCAGACACTCAATTGACGCTCGTGCTACCTGGCATCCTTCAAACATTCCGAAAGTAAGGTGTTGTGTTCCAAACAACCAGTGTTGTTAAACAATTGTACGTATTTTTTTTGATTAAAAACTTATAGGTACACAGCGGGGTTTGAACCAGGGACCTAGTGTTTTTAAGTATAAGGCAACTCAGCTACCACGTATTTGATACATGATGTAAGTAATTTTCAACAAAACAAAACACTTACCCAGCAAACGTCCTGACAGGTTCATATAGTATCAAGAGTGTAGGTTCATAGTAACCATGCAAGAATTGTATATCTATAATATTGTCTATCTTTTCATCCAACTCCTTAAGCACTATAACATAGGATGCTAATACTGGAGCTCTGGTTATGGCATTTGTTTGTTGCTGAAATAAAATATATATATATATATACTTAGTGTATTTTTCACAGTGCCAAAATTTTTTCAATGATGAAAATATCTACATATTTTTTCCTTTAAGTGTCGACCCATAAAAAAACAATAAGATTAAATATCTACTCAGGCATTGCAGCTGTTGAATTAAAAAGAAAAACATTGCTCGTATTATTGCAACAGCCAATAGGGTCGCTTATATAGATCAAATTTGGGAAATTATTAAACATCAAAATCTGTTTAATATTTTTTTACATTATCCTCTCATATAACTGCCCAATTAATTTGTTGTAATAAAAATATATCCCATTATCTAACTTTCATATATTATTATTGTTATTAAATAAACTAGCAGCTTTTTTGATGTATGTATCACTGCCCTTATGCAATATTACTATCTTTTAAATGTTTGTTTAGTCTTAAAGGAGTTAACTTATAACGTTATAACACTTTCCGGTAGCTTGTTCCATGTAACCACAACTTGATTGAATAATACAGGTTTCCTTGGTTACTATGACTTGATGATTTATCAGCTTCTGTGAATGTCCTCTAAGGCCATTGATGGTGCTGAGAGTGAAGAGATTTTGTAGCCCAGGCACATCACAGTGTTTTTTTATTATTTTTAATTTTCATTATAATAAAACTAAATTCAGACAGCAATCTATTTATCTACATGGTTTATAGAAACATTTTAAGATAATGCTTGTATTATATAATCTTACCTTAATATCAGCAAGAGGTTTGGCCTCCAAGGGGTCAGCTTCATCAGCTGTGAGTTCCTTTCTAAATGGTAACACGGCCAATTTCTTGCCATATAACAACATTACTGCACATCTGAACTCTGGGTCTACTCTGATCCAGGGGATATGAGGATGGGTTGTCCAGCCTCCCTGAAATTAATTGAATGATCATTCTACTGATAATAACCTATTAAAGATTCCATTTTATGCCTCTACTAAATATTCCGATTATTTAAGGTGCAGCTGGTCGCCAATAGAACTTGCTCCCCCTGAACATCAGACAGTCAATTACTCATTTCTCATTATCACAATTCATGTTGGGTTTAAACATATATTTGTTTATTTTACTTTATTATTTATGTATATTATGTAGTTGTATATTTGAGTATATCTATAACTGTATGTAGATTATGTATTTTGTTTTCTTTTTACATTACTTTGTGCACCCTATATTACAATTTTCACGCTCCTAAAAGTCTCCTAACAAGCGAAAGCATTTTGATTCAAACCCAAACATTGGTCCTTAGAGCCAGATATGAACCAGCGACCTATGGATAATAAACCAATATTGAGTTTTGTTTGAAGTTGCGTTAGGTTGTTAGTGGACTGTTGTAAATATATAAATACTGCAATTAATCTTCACACTTTTATTAAATTAAAACTAGAATGAAAATTGTGTAAAAGCACTAAACAAGAATCTTAAATAAAATGTGTAGAAAACATAAATAAATAAATACTAACCTTCATATCATCCTCTTCAAAATAATGCATACTCAATGTAATTAGATTATTTGTGGCTGGGTCATATTGCAGCACAGACAGCTTGGCTTCCTTAAATGAGACCAGCAGGATGTCCCGACCAGAGCTTGAAGTCTTTACCGACTGCATAGACATTACATTGCCATGCAAAGTGTATGTTGCTAGACATTCTAACTTCATTTTTGGCGGTACTGGCTGGCCAGCTGTGAATCACATTATATTCTTTAAAATATACACTTTGCATAATAGTGGCCTGGCATATTATTTGGAAATCAGTATGCAGGCCCAAGTAAATGGTGGTTTCATTTATTGTGCTGGCTTAAGATACCTATTAACACTTTTAATAAATTTAAAAACTTAAGGATGCTGATTTTTTAATCACATTTCTTAATTTATATGTATATTATTCTATATTTTTTTAATGAGAGTGCAGCAGGTGACCTTCATACACCTGATGGAAAGCAGTATGCAGGTCCAAGTAAATGCTGGTTGGTTTTATTAATTATGCTGGCTTAAGATTCCTATTAACTCTTTTAATAAATTTAAAAACTTAAGGATACTGATTTTGTAATTGCCAGAGTCTGTGTTCTCAATACAAAATGAGCTTTCTCACTTCCATTAAATACTCAATTACTGTTTGTGGCAGAATTTAAATAATATTTTTGTTGGTCATTCTTAAATCTTTCAAAATGAAAGAAAATCAGTTTTTTTTTTTTATTATAATACAAAAATATTAATTACGCACAACAGTTTTTTTTTTAATACAATTACCAAAAGAAAAATATAATTGGACTTCAACTAACAGCCAAGTTGTTATATTGGAAGTACCTTTGTATAGGAGTCAAAATGACTGCAAAGCCCTTCAAAGCTGTGATATTTTATTTGAAAGTCTTTCAATTTAATTTGGTAACATACATAGCATGATAATAATATCCTGATCAAGGATATCCACTGCCTTAATGTTCTAATATTTTTAATAATAATCCTTGTTGTCATCTGCTTACCTTGTTATTAGTTGCGTAGTGACTTAACCACTAGGCTGGGGACCGCTTTTCTAATAGTTTACATTAATACTAAGCCAAAATCATCACTTACTAGCATTAACCTCCTTGCTCGGCCCATGGGGTAACATACGAAATACTTTCATTATATTGGCTCCAGCAGTAACCAAACAGACTTCATCATTGCTGAAGAAGCAGCAGCTAACGGCATGCTCGATTCCTGTCGCGGGGTGAGTTTGTCTGCTTATGGAAAACATTGTTTTGTTTTCCTAAATCCCTTTACAACCTAATAATTAAAGTTTTATAACACTATCACTTTCTATTCATTTGAATGGATGTCTTCAAAATCTAAATTAGTTTATGTATTAAATAAATTTTCGTACAAAATCTATTTTTTTTTAAAGTAAATAAACATAAATCAAGAGAAATAACCAAAAAACGCAAATCGCAAGCAAAGCAAACCAAACGCCGGATTTTTTTTTCGAGTTTTGGCATTTTTTTTTTTTTTTGGGTGTGGCTGTAGAAATAATGTACTTTTTATGCTATGGCAAGAGAAATAATAGTACAAGTAGCTATGGCCAAGGTTCTTGGGGGAAATTCGTTGTGTAACACGGAGTAAGACCGCATCGCAGTCGATCTTTTTTTAGCGGTGTGCGGTCGTGAGTTCTCACCCATGTCGGTCACAATGTCGAATTTTAATTTACGAGTTCAATTTAATAGCCTCGTTGCTTAATCGTCAAATTAACTGCTCGTTTTCTAACAGAATCCTGATAGGAGACTACCACCTGGTGCCTTATTCCGAGTTTGCAACCGCTAAACACGACAAGACGTTGCGTAAACTATAAATATGGAAATATAAGTTCTATTCCAATAATATCGATATATAGTCTGTATTAGGTTGGCTATAATAATGCCGCCATCTTGAAATACACGAATTCTTTGCAACTTTGAATATGTGTGGAGCATTGGAATTTCAACTCTATAATTAACAGCATAGAACTTATATTTTAATATTTGTAGTTTACGCAACGTCTTGTCGTGTTTAACGTTTGCAAACTCGGAATAAGGCCCCTGGACAACAAATCAATGCATAAGTTTCCTGTAAACCGGTGAACCCACAGACTAAATCCGAAACACGGCTTTGTGAAAAATAGGTCTACTATCAGCAACCTTCTCGAGTATAAGAATATTTGTAATTCTTTTGTAAACGGAGGTCAAGTGGATTCTATTTACACAGATTTTAGCAAGGCTTTTGACAAGGTTGATCATGCTCTGCTCATTGAGTAGATTGGTGCCTATGGTATACATGGCAGCCTTCTGCGTTGGATTCGCTCATACTTGTGAAATAGAAGTCAACTTGTTGCGGTTAAGGGTTACGTTTTTTCCCCTGTAGAGATTACTTCCGGTGTTCCTCAGGGATCCCACCTTGGTCCTCTGTTATTTGTCGTGTTTATAAATGACCTTATCTCTGAACTGGAATGTCCAGCACTTCTTTATGCTGATGATCTCAAAATATTCTCATCAGTTTCTGAAATTACTGGCTGTCTGAAGTTGCAAAGGGATCTCAATACTTTGGTAACATGGTCCAAAATTAATAGGATGTCTCTTAATGCTGATAAATGTTGCTTCATATCATTTACTAGAAAAGTTCAACGGGTTGATCATAACTACACTGTTGATGGTGAAGATTTGGAACGTAAGCAGACTGTAAGGGACCTTGGCGTTATATTTGATGAAAAATTAACATTTAGACCACATTATGAATACATTATTGATCGGGGTAATTAATTGTTGGGTTTTATAGTTCGATCAACTAAAGACTTTAAAAGGCCACAAAGCTTCACAACAACCTTTTGCAGTTTGGTTCGTTCTGTGCTGGAGTATGCGTGTCCCATTTGGTCGCCGTTTTACAGGACTCACATCGACGGTGTAGAACATGTTCAAAAGCGCTACTTAAAAATTTTGTCATACCGGTGTAACCTTGGTCGGAAGTTATCCAGCTACGATGATCGATTGTCCTGGTTTCGAATGATGTCACTAGAAGATCGTCGTAAAAGGTATGTAATTTTGTGTGCCTTCACAAAATTATTCACGGTAGGATAGATTCACCTAACTTGTTGACAATGATTAACTTTAACACACGACATAAAAGTCGTCTTCCTAGTACGTTCATATTGCAGGGGCCTTATTCCGAGTTTGCAAACGTTAAACACGACAAGACCGCGCGTTACAATTTTTCCGTGAGTTGCGATGACGTCGATTCGTATTCCGAGTTACTAAACTTCGTGCGTTCGCGTTGTCGCAAGCACCATAGACAAAACATTTTTGCGTAAAGTTTTTTTAATATATTTTTATTTCATTGCACAGACTATTCAAACCTTGAAAATTAAATCCAAAGCATTAGTACTTAGTATAATGTCATATGAAGTACTTTATAATTTAATGTGTTTTTAAAGAGAAAATAATATTAAGTTAAAGTTTGATAATGGAGGAATTTAATTTAGTATATTAGATTAAGTTTATTGGTAATAATTAGTTTGTAAATTTGGTGATTTATATCACTTAATAGTAAAGTTTATATATTTTTTGTTGTTGTTTCATCTTAGTTAGTTCTGAGAAGTAGTTAAAAAAGTTAGTTTTGGTAACACAAGAAACCTTTTCGATGTATCGCGGTAAAGTGATTTTGAGTTTTAACCTTCCGCGTACAACGTGGGGTTTAATACCCCAGGCGTAATATTTTATGGATATCTCTTTTAATTTTATATTTATGCATTTTTATAAATTCCTTTTTATAGGATAATCTTATATTAAATTTTTAAAGATAAAAATGCAATGAAAAAATTCCTGGTGGCGGGACTCGAACCCACGAACCTCGCTATCGCGGCAAGGCGCTCAACCGCTGAGCCAACCAGGTTCCAGTCAGCCCTCACGAATTTTGTCATTGCTTGTTATCTACTTATACACAGACGCCCTCTATTAGCTTTCTTTTAATAACTCTTATACGAGTGATGTTAAAAGTCCTAGCTTTTGATACTAGATGGCAGAGGAGTCTGTTTTTTGTTTTTACTTTTTTCAGTATTTTATATTTATGCATTTTTATAAATTCCTTTTTATAGGATAATCTTATATTAAATTTTTAAAGATAAAAATGCAATGAAAAAATTCCTGGTGGCGGGACTCGAACCCACGAACCTCGCTATCGCGGCAAGGCGCTCAACCGCTGAGCCAACCAGGTTCCAGTCAGCCCTCACGAATTTTGTCATTGCTTGTTATCTACTTATACACAGACGCCCTCTATTAGCTTTCTTTTAATAACTCTTATACGAGTGATGTTAAAAGTCCTAGCTAATAGAGGGCGTCTGTGTATAAGTAGATAACAAGCAATGACAAAATTCGTGAGGGCTGACTGGAACCTGGTTGGCTCAGCGGTTGAGCGCCTTGCCGCGATAGCGAGGTTCGTGGGTTCGAGTCCCGCCACCAGGAATTTTTTCATTGCATTTTTATCTTTAAAAATTTAATATAAGATTATCCTATAAAAAGGAATTTATAAAAATGCATAAATATAAAATACTGAAAAAAGTAAAAACAAAAAACAGACTCCTCTGCCATCTAGTATCAAAAGCTAGGACTTTTAACATCACTCGTATAAGAGTTATTAAAAGAAAGCTAATAGAGGGCGTCTGTGTATAAGTAGATAACAAGCAATGACAAAATTCGTGAGGGCTGACTGGAACCTGGTTGGCTCAGCGGTTGAGCGCCTTGCCGCGATAGCGAGGTTCGTGGGTTCGAGTCCCGCCACCAGGAATTTTTTCATTGCATTTTTATCTTTTAATTTTAGTGCTATTAATTTGTACCTCCAGATAATCTCGAGTGCGACATTACCATCTATGTATGTATTAAATAATGTTATATATGCAAATAAAAATATTAATAATACTCCATTGAACTCTGATAAGCACTCGTTCTCAACAAGAAGCAAAAATAAAATTTCTAATATTAAATGTAGATTAAATACAAAGTATAAAAGTTATGTTATAAATAGTGTAAAATTTTATAATAAAATAGACGATGATTGGAAGAAACTAAATTCAAAAGTATTTAAAAGAAAATGTCAGAATTGTCTCCGGGGGCCTTAGAGAAATTTCATTCCATTGGCCTTCAAGCCAACGGTAAGCGTGAGCCAGAATCGCCAATTTGGGTAGAGAATTAAAAGCGAGAGGCACTCTGGCTTAGGAACGAATGAAACCGGTCATTTCGTTCACTATTTTCCAGACAGCAGCTGTCATTTGTACTTAGCAAAATTTTGGAAATTTCGTATTTTATAAACATTTAACGAAATATTATATTTATGGTGTTTTATTAAGTAGTTAATAATAAAATAAGTACACCAAATAATATTAACACGAAAAAAAATACATAGATACGGAAACATGCAGTAAAATTGTTGATTTCTTGATGATGTAAGTATATATTTTTTGTTTATATTTTAAGAACTTTAATCTCGTCTTGTAACTAAATACATTATAATTTCTTCACATCGAATTGTAGCCCGACTTTTAGCGATGTAATACCTAATCAAATAGTTTGTTGCTACAAAGATTAAGCTGTTTTTGTTACTACTTTAAACGTGTGTGATATGTTATGATAAATGAGTTAGCATTTGTCTAGATTAGCAGCATTTAGTTGGTAGGAAATGCATTTTAAGGCAGAACAACATGCTGAGCATTATTTTACAATATTTAAGTACCTATTATATGCTGTAGATACATGAAAAATCTTCCTCAATATCTTACAGAATTAGATGAGAGTATATTCGTGAGTTTGATTCCCACACATGGCCTAAATATTGTTATTAATAAATGAATGTATTAAAATACTGTTTTTGATTTTAATAAATGTCTTTGTTATAGGTGTGGCCAGACACAAGTGGAAAGTAAAAAAAAACGGAGCCCCTAGTTAGAGTATAAAGCATTAATGGACTAAAGTGCCCTATAAAATACTAATTTACAAAAAAATGGGTAATTAATTGAACAACTAAAGCAGTAGTTGGCCAACATATTGGAAAAGATGGCCTTCAGTTTATATTATTGAATTAAAACAATGGATTAGAGAATATCAACTTTTGTTTCATATATATTTCCTATAATAACCCTACCAAACATGGTGCATTACTTGGTTAGACTGTAGACATTAAAACTACAGATTTAGGTCACAAGTTTAAACACCGATGTGTACCAGCCCATTTGTTTGTCAACACCTATTGCCTCAAAATGAATATTGTGAAAGACAACTGTATCATGTACCATATGTGTTTTTGTATTGGGTAGGTGGGTATCTTGGTAACAGCATTTTATTATTTATCACAAAAGAGGCTATAAACCCTACATAAAAAATACAATGTATTAGTTTTTTTTTTCTGGTACCTACACTATAACCTAGAGAGTATATTAGAACAGCGAGTAAAAATTATAAATTAAAACAATAGATTAGAGAAAATCAACTTTTATTTCTTTATATTTCCTACAATATCCCTACAGAACATGGTGTCCGACTTGGTTAGACCATAGGACTAACAGTACAGTTTTAGATCTAACTTCAATTGCCGGTGTGTACCAATCAGTTATTGTTTAATTAATGTTCTAAAAAAAAATGTTTGACAACACCACAGAGTCAAAATATTGTTGGCCTTATTCATAAAAACTTATTGGAGCCTTGAAGAACACTTTAGTTATGGAATGTTTTGTCTCTTTTACACATATTCATTTTTGTTGCTAAATAAAAGAGACAAAACATTTTATAACTAAAGTGTTCTTGAAGGACTCAATAAGTTTTTATGAATAAGGCCATATGTCTATACAAATACCACTATGAGCTTGCCACTTGATTGGTAGACTGAGAATACCATTGGTCATGATAACTCATTGACACTAAACCATCCGCAATGTACCCAGAGACCATCTAAACTAACATACTTAAGTATGATCATTGGTATTTTACCAATAAAATTATTTTTTGATAAAAAAGATATAAAACATTACTCCATCCTAAACACTCAAACAAGTTTTCTTAAATAAGAGGATTAATGTTTCTGTTATTTTACATATAATTTCATTTTCAAAATATTTATTCTATAAGCTTAACAACTACTTAGATGTTTTTAAGTTGGTCTGTAGATTAAATAAATTTCAAATCATTATTGATACACTCGGGTAACTTATAAAATAAAATTAACTGCCATATAATTTTAATCCTGGATATGGTAAGTCTATATTTATGGAGTGTATTAATATTGTGTAGATATTTAAAAATATACACATGTCATATATTTTTTTGCAAAATAAACTACTTATATTTTATGTAAAATAAATAGAACCTATATCACTAATATTTATCCTATTCCTCCTCAACTTTAAACCTTATTTCATGCCCTGCATATTTCACAGTTACCTCATTTAACTTAAAAAAGTGTAGGTATATAAATTTAGATTATAAATTATGTATTGGTAATTAAATGACTCAACTTATCCTATGTGTGTTTTATATTTATAATTGTTTCTAAATATATCCTTAGTATTATACATTACTATTAACTTAACAATAAACTTTTATTATTTTTTATTAAATTTATTCTTATACCTATATGGTTTAAAATTATAAGCATCAAGACTGTGTTCCTAAAGCTATTTATTTATTACCTATGTTTAAAGTGTTTTCTATTTGAGTGTCAATATTCTCATATAACTTTCATTTTTAATTAAAATTGATATACTTATGATCAGCAAATAGGTTACATTGGAATGGTAGTAGTACCCTTCAAGTTGATTTTTGGTAGGTTGTTGATGTAAATTAATAATAATAGGTACTTTGTGGGATGGAACATGTTGTATTTGTTTTCTATTAATCTGTGCCTTATACCATATGTGGCTGTGTTAGTTAGGAACCTCAGTTTTAGAAGATTAATGCTTTAGAAATGAACATATTCAAGGCACCTTTATTATATTTCACAAAGGGACTATAAACTTACCTACTTATAAAATATAATAATGTATTAGGAGCATTGTTTTTGGTACTTACACACAGAATAAGCTTATAGCTTAGTTTGACTAGAACAATTTATGTAAAAAAATCCTACTTAAAACCTATTATTGTTGTTAATCCAGGCCCTTGTTAATTAGGTCTTTCAAATGCACTCTTATGGTGATTAGATATTTATAAAAATAATCTTGCCATATTTACAAGTAATATTGACAATTCCTATTTTTTATTCTAAAATCAGTCTAAAAACTTGTCATATTATTTTATTAAGATAAGCATTTGAAGTTGTCCTTAAATTCAACACACCAATATCCTATATAAAAATATCCACTTTATTTTTAAAACTTTGGGACGATTTTTAATTGAAGTAGTAATAATTTATTAATCTATTCTCTCTGTAGTAACAACTTTAATAAAATTCGGACATACAAACAAACATTCCTATGATAAAAACTTTAAAAAATGTATAAATCGAACAAGCGGTGAGCCTATTCCAGACAGAATTGAAATCGTCAACTTTTTTTTCCGTTGTCCTTACGGAATATGGAAAATTTGGCGATTTCTCTACCAATCCTATACAAACAAATGTCAAATATTTTCCAGAGTGGGTCTGGCTTACTATAGATTCTATGGAATTGCCACTTCTCTACCAACTTTTTCGTCCGATTTCAAGGCCTATTGAAAACTGTCAAAATTTATACTTATTTGACTGAGAGCGATTCCATCGATGGAATGGAGTGTAATTTCTCTAAGGCCCCTGGACCTTAAACTATATGATATAAAAGACTTCACATAGCATTTGACTTCGGTCTATTATTTGTATTACTTGTTTTGTATTGATATTTAATTACCCCTAAGTTGTGTTGTGACATTACGTTTTATTATACTGACCCATTATTAATTATATCTTTATAAAATATTTCTGACAGAGGCCATTAACTGTCGCTTAGTTATTTATTACATACTATCATATATTTTTTTTAAATATATATTTTTATAGTGTTTAAAGACATTGATGTATTTAGGACAAAGCCCCTATACAGCTGCTAAAATATTTGTACTATTTTTTATTTGATTTATCTCACCGACAAAGCCCATTTACAGCTGCAATTTTACTAAAAAATTTATATTGAAATACATAAATAGCATCTAAATTTTTATTTTATTTCTTGTTGTTTGTACATTTGATTTTCTGTTATATAGCTTTTCTATTTTATATGTACCTTTTGGTTACTAGCTGTATAATAGTTATTATTTTTCATATTTGTTTGTATTTCATTTGATTAGTTATTTTGTTATGTATGACGATAACCAAGTGTTCTGTATTGTACCTATGGTGGAAATAAAGATATGAATGAATGAATATGCCAAATAGACTGATTAGATTTATTTTGTCTAAATCGTGCCCTAACCTCAGTGAACGCCTCTGGGGTCTGTGAGACCCCACGTTGTATTGCACGCAGCTAAAACGTAAGTGCTATTTTTTTTGTATTTATAGGGCTTTTCATTGTTTTTTGTGTTATATTTTAAATTATTGTATCTTGAGCCTGTAGCAGTCCGCTGCTGGACACGATCATTACCCAAAGCGTTTTTTTAATTACAAAAACAAATACAGTTTTGCTTCATTGAAACCAGGACAGGCCCTACTAGTATAGAAATTATAATAACAGAGCTCGAAGAACTTCTTGGTTTATTTGTATACGACAAAGACTATTGTGGGCCTCTGATGGAACAGGCATAGAAGCATTTTATTATGTCGTTTTCTTAGTAAGTAATTTACAATTTGACGACATGCTTACTAAAAATATACCATGAATTTGTAAATTTGAAAAAAAAAACCCTGTGGATAATGTCTAAGCTCTTGGCTCTAAAATCTTCTTGGTTTATTGGAATACGACAAAGAACTACTTGTAGGCCTCTGATAGAACAGGCATAGAAGCATTTCATATTATCATGTCGTTTTATTAGTAAGTTATTTGTAAATTGACGAGATGCTTACTAGAAATATAACATGAATTTGGAAGTTAGAAAAAAAAACTCTGTAGATACTGTCTTCTAAAACAATAAGCTCTTGGCTCGTAGAACTTCTTGGTTTATTAGTATACGACAAAGAACTACCTACTTGTAGGCCTCTGATAGAACAGGCATAGAAGCATTTCATATTATCATGTCGTTTTCTTAGTACGTAATTTACAATTTAACGACATGCTTACTAGAAATATAACATGAATTTGGAAGTTTGAAAAAAAACATCCGTAGATAATGTCTAAAGCAATAAACTCTTGGCTCGAAGAACTTCTTGCTATACGACAAATAACTACTTGTGGGTCTCTAATGGAACAGGCATAGAAGCATTTCATATTATCATGTTGTTTTCTTAGTAAGTAATTTACAATTTGACGACATGCTTACTAGAAATATAAAATGAATTTGGAAGTTTGAAAAAAAAAGTCTATAGATAATGTATAATGTGGCAATAAGCTCTAAGAAACTTAGGATTAAGACTCAAAGAGAATTATTTGAAGAATATAAAACAGAAATGAAAAACGCCAAAAAAATATTCGTTATCTTAGAAAAATTGTCGAAGAAACGAAATCAGAGTGCCCAATTCGTGCTCACAGATTCAAATTTGTATTTGTCCTAGAACAATTGGCAGAAAAACCTTTTTATGTTTTTTTTAAATATTCTATTGTATATTATAATGTAAGGGATCATGGGCGTAGCGAGATACGGGCAGGGAGGGGCAGCTGCCTCCCCTTAAAAGAGCAGTCGTTCGCTGGTAAACTGCAATTCTAACGAGTTTCATAGCTTGCAACGCTATTATAAGACCAAATAAACTAAGTCTGCCACCCCCTATATAAAATCCTGGCTACGCCCTTGTAAGGGATAATACAATGTTAGTAATGATATAATATATATAATTGGCTATTAAGTTAAAATATTCCATTATTTTTGTAGGTAAAAAGGTGATATTTTGTTTTTGAGATTTTGTAATAAATGATTGAAATAAAATTGTTTATTATTTTTAATTTTCATCCTATTAAACATTAGAATATGAATATATAATAAATTTAATTTAAATAAAAATCTGTTAGTTATTTGAAGGTTAAATTATACACTGACGTGACACTGGCAGAAATGAACAAGTTGCACGAGTTGCCATAATAAGAAGAAAAATAAAGTAGCAGTTTTTTAAAGTGTACCTAGAGAAAACAATAAATTTATAGATATAAACAGACGAATGTGCGCCGGCCGGTTGTGTTTGTAAATATTTATAAATAAATATTAGATAATTAGAAAAAACATGGCTGACCGCACGGCGACGCTTTCGTTCTCATGCTTTTAAATGTGATTAATTTCTCAAATTAATTGTTTAGTGAACTGTTTCCTGCTTTCTTTAATTATCTGAACATAATCAAGAAGAAATAATATTACCGCATTCTTCAAAAACTTTTCTAAAGAAAAACTAACCAAAATCCTCTCCGCACTCTTTTCTTGTGGTGTCTCTAAATTTTTTCTTCAGTTTCCTTTGAGTTTTTTTTACTATTATTATTTTTTGTTTTTTTATATATTACTAACTTGGGAGCTTTATGGGTAAGTAAATTAAGAAATTTAGTTATAATAGGGGTTGAAAAACCCCCCGACCCTCCGTATGGGGGGCCTTCCGAAATGGATGTTCCAGGAAGAAAACGACCTTTGCCAAATGGACAGGACTGTGAAGGCAGTGCCCAAAAAAGACAATTTAATGAGCCTATCTCATCTAATAAAATTAATAATCATCCTTTATCCCTAGGTCCAAAGTTGTACTCATCCACCGATCTAGCTCCATTTATAGTTCATGTGTCCCGCTGCTCCCCTGATCCCTCATCCTCTATACACCCCATAAAATTTTGTCATCTTCTTTTTAAAAATAAAATCTAAAATATTAAAAAAGACGGTGTAAAGCGTATTGGCCGTAACAAAATATCTGTAGAATTTGATAATGGAAATGATGCAAATAAATTCTTGGAAAATAACATCCTCGCAGATAACGGCTACCAGGGAGTCATCCCTAGTAGTTTCAATGTCTCCCGTATGGGAATAGTTCGTCAAGTCCCTACAGAATGGACAATGCAAGAATTCATAGATATGGCAGAAGTTTTAGGCTATGGTATTATTCTACGAGCACGTAGGTTAAGCAGAAAAGTTCATACAGAAGACAAACCTAATTGGATCCCAACTCAATCAGTGGTTTTAACTTTTAGTGGTCAATCCCTGCCAGCTCATATATATTGCTACCATTCTTCATTCTCTATTGAATTATACACCTATCCCACTATTCAATGTAATAATTGTTACCGATTTGGTCATACCCAATCCATCTGCAGGTCTCGACCTAGATGTTACAGGTGCGCTGGTCCCCATCCCGGTAATCAGTGCTCAGTTAGCATTGAGCTTGCCTCTTGTTTGCTGTGTTCTGGTGCCCATGAAGCTATAAACAAATGCTGTCCTGAATTTTCTCGACAAAAACTTATAAAGTTGACCATGGCTGAAGAAAATATTTCATATTCAGAGGCTGCTTCTAAACATCGCCCTGCTCATCGCTCTTTTGCGGACATTACCCAATCCTCAACAAACCCTACCCTACCTATCCCTCCTACTTTCTCTTCTTCTAACACCCCTACTTTCTCTGCCTCTTCTTCCCTTTCACTTCATAAAAACTATAAAAAAACAATTAACATTACTTCTCGTCCTCAAGCTCCTCCTCAAAAAGGGTATGACAAAGTTGCTCATTCTGCTCTAATAAAAGACTATTCACCCCCTCAACCTTCTAATGGCTGCGGCTACCCCCCAGTCGACGAATCCCCTCAGGATAACTTACTTGAACTACTTCTATTAACTATTGTCAATATGGTTTCAAAATTTAGTGACACAGATTTACCGAACATCGTAGCTAACAAACTCTCTTTTCTTCTTAATCAACAACATGGACAGGTCTCAAATGAAGAAAATTCTTCAATGGAATTGCAGAGGTCTCTGCAATAAAAAAAATGAGGTGTTATACCTCATAAATAAGTTCTCCCCGTCGGTTCTGGCCATCTCGGAGACATGGTTAAAACCAGAGACTCGTTTTAGAGTCTCTGGATACTCTTGCCTCCGAGATGACAGACCCGACGGCTATGGAGGTTGTGCTCTCTTAATAAGGAATAATCTTCCCATCATTTCTATTTCACTCCCTTCTCATTCCTCAGGCTTTAATGCCATTGCTGCGCGGGTCTCAAATATAAGTATTCTTTCTCTTTACATTCCTCACCCCCATGTCTCCTTCATCTCAGAAATTAAATCACTTTTGGAATCAATTGCAGCCCCCTTTATTGTTGTTGGTGACTTTAACAGCCATCATTACATGTGGGGTTCACCCCACTGTGATGCTTTTGGGTCGGCTCTCATAGGTATCTTCGATAGTCTCAATATTTGTCTCCTTAATGATGGTACACCCACCAGAAGGACTCCCCCTAATCAAAATCCCAGTGCTGTTGACCTTACACTTTGCTCTCCCTCCCTGTCTTCCGTGGAATGGAAAGTGCTGCCATTCTCACATGGCAGTGACCATCTTCCCATCCTTATCACATTCCTATTTAGAACTTCCCCAATCACCCAACCCCCTCCACTATTAAAGTACAAATTAGAAAATGCTGATTGGGACAAATTTAGACTTTCAGTTACTAATAAATTAGTTGATTTTCCTCCAGTCCAACAAAATAATGTCCTTTCCTTATATTCTTCATTTACCGAAGCCCTTAATGTAGCCGCCAGTGAGTCTTTCCCCCTCAAAAATTCCTCTTTAAAGAGATATTCATCACCCCCTTGGTGGGATGCTGAATGCTCTTTGAAAGTTAAGGAGCGTAAACAAGCAGAACAATCATTTTCCCGCTCTATGTCCTTGGAAAACTACATACATTTTAAAAAAGTCAAAGCCCAATGTCAAAAATTATTCCGTAAAAAAAAGAAATCGTCATGGATTAGTTTTTGTGAGAAACTCTCCCCTCGGTCCCCCTCTTCTCTTGTTTGGATAAATATTCGAAAATTTCGATCATCCTTTATAGATAAACCTCCTCAATCAGATCCATCTAATTGGCTAGAATGTTTTGGTGACAGACTAGCTCCTCCATATGTCCCTGAGGATCCTGTATTCCCTTATGTATCCCAACCTTATTCCCGATTCAACCAGCCCTTTTCCATAGCCGAGCTAGAGTCTGTGTTAAGTCACGTCAAAGACTCAGCTCCCGGCCCTGATGGAATACCTTATTCGTTTGTAACTAACTCTGGTACAAACGCTATAACTATTTTCCTAAATATTATAAATAATATCTTTCTATCTGATCAAATCCCTGATGATTGGAGGCACCAACTTATTATCCCTATTCCTAAGCCAGGTAAAGATCCCGATAGTCCCTTAAGTTATCGACCAATAGCTCTGTCATCAACGTTACTTAAATGTATGGAACATCTAGTTAAAAATCGTTTAGAATGGTTTCTTGAAAATAATAATATTATTTCCCACACTCAATTTGGTTTCAGAAAGGGCTTTAGTGTAATGGACAATATCTCCACCCTTGTCACCGATATTCATGTTGCTTTTAGTACAAAAAAATCTGTTGCTGCTGTTTTCCTTGATTCTCTTCAGCTTATGATAATGTCTTAATTCCAGTTCTCAGAAGCAAAATGCGACAGCTGAGAATCCCTGTGATGTTAAGTAAGCAATCTCCTAAGTGTTCGTTCCATTACTGTCCGATCTCAAAACATTTCACTATCTCCTCGCATCCTTCGGAGGGGTCTCCCTCAAGGTTCAGTACTAAGCCCTTTACTTTACAATCTGTACACCTATGATTTAGAACATTCTGTTACTCCCTTCTGTAAAATCCTGCAATATGCTGACGACATGGCCTTATATATTCCTTTTTCTGACCTCACATAAGCTACTTCCTCTCTTAATTCAGCTTTATCTTACTTATACTCCTGGTTAAATGACCATGGCCTTTCCCTATCTGCCTCAAAAAGTGTCACCATTACATTTACAAAAAAAAAACAGATAACCCCTATATCTCTATCTATTGAGAATGAAGTTATTCCCTTTTCCAACAATGTAAAATTTCTAGGTGTTACTTTAGACTCCAGAATATCAGGGGCAATTCACCTCAAAAACATAGCTAACAAATGTGAAGCGAATATTAATGTATTACGAAGTCTATCAGGTGTATGGTGGGGCTCCCACTCCTTTTCACAAAAATTACTTTATAATGCCATAATAAGAAGCCATTTGGATTATGGCACCTTTCTTCTACAGCCATGTAATAAAAAATCTATGCGATTGTTGGACAAAACACAAGCTAAGAGCCTTCGTGTGGTATGTGGTGCAATGAAATCCTCACCAATTAACTGCCTTCAAGCCGAGTGTGCAGATACCCCTCTCTCTATTCGTCGCCAATACCTTTGTGGCGGATCCACCTCCCCGATAGCTCGGCTGCGGAGGGAACACACCACAGAGCAAAGGCACGCGGAAACAACGCGTGCCCTCGGATCGGGCGAGCGTGGCTGGTTCACAACCGCACGGGAAGCCTTGAAAAAGGCCGTTTGGGGCCTTCACAAAGGCCGTTCAGTCAGCAGCTGCAGGATGTTGATGGTGGTTGCAGGTGGGGGCCAGAAAGGAAACCAACGAGTGCACGAAACAAAATGCTACTCGGGTCCCAACAGTCCGGCTGCCGTGTAGCGATGCGTCGCTTCTGCTGACTCGGTCCTCTTCCAATGCGGGTCCCGTGGGTCTGGAGTGCGTCAAGTCCTCGGCTTCGGCGAACGACAACCTTGTCGTGTACTAGTAGCTCCTAGTAGCTTCTCTTGTGGTAGTGGATGTAAGAATGAATCCAAAGCCGAGAAAATGAAGACCCTTGTGCGCAAAGAATTACCCAAATGGGACCCCCGACCGGTGTGCGATTTTCGCCGCCGAATCCGCGACAATTCGGCGGCCCTATGTACCCTACATGTACCTGACAGCCAGTCTGTTGCAACCCTTTTGCTAATATATTTATTTACAAAGAACACCTTATACATTACCTACATTTTAGTATATAATACTTGTATGTACATATAAACACCTGGCCGTTAGCGCAGTATAACGGCCACAAACCTACCTAAATTAACCGAATAGGTTAGGTCTCGGAGCCCTCCAGACGCATCGGGTCGTCGGGGGGACTCCGTGTGTATACCTCCCTAGAGGCCCTTAGGTCTAGACCCAGCTCACGTAGGTCTAGACAGCCTAAGTGTCTGGGCATTGATGCTACATGCATCCAATGTTCGGACCTAGAGAGTTGCCGACCAATCTAACGACGATTGGTATGGCGCCGGCCAACAATATTATTGTCGACAACTCCCTAGAGCCCTTAAATCACCCGAGGTACTGTTATACTACAATAACAGGACCTCGAGGGATTGCCCTTGTATGTGTTAGGATTTACTTGGGGAAAATTATGACACCAAGACATAATATCATTTATTATTCTTGTTGGGCTCAAAATCCAATTCGATTCTGCCCAGACCACTACCTTTTACATAGTAGGTCGTGGTGATACACATTACTTATAAGAATCATACCAGATTCATACAAAAAACACAATATTCATATAAGAAATTACACATTTTATAAAATTCTTATTATATACATAATGGGGATACCAGTAGGGCTCATATGTATTTTAGGGGTGGGTAGCAACATCTGCCTACCCCTAAATACCATTTTATATACATTTAAGCATAAATATTTGCAATATTTTGATAATTAATTTAATTATTATAGTGCCACGCCCACTTATGCGATGAGCGTAGCTATTCACGTTGTACTGGGCTCTCAGATACCCACGCATTTTACTATTATTTTACGACTTTATTTCGACCTATTTTCATGTTTTTCAGCCGAAACTGAGTTTCCGCAACAACCTTGCAGACCGGTTTCTCATCAAAGCCTTTCAACACTCCTCTCATCCTTTATTTGATTCTTTAGAACAACTCTCCCAATTAATGTCCACTCAATTTTGGAAGCACAAGACCCCTCCTTGTATTTATAAAACATATTTACAATTAAAAAATATTTCTTCTTTTTTCCGATCCCCCAGAAACCCCCTTTTTTAAACAGAGTTTGACGTCATTATGTTCCAGCCTAAAAAAAATTCTAATATAGGAATCGACCCAGAGGGCACGGGTCGATTCCTATATTAGAATTGAAACTCTTTTCAAATTATAGCTAATAAACGCTGGCCGAATAGATTACACATCTTCACAGATGCATCAAAATTATCCAATACTGATAATGTTGGCGCAGCTGTTTGGATCCCTTACTATAATGTTGTTTTGACCTATAAATGTCCTCCCCATACTTCCGTTTTTACTGGTGAATCTATAGCAATTTTGGAGGCCCTATTATATTGTGAATCTCATTCTCTCAACAATATTATTATTTTCTCCGACTCCCTAAGTGCTCTCCAAACTATTGAATCAGATTTAGTATATTCTAAGATTAAGCACAAAGTTATTTTAGACATTAAGAAAATTCTTTTTAGACTTTTTACAGCAGGTATAAAAGTAGAATTGGCTTGGGTACCTAGCCACTGCGGAATTGTTGGGAACGAAACAGTAGATCTATAGCAATTTTGGAGGCCCTATTATATTGTGAATCTCATTCTCTCAACAATATTATTATTTTCTCCGACTCCCTAAGTGCTCTCCAAACTATTGAATCAGATTTAGTATATTCTAAGATTAAGCACAAAGTTATTTTAGACATTAAGAAAATTCTTTTTAGACTTTTTACAGCAGGTATAAAAGTAGAATTGGCTTGGGTACCTAGCCACTGCGGAATTGTTGGGAACGAAACAGTAGACTTTATTTCGACCTATTTTCATGTTTTTCAGCCGAAACTGAGTTTCCGCAACAACCTTGCAGACCGGTTTCTCATCAAAGCCTTTCAACACTCCTCTCATCCTTTATTTGATTCTTTAGAACAACTCTCCCAATTAATGTCCACTCAATTTTGGAAGCACAAGACCCCTCCTTGTATTTATAAAACATATTTACAATTAAAAAATATTTCTTCTTTTTTCCGATCCCCCAGACACCCCCTTTTTTTAACAGAGTTTGACGTCATTATGTTCCAGCCTAAAAAAAAATCTAATATAGGAATCGACCCAGAGGGCACGGGTCGATTCCTATATTAGAATTGAAACTCTTTTCAAATTATAGCTAATAAACGCTGGCCGAATAGATTACACATCTTCACAGATGCATCAAAATTATCCAATACTGATAATGTTGGCGCAGCTGTTTGGATCCCTTACTATAATGTTGTTTTGACCTATAAATGTCCTCCCCATACTTCCGTTTTTACTGGTGAATCTATAGCAATTTTGGAGGCCCTATTATATTGTGAATCTCATTCTCTCAACAATATTATTATTTTCTCCGACTCCCTAAGTGCTCTCCAAACTATTGAATCAGATTTAGTATATTCTAAGATTAAGCACAAAGTTATTTTAGACATTAAGAAAATTCTTTTTAGACTTTTTACAGCAGGTATAAAAGTAGAATTGGCTTGGGTACCTAGCCACTGCGGAATTGTTGGGAACGAAACAGTAGATCTATAGCAATTTTGGAGGCCCTATTATATTGTGAATCTCATTCTCTCAACAATATTATTATTTTCTCCGACTCCCTAAGTGCTCTCCAAACTATTGAATCAGATTTAGTATATTCTAAGATTAAGCACAAAGTTATTTTAGACATTAAGAAAATTCTTTTTAGACTTTTTACACCAGGTATAAAAGTAGAATTGGCTTGGGTACCTAGCCACTGCGGAATTGTTGGGAACGAAACAGTAGATTGTCAAAATGGCTGCCTCTACAAGTAATTCCCAACACAACATAGTTTATTTTAATGACTATCTAGCACTAACAAAGCAAGACTTCAGAATCTCCTGGCAAAATTTATATAATGAATCTACAAGCAAAAAAGGCCAATTTTATGTATCCATCCAACCTATTTTACCATCCCGCCCCTGGTTTTTTCCATTTTCGCTCTTCCAGCAGACAAGTTACATTACTTACTTACGTTACAAGCTACAATATGTAGATTATGGTTAGGATACTGCTGCTCTTCTGTACATCTGGCAAAACTAAGAATTAGAGACCATTCCATATGTGAATGTGGAATGGATATTGGTACTCCTGATCACATATTTTTTTGTTGCCCATTAAATTCATACTCATTATATGACATACTTCCTTCAAAAATTGCTCGACCAACTAATCTTAAAATTTTACTGGGTTTGGTTTTTACTCCATTCATTAAAACTTTATCATATTACGTTTCTCATTTTAATATTAAACTATATTTTTTTTATTTTTTGTTTATTATATGACAATTATTATTATTTTGTTTGTGTTTTTCATGCTTTTTCATAGTCATTATGTACATAGTATTAATCCCATCTTGTGTGTTTACTAATTTATATATTATTGTGTGGTTTTTAGAGCTTTTATTGTAGATAGTTTACTTAAGGATACAGTTTCGGCCTAAAGATATCACAAAAATATTATGGAGAAAGAAATGGCGTTATCATAGCCAACCAAGAGAAAAATTACATATGGAGTACTAAATCAATAACAAACAAGCCACAATAAAACGTCTAAAAGAAATCAAGAAGATAGTTTTATTAAATACACCTGTTATTGGCTGAATTATCGCATCCAGATAAGCGATAGAAAAGGCCAGAAGAAAAAAAAAAAAAAAAAAATATAAACATAGGGGCCTTAGAGAAATTTCATTCCATTGGCCTTCAAGCCAACGGTAAGCGTGAGCCAGAATCGCCAATTTCGGTAGAGAATTAAAAGCGAGAGGCACTCTGGCTTAGGAACGAATGAAACCGGTCATTTCGTTCACTATTTTCCAGACAGCAGCTGTCATTTGTACTTAGCAAATTTTGGAAATTTCGTATTTCATAAACATGTAACGAAATATTATATTTATGGTGTTTTATTAAGTAGTTAATAATAAAATAAGTACACCAAATAATATTACGCCAGGGAAAAATACATAGATACGGAAACATGCAGGAAAATTGTTGATTTCTTGATGATGTAAGTATATATTTTAAGAACTTTAATCTCGTCTTGTAACTAAATACATTATAATTTCTTCACATCGAATTGTAGCCGACTATTAGCGATGTAATACCTAATCAAATAGTATGTTGCTACAAAGATTAAGCTGTTTTTGTAACTACTTTAAACGTGTGTGATATGTTATGATAAATAAGTTAGCATTTGTCATAGATTAGCAGAATTTGTTTGGTAGGAAATGCATTTATAGGCAGAACAACATGCTGAGCATTATTTTACAATATTTAAGTACCTATTATGTGCTGTAGGTACATAAAAAATCTTCTTCAATATCTTACAGAATTAGATGAGAGTTTATTCATGAGTTTGATTCCCACACATGGCCTACATATTGTTAATAATAAATGTATGTATTAAGATACTATTTTTGATTTTAATAAATGTCTTTGTTATAGGTGTGGCCAGACACAAGTGGAAAGTAAAAAAAAAAGGAGCCCTTAGCTAGAGTATAAAGCATGAATGGACTAAAGTGTCCTATACAAAACTAATTTACAAAAAAGGGGTAATTAATAGACCAACTAAAGCAGTAGTTGGCCAACATATTGGAAAAGCTGGCCTTCAGTTTATATTATTGAATTAAAACAATGGATTAGAGAATATCAACTTTTTTTTCATATATATTTCCTATAATATCCCTATCAAACATGGTGCATTACTTGGTTAGACTGAAGACTTTAAAACTACAGTTTTAGGTCACAAGTTTAAACACCAATGTGTACCAGCGCATTTGTTTGTCAACACCTATTGCCTCAAAGTGAATATTGTGAAAGACAACTGTATCATGTACCATATGTGTTTTTGTATTGGGGTAGGTGGGTATCTTGTTAACAGCATTTTAGTATTTATCACAAAAGAGGCTAAAAACCCTACATAAAAAATACAATGTATTAATATATTTTTTTCTGGTACCTACACTATAAGCTAGAGAGTATATTAGAACAGCGAGTAAAAATTATAAATTAAAACAATGGATTAGAGAAAATCAACTTTTATTTTTTTATATTTCCTACAATATACCTACAGAACACGGTGTCCGACTTGGTTAGACCATAGGACTAACAGTACAGTTTTAGATCTAACTTCAATTGCCGGTGTGTACCAATCAGTTATTGTTTAATTAATGTTCTAAAAAAAATGTTTGACAACACCACGGAGTCAAAATATCGTGCCTATACAAATACCATTATGAGCTTGCCACTTGATTAGTAGACTGAGAATACCATTGGTCATAATAACTCATTGACACTAAACCATCCGCAATGTACCCAGAGACCAACTAAACTAACATACTTAAGTATGATCATTGGTATTTTGCCAATCAAAATATTTTTTGATAAAAAAGATATAAAACATTACTCCAGTCTAAACACTCGACCAAGTTTTCTTAAATAAGAGGATTAATGTTTCTGTTATTTTACATATAATTTCATTTTCAAAATATTAATTTATTCTATAAACTTAACAATTACTTAGGTGTTTTTAAGTTGGTCTGTAGATTAAATAAATTTCAAATCATTATTGATACACTCGGGTAACTTATAAAATATAATTAACTGCCATATAGTATGGGCTACAGTTTAAAATTTTATTCCTGGATATGGTAAGTCTATATTTATGGAGTGTATTAATATTGTGTAGATACCTAAAAATATAAACATGTCATAATTTTTTTTGTAAAATAAACTACTTATATTTTATGTAAAATAAATAGAATCTATATCACTAATATTTACCCTATTCCTCCTCAACATTAAACCTTATTTCATGCCCTGCATATGCACAGTTACCTCATTTAACTTCAAAAAGTGTAGGTATATAAATTTAGATTATAAATTATGTATTGGTAATTAAATGACTCAATTTATCCTATGTGTGTTTTTTATTTATAATTCTTTCTAAATATATCCTTAGTATTACTATTAACTTAACAATAAACTTTTATTATTTATTAAATTCATTCTTTTACCTATATGGTTTAATATTATAAGCATCAAGACTGTGTTCCTGAAGCCATTTAAAATAGGTTACATTGGAATGGTAGTACCCTTCAAGTTGGTTTTTGGTAGGTTGTTGATGTAAATTAATAATAATAGATACTACTTTGTGGGATGGAACATGTTATATTTGTTATCTATTAATCTGTACCTTGTACCATATCAGTCTAAAAACTTGTCATATTAGTTTATTCAAATAAGCTTTTGAAGTTATCCTTAAATTCGACAACCAATATCCTATATAAAAATATCCACTTTATTTTTAAAACTTTGGGACGATTTTTTATTGAAGCAGTAATAATTTATTAATCTATTCTCTCTGTAGTAACAACTTTAATACAATTCGGACATACAAACAAACATTCCTATGATAAAAACTTAAAAAAATGTATAAATCGAACAAGCCGTGAGCCTATTCCAGACAGAATTGAAATCGTCAACTTTTTTTTCCGTTGTCCTTACGGAATATGGAAAATTTGGTGATTCCTCTACCAATCCTATACAAACAAATGTCAAATATTTTCCAGAGTGAGTCTGGCTAATTTTTCCGTCCGATTTCAAGGCCTACTGACAACTGTCAAAATTTATACTTATTTGAATGAGAGCGATTCCATCGATGGAATGGAGTGTAATTTCTCTAAGGCCCCTGCACGGCCACTTCAAGACAAGATTCATATCTTGTATATATAGGGTATAATAAATCTCTCGGGCCGCCCGTGACAATGTTTAACTTTTTTTAATCTTTTAAACTCTAGTAAAAAAAAGTGGGAATTACGGAAAAATGATATAATGAGGGAATTTTGGGAACGTGTGAATGAGGATCAACGAAGATTTTAGTTTTGAATGTAATATTAAAGTATATAAAAAATCCAAAAGATTGGTGTAATTATTTTTGTCATACGACTAAAAATTAGCTAGTAGCAATCAAATTAATGTGCCGATCTTCAAGTTGTCGCGGCTTTGAGTGTGTGACGTCACTGTGACGTTCGCCGCCAGTTAGCCGTAGGCAGTTGTGAGGCGCGCTGTGTTTCGGCTTGGCTGATTGTGTTTAAAACTAATTAAGTGTCGGTTGTGTGTCTGGTAGAACTTATTTACTATCTATACATATTGTATGGTGCCGAAATGTATTAATACGTCTGTCAAAACTCCAGATAAACTGTTGATTTGACTTTGACAAAAATGTTGGTTTGACTTTGCTGCGCCCGGTAGCCATAGCTAGCCACTGCGCGGTATCGAGCGGAAGGTGAAGGGGGGGACGGGGGGGGGAGTTTAATAAAAATAATGGTGTAATGGAAAGTTTGTTGTCGTTTTCAGATAACTTAAGGATTAATAATTGATTTCCATAACAAAAACTACACCTAAAGAAGCCGCTACCGCTGTTGCTATCTTGTAATGTGTTCTCGCTGCGCTAAATACAGCTAGCGCACGAAATTGTCAGCCACAGTGACGTCACGCGTGCTTGGCACACTGGCTTTTAGCGGCAGGAACGGTCTATGTTTATTATTTAATATCTCCGTAACTAATGGTCCGATATGGATAATTCAAAAAGATATACCATTCCTATTTCATAAAGAACAACGTGGATAGTTTAAAAAAAAACTACCAACGCCGAACTTCTAACGCTTTATTAAACACTCGTGCGAACGTAGCTTTAATGTTACAATAATGACCTACAGAAATTATGTGTCATCGGTCACGTAATCACTAACGCTTCACCCATTACATGAACGTTTGTAACCAATTCTTCATCCCTTTCATAAATTTCGTTGCTTTCGCCCCCACCCCGCTGGATCCGCCACTAAGGCTCATTACGTATATTATTACGGCAAAAAAATATATTTAAAAATCTTGTCAAAAGGCCCGAGCCCCCCCTCAAATCAAGAGTTCCTGGATCTGTTCCTTGGTGCATTGCGGAATATTTGTTTTAAAGCATAATCGTCATTACAAGTGACGAACTTTTATTATTCGCAGCAACATTATTGTATAGAAATGAAACTATTGCATAAAAAAACTAATAGTGCCATAATGGATCTAGTGCGAATTATTAATTATTTTATTATTCGCAGTAGTTTATATATATTTCCATTCTTACCATTACTCTTAAAAAATGTGTTCGCACTAGTTCCATCATGGAACAACGCAATGGAACTACTGCGAACAATCCTGAAAAAGTCCGACTTGACGGAAAAATGTTTTTTTAGTGGGATTTTTTTTAAAAAGTCCCACTTTTTTAAAAAGTAGGAAAAAAGTCCTAGTTGACGAAAAACTTTTTTTTTTTTAAGTAGGAAAAAGTCCCACTTGACGAAAAAATATTTTTGGAGGGATTTTTTTTTAAAGTCCCACTTTTTTTTAAAGTAGGAAAAAGAACCCACTTGACGAAAAAATTATTTTTTAGTGGGAAAAAAATCTAATTTTAAGAAAAGTAGGAAAAATTCCCACCTAATGAAAAATCGGGAAAAAGTCCAAATTTTTCAATACATAAGAATTTTTCCCATTAAAATAAGAATAGGCAGCAGGAATTTGGGCTTTGATTTTATAATCGAGATTAAAACGGTTAGCAAATCAGAGTAGTGACTTGGAATACTTTGGGCATTTATATGAAAAAGGATAAAATTTTTATAAAACGTTGAAATTAGTGTTATGAAATGCTTTACCAAGAAGAATATCGCTTCTGCTGACTTCAAACTCATCAGAAGTGGATGAGTTACACGAATAAAATTCTAAAGATTCATCTTCTGAAGATGAGTTAGGCATAATATATAAAAATAAGTATAATAAATAATAAATATATAAACAATATATATATATGTATAAAGTCATTAAAACAGCAATAATTTGCCAATATTTTGAAGTGCCACATCAACCGCCAGTTAGCTGGTTCACAATTGAAGAGAAATCACCAAAAGAAAACAATACGTAACACAACATCAATAAAGTAAGGCAGTAATTAAATTAAATAGTATATATAATTAAACATTATATATTTAGATTAGCAATAGTAATGTTAATAAGTATTATGGAATTTATGGATAACACAGAACCCCATGGTACATTGATCTTAGCCTTTTCCAGTACCTTTGCCAAAGCTCATACAAATTTTGAGAAAAAAAAAAAAAAAAAAACAGAAATGTAAACATTGTGAATATTTGTGGATTCTTTGAGGGTAGCCCGAAGACTGTAGACGCGTGTATATATTATATTTTTCAAATTTAATTTTATTGAATATTATTGTGCAAAAGTGTACTAATTTTGTAGAATAATTATTCGTATAGTAATATTAAGTGTGAGAAGTGTAGCATTTACGCAGTGATCTCAGTGTTTGTGTTATCTCAAATAATCCCACAATCTTCAGTAAAGTGGCGGTACCCATTTTACTGTCGATTTCTTTTTCCTCCTTCACTTGATATTGGCAAGACTATACCGTATGCTTTCATACGGTCATGTCGCCATTCCTTTTTCTACCCTAGTCCTTTCCCGGTTCCTTTCTATCCTATTATCCCACTTTTACTTTGTAAATCTTTATAAATCTACCCGCAACCACTGCACTTGATATTGGCAAAATTACGCCTATATGGCGTAGAGGCCACGAATAAAAGAAGAAGAAGAATATTTGTGAAAGAAAACATTTGGTAATTTTAATTTTTATGGTAAGAGCCTTTTTAGTTGCAAGCATAGTTACAATTACAACATTTGTAGGAAAGAAATATTGGGTATTCACTTAACATATAGAGAAATACACTTACAAACAGGAAATATGAATTTAACTTGTAATAACCATTTCTGGGAATAAAACTAAAACTACTAATAAGATATTGATGTTAATATACAGAAAATTATAGACCTGGGTAAATATACCTAATTAACAATATTTCTTGAATTATTTTGTTTCAGAAGTTTTTGCAGCACGGATTTTCCTATTGATTTGTGTTTCAGGCTGAACCGGTGGATGTTTAGCAGCCAATTCACTTAGGTGGGCAGCAGAAGGCAGGCAATGTTTTTGAACATTTGGCAATTTTAAGTAGTCTTTGCCATCTTGGGACCAACAGTTATTAAGACCATTTAATTGTCGGCCTTCAATGAAAATCTGCCTCCAAGTTGGTGTCATGAAGTCAGCTAGTGATAAACCAGAGCCCTTAACTCTTTTTGGCCTGCTAAATACTGACTCGGATATCCTTACCTTGAAATTTTACCAGAATTGGACGGGGTTTGTCCGGCTCAATTTGTTTTCCAAGCCGATAGCTAAAACTTATGTTACTTGGTGTACACTGATGTAACCTGTTGGACACCACATTACAAATAGTATTGGAAATGCTTTCACCAACTTCTTCTTTTATACCCTGGAGTATAATAAACTTACGCCGGCTTCTGTTCCCAATATCTTTAGCCATAATAGCGACACTATTGATTTGGGCAGTGACCATGTTTCCCGTACAAAGTCCTTAAAAGTATTTAAATTCTTAGCCAATTGCGCCCTTGAAATTGAGAGAGATGCAGATGAAAAGTGTGCTTCAAAGGTCTTCATGGTCCTCTCAAATTTGTCCTCCAGGCCCAAAAGTTTTGACATTGGCTTAACTTCCATAATGTTGATTGTTTAGGAGTAAATAATGTTGAAAAACAAAAAGGCAGGGCTTAAAGTAATTTACACTTTCATTTATCTTTCAATGCTTTAATATTAATATAATAATTAATTAAAAATATAACAATTCCAAAGAGTGTTTTTTTCTGCCTACCCTACAATCCATTATTAATTTTATTCACAAAGGGTTCCAGTATTTAATTATATGTTATTGAACAAAATTATTTATAATAATAGTCAGGCTAAAAAACACAATAAATATAAAAAACAAAAGGAACAAAAAACAACAACGAAAATCACAATAATCTATAATAATAATAGTCAGATTTAACTAATAAATAAATTACAAAAAAATCCACTCTTTTTAACAAAAATAAAGCATATCGAAAATGACGACCACAAATCTACGTATACGAACAAGCTGCCGCTTTCTTTAGATAATTATATTTGATTAATTATACTCTATGGCAGTCGCAGAAAACATTTTTTTCGTTTGTTTGAATGCATGCAACTCGTAATACAAAATTACAAGAAATCCATACTAAAATTCATAGACAAAACAATAAATGCGCGACCGTGCGTGACGGAAATTTCGCCAATTACTCGTAATACCATTTAAAAAATGACAGCTGTCATCCCATACAAAAGTGATCGTCGAAAACGGAAAAAACGTACGCAAAATTCGGACGGTGAACGTGTCAAAACTCGGAATAAGGCCCCAGGGGCCTTATTCCGAGTAATTGGCGAAATTTCCGTCACGCACGGTCGCGCATTTATTGTTTTGTCTATGAATTTTAGTATGGATTTCTTGTAATTTTGTATTACGAGTTGCATGCATTCAAACAAACGAAAAAAATGTTTTCTGCGACTGCCATAGAGTATAATTAATATCTAAAGAAAGCGGCAGCTTGTTCGTATACGTAGATTTGTGGTCGTCAATTTCGATATTCTTTATTTTTGTTAAAGAGTGGATTTTTTTGTAATTTATTTATTAGTTAAATCTGACTATTATTATTATAGATTATTGTGGAATTGTTGTGATTTTCGTTGTGTTATTTTTTGTTCCTTTTATGTTTTTTATATTTATTGTGTTTTTTAGCCTGACTATTATTATTATAAATAATTTTGTTCCTTTTGTAAATATTATAATTTGTGTGACTGTGTTTATTATTGTGTTTTAATAATATGATATAAAAACATGTTTATTTTTTTTTAATATTTTTAACATATAACTAATAAACTATTCTCCTTGCGGAAGAAAAAATAACAAATAATTTATAATAACATATAATTAAATACTGGAACCCTTTGTGAATAAAATTAATAATGGATTGTAGGGTAGGCAGAAAAAACACACTCTTTTGAATTGTTATATTTTTAATTAATTATTATATTAATATTAAAGCATTGAAATATATAAATAAATGAAAGTGTAAATTACTTTAAGCACATCCCTGCCTTTTTGTTTTTCAACATTATTTACTCCAAAATAATCAACATTATGGAAGTTGAGCCAATGTCAAAACTTTTGGGCCTGGAGGACAAATTTGAGAGGACCATGAAGACCTTTGAAGCACACTTTTCATCTGCACCTCTCTCCTCAATTTCAAGGGCGCAATTGGCTAAGAATTTCAATACTTTTAAGGACTTTGTACGGGAAACACGGTCACTGCCCAAATCAATAGTGTCGCTATTATGGCTAAAGATATTGGGAACAGAAACCGGCGTAAGTTTATTATATTCCAGGGTATAAAAGAAGAAGTTGGTGAAAGCACTCCCAATACTATTTGTAATGTGGTGTCCAACAGGTTACATCAGCATTGTACACCAAGTAACATAAGTTTTAGCTATCGGCTTGGAAAACAAACTGAGCCGGACAAACCTCGTCCAATTCTGGTAAAATTTCAAGGTCAGGATATCCGAGTCAGTATTTAGCAGGCCAAAAAGAGTCTTAAGGGCTCTGGTTTATCACTAACTGACTTCATGACACCAACTCGGAGGCAGATTTTCATTGAAGGCCGACAATTATAATTATGGTCTTAATAACTGTTGGTCCCAAGATGGCAAAGACTACTTAAAATTGCCAAATGTTCAAAAACATTGCCTGCCTTCTGCTGCCCACCTAAGTGAATTGGCTGCCAAACATCCACCGGTTCAACCTGAAACACAAATCAATAGGAAAATCTGTGCTGCAAAAACTTCTAAAACAAAATAATTCAAGAAATATTGTTAATTATGTATATTTACCCAGGTCTATAATTTTCTGTATATTAACATCAATATCTTATTAGTAGTTGTTTTATTCCCAGAAATGGTTATTACAAGTTAAATTCATATTTCCTGTTTGTAAGTGTATTTCTCTATATGTTAAGTGAATACCCAATATATATCTTTATTTTATCTCTTTAATCTTCAATATATATCTTTATTATATCTTTCCTACAAATGTTGTAATTGTAACCATGCTTGCAACTAAAAAGGCTCTTACCATAAAAATTAAAATTATCAAATGTTTTCTTTCACAAATATTCACAATGTTTGTTTACATTTCTGTTTTTTTTTTTTTTTTTTCTCTTAAAATTTGTATGAGCTTTGGCAAAGGTACTGGAAAAGGCTAAGATCAATGTATCATGGGGTTCTGTGTTATCCATAAATTCCATAATACTTATTAACATTACTATTGCCTATCTAAATATATAATGTTTAATTATATATATCTAGTATTTAATTTAATTATTGCCTTAATTTATTGATGTTGAGTTACGTATTGTTTTCTTTTGGTGATTTCTCTTCAATTGTGAACCAGCTAACTGGCGGTTGATGTGGCACTTCAAAATATTGGCAAATTATTGCCAATATTTTACCTATATATTATGCCTAACTCATCTTCAGAAGATGAATCTATAGAATTTTATTCGTATAACTCATCCACTTCTGATGAGTTTGAAGTCAGCAGAAGCGATATTCTTCTTGGTAAAGCATTACATAACACTAATTTCAACGTTTTATAAAAAATTTAACCTTTTTCATATAAATGCCCAAAGTATTCCAAGTCACTACTCTGATTTGCTAACCGTTTTAATCTCGATTATAAAATCAAATCCCAAATTCCTGCTGCCTATTCTTATTTTAATGGGGAAAATTCTTATGTATTGAAAAATTGAGACTTTTTCCCGATTTTTCATTAGGTGGAAATGTTTCTACTTTTCTTAAAATTTGATTTTTTTCCACTAAAAAATCATTTTTTCGTCAAGTGGGTTCTTTTTCCTACTTTTAAAAAAAGTGGGACTTTAAAAAAAAATCCCTCCAAAAATATTTTTTTCGTCAAGTGGGACTTTTTCCTACTTTAAAAAAAATGTTTTTCGTCAACTAGGACTTTTTTCCTACTTTTTAAAAAAGTGGGACTTTTTAAAAAAATCCCACTAAAAAACATTTTTCCGTCAAGTCGGACTTTTTCAGGATTGTTCGCAGTAGTTGCATTGCGTTGTTCCATGATGGAACTAGTGCGAATTTTTTTTCGCACACATTTTTGAAGAGTAATGGTAATAATGGAAATATATATAAACTACTGCGAATAATAAAATAATTAATAATTCGCACTAGATCCATTATGGCACTATTAGTTTTTTTATGCAATAGTTTCATTTCTATACAATAATGTTGCTGCGAATAATAAAACTAAGTTCGTCACTTGTAATGACGATGCTTTAAAACAAATATTCCGCAATGCACCATGGAACAGATCCAGGAACTCTTGATTTGAGGGGGGGCTCGGGCCTTTTGACAAGATTTTGAAATTATTTTTTTTGCCGTAATAATATACGTAATGAGCCTCAGTGGCGGATCCAGGGGGGTGGGGGCGAAAGCAACGAAATTTATGAAAGGGATGAGGAATTGGTTACAAACGTTCATGTAATGGGTGAAGCGTTAGTGATTACGTGACCGATGACACATAATTTCTGTAGGTCATTATTGTAACATTAAAGCTACGTTCGCACGAGTGTTTAATAAAGCGTTAGGAGTTCGGCGTTGGTAGTTTTTTTTACTAGTTTCATTTTAAACTAGTATCCACGTTGTTCTTTATGAAATAGGAATGGTATATCTTTTTGAATTATCCAAATCGGACCATTAGTTACGGAGATATTAAATAATAAACATAGACCGTTCCTGCTGCTAAAAGCCAGTGTGCCAAGCACGCGTGACGTCACTGTGGCTGACAATTTCGTGCGCTAGCTGTATTTAGCGCAGCGAGAACACATTACAAGATAGCAACAGCGGTAGCGGCTTCTTTAGGTGTAGTTTTTGTTATGGAAATCAATTATTATATTAGCCGCGACAACTTGAAGATCGGCACATTCATTTGATTGCTACTAGCTAATTTTTAGTCGTATGACAAAAATAATTACACCAATCTTTTGGATTTTTTATATACTTTAATATTACATTCAAAACTAAAATCCTCGTTGATCCTCATTTACTCGTTCCCAAAATTCCATCTTTATGATAATTTTCCCGTAATTCCCACTTTTTTTTACTAGAATTTAAAAGATTTAAAAAAGTTAAACATTGTCACGGGCAGCCCGAGAGATTTATTATACCCTATATATACAAGACATGAGTCTTGTCTTGAAGTGGCCGTGCAGCTATGTTTATAAATTTCTTGTTTTCTCTAGGTACAGTTTAAAAAACTGCTACTTTATTTTTCTTCTTATTATGGCAACTCGTGCAACTTGTACATTTCTGCCAGTGTCAGTGTATAATTTAACCTTCAGATAACTAACAGATTTATTTAAATTAAATTTATTATATATTCATATTCTAATGTTTAATAGGATGAAAATTAAAAATAATAAACAATTTTATTTCAATCATTTATTACAAAATCTCAAAAACAAAATATCACCTTTTTACCTACTATAATGGGTATAATGACCGTGTCCAGCAGCGGACTGCTACAGGCTCAAGATACAATATTTTAAAATATAACACAAAAAACAATGAAAAGCCCTATAAATACAAAAAAAATAGCACTTACTAAAAATAGCAACGTGGGGTATTAAACCCCACGTTGTACGCGGAAGGTAAAAACTCAAAATCACTTTACCGCGATACATCGAAAAGGTTTCTTGTGTTACCAAAACTAACTTTTTTAACTACTTCTCAGAACTAACTAAGATGAAACAACAACAAAAAATATATAAACTTTACTATTAAGTGAAATAAATCACCAAATTTACAAACTAATTATTACTTATTACCAATAAACTTAATCTAATATACTAAATTAAATTCCTCCATTATCAAACTTTAACTTAATATTATTTTCTCTTTAAAAACACATTAAATTATAAAGTACTTCATAAGACATTATAGTAAGTACTAATGCTTTGGATTTAATTTTCAAGGTTTGAATAGTCTGTGCAATGAAATAAAAATATATTAAAAAAACTTTACGCAAAAACTGTTTTGTCTATGGTGCTTGCGACAACGCGAACGCACGAAGTTTAGTGACTCGTAATACGAATCGACGTCATCGCAACTCACGAAAAAATTGTAACGCGCGAACTTGTCGTGTTTAACGTTTGCAAACTCGGAATAAGGCCCCAGGTGTACAAAAATAATACTTCGTATTTTAACCCTATAGTTAGAATGTGTCGGTTGTATAATGAGGTAAGTAGCAGGCACAGGGACATTGATATCTTTGACTCTAGCCTTTTACATTTAAAAAGATCATTACAAGATATTCTAAGTTGTTAATTATTACCACAATACTTATTGACTTTGTTTTGTTTTATATAGATTTGTTTTAGCTTGATTGTGTTTTATTATTTATTATGTTCGTTTGTTTGTTTTAATTAATTGCATGTAGTTTTGTTTTTTTCTTTCTTTATATAAAGTCTTTTATTCTAAAATACTGTATCGTACTAAATATTATATCGTATACTCATAATAGTAATAAATAATTATTTTCCTGCTTCAAAAGGTTTTGTTTAAACACTATTTATGAAATTTATATAAAAAATCAGGAGTTTTTCTTACTATACTTATTCTATTTTGTTTAATTAAGTTTGACAACTGTACCTTATAGTGTAACTCACCAGAGTTACGGAGAGTCTGTAAATCTGTCTGTCCACATCAAAATTCTAGAAAATATAAATAATAGTAAACATTACAGTAGTTGCCACCCGTCGCACACAAAACGGTCTATACCACATTCACTTTCTCTCCGCGGTAAAAGAATTTGTAATAATTCAACATCTTTGGCTAAATATCAAGGCAAAATCTTCAATGGGTTATGTAGGCGCGATTTTCCCCCAAACTTTTTACACAAACACATGAACAGGCCTTCTAACACTCCAAACGCTATACACACACAACAACAAAATTCCCTTCGGCTTATAATACCATACTTCCACGGGGCACACAAAATTCAAAATTTATTAAAGGATAGCTTCTCTATCCTTAAAAATAATAATATTACACGAAATCTTTTGGAAACGTGCCCTAGTGTAACGTATAAACAAAATCAAAATATAAAAGCTATTTTGGCAAAAAATAAAAATACACGGAGCAATAACACATTGTTAGGTACACACAAGTGCAACCAATCTCGTTGCAAAACATGTCCCATAATAAATTCCGATATCAATATACAAACTCATCATAACCCTGTTGTCATCAAAATTCAAAATTTCGCACAATGTACTACTTCTCATTGCGTATATATGCTGGAATGCAGATTTTGTAACAGTTTTTATGTGGGAGAGACTACGACACCCCTTCGTACTCGCATGAATGGACACAGACATTCAGTAGATTCTCAAATTAATAATATTTTACCTGTGCCCTATGCGCGTATACATAACACTACCTTTAACAATTGTTTTACAGTAAGAGTATTAAAGAGTTTTCCTAAAACTATTCGGTCTATTGTTTTAAAAACATGGGAAAGCTCTTTTATATGGCAGCTTGGTGCATACTATAGCCCTGAGGCTACATTCTGTTTCTTATAACGTGATCGTTAGATTGTCAGAATAACGATTTCCGAAGAAGGGTTTTAAAAGAAAGTAGTAACTTTTGATCGTAGTGACAGGGGAGGACAGGGGAAGATTGTTCCAGAGTGATGCTGCGGTTACTGTAAAAGAATTTGAATATCTGTCGATACTAGAAAGCGCTTTTAGTACTTGGCCACCAATAAAATACTAATCTTTATAATTTATCTGTATAAATGAGAAAGTAACTCTGTTTATTTGTTACGTTTTCACACCCAAACCGGTGCACCGATTTATATGAAATTTGGTATGGAGACAGTTTGAGACCCTGGGAAGGACATAAGGGTATAATATTTTTCGACATAGCTATAGGAAGTGCAGATATACAAGGTTTGTTTTAAAATAAGACTCTTAGAAAAAGTATAATACACTATTTTTTTTCTTCATAAAAAACTGTTCTATGAAGAAAATTGGGTATATTAAAATAATTTTAATACACCCAAATTTTAATAAAATGGAATTCATACATACATATCATCACGGGTGCCTTACGGCGCCCGAGACCGCCTAGACGGCCCTAGGGTACCCAGCGGAGGGGTTTTAATCCCACCTCATCTTAGCCAATGGTATGAGTCTACACCGAACAAGTGGCTAGCTCGTCGCGATGTTTTGAATAGACTCAATAACCCATCTATAAACAGTTTCACAAGTTGGTATAGTGAAATCGGGACCGACAGCTCTCGTGCTCTCCGAGGCGCTATAGTAGTTTTGTCAAACAAATGTACATATTTTTTTTAATTAAAAACTCATTGGTACACACCGGGATTCGAACCAGGGACCTATGTGTTTTTAAGTGCAAGGTCTACTAACCAACTCGGCCACCACAATAGAATGGCATTCAATTGCATTAAAAATTTAATATTTTTGTATAAGTACCTACTTATATGATCTTTTTTATGAGAGTATACCTACCATGTAGGTACCGCATACCTACGTCTTTATTGACCAACACAGTGAATTTTTATGATGCATATATTAAATTAATACATTTTTTAACCTTTTATTCTTTAACTAAAATTAACATAGGTAAGTATGAATATTTTTTGGATAAAAAAAACACGCAAAACTATATACATTTCATACATATACCTAGTTTAAATACCTACTATTAATATTTATTTCCTCGCTTAAAAATAATTTGTAAGGTATTTGACATTAGTATCCCCTTTATAGGTATACTATCTTTTGGTCGAACCGGCTCTAATAGACTGGTCGACAAAGACGCGTTGATGGATAAAAATATATAGGAAAATTGTCTATGGGTAGACCTCAATCGCCGAGAAATGTCAAATCACATACATTTATTTTCCCTTTCGATCGATCGACGTGTCGATCGGTATTTCATGTGGCTTCCCGGTAGGGCCCTGGGAGATAATGACAGAAAACGATCTCCCATTATCTACTGTATGCCTTTTTAAGAATTAATAATTAACGCTAAAATATGAAAGATAGAGGGGTTATTGGCCGCCGCCGTTTGCACGTCATAAAGAAAATGGCTTTTTTTTTATTATATTGCCTGCCTGTGTAACATAAGGTAGTGCAAACAAATTTAAGCTAACGTAATTAATGGCATGCAGTTCCTTCTATTTCTATGCTATATGTACATCTTTGTCGATGTGGCTTCCCGATAAGGTAACTTTGGTGGTACAAGTGTTACCTACGTCTGGGTTCCTTCGATAGCTGCGCTGGTTAGACCCTCAGATAGGACGGTCCATACAGACGCGGAGAAGCGGGTGCGGCGGTCACTATGTAGATTTCACATTAAGAATTCGGTTATATTAATGGTTCAGTGGTATTTAATTTAACCTGTGTACCTATACAAATGAGTGGGTGCGGCACGCAGATATAAGCGGAGTTCGCTTTTGACTTGTAGTAAAACGGAGGCGGTGCCCAAACGCTCGCATATATAGTTTTTTTTTTAATTATACTTAAATACCATCGCGGGTGCCAATTTGGCTCCCGAGAACCGTTCAAACGGCCTCAGCCCAGCGAAGGAATTAACACGTTCTCCTTTCGCCGATGGTATTCAGAGGCAACACCTAACAAGTGGCGAGCTTGTTGCGGTGTTTATGATGAAATAGCCTCGTTGTATAAAGCGGTCACCCATCCCAGGCCGGCCTTGTTGTCATCTGCTCAACCTTGTTATCAGTTGCGCAGTGACTTAACCACTAGGCTGGGGCGGCTTTATTGGCATTTTTGTTGCTAAAAAAAAGTTACAACCTTTTCAATTCAATTTCCTTAGATTAATGGCATCTCCGCATTTCGCAAAATTTTCCCAATATCAAGTAGGTGGTTTTAAATTTTAAAACTTTTAATTATAGTGATAATTTCAATATCACCAAAATAAAACAACATTATGTAAAATATAATAATATATTTGACTACATAATAAAGCATAATATACAACAGATAACACCATAACAAGAAACTTACTAAAACCCCAGATCTTTGATGAATGATGACAACTGCCAAGCACATACCCAGGATTTTTTATCGGGGAGGAGGGTCTGTTTGGGCAAATGAGTAAAATACCTAAATGACACGTAAAAGCTTCTCAGAAATAAAGAGCAAATCAACTTTTACATAATAATTATTTAATAGATATTTTAAAACATGAGACAATATTAAAGCAATAAGAGACAATAATATATATATATATAATCTGTGCGCGTGATAGCCGTCAAGATATATATCGGAATTGCTGTATTTAGAGATTTCCCCCCCATGGACCCCCCCTCCTGGGCACGTCCCTGAGTCCACTGCCCCCATATCCAATACAATCCTTTTCACTCCACTCACATTGAGTTATGCCTATATGAAAGGTTGTAACAGGGGAAGACCAAGTTTCCAGATTACTATTTCAGGAGAAACCATCGAAATTTCCCTTAAACTAATATTTATTTTCATTAAAAATTAAAAAAAAACCTGGGTCCGCTCCTGTGTAATTTTGGAGAATTGGTTTCCATGCATTTAGGTGTGCTAAGGTATTTCCATCCTTCATTTTATATTCACATATCAAGAGTCATCCATCAAAAATCTAGGGGCCTACCACCACTTCTTATAGTAATACCTACATTGAACATTAATACTGCAAAAATGCACTCTATAATTTAGGAATACAGTGAAATTTTGAACTACAGTAGTTCAATGTAGTATTAAAATAATAATTCTATAAGAAGTGATGGTCGACTGCAAAGTATATTTTCTTACAAAGTAGAAAATAAATGTGAACGATTAATAATACATTATTAAGTGCATTCTAAAAAAACCTTTTACATGAAAGTTGTGAACTTTTAGAACAAACTACCAAAACATCTCAGCGGGATCCATTAATCCATTCAATTAAAATAATAAATTAAAATACTTAATATAAACAAAAAACAGGTTCTATCAGTTGTTTCAAGTGCCTGTGTGATAAATAATAATTATAAAATAAAGTAGAAAACTACATGTAAAAGATTTTTAAGATGCCCTCATTAATTAATTAAATTATATACATTTCATGTAACCAAGCAAATTGTAAAAACTACACCAAAATATAAATATACCTAAAACTGAAATACATCCAAAACTCAGTCTTTCCTATTCACACTTATTGTCCATTTTAAATATGAAAGTCAATTAAAATTAAATAATGTATGCAATCAGCTTTCAAACAGAAAATAGATTTTTATTAACACTCTAAATGTTTGAAAATTCATGTGTAATAAATGAATATGTTTATTATATGTATGATGTTCACATAGCTGCTTCTTATTACAGCAGTTTTTGTAACCTTTTTTTTATATATATATAACTATTTGTTTCTATGTTAACATTTTTTTTTATGAATTTCATATTTAAAAGTAGACTCCCAAAAACCATAGTTCCCTTAACTTCCAGTCCATTCTGTAGACCTGCACATATCAGCCAATAACTCATCAAACTCCTGTACAGAACTTTCATACAAGTCCAAGTCTTTCGAAACATCATCTTCTTCAAAATTTTCTTCAAGTTCTGGAGGCGAAATCATTTCCTCTTCCGAATCATGTGTAAGTTTCAAATGTGGAGCATTAAAAATCTGCTTATAAAACTCAGCGAGTTCCCTTAAAGGATGCTGATCAGCAAAGGGAAAGTAAAGCAACTTTAACGGCCCATCCAATTCATTTCTTAAACCTGTAGTTTTCTTTAAAGGCACTTCTATTGTAGGAGTTTTTGATACAACTCCACTATCAGTTTCTGATATTTCAGTACTATCTTGTAAAGATTTTGAATAAGACTTTTTAAATAAAGTACATTTTGGTAAAGGATATTTCTTGAGAAACTCTTCAAATACTTGTTTGATCAACATTTCATCAACAAATGCAGCTAATCGTAAAGGTTTATTAATATCAATATCTCTAGCTTTTTCTGTAACTTCTTTCTTATTAGGATCTGAAATAATGCGTTTTGGGCTTAATTCAAAATGGTCACTTTTGAGCATAAGACCAGTATTCTTTGGTCTGTTAGGTGTTATTGATAAATCAGTTCTATAAGCTACTGAAAAATATAAACCTCCTCTAGGTGTCTTTAACATGCCAACTTGTATTTTTTTAATAGAATCTCCTAATATTTTATTTTTAGTGTCTCCATTATAAACCCTGTAAAATATAGTAAAGGTTTCAGTTTGTTGGCGTCTTGATAATTGATAGGCTGGGGTTATTCTTGTGAATGTAATTAAAGATTTTAATAGAGTACTCATTCTTGAATAAACAGTACTTAAAGCAGTTACAGACTGATCACATTGGTTGCAATCTAGGCCAAGAGTCCAAATTTCAAGTACCATTTCATCTCCGTCTTCTGTTTTGACAGATATTTCTACATGTAAACCAGTTTCAAATGTCTCTAAGACTCTATCAGATGGTAAAACATTTTTAGTAGCTCGGTTTACATCAGGATTATCAGGTATTTGTAGATTGAACCATTCTGAATCTGATGTTTGAGGCTTGCTGCTTGGTTCAATTTTTACTCCTTTTCTAGCTTCAACAATAACTTGTACCGCTTTATAAGCTAAGAATTTCGAGTATTTTGTAAATTCGTTCTTATCAGATACACTGGCAAATGCAGTATCAGGTGCCATTTTTAAAAATAGTTGTAATTAATTTATGTACAATATTATATTCACTTTTATAAATGGGTTTTAGTTTAAATGTCTTTCTTATTTCACTATTTGTTGTTTTTCTTTTATTTTGTATAAATAAGGCTTATTCTTCGTCTGCAATGCAGTTTTCTACAAGATTCCGTAAGTTTGGATTCTCCATAGCTGCTGCAATCCTTTCTTTATCATTGATTTGCTTGTTAACTGTAAAAAATATATAAAAATGTATTTTTATTATTATCTCAGCCTCCATAACTGGCTGACTATTTAATTTAATTTTCACTTCTCATGCTCTGAAAGTGGTTATTTGGGCAGGATATAGGCTGCACAAAATCGAATTTTGTGCACATTAACGTATCTACTCATAAATGTATCTACTCATAAATGTATATGTAATGAGCCATACAGCCAAACACAATAAGAAGATAGAATTCATAGATAGAATTTGTTATTTTATAATATTTATTTGCCTTATGTGTTTTTAAGACATAAAAACAATTTCCTTCAGTATTTAAAACTGTACTAATTTTACTTTGAATTTTAATTAAAGAAATGTTATGTTATACTACTGTTTTATTTCCTCGTAATCAAAGTGAAAAGCAGAGTTTATAATTTGTCTACAAAACCATTTTATCCTCGACATTACTATTAGCTCTTGCCTTCGGCTCGGGCTGCTAAAAGTGTCGGATAAAAATGGTTCTGTGCACTTGTTGTAAAATCTACTAATTATTAAAGTTCCTGATCACATTCATGACCCGGACAATAATACACTTTTATAAGTATACTGATAAGTAAACTAGTTCATAATATATTTTGTAAAGATACAATAGAGGCCATTGTTATCTGTGTTTGGTAAATTGTTCTTATCATTTTTATTATAATAATATAGTGTTTTCTTTAATAAAATTATTATAGTTAACTTTGAACACTGAGAAAACTTTGTGAGAAAACTGCAACAGGATGAGGATTATTTAAAAATATATATTTACATTACCGCTACTTGCAAAGTTAACCATATATATAACCATATTTAATAAAAAAGAAATTGTCTCAGCTGAGACTATCAATCAATTTAAAAATGGTTTGGACAACTTTAAACCACATCAGCTAAGAAATACTTAACATCTAAGAATAACAAGATAGAGGCTTGTATCAGTTGTTTCAACTGCCTGCCTCATAAATAATAACAATAATTATCAATACAGATCTTAATGCTCCTCAACAAGCATGTTAAGCTATCTCTTCTAGTTCCAGTAATACCAACTTATAGAATTGTTGGTAAGTAGATGGGTGACTACCAACATTCTGTGATAACATTATGTGTTTTTTTTTTTATATGGACAATTTTACACTTATTTATCTGGTTATAAACTAAGCCCTTGGGTTGTACTATGTGTACCAGAAACAACGATATAGTAGTTATTATATTTTATAAACACCCAGACCAAGACAAACTGTACAGAAAAATGTATTAATATTTTTTTGCCATGGCCCGGCACCCGCACGGTGAATCCATGGTTTGCTAAGAACATTGTCTCTCTGCAGATTAAGAAATCAGCCCTTAGTATAATATAAGAAACTTGGTCACCCTTTTCTGTTTTTAAATTTTAATTTGTATTAGCGGAATTTACTTTCACTATGTCATCAAAACGGTAAGGTTTTACAAATTTGCTTGTGTAAAATGCATGTTTTTTTATAAATTTATGTAATAAAACCAAATAAAGTTTGAATATCGTTCTAGTTTTTCTAAAAAAAAATATGTTACATTTAATGATCTTTATAACGGTTGGTAGTAATTTGGGGGTGTATTTTCAACATTCAGATCTAGATATACTAAACCATTGTCTCTCAATAAAATCATTGACGAATTGGAAAAATTACATGATGATGCCCCATTTCCAAGGAACGCGAATGCTGATATCATAGATGAAGAATCTGGTGATGAGGAGTTTGTAACTTATTGTTAACTTATGGGCCAAGATACCTTCAAACGCCCTTGTATTACTTTGACTGTATGTTTGGTGACAATGTTATTGAATTATTGGTAAAATATACAAATATTTACGCGATTCAAGAAAGAACAAACTGGGTAATGCTATATTAGATAATAAATAAAGCAAGAGTGAAATTTAGTGTTTTCTTGCCATACTTCTTTACAATGGATATATCGTAGTTTCCCGAAGATACATGTGTTGGGATTGGGAAAAATCATCAGACTCTGACTTTAGTATTATATATAACGCCATGTCGAGATATAGATTTACATTTATCATGTTTCACCGCCACTGTTGTCATAATACTCAGATAACTACTGTAAGCGACAAATTTGGAAAGTTGAGACTACTTTTCGATATGCTAAATGAAATTAGGCTCCTTTAAGAAATGTACAGCATTAATGAGGTATGGTACCTTACTATGGAGGACATAGCTGCAAACAATTTATAGGGGGAAAACCAATAAGATGGGGATATAAGTTCTAGGTTGGCGCGACTACATTGGGATATGTACTATGGTTTGATCCATACCAAGGCCACAATTATTCCTACGGCTTATAGGCAGTTAGGTCTGGGAGCTGGTGTAAGTTTGCGTTTTGCTCATCTTTCAAAATTGAAGTCACCTAGGTGCGCCTTGTCAACTGTTCTTTGATACCTTATTTTCCTCAATTCCTTTCTTCCACAAATTTAGTAACAGAAGACTCAAACCCTCTGGGACAATCCGAGAGGACCGTACAAAAAAGTGTCCTTTGCAATACAATAAAGAGTTCAAGAAGACAGAAAGAGGAAAGAGAGAGCTTTTCAGAAAACCCAATATAAATATAAAATCTCCCAATATAAATATAAAAGCTGATAAAAACACCAAGTCATAGTGACTCAAGAAACTTGTATTATTTGAGTTGTGGATACATGAAACAAGCTACTGAAAAATGTTATAAGTGCTGACTCAGTGAACTCCTTTAGAATAGACTAGAAAAAAAAAGTACCTATGAATTTAGATAATAATCATACTCTTTTTTTAAATATAACTAATTTGGTGCTTGTCTTGACTGGTAATTCATTCCAAAGTGACATGTTGCGTCCCTGTCGGTAGAAGATTTTAACATGTCGCTTCCCGGCAAAGAAAGTGTCATAACACATATTAGGTACGTTTTGACATCTTTACTTAGCATTAAATAGCAAATCTCGCATTTGGTCGGCTGTATAAACGTCGTTATAATATTGAGCATAGTGACTACTAGATGGCACAAAGTTCTCTTTTTCACTGAGCCCTTTCACTCACTTCACCGGCGTGAAAAGTGTCACACTTTGTGTTGGTACAGTAAACTTCAGTATAGACATGTGTTGTGTTTCCAGAAAAGCGTATTAACATGTTATGTGACTATTAGAATTATTTTGAATAAAGTGTCATTAAATATGTTATGACTATTTTTTTAATAAAAAATGAAATATAAAATTTGTCAGATCCTACTCAAAACAGACATAACCTGTGTAAGGACACTTTTTTTGTGTGTATCTGATCCATATTCCTGTTTAACAGAATGTTATCAAGACATTTCTCAATTATTATTGGAACAAAATCTACTGTTTAAAATATGTCATAAAATCTACTGTTTGTTAGAAATTATACAACTAAATAGAGATCTATATAACTATTCAGAAACGTTTTGATAAAAAAGGTTAGCTAACCTTTTTTATCAAAACATTTCTGAACCTCTATTTTTTCTCTGTGGCATAAGGGACAAAAGTGACAAAACACAATTGTTACCAGGTTTAGGCTAAACCAGTTTTAATAAAATGTTTATAAGTAGAGTTGTTACAATCCTATTCAGATACATTTTGATAAAGAAGGTTAGCTAAACCTCTATTTTTTGTCTGTGACATATGGGAAAAAAGTGACAAAACACAATTGTGACCAGGTTTAGGCTAAACCATACATACATATGCATATCATCACGGGTGCCTTACGGCACCTAAGACCAACAAAAAGAGAACAAGTGGCTAGCTCGTCACAATGTTTTGAATAGACTCAATAACCCATCACAAATTGGTATAGTGAAACCTGGACAGACAGCTTAACGTGCTCTCCGAATCATTATAGTGGTGTTGTCAAACAAATGCACATTTTTTTTTATTATTAAAAACTCATTGATACACACCTGAATTCGAACCAGGGATCTAAGTGTTTTTAAGTCCAAGGTCTAACCAACTCGGCCACCACATAGATACAGGCTAAACCAGTTTTAACAAAATATTTCTTAATAGAGCTATTACAACTCAATTCAGAACGTTTTGATAAAGAAGATTAGCTAAACCTCTATTTTTTTCTGTGGCATAAGGGACAAGTGACAAAACACAATTATTACCAGGTTTAAGCTAAACCAGTTTTAACAAAATGTTTCTAAATAGAGCTGTTACAACTCTATATAGAAACGTTTTGGCAAGGTAATGTGCCTTGCATGCCTTTGTATAAAGGGTCAATTTATTTTAAAAACGTATACTTTACCTTGCCCTTAACTATAAACTTGTTATTTTTGCTTATTGTAAAAGTAAGTTTATGGACATTTTTTAAATAAAAGTAAGTAATGATGATGATTCTATTAAAAAGTGTATCATTCTCCAAACTACAGTCATTTTTTTTCAAAACAATAGTCATAATATATGCCTAATATAGTTTCTTAAAATTTACTTAAATAATCTATTTGTAATGAAAATATTAAGCCATATAAAAAATACATAAATAATTAATTTGTAAATAAAATTTCAAAAGTAGAACTCTTTTAGTTTTTAAATATAAGTCACATTTTCTCAAAACAGCTATTTTTGTCTTATGACACTTCTTTTGCCGGGAAGCGATGTGACAGGGTACCTTACAGTGTACCATTTTTGAGTGAGGCTACATGACATGTCACCTAGCCTGCATTTCCTTTTTTTGAATGATTTAAAAGTAAAAGATTGTAAAAGATTGGAAGCTAACCAAATGCAACCAGGTTTTTCAGAGATGTGCATATTTGTCATATTAACTAAATTGGTGTTCTCAGTCATTGGAATAAAACTGTATTTTTATGGTAATAAATGTAAAATACATCTGATTTCTATTTTTATTTATCATTAATAAAAAAAAACTGATGGGGAACCAAACCAGTGGTCTAACTAAGATACAAAAGTATTTTTATACTTCAGGAAATATTGCATAGAACTTACTTTCATCCTCTGTAGTGTGAGCACCTTTTTTAATATAAATATCCAACTTCACAGGATGATGAATTGACCTTTGTATCTTTATTCTTATACACAGTCCTATTAAGGTCGCCAGCGAGCAATGAGGCACTGTCGGGTTATATTCCACTCGGAGCACTGGAACATTATCTGCAGTAGGTTCTTTAACAAAGATACCTTCTTCATAAACAACTTTTAAATCTTCAAGAGTACTTGGTTTCTCAGGGTCCCGAATTGTTCTCAAAAAGTCTACAAAACACCAAAATTCTTATGTATAAACGTTTATTACAAACAAAACAAAAAATAAACAAAACAAACACTTTTTAACACGAAACCAACCATAAATCGTTTCTTTTAGGTCGTTTTCATCTTTGTACCCGAGCTCTAGAAGCGATGCACCCTTTTCCATATAAGCAGGTTTGGCAATCTCAACACAAGGCTTCTGAGAATTATTTAATGAAAGTTTAGAGAAAAATGATATCATAGCGCAAAATTTTGTGAAATTGTAAGAAAATTCACAAAATGGACATGATTACATATTTTTCTTGTGAATTATAATCAATTATAATGAACGTTCCAATAATTGATATTGTTATTTATAAAATAACTTGACAAAATCAAATATAATCTAAAAATTATAAAACTTTCTTTGTAATTTTTACCCTACTAATCTGTCGTCGATTCGACGAAGCATGAATAAAAAACTAAAACATAAAAGTTCGTTCATTTTAATTTTTGAATATAGATACAATAGGGTTTTGAAAAGGTTTTGTAATCTTAACGAAAATACATATCTACTATTTTTTCCAGGTTAATAGCAATAGCATTAGACCATTTTTATATAGTAAACAACGATTATGTGCATGTAGTAATCGATTATGTTACTAAATAAAAAAAATGCATTTTTTTTAATAAATGCATTCTGCGAACGCAGTTTTAAAAAAATACCCACTGCAGTCTGCGGCACATGTGCTAATTTTTGTTTTTCACAAATTGTTTTCTTTCTTTGTGACTCCATCAAATCCTTTGAAATTTTTATATTTCTGTAAAAAGATTGTAAATTAATTGTATCTCGTCTTATAATTTTATAGTAGGTAAGTATTTGGTTATTTATTTTGACATCTCGGGGTGGGGCAAAATAATGTCTTTATTCGCCACGTGTCTATTTTTTGGATTTTTCTTCAATATTACATGTTAATTTACCTCAATGACGCGTTAAAAACCTTAATTAATTATTGAAACATCATTTCAATACAAATTTACCTTTAGATATTGTTAAATTCCTATACAATAATCCATTTGAAAATTTACGTTATCATCGATTTGTCCTCGACCGGTTGTATTTTGTAAATATTATTAGCTTTGTCAGTTCTTATTGTAAATAAATTAATCTTTACTACTATACTTATACCTTATTAAGTAATAGACACAAATTTCTATAATCGATAATTTAAGGTAGTCTTGATAAAATATCTATTCGCCTACAAATAGAATCATGACGTCATTGCTTTACTATTTTGGTAATAATTTCAGTAAATACTTAGAGGATAATAATAAGTATACTACTTCAAATCATTTTATTTATTTATTTATTAATTCTAAAACTTTTGGAACTTGGTCAATAATAAAAGCTAAAAGGAGCTGAAATTTGTTAGGAAGCTGAACTACAGACAGTCTGTAATTCCCTGCCAGCAATCTGGTGAAATAATATTACAATATAGTTTATTTTTAACATATCACAATTGCCTCGGTGATCTAGTTGTTGCAATGCTGTATCCAAGGGTTTTAAGTTTGATTCCCACTCATAGCAAAACAATACTAGTACATTTTTTTTTAAATTGGAGCATGGCATGTGACTTTGTATAGGCCTACAAACCCCTTAAATAAGGTCAATAAACACAGTAGTTCAATAAATGTAGTAGTTTAACAATATGGATCACTTCCACTATTCCGACTTATTGATGCAGTCATAAAATGGGTGATAAAGACAAATAAGCATTACATGCCTATTTAATATACTACCTTCTTTATAATCAAATTAACTGCCTTTTTCAAAACCGCACTCTGAAGGAGATAACCACCTTAACAATAAATAAATACAGAAGTCTTCTGAAAACCGGTGATGACTAGGTCACTTGATGGTTTATGCATCTGTATAGGCAGTGGATTTTTCTGGAGTTTACCATGGTCTGATTGTTTATGAAATATATCAGTATTGTTAATTCTGGTATACAGTGCCTGCCTAGAGCTTAGTTTGTGACCAAGGCTCTGATCAAATGTAGTACATATTATTGTAACGAACACACTTTGCCCCCACCATGCATCATGCTCAAGATAAAGTATGATAAAATAGCTTATTTGTTCCAATTTCCAAAAAAATAATTTGAAAGCGGTTGAATTAAGATTAAAATTATCTTATCACAGTTATCTTGCTGCAGTGCTAGGGGGCTGGGGTGTACAATGATATTACTATTACAAATTAATGAATATGCAGTTATATGTGCAAACCATGTTGAACAATACAATTAATTGAAGTGGACTGTTATAATTATAACTAATGGTAAAGTTTTAAGTGTATTCCCTCAAACTCACATCTTTCTTCACCCCAGTGGCACACCCAAATTTTGTTACTGTGCAGGTCTTCAAAGCAAACTTCATACCAGTAGATTTATTATGTTATTGTAGATACCAGTAGCTCTACCATGAATTTTTACTATCAGGATTTAATATAATCAGTAGTAACTGGAGCTCAATGAACAAGCCAGGTTTTTTTGAAAAATTTTGCCATCCCAATGGCTGATTTTTATCTATAGTTACTAGTGGCTATAATAAAAATCATTTTCAAAAGGTTGTGGTAGAGCTACAGGAGTGGCAAAAATCCTTTAAGTGCTTTACAGTATCTTCTATTTAAAATTAATGTGAACAACTATATTAAACTATAAGGATATTTTAAACCCAAAAATATAATACAAAGGGTAGTATAGTGGTATAAGGGTAGGGTAGTAAACACAGTGTAGGTTCAAAAGGCCTTTAAACCTACTTCGCTGTCTCAAAGTCCGGGAACACTGCAGTTCATTCCCCTGCCTTCCAACAATGTAAAGGACCTGGCACCCGCTAGGTGAATCTATGTATAGCTAAGAACATTGTCTCTCTCATTTTATATAGGCTGTCCCAAAAATCAATGTCAAGCCGAAGAAGGTTGATAGGCCAGGTGGTGACAGTTATCAGAAAAATAATTTAAAAAATCTTATTATCAAAGTTAAGTACTTTTCAAATTATTGACATTAATAATAATTTGAGAAAATTGTCACCCTGTGATGATCTTTTAAGTACTGTGACTACAAATCTTTACTTTTAATTTTTTTTTTGTGAGTGGTGTAACCGTCAATAACCCTTCTGTAAACTACAGTCTAAAATTAAAACACAACTGCTTCAGTTTTAAAGAAAATGACACTTTTTTGTCCCACCATGTATTAAAAATTATTACATCGCCCAACTTTAAAAGATGGTGTATTTAGTCAGGATTTCAAAAACGTATAATACTAGCTAGATTATTTGTTAAATAAGAAAAAAAAAAAAATTCTAAAGAAACCCAATATTAAGCTAATTCTTTTTACTTAGTTAAAATGCTTTTATTGCACATTTTACAAGTTTGAGTGAGATGGATAGTGACTTATATCACAGAACCATGTGATGAACATGTAGTTCCAACAAGATGACTGCTCAGCGCATTATGCTCGCCCAGTCAGATAATTTTTGAATCAAGAATACCCGGATAGGTGGATAGGACGGTTTGGATCAATTTGATGGCCAGCCCTTTCACCTGATTTAAATCTAAAAAAAGTTTACTCAAAACCAATTCAAGACATAGTCGAGCTGCGCCAAAAAATTGTGGATGCCGTTAAAGTTATCAATACTGGACACTCGATTAATTAAACAAAATTTTTTAAGAAAATGTGGGGCCTGCATTGTAGCTGAAGGCAAACAATTTGAGCATTTGCTATAACTTGTATAAACTTTTAATATCAATTATTGCATTTTATTTAAAACTTTAACCAACAATTTTGTCACAATTTTTTTTTGCCTTGGTAGTGTTTTTTTATTAATTATTTTCCATCTCAATCAAACTTGTACCTTAGAATTATGGACATAGGAAAGCCTAAAGGCAAAATTAGAAGCATTTTAACTAAGTAAAGAATTAGCTTAATAAGGGTTTCTTTAAAAAAAAACTTATTTTATTCTTATTTAAATAATCTAGCTGGCATTATACCTTTTTGGAATCCTGACTAAATATACCATATTTTACTACTATACTATACTTGCCGAAATAGCAAATTTTTTCAGTACCGTCAGTTAAAGTTGGGCAATGTAATAATTTTTAGTTCTTGGTGGGGCAAAAAAGTGATATTTTCTTTAAAACTGAGGCAGCTGTGTTTTAATTTTAGACTGTAGTTTACAGAAGGGTTATTGACTGTTACACCACTCACAAAAAAAAAATGAAAAGTAAAGATTTGTAGTCACAGTACTTAAAAGATCATCACGGTGACAATTTTCTCATTTTTTTTTTTTATAATTACTTAACTTAGATTTTTATTATTTTTATGATAACTGTCACCACCTGGCCTATCAACCGTTTTCGGCTTGACATTGATTTTTGGGACATCCTAGATATTTTGTATTTGTCTGATTTAGAAATGAGAGCATTGTGTTTAAGAACAAAAATCATCTTGTATTATTTTTGTAGGCAAACTAAGCAATCATGGCAGCAGAAAACAAACAAAATGGTTCAGAGGAAACAGCAGCAGAAAATCTTTTGGAGATGAGCACTTTACCAGTGGAGAAGCCAGAAGGTCTGCCACGTGGCAAGTATGCTCTGGTGGGATGGGACATGGATACTACTGGCCGGAGACTTATTGATGAGGTATTGTTTTGCTGGTCAACAAAGTGTGTTGTCAGTGTAATTAGCAGAAATCAGAATAGGTATATCTGTTTGGGGTGAGTGACTGCAAATGTCAGTAACCTACAATATTTTACCAGTGACCTCTGCATTCTTGGCTATCCAAGATCAGCTGTACATTTATGGTATTTAGTTATTAGTTTCCAAGATGGCTCTGTCAGGATAGTATAGTTTTTGGTTTAGTAGAAAGGGTACTGAATACTCCTCTCTATTTCAAACGCATCTACCTATGGTACTAGCTGGAGAAAGCTAACCATAATCTTAAATACTTCCTTATTTAAATAATTTGAAGGTTCACAGACATGTAAACAGGGTCAAAAAGAAAGTATGGCATCGCTCGATATAGGTTACAAATCACATAATAATTTGTGTAAAATAATATATTATAATTTATTTTGGATGATAAATCCAATAAAAGAAGTCCAATATATATATATTTTTAGTAGTTTCCCAAAAGTTAGTAAGTGTTATAAATTGATGTCAGGTAAGGCCTTTAACCATACTTTAAAGGCCTCAACTCTACGAAGACTGCAGTTCATTCCCCTGCCTTTCAACCATGCAATAGGTTTATTTTATGGAACATATACCATTTTTTTTTCTTCAGATCTGTCAAATAGCAGCATACACGTCAAAGTCTAAGTACAGCCAGTACATTATGCCATATGGTAATCTGAATCTTGGTGCTAGAAGACGTCATCAGATATGTGTGGTCACTGTCGGCCGATACAGGATGTTGAAGGATATTACTCAAAATAAGGTGAGGACATGTTTATTATAGACTAACTTTGTCTGCATAACTTTAACCATTTACTCTCAAAAGGAATTATTTTTCTCTGTTTTTGCATAATTTTTCATTGTTACTCAGCTCCAATTGGTCATAGCGTAATGTTATGTAGCCTATATCCTTGCTCAATAAATGGGCTATCCAACACTAAAAGAATTTTTCATTTCAAACCTGTGTAGTTCCTGAGATTAGCATGTTCAAACCAACAAAATTTTCACCTTTATAATATTAGTATAGATAATAATTAACCTCTGTTTTAAATTAAACTCATATTAATTAATCATTTATATTTTGACTTACACTCACTTTTTATGTACACAACTATTCTTAAACCTCTAATGTCCAACAGATTTTAAAAACAAAGTCTGAGATATCAGCTTTAACCGACTTCATAGACTGGTTGGAGAAGGAGAGAGGAGATGCTAAGAGTGTCATCCTCATCTACCATGAGCCTCGTAGAGTTAACCCTATCATGTTGCTGCAAGCCCTAGAGCGGTAAGTCTTTGTTAAGGACTCTGTAGTCTACTGTGTACGACCGCCCATAGACTAATGATTGCTCCTTTGGCATTGCATCCGTAGGTCGTAGGTTTGATTCCCACCCATGGCAAAAAAATAGTTTTTCTGTACAGTTTGCCATGGTCTGGGTGTTTATAAAATATTATATGTATTATATTGTTGTTTCTGGTGCACATAGTACAAGCCTAGAGTTTAGTTTGTGAGCAGAACAATATTTATAAATAAAATTGTCCTACATATTATTATTATTACTTGACGCCCATACAAACATACTTCCAATATTACTACTTGGCTGTTAGTCAAAGTTCAATTATTATTTTTATGTTGGTAATTAATTATATGTAAAAATGATTCTGTTAAAAGTAATAAACATTTTTGTATTATAATATATAAAAAGTTTTTTTAGAAAAAAATAACTTTTAAAATATTAATAAATACAATGACTGACAAAAATATTATTATAATTCTGCTAAAAACAGTAATTGAGTATTTCTGGAAGTGCGAAAGCTCATTTTGTATGGAGAATGCAGACTTTGCGATTACGAATACAGTGTCCTTAAGCAGGGTTGATAAATATCATAATTTTTTTAATCAAAAAAATATTGATCCTTTTATGTATATTAAATTATTGATATATTATCGTCTGTGGTAGTTTTGACTTTTTAACTGACAACCTGCGTCATAAAACATTAAATGATTTTCCCTTGCATTATTATTTTTTATTTAATGCTTTCTTTAACATTTATTGAAGTGTTGATTACACATCACTAGATCTCCGATTATGAAAATACCTCGGTGACATTGAAGTTGACAGACAACTACTTTATTTTAGTTAAAGTTTAGCTTAACGTTGTGCGGCGTTTTTTTTACAGCATGCGTGTGACTTAGTGGTAAGCAGACGTACAAAATTAATGGGGTCCATCAATTGTTTTACTGTATAGATGCATCTTCAAATTAACTGCCCGTTTCGTAACCGAACCCGAAAAGGAGACTATCACCTCAACAAGTCTAGCGAAGTTATAGAGACCATTCTCAAGGAAAATATGTGTAGAAAAATAATAATAAATACCATCACGGGCCATCCTATTTGATTAACCTCTAGTCCTCATTTCGCCGATGGTATTCGGAGGCAACACCTATATCTCATTGCCCCTTCTACTTGCCATTACATCACGAGCATGCATTCTGTGGCCGATATACCAACCTGCACTAAAAAATTTGGTGATTCGTACGTCGCACTATTAAAATATGGAATGCTTGCGTATTTTCTCCATCCTATAACCTTGAGTCCTTTCAACGAAGCGTGAATAGGAATCTTAAGCCGGCATAATAGATGAAACCAGCTCTTACAACCCAGTTCTAAGAGCTGGTTGTATTCATTCTTGGACCTGCATACTGCTTTCGATCAGTGGGGTAACCACCGACTCCGATACCGTGAGTTCTCGTTCGAGTTGAGATCAAAAATGACGTCATTTCATACAAATCATATTTACAAACTTCATAATATTATATATATTTTTTTGTAATTAATTAGGTACTCGAACTAGTTATGCATTGGGCAATTCAAATAACGATGTTTAACTTTTCGTGGTACCAAAAACATCGTTCTCGATGTCAACTCGAACGAGATCTCACGGTATCGGAGTCGGTGGTTACCCTGCTGGTAGATAAGGGGTCACATGCCGGGTTCCTATAAAAAAAAAAGTGTAGAATATCGTGCATATTATGATTATATGGTATTTCTTTCAGATACAACCTTGTAGACAGATTTAAGCAAGTGGTGTCAGGTTTCGCGGACAGTTACGCTCTCGCCGCAGACAAATGCAAGTCCACAGTGAAGTCCGTGTCTCTGAGAGTGCTCTCGCGCGTGTTGCTGGACACTGACACTCTCTCCGTGGACAGCGCCTTGGATCGTGCTACTTGTGCATATAGAATTGTTGAACATTTGGCTCAAGGTGAGTCCTTTTCTTTATTTTTTACAGGATTTTTTTATTGTTACACAGAAGTCAAAATGACCTAATAATCTCGAATTATTAAGTCATTTTGACCTCTGTGTAACAATCAAAAAATCCTGTAAAAAATATGCCTATATAGGTCTATCACCCGAGGTAATCCAGGGTGGCCACTTTCTGGAAAATGGGGAAAACCCGCAAAAGTAAGGATTTTTTTAGGAGTCGGAAAAGAGGGAAAATGTGGAATGTCAGGACAAATAGTAAAAGTACACAACTTGCAACTGTAAACGACTGACAACTTAAGCTGAACGATTCCAATCAAGTTGAAAATACGTTTAACTTATTAGAAGAAAAATATAATTAAATATAGCTAAATAAACAAAATAGATTTTTCAATAATTATTACTTTAAATTAAATTATAAAATCTTTAAAAAGTGACTGGAAAACCTGAAAAGTATGGGAAATTCGTATTCAAAAATAAACAATCTGCTTTTAATTTTGAATAAAAACTGGATTAGTTAAACCAATTACGATTTTACGCCGCGATTTAACAGAGTGGCAATAAAAAAGTGGAGACATGTCTCTACCAAATATTCAGATTCGTTAACAGTGTCAGCTGCTCGCCAGTAGTTTTTGCTTCCTCTGATTGTAAGATCAGGGCCTTCCATGGGGGGGTTTAAACACTAGCTCACAACTCATTATCTGAATACTTAAACCAGATCCTCATGACAATTTTTGTTTGGTATGGTGTATGTTTATGTATTACGTGTATTATATACAGTAGTTAAGTAGTTTAAGCCGATGGTATGAGTCTACATCGCACAAGTGGCTAGCTCGTCGCGATGTTTTGAATAGACACAATAATCCATCTATCAACAGTTTCACAAGTTGGTATAGGAAACCGAGACCACAGCTTAACGTGCTCTCCGAGGCACTAGTGGTGTTGTCAAACATATTTTTTTTAATTAAAAGCTCATTGGTCCACACCAGGATTCGAACCAGGGACCTTAGTGTTTTTAAGTCCAAGGTCTAACCAACTCGGCCACCACGTATATACGACGAGGTGGGATTAAAACCCCTCCGCTGGGTACCCTGGGGCCGACTATATAAGTCGTTTAAGTATTGTTATGCATCATTGATAACATTTTATCGATTTTTTTTAAAAATAGTTCTGCACCCTAAGCATATTCACTCTCTTAAAGGTTAGCTGGTAGAAAATGCCTAAGGCATTAAGCTCGTCTATATACTATATACAATTTTGGCAAATAAATATTTTAAATAAAAATGGCTTGAATAGATTTTTTTTTATAGCAAATCCTTATTTAAAGATCAAATATAGCTGTGGCTGTAAGTGATAGTTTCGATTTTAACTTTATACTGATTTCCTAAGATTACTATAATGCCTGAGCAATTGATGCAGAACTGTTTCGAAAAGAGAAATGGATAAAATGAGTTGTGAGCAAGCGTTTAAACACTCCGATGGAAGGAGCTGATCGTACAGTCAGAGGAAGCAAATTCCACTGGCGAGCAGCAGACACCCCACGGAAGACCACTCTTCAAAGATTATTAGGCTGACTTGCACTAAAATTAACTCTATATAAATGTAACGTGTATTAAACCTAACCTGAATTGTGAGAATGAGTATTGAGTAAATTCTTAAAAATGGCTAGAGACTGTGACGGTCTGATGTTTTCTCTGATGAATCGTAATATTTGGTAGAGGCATGTGATGGAATCTTTATTATCAATAGAACGGAGGTCGCGATCATGACGTGCTCCATTAAAACAAAATGGCGGCTACATTCCTCGACTGTTTATTGGTAGAGTCGCCTTCCCGGGATGCCAGCCGAAATATCTTAACAGGCATGTATCTAGCGTGCATTATTTATTTCCAGGTGATCAGCAAGAAGCAAACTCTGGTGATATGTCCGAGACAGCAAGACTGTGGGCGCGCCCCGTACAGACTGAGTGTGATGCACTTGTCAGCTTCAAGGAGTTACTGGAGAGGTAAGGATCTAAAATCTATTCCACGAGAAATTATAGTCTCGGTATTGGCGACAATGGGCTTCCGACACAAATCAAAAAAGGTAAATAAAAATAAAAAAATCATAAATACTGCCTATAATAAGAAATTAATTTCGTTTATTTTTTAAATAATTAACTGGTTTATGGGCTATTAATATTTACATACATATCATCACGGGTGCCTTACGGCGCCCGAGACCGCCTAGACGGCCCCAGGGTACCCAGCGGAGTGGTTTTAATCCCAACTCGTCGTAGCCGATGGTATGAGTTTACACCGAGCAAGTGGCTAGCTCGTCGCGATGTTTTGAATAGACTCAATAACCCATATATAAACAGTTTCACAAGTTGGTATAGTGAAACCGGGACCAACAGCTTAACATGCTCTCCGAGGCACTATAGTGGTGTTGTCAAACAAATGTACATATTTTTTTTAATTAAAAACACATTGGTACATGTGGTACAGGTACATACCGGGATTCGAACCAGGGACTTAAGCGTTTTTAAGTCCAAGGGCTAACCAACTCGGCCACCACGTATATGTGTATCTAAAAAAAATATTAATATTTCTATCTAAAAAATCTGCGTGACATCACAAGCACACTATCACAGAATAAATAGAGTACTACGTACACGCTGTAATAGACTAAAAGACGTTGAAAACAAACTATTGGATGACTGCTTTTATTAAATAATATAATATATTTTTTATGTTACTTTTTTTATATTACCATGCAATAAGAAAAAATATATAATATTGGTATTCTTATAGATAATATAATAATAATAAAGCTTCACAAGATAAGAATATATAGAATATTAGTTTCTGGAAACACGCTTCATAAACTGTAGAGTATTATCGGACCCAAATTTTCATTTCACTTCGCGGTAACCAATAGAAATGCTTGCTTGTGACATTGACATGTCAACTTCCAATTTTTTAAAAAGCAGTCTGTTTTCTTTGCCATCGCGATAATGACGTATCTCAAAAATAATAGATTAAAATTTTCAAATATGAATTAATACCTTAAAAACCAGTTTATTTTAATTGTTAAAAACGAAATTAGTTCTTATTTTAGTCTATATATTTCAAATCAAAATTTAAAATAACTTTTTTTTTAATTTTTCTCGGAAGCCCATTGTAGAATGCGGGTTGTTCTCGTTGTGGCTAATTCTCAAGGGTTATTCCCATTGAGGTCGATTTCCCTCACAATAGTATCAACAAATGTTGTCTAAACGTACTGTTTATCCACAAGAATGTAATATTGTTTTGATGACGCTAATTTATACCAATATTATAAAGTGAGCTTTGTATTTTTGTTTGACACGAATTGTCTTAAAGACTACTGGACCGGGTTAAAAAAATGTTTTATTTTCAAAAATATTAGGGATCCATTCAAAAATGTAACCCAAGGTGTAAAAAATATCATCATGTGCGCTGCTAAAACTGTTAATGAAAAAAACTAAATAATGTTACAGATTTTTTATGTATGAAAAGTTAATAGAAATGCCAGTAGAAACTAGACCACGTTATTAGTACCTTGGTTTTAATCCTTATCCAAATAAATCACTTCGTATTCGAGGTTGTTTCAGTACCTATGGTTTACTTTTTGAATATACTTCAAACAAGACGAAAAAATCTTGTATTCAAGATGGCGGATTTATTTTATACACAGTTTGTGTATTAGTTTGGCTTAAATAATTCCGCCATCTTGAATACAAGATTTTTTTGTGACCTATGACCAAGATAGTTAACGTAAAATTCCTTTTAACAGACAAAACACACTAAAGCCAGTATTTGGGCCACTCCTCAACGCTTCGTGGCCCGAGCGACATCGCCTGACTGCCCTGCGACGTATGCTAGCGGACGCGGGACTGCTCTACGATACTCTGAAGGACGCGTGGATCACTCACCGTAAAGATGGTGAGTCTGCGGTCTAACTAATCCATGGTTTAGTTTTTCAGACAATAATTCTAATTTACCTAGGAATTTATATATTTATTTAAGCATACTAAAGATTCTTTACAAATAAACAAGCATAGGTATGGATTATAATAATATGTTGCACCAATAGCTTAAGTAGCTTGAAAGGGGAGTGGCTCTCTAAAGCTTGAAAGAGTAACTCTCTAAAGCTTAATAAAAGGAGTAGCTCTCTCAAGCTTAAAAGAGGAGTAGCTCTCTAAAGCTTAAAAGAGGAGTAGCTCTCTAAAGCTTAAAAGAGGAGTAGCTCTCTAAAACTTGAAAGAGGAGTAGCTCTCTCAAGCTTGAAAGCAGTAGTTCTCTCAAGTTAAAGTGGGAGTAGCTTACTACTAAGCTTTTTTGACCTCCTCCGTAGACTAGTGGTTGTGCCTTTGGCGTTGTCGAGGGTTAGATTCTCACCCATGGCAAAAAAGGAGAGTAGCTCTCTTAAGCTTAAAAAGCTAAAAGTCTCTAGCATGAGAGATGTGGCAAATTACTTTAACTAAGCTTTAAATAACTAAAACTTTTATTAATTTAATTATTTTTAGGTCTCGCCAAGAAATTACAAGAAGTGTCCATTAGCGCCAATGAAGACGATGTGAAGGAGATCATAGAGATTCTGGATTGTCACTTCGACCCCTTAAAGGAACCCAAAGTAACTGTCAAGAAACCTAAGTCACCTAGAATGTATAAGAATAAGGTAACAATAACTAAACTCCTCGACTTCAGCTGTAGCATTAAATTTACAGCTTATTTTGTAAGAGAACTCTAAAACCTGCGGAAGACTATAAAAATTGGTTTAGTAGCTTGTAAATACTTAAATTAGGATTAATACATAATAAGTAATATTTTTTTAGAAAACAACATCAACGGATGATGAAAATGGCGAAGCCAATGCTACTAATGGCAATGCGGAAGAATCCACTGCTGAGAACAATAACGGTAAGATATAATTTATATTTTGACATCCCGGTATTCTTTATTTAAAAATATTCAGAAAGCATTTTGTTTTCGGAAAACAATTAAGTTTAGGTACCTACGTAATTGCACCCGATTTTCCAATCACTAATTATTACTGTCATGGGCTGTCACTATGAACAAAGCACTTATTAACTGCTTTTATTGTTCCGAAGGTTTGACTGGTAGAGAATGCCTAGCGGCATTAAGTCCGCCTTTGTATTTTGTATGCAATAAAGATTTAAATAAATAATATATAAAAGTGTTTTGTTTTTTATTAAATTTAACCAGGGACCGCTCATATATATCCTTCAAGGGTTTTTGAATGGGTTTACTTACAAACCCGTTGCACCTCAAAAGTAAATTATTAAGAGTTATTTTATAGCGCTAACCTATTGAAATCAAAATAAGCATTACCCCTATCAAACTTTACTAAATAAGGTAATCAAATCTGTTTGAAAGTGTAACCCTATAAAGGGGAAACTCCTTTTAAAGGTTTTAACCTAAAATTACTCTTATATATTATAAGAGTCATATTAGCTTAAATCTATTTTTTGTCAACAAAATGTGCAATGTTAATAAGCTGCAATAACCATAAACTTATTTTTTTCTCCCTCCCTCTTCCAAAGTTTAAAAATAATTGCACTATAGTTTTTGCTGGGTAAGTCTTACAGGCTAACCTGGGGATCTAAAAAGGCCACTATGAATGAATCATATTAGGATCCTAATATGATTCACATTTGAAATCACAAAATCGCCACATTTATCACAATTCATAATACGATTCATAATCTGAATTCATCATGAATTCATCCGTTTTGACAGTTTTCTATGAAGATTCGTAAAATGGCCCACTTAATATGATTTGGTTAAGTGTCAAATAGCAGAATCATAAGAAGTTACTCATGAGCAACATCTTACAATTCATTTTGTTAAATATTTTCGAAAATAAGTTTATAATGGCAGACTTAGGCCTTTACGAAAATTTTGTAGAGCATGCGCGTGTCATGGAGAGTATTTTATATCGCCGGCGAAGTCAAGCTCTTCGTAAAATGGAGATAGCATTTGAAATGCCGGATGGCGAGTTTATAGGCCTATATAGACTAAATAAAAGTGTGTGTCGCGATCTCATACAGGAGCTGGAGCCTTATTTACCAACCATCCGAGGTGGAATAAGTACAATCTCCAAGGTAAGTAAAAGAACATTATGTATTTACATTATATTGCATTAGGTACTTAACTTTAATAAGTAATACATGTCAATCCAATCTATGCATATTTATGGCGGATTGTTTACATTCACTAATGTAAACAAACTGCCATAAATATGCATCATTGTATACCTATATGTTATATTTTCGTTTTAGGTATTAAGTGCACTGAGCTTTTATGCATCCGGTTCATACCAGAGATTTATAGGGGCCAGTGCACACCACAAGATGCACCAAGTAAGTGTCTCCAACTGTGTAAGGGCTGTGACACTGGCTCTAAATAATGAGCATTTTAGAAGAAAATATATTCATTTTCCACAAACTCGGTACGAGCGAAACCAAATAAAATATGGGTAAGTTAGAAAAATAATAAATAAATACTTTATTAACCACATTACAAAGAAATATTTATTTTAGTTTAAATACAAAATGTATAGGATCTAATAATAATTATTATTACATTATAATATGTATGAATAATTAAGGCGATGGGCTTGCAACCTGTCACCATCATTCTGTAACTTGGTAAATTTTGACCATTGATAAATATGTATTACTTATATTTTCAGATTTTACCAAAAGTTCGGCATGCCTGGCGTTTTGGGATGTATTGATGGTATATATATATTATAGTTATATGCAATAGCAATAGTATATTGCAATAGTTAGGCCTGCAGAATATGAAGAGAGGTTTTTTAATCGGAAGCGGTATCATTCACTAAATGCTCAAATAGTAAGTATAAATATTGTTTATGTACAAAAAATATTTTATTGTGAGGAAGACTAATTTAAGGCTAAATAAAAATAATAATTTACATACAATTATATATTTAATAATTCAATAATAAAAACTTAAATTTATGTAATGTATTTATGGTAATAGTTTAATTAAACCAAGGAAGGAGGTATGTGTCTTCTCTTTTGTAGAAAGAGAAAAAATACTTATTCCCTGGGAATTAGTAAAATTTCTCTGAATAAGTGCTAGGAGCGCCAAGTTACATTTCCAAATGGTGCTGCAAATCTGTCACCCATATGTATGCCAACACATCCAGCATTTATACAGTAACATAATCTTTTATTTTCAGGTATGTGATTCTGACTTAAATATTTTAAGCGTTGATGCTAGCAATGGTGGGGCAAACCATGACTCATTTGTGTGGAACCACCATCCGCTTAAGTCCCACCTCGAACAACTCCACCAATCTGAAAATGAAACAGTTTGGTTCTTAGGTAGGTTCATGTAGATTCCTATATTAACAATATTATATAATTTTTTTTTTTTTTTGAATCTCATCAGAATCTGTTTCAGGTGACTCAGGCTATCCCCTACGGTCAACTCTGATGACACCGGTACTAAACACTGAGCCTGACTCTCCTCAGCAGCACTATACCGAACTGCATTGCAGTGTCCGGAATACAGTGGAGCGCTGCATTGGGGTGCTTAAGTCTCGCTGGCGCTGTCTTTTAGTGGATAGGAAACTCCATTACCATCCTACAACAGCCGGTTTCATCACCAATGCTTGTGTTGTATTACACAATATTGCCAATGGGGCTAGACTGCCTGTGTCGTCATTAACACCACAGGAGGAGCAGCATGAAACGAATATGCAGGTAATTTATTATGATGAAAAGGATTTTAATTGCACTTTTTTAATAGTGAAAAAATTGCCTATGAAAATACAATCTGTTTAACATGAGTAAAATTCTTCTTTTTTCAATTTAGTAATGAAATTAATTTTCTATAACCACTAAATTTAAATTATAATCTAAGTAGGCAACCTAATTTAATATAATAAATATATGTTTCAGATACATAATGAAATACCAAGGAGAAATGATAATCTAGCTGCTGGTGAAATTACAAGAAATGCTCTAATAGAGAGGCTTTGGTCAGCCCGATAATATAAGTAGTTTTAAGTATTTTGTTATTATTAAATTTTGATAAGTTTTTGTATTTGATTATATTTTTAATAAAGTCTTTTTAATTAATATATCTATTACTTGATAAAAAATTACCAGACATACCTACTCCTTTATTGAGAGCCAGAACATGATAAATATCTTTCTGCTGCTTCTGCAATTCATGCAAGGTTCGGTGCAATCAGGTCAAGAGCACAAGCAGTAGCAGCATCAGCTGCCGCTCTCTGCATACTACCTATGATATTTTTTCCGAGCCTCATCAAGCGCAGCCAGTGGATGGCCTAAATAAATTAGATTTTAAATCTATAAATTCATATTCTTTATATCATTATTCTTTATACATACTGAGATAACTGGCATATCCCAGGATAAAAACCATATCGGACAAAGAGCTTCCTCGGGGAGGTCCTCCACCAGCTCCAACAAGATCAGTGTTTATATCAGCTACTGTCTTTTTCAGCTTGCTTTTGTAATTGCTGACATACTGTAAACAATATTTTGAAATTTATTATAAAGTTATTTTAGGCTAATAAAATCAGGTCATAATAATTATTTATCTAAGTACTTACAACAGACCACTCGTATGGACTTTTTGTGGTGCCGAACCCCTCTGCATTAAGCAAATTTGCCACCTTCTGCCAAAACTGTGAAGATTCAGCTCCCGAGCACTATTATTGTAAGTTCGAGCCAGGTTGGGGTAGCGCTCTAGGAAATCAAGCAGAATAGTCTACTGAGCCTCGGATACTCTAGCTGGGCGTTTTTTCATTTCTTTAAATAAGACACAAATTTAATTATCTTTAAAACTTTCATTACCTACAAATATATAATATATTCTCAAAAAAAAGGTTTCTCGTAGGTACTTACTTTAAAATTAAAATAAAACAAAGCACCAAATAAGTTCATAAGTAGTTGTTTGATTAATTGAAACCTTGCTTTGTTAAAAAATAGCAGCAGCCCCTCCACACCACGAATGCGATAAGGGTATATTTGGTGTGTATAAATAAAAACATTCATTTTAAACGTGTTGAACCTAAAATTCCACTTAAGATTTATTGTGTAAAGTGTTACAATACAAGTGTTTCTGAATGTTTTGGTTTTGTTATTGTTTATGTTTGAGGTCAAAGCACAGATTAAATAGAGTACTACGTGGTCAAAGTCAAATAAATCAGCTGATTTTACAATTATTATTGCCAGTGAAGAAAAAAGTAATGTTTATTAATTTCCTAGCGGTCGATTTAATACATTTAAGTACTTATTATTAAATAGTCCACTATTATTAAAGAAATACTTGAAGAATACCTTCTTTAAATATAAAAAAATGAATAGATATTGACTCGATAATATGCCGGTTTTTATTTTTTTTGTATAGCAATCTAAACACCAAATATGAATCTGCTTATGAAATGAATTGAGTATGAATTCCGGAAACGCGCGACCATTTTACGATAATTATATGAATTGCTACGGATCTGCTAGGAATTCAGGAAATGAATTCTTTTTAGATGAATTGCACAATGTGGCCTTTTTAGATCCCCTGTTAAACATAGGGGTACTGGGTAACCCTTTCAAAAGGGTTACTTAAATGTATAGGATAGCAGTTGAATTGAAATAGCAAGTTCACATGGTAATTCGTCGTAAGAGTTACACCGTTTTAAGCCAGGGAACAGGTTTTTCGGTCCCTGAATTTAACTTAGCACTGGAAACATGTCCATCAGCCATAAACAGATTTATACAAAAATATTTATGAACTGGCACTTAATTTAATGGTTGTTTTCAGAAGTTCCAGCAGAATCTAGTCAAAGTAACCCGTTACCAACTGCAGTGGCTGCCAACTAAATTATATTTGGTTAGCTATTTATTTTAAAAATCTAGCATTGTAAACGCTTCCCACTCTTCCTTAAATAAACAATAATTATTAAATAATAAAAAAATCCAACACTTACATTAAATAATATTATTATACTTACCTAAATATAAATAGCAATTTTTCCGTACATTTTTTCTATAAACTTTTAGTAGAATTTTAAAAGCTTTTTATTTAAAAAATAAATAAAAAAACATTTCTTTATAAGTAATAAGTGAATTAATAATACTTACATGGACTATCACTAGTCAGTTATCAGTTGTATTAAAATATTAGGTCAGGTTTTTTTTATTGTCACTTTTTTTTATTATTTTAATTATTAATATTACTTATTATTTAAAAAATACTTTAATAAGGGATTTTTAATATTGATTTCCCTTATTATTTATTTGCTTTAACGCAAATAATATCCATTATTTTATATTAAAAAAAGGTGCATTAAAATAATTTTAGCTTTTTGTTATAATTATAGCTGTTATGTTTTTTTTTATTAATAAATCAAATTTATTAATTGTATGTTAAATGTTAGATTACCATAAACTTAGTGATAGTTACATATACAACGGTATTTTTAATTTGTAGGAAATAATTTTTAAATGTGCTAAAAATTTGCTTTTTTATTTAGATATATATATGACAACTATTGTTGTGGTAAAAAAACTTTTTTGATCTAACTTAATGGATAGAATTTTTAATATACATTTATATAATATATATTATAGTATAATAAATATATAATAATAATAATTGTGAGTGCCTTAGCAACTCGAGAGTAATAAAAGTTTTTGCATTTAAATAATATTATATATTAATATTTTTCTTTATATACTTACCTAGGATTTTTTCCAAAGTCGCAAATTTATTTAGGTTTTTGATTTTATGATCTAATAATAATATAGATTTATCATGTTTAACTATACCTTTGTTGCAAATTGTTTTTTTAAATATTTTAATAATATACTTTTAATTAAAATAATATAATGGGCTTTATGGCATTATAATGTTTGAAAATGGATTGACTGATTTTTAGCATCCATTTTTTTGTTGATTTTTTTATTTACACAATGGTGATAACTTGTTTTTTTTAAATTAAATACCAAGTTTATTTAATACCATATATTTTAACTATGTGTTTTACTTATGAATATTAACAACTTTCAATTTTGGATCAACTCTTTCAGCAAAAAAAAAGGTTGTTCCATACTCAAAAGTATTTTTACTGTCGCTACACTCTGTTTCTGAATGGCTGTGTTGGAACTGTTTGTTTTTTACTCTAATGAGTTGGTCCAATAGTGAAAGTTGTCCAATGCCATAAGTGGAACATCCTGTGGTGTATATAGGGGTTTGGTTACTCCCTGTATAATTTGTTTGCCATAATTTGGGATTTTCTGTGGGTTAATTTTCTATAATGGGGTTTTAAAAGCAAAACTATATCCAGAGGGCGCTGCTAGCGACTGTTCCTTAGGTCTCATTTTTTTTGTTTTAAATAATAAAAGTATTAAAAAGCATATTTAAATAATTTTTAGCAATAAAAATTTATTTAAAAATTTTGTTTGCATAAATCAGTATGGCGATTGATACTTTTACAGATTTTGTAGGGAACAGTCGCTTCAACGCTCTCTAGCGAGACAAAAGGGCAGTTTCTAACCTCATTGTATAGGCATTGGAGTGTACCTTTAACTTTACCTCTTATTTAGTTAGTTTTAACGTAGACTGTACATATTATTTAATTTCATTATTTTTGTTCAGATCTCTAATAAATATGTAAGTCTATTGCTGAGTTTTATTTCTAATTTTATCCAATTTTAACCCTTTTGAATTTTTATTTATTCGATAAAGTATTGTAATATAATATAGGTACCAGGTGATCCGCGCAACATCGTCTGCCACCGAACTTTAACTGTTTACGCAGCGTACGCTTTCAAAAGGAATAATTTTTCCCCGATTTTGCAGTATTTTTTATTGTTGCCTTCCTCGATAAATGGGCTGTCCCACACTAAAATATTTTTTTCAATTCGAACCAGTAGTTCCTGAGATTAGCATGTTCAAACAAAATTTTCAGTTTTATAATATTAGTATAGATAATAAAATATTGGAGTACGGCATGTGCCTATGTATTTACCTGATGGTAAGTAGGCCTACAAATTCCATGAATGGGGTCGATCAATACATTCAAAATAATTATGTGTTTGCCCATATACATGTTGTAACAATTGTTTGTTAACATTATTAGTGGCTCCCACTATGCCGTATTACGAGGTTAGTTCCTTCGCATAAATTAGGTTTCGATTTTGTACGATTTTGTTAGCCTATTTTCATTTCGCTAGAACCCTTGGTTTAAAAGTTATGGCGATCACAAAAATCTACGAGTACAGTCGCGAAGAAAAGTTTAAACACGTATTTGTTTAGAAGATGTTATTTATTTATTCAAAGGCTTTTTGATTTATAAAATTAAATAAATTATTATTATATTGTGGTTGTATATAATAAAACCAATAAATATAATAAACCTAAGCAGTGGTATATTAGGAAAGTAAGATCATAGATCGAGATTTTTAAATAAATAATAATACGGTACTTGTTAAATAAATAATAATATTATGTTTATTTTTATGAGAAGACGGTTTTTTTTGACTATTCATAAATAACTGTAAAGATTTACATGAAATAAATAATATTTGATTTAAGGTACTTTTTATATTAAGGCACGTGATGATATATACTTATAGATGACTATGATTAAAAAGGTAGATTAGTACTTGATAAATAAATAAAAATATTATGTTTATTTTTATGAGAAGGCGCAACCACTAGACCACAGGTGGTCGTATTTATTTTAATTCTGCGACAAACATTAATTGAGTATAACTGGAAGTGCAAAAGTTGTGTATGGAGAACGCTGAGTTTGCGATTGCGAGTCCAGGATCCTTAAGCTGTCGGTTCCAGTTTCACTATACCAACTTACGGAACAATAATTCTGAATCATTTCAAATTTATTTGTCAAACAAATACTTAAACAGTTTTAATAGCAAAACCTTACAACATAAGCCGCCAATATGGGATACAAAACTTCAATTTGACTTGCTCATAGACACAATAAACTCTTTTTAATATATCCAAAAGAATATATACAATGAGTCCTTGTTTTAGGACGCAGAGTCCATTATCTGAACTTGTTACAAATCTCAAAAGTAAAATTAATTTAATGACCTGATTTTGTCTCCGAGACTGACTTGGCAAAAAATAAGCAATCATATGTGTGATACTTCGTGGCCCCGCCACAGTAGATATTTGAACCGTGCTTAACACTAAAAATATATTCATAATTTGTACGTAATTGTACATAACTTAAAAAAAAAACCTATAAAGGTTTCCGAGAAATTCAACAAAAACAGTTGGCGGGGCCAGGAAGCAGTGTGATTCCTAGCCTCGCCACAGTGTACTATGAGATCAATGGTATAATAGTGCTCAAACTTAGTGTTAAAAAAATGTACATTTATTATTCATTATAATCATAATAAGAAATGTACAAAAAAATAATTACCTACATGATAAAAACCAAAATTAAAATAGTACTATGGCTATGACGAAATTATCAGGCGTTTCTAATAGTTTCGTCATGGATTCTATTTCATAGTTATTTATTACTCTCTGTTACTACTTTTCTGCGCAACTAGCTGTTGCCCAGTGTTGTGGCTTTGCGCGTGTTCTATTAGGGATTTTTTTAATAGTTTGGTTAGATAGGAAGACAGACAGACTCAGTGATTTTAAAATGGTTTGTTTTTTTTAAATGTATATACGTTTTAAGTAGAGGAAGGTCTCTATAACTTCACTAGACCGACCGGATGATACCCATACAGATGCAAAAACCATCAAGTGACCTAGACATGTTTAAAAACGCCGCTTATCTGAATTTATATATCTGGGAGCATAGAATCTATATATATATAGAACTTATTTATATATATAGTGTTTTCACTGAGGATGTTAGATAAAAAAATAACATTAAAAGGAGAGTGAATACAGTCAATGGCGCACTGTGATTTATGATAGGCGGTTCAAATATAACTGATAATGCTGAACTAGCCATTCATAATGTAGTGCTTGTCCCGACTCTATTGTATGGAAGTCAGAAATGGGTGTGTTAGGAGAAGGGTGAAAGCAAAATTAATGCAGTAGAAATGCACTCATTGCGACGAAATGGCGGTGTTAAAATGTCGAATCCTCAATAATTTGTTAATCGTAATTCAGGTTGAAAGAAAGTAAAGGTATGAAAATGAGGAAAAGCATGCTCCGCTAGTTTGGGCATGTAGAAAGAATGATTGATGAAAGAATGACGAACCTGATATATAACAATGAGGTGAAACATGTGGCCGAGGGAGACCAAGACATGTACCATGACCAAATTCAAAAGGTTTTAAAAGACGGTGCAATTAAAAGTCACCGTAATCGCCGTGTATGTATGAGAAAGAGTTAAAAATGTGGACGAAAAAAAAAAAGAATGTAAGCGCTGCTCCGTTGTCTTTGCAAACCCCGTAAGGGCCCTGACGTGATGATAAAAAAAACGATCCTAGTAAAACACAAGTAAATTAAACATTTTAAAAAAACTTCGTCAACTGCCTATACCTAAAATATAATAAAATAGAAGAATATAACAACAAGTAGGTAGTAACAAGTATAACATACTTGTAACAAAGAAATCCCTGGTTCGAATCCCAGTGTGTACCAATGAGTTTTTAATTAAAAAATGTATGTACATTTGTTTGACAACACCACTATAGTGCCTCGGAGAGCACGTTAAGCTATCGGTCCTGGTTTCACTATACCAACTTGTGAAACTGTTTATAAATGGGTTATTGAGTCTATTCAAAACATCGCGACGAACTAGCCAATTGTTCGGCTACGACGAGGTGGGATTAAAACCCCACCTTATATATATAAATACTAATAAGTACATATATATTTTTAAGTCTATTAAATACAACCGCCGGTGGTCTAGTGGTTGCGCCTTCTTATAAAAATAAACATAATAATATGTTTTCTTATATTGTGTATTGAAAATAGGTTTAGTAGTAGTATATTAGGAAAGCTAGATCATAGATCTAGCGTTTTTCCTAATATACTAGGGGCCTTACCAAAGAGCGAATCGATAATCGAATCGAAATACCCATCGAAAGCCAAATGTATGGGATTTGACGTTTCTCATCGATCGGGCTCTACCCATAGAGTAAAATTCCTATACATTTTTATCGATCGATGCGGCGATTCGATTGGCGATCGTATTCTTTGGTCAGGCCCCAGCTTCAGTCTATTATGATATCGAGTTTAACCTGATTTTCTGGGATTCAAGCGATTTTAATTGCTAATTTTGTTTTGATGATTGCCAGATCACTCGCTTTGTAAAACGCGCTTTCCAACGTTTGAAAAAGTCTATTTAAAATATACAGTAGCAGAACATTATATAGAATGTTTATAATAATTGTATTCTATCTTAGGGTTCGACAATTTCGATTTTTTCATTAATATGATCCATTTACTTTCGTTAAATTATATATTAAAGTACTAACTAATACTTGATGAACGCTGATAACGTTTTCCTCATCGTACTCATTTTTATTATATTCAGTAATTTAGTTACTAATTGGGTAACGTCTCCATCTGTTTTATCATTTCGTTATGCATTTTTTTAAAGAGGATTAAAATATAAATGAAAATCTCGATCTATGATCTAATTTTCCTAATATACTACTGCTTAGGTTTATTATATATATTTATTTAATTTTATAAATCAAAAAGCCTTTGAATAAATAAATAACATATTCTAAACTACTACGTGTTTAAACTTTTCTTCGCGACTGTACTCGTAGATTTTTGTGAACGCCATAACTTTTAAACCAAGGGTTCTAGCGAAATGAAAATAGGCTAACAAAATCGTACAAAATCGAAACCTAATTTCTGCGAAGGAACTAACCTCGTAAGTGCATTATTTCTATCGTGGTCCTGCCGATGTCACGTTTTATCAGCAGGACCACCACTGTAACTTTTGAACCAAGCGGTCTAGCGAAATAAAAATAGGGTAACAAAATCGTACAAATTCAAAACCTAATTTCTGCGAAGGAACTAACCTCGTAAGTGCATTATTTCCATCGTGGTCCTGCCGATGTCACGTTTTATCAGCAGGACCACCACTGTAACTTTTGAACCAAGCGGTCTAGCGAAATGAAAATAGGCTAACAAAATCGTACAAATTCAAAACCTAATTTCTGCGAAGGAACTAACCTCGTAAGTGCATTATTTCTATCGTGGTCCTGCCGATGTCACGTTTTATCAGCAGGACCACCACTGTAACTTTTGAACCAAGCGGTCAAGCGAAATGAAAATAGGCTAACAAAATCGTACAAATTCAAAACCTAATTTCTGCGAAGGAACTAACCTCGTAAGTGCATTATTTCTATCGTGGTCCTGCCGATGTCACGTTTTATCAGCAGGACCACCACTGTAACTTTTGAACCAAGCGGTCTAGCGAAATGAAAATAGGCTAACAAAATCGTACAAATTCAAAACCTAATTTCTGCGAAGGAACTAACCTCGTAAGTGCATTATTTCTATCGTGGTCCTGCCGATGTCACGTTTTATCAGCAGGACCACCACTGTAACTTTTGAACCAAGCGGTCTAGCGAAATGAAAATAGGCTAACAAAATCGCACAAATTCAAAACCTAATTTCTGCGAAAGAACTAACCTCGTAAGTGCATTATTTCTATCGTGGTCCTGCCGAAGTAACGTTACATCGGCAGGACCATCCCTATAACTTTTGAACGAAATGATAACAAAATCTGTAAATTAGCTAACAAATTCTCACAAATTACGTCCTAAAACCTGGCATAATCAAAAACGATATCACACGTGGTGGTCCGGCTGGTGTCACGCATACGAATGTTCTTCATATTATAGACTAGCTGACCCTCGCAACTTCGTCTGCGTAACTTCGCAGCACACCCAACGGAAGCTCCAAAGGATATTTATTTCCCGTTTTTGCAACATCTTTGATTGATGGTCCGCTCCTATTGATGTTATACAGGGTGTTTGGAAGGGAGCTGTACATACGCCTAGGATAGAAACTAGGGATAGTCTGCTACCTACCCCCGCCCAATATATTGACCTTGGCCTCAGTGCCCTAGTTGCGGAAATTAATTAATAACTTTAAAACTAAAAGTGATAATTACACTTTTAGCATATCGTTAGAAAGTGCATGGACTGAGGATATTTTAAAAAAATCAGAAGAACTCCAACCCTGTTAGTTTTTTCTTAAACCCCACAGAAAGTTTCCCTTAAAATTATTTCTTTACCTTACTACGGTACTTCAGGCCCCATAACTTTTTTTCTCCACAATTTTCTGGTGTAAAATATTTTTTTGCAGGACCCTAAGACTCTAACGATTAAAACAAGACCATTAGCAGACCGGTCCCATGGATAGATTTTGAGCTACAGGTAGTTTTAGTAAAAAATTCACAAAAAAAGTCAAATAAAAATAAATAAAAAAAAACCTTGAGGCCAAGGTCAATATATTGGGCGGGGGTAGGTAGCAGACTATCCCTAGTTTCTACCCTAGGCGTATGTACAGCTCCCTTCCAAACACCCTGTATATAGCCAATAGCCTTCCTCGATAAATGGGCACCAGTAGTTCCTTAGATTAGCGCGTCCAACCAAACTCTTCAGCTTTAAAATATTAGTATAGATTTACGAGGACAGATAAGCAACTAATTTATACCATAAAGGTATATAAAAAAAAATGTAGTGTCATACATTACTTTTTTTCTAAACTACAATAAAACATTTAAATCTAACATTTTTCTTTTCGATAAAGTATATTTTATGCAAGAGTCGTTCTTCTCGATATAGACATCTTGGATAGTTCCCTCAGAGTATTCCTAGAACTATTTTCACTCCATTGCAGTTCCGGATATGCTGCTATAAGCTGTAATATAAAGGATGGTAAATCTAATTTTTAGGTTGACTTGGGCCAGAGGCTCTACCATGGGTTTGCGCATTGTAGAAATGTAACGTATTAATTTACGTATACGTGAGCAACAACCAATAGGATCGCTTTATTCAATCCTGTTACTAAAAATAAAGCGATCCTATTGGTTGTTGCTCACGTATACGTAAATTAATACGTTACGTTTCTACAATGCGCTAACCCATGGTAGAGCCTCTGACCAAAGAATACGATCGTCAATCGATCGATAAAAATGTATAGGAATTTTACTCTATGAGTCGACGAGAAACGTCAAATTCCATACATTTGGCTTCCGATGGGTTTTTTTTTAATAGAGCAGGACATGTGACCCTTATCCACCTGATGGGTATTTCGATTAGATCATCGATTGGCTATTTGGTAAGGCCCTTGTTTATATTCCGTTGTGTAACAATTTGATTTTAATAAAGTGAATAAAGTGCTTATATTAGTTTGAGAGCATGTTAAGCTGTCGGTCCCAGTTTCTCTTATACCAATTTATGAAACTTTTGAGTAGAAACCGTAAAAGTATTAATAATATAATCAAAAAAGAAAAATATATATATAACAAATAAATGCTCTAGAAATGAGCTATATTTGGATTTTTCCAGTTGCAGATTTAAATAAGTGTGACCGTAATAGATTAATTTTTACTTTACAAGGTTACATCACTTCTGTATATTATTCATACTTCACTATGCGCTTAATTTGGTTTTATTTTCAGAAATTCAGTTAAACCTAATTCAGTACCTAGGTATTCAATAAAATATTTTTGAGAACCTCTAACATGACTTCACGAGGCGTGATGGTATTTGTTATACAATATCTCTACCATGATATTTTATTAAATAATCTTTGAAACTGGTCTGTGATTCACCAATAAGATTGCTTTATTTTTGACAGTACAAATTAACTCTTTCTATTGGTAGACCAATTAAACTGTAGCCCAAGTGTGAGTTTTTGTAACATTTACTTTCGCGTTAACTTTACTATTGCGTTAACATTTTGACCAATCACATGCTCGCATTTTTAGTTCTCGAAATTTCCGCTTGGAGCGCTGAACTATTTGCCCATACAAATTTTAGTTAACTCAAACGCAAAGTTATAGTTAGAAAACTCACACTAGGGGTACTGTGCAATAAGTGAAAGATTGTCTAACAAAAACTAATTGCTAAACTTAACCTACTTATAATTTAATAAACTATTTCTACTTAGTACATTTCTATTATTTTTCTGAAATAAAATACATACAATTAAATTAGGGGTTATATAATATATAAATAAAACACTATAATTTGTTATATGTATTATATTGATGAATACTTAATGTACAAAAATGCCTTACAACATATTTAACCTTTAAACCTTCTTCAATAATATTAAAAATAATTTGTATAAAAAAAACTCTCAAATAAAGTTTCAAAACTAAAGAAAATGTGCAGCACAATAAATAGGTATATAATAGCCTGACCAGTAAAATAATAAATATCGCCATATTGCGGCCAATCACTGGAACTAATAATTTATATATATATGCAACAATATTATGAGTATCTGTTCAAAATTTATTATTTTCAAAAAACTACTGGTCCAAATTGTAAATTTAATATAGCCATATTTTATTTTATAGGGTATAGGGTAAGTGTAATTTCTTCATAGGTAAATAAGAGTCTAACAAAAAAGAAAAAAATGCAAAAAATAATGTTTGAAAGAAAACTACCTATACAGGGTTAATTTGAAAGGTTGTATTTTGGGCTAGTATGAGGCTCTACTGATCAAATTGAACAACTTCACCCATGGACCCATGTGTCGCAAATGAAAAAAAAAAATTGCCTGCCCCATACAAACTAGTAATGTTGAAATGACCAATTTGTATAAGAGGAAGCGTTTTTGGATTTTATTTCATCAACCTTTCAAAGTCGTCCTTTATATAGGGTTACAGATCTTTTTAAGTTATATTAAGTTACTGCTCAGACATTAAAAATTAAGACCAGATTTAAAATAATATATATTAACTACTTTATAAAAACTTCTCATGAAAAATATTACATAATAAAATAAATTTGCTACAAATTTATTTTTAATATTACTTTACCAATTTCCAATTTAATGTGATATAATTTAAGTAATTAATTATTAATTTTAAACCTTGCAACTAAAATTTGAATTAAACATGAGTTAAACTTGTAGTTATGTTGTTACAAAAAAAAAAACTAGTAAATTATATCACATTAAAAAATGCACCAAACTGACTTGCACAAAACTTTAAATCAATTTAATTTCTTAACCGAAGATTTTACTTAACATTCAAAGTATGATAATGCAACCCAGTCTCAAGCTACAAAACTACATATGACTAAGGGATATCTTTAATAACCTCAGCCAGCTGCTCCCTAGTGTACATGTGGAACATCGCTCCAGGTGTCATGGTGACTACCTCTACATTGGTCTCTGATAACTTTTCTTCCATCACTTGCTTCAATATGGTTAGCGCTGACTTAATTGCTTCTTTTAAAGTCATTGATTTGTGATACATTTCCTGTGGAAAATTAAGTAAATTAATAATAATATGTAGGCCTATTTTATAACCACATCATTTAACCAGTATATTGGGAGTTATTAATGCTGTTAAACAACAATGCATTGATTGACCCCATTCTTGGACTTTTTACTTTTCTTTGTGTCTGCTCACCATCAGGAAGATATAAAGTTACTTATTATTAACTTTATAAAGTTAGTTATTAGAAGATATTAAGTTGCATCAATAAAAAATATAAAGATGACATTTACAAGTATTGCTCTGACTAAGTAAGTTATAAGCTTGTACTATGTGTAATGTGTCAGTAACAAAAATACTAATACATAATTATAATTTATAAACACCCAGACCACTGTAAACTACTGTAAAAATTAACTGTTAATGCAATGAACGGGAATCAAACCTACAATCCCTGTATTGACTTGCCAACAAAACTGTACAGTATGTTAACAATTATTTCACCTATGAGAACAATCAATTATCGCCTCCCGCTAGGTTGGCAGTACTAACTAATGTAAAAAATGTCATTATCTCAGGTTAGCCATTATAGAAGTACAGTAGGGCCTCAATAATCCGAACCCAAATTTATCCAAACGACCCCTACTACAATCACTATATTAGAATGCTTTAAAAAAGTGTTAAAAATAAGATATACATAACAATTTTGGATAATTAAAACATATTCAATCACAAAAAAACATAGTTTTATTTCGAAAATTGCGCTTCAAAATATCTACATACTATAATCCAAATGCTTTGTACAACTGATAACATAGGCTATAAATTTTGGGTGCTCAGATTAAAAAAGCTCTGCTGTAGTTAGCAAGTTTGAGTGAGTATATTTAAAAGTGAAATTATAAAATAAATAATTTAAGTAAGTTTTCCAACTAACCTGTAAACTCTGTTGAGCTCCCTCACTACCAGATCCAATGGCTTTAGCATCATACTGCACAAACGTACCGCTGGGGTCCATGTGGAATAGCTGGGGACCTTTCTCGTCTATGCCTGCAAATGTTGTTATATATTTATTAGATAAATAAATAAATATCATCACTGCACCCAAAACTGCCTAGACGGCCTCAGGGTACCCAGTGGAGGGGTTTTTCATTCCATCTAGTTATAGCCGATCATATGAGTGTACACCGAATAACTGGCAGCTTGTTGCGATGTTTGGATAGACTCAATAACCCTTATATAAACAGTTTCACAAGATGGCATAGTAAAACTGGGACCTACAGACAGCTTAACATGCTCTCTGAGGCACTATAGTGGTGTTTGAACCAGGGACCTAAGTGTTTTTTAAGTCTAAGGTCCACATTCTCCCCAACCACTTATAGTATATAATATTCTTATTGATAATATTAATATATTTATATTGGCCAGTTTTTTCATTTCTATGTATAATTAATATGTGTTTAATATTATAAGATGCTCCATTATTTATAACTATCCCCTTGGTCTAAATTGTGCTAAAATTATATACAAAATTCATTCATGGACATATTTCATCTTTGGTTCAAATACCAAATACTTTGAATCAGATACGCATTTATTTCTATATTCAATTTGAACTGGTTGGTAAACATATAAGTATATAATTAACAAGCATTATAAAGTGATTAGCCTGCTTACTTAAAAACTGTGTATCGTTTTATTAAAAATATTCCAGTTATAAATACTTGTGTAGTAGTACTCATAATTAAAATAAATATTGCGCTAAGTTTCATAATCATATCTTTTAGCCTCCTGCATAATGGCATATCCATTCATGGGCTCCCAATGGGATATAACAAAAAAATATCACAAAATACTGTAAAACATAAATCAACTGAATTGAATAATAAAATTTAGTTTAAAATAAACAAAGTTATAGTTTTCTTAAATACCCAACACAACTTATTATTATCAACTAAAAAATATACTTTACTGAACTACACTTTTACTACCCATCGCTCATTAAGATCCCTAACTATTCCGAATTTCAAGTAAATTAGACCAATACTTCCCAAGATATACATGTGGATGAATCCATAATGGGTTTTTTCTTATGGTACCCTAAAATTTTACAGACAACTTACCAGCAAACATAACAGCCACTCCAAACGGCCTAGACATAGCAGTGCCACTGTCATAGTCACTATCTCCAAACTGAATGGCCAGGTTGGAGACAGCCTGAGCACATGATTCTATGCTCATGCGCTCATTGTATATGAACCAATGGTTCTGACATTCCACACGAGCACGCTCCACTAGGGTCCTGGGGAGCAAATATATAAAAAATGCATTGGCTTTTGGCGTTGTATCTGGAGGTTGTGGGTTTCGATTCCCACCCATGACAAAATATATTTTGACATGAGTGTGAATGAATAGTATGGTTTTCTGTACAGTTTGTCATGTTCTGGGTGTTTATAAAATATATTATGTATTATATTGTTGTTTCTGGTACACATAGTACAAGCCTAGAGCTTAGTTTGTGACCAAAGCAATATGTAACTTGTACATATTAGAGTTTAATGGTCTTAACTAAGGTTTCTCTGGTTGGCATTGTTGCACACTAATCCAATTATTTACAAGTTTTAAATTTGGCACTTTATTGTAAGTAATATCTTTCTGTTTCTGCTCATAATTTTTCCAAATTATTATATTATAAGTTATAATTATTTTGCTAGGCTGATTTCATTATGACTTTTATATATTTAATGATTTGGATAGTTATAATTATTTGTCAATAATTAGATTAATAACTTGGGAAGTAAGTTTGTCTGGGGCACTGTCTACTGAAGGAACCTTAAGGCTTCTTTAAATTAAATGATAGCCACTACAAATTTTCATACAATTATTTAAAATTCATCACAGTTATTTTAATTTATTTTTAAATTCTTTATTACAAAAATAACGAGGTGAGGTTAATCTTAAAAAAAAAAGGCATTTTCTATCATGTAATAATATGGTTTCATTAAAAATATGTCAATAAAAGATTAACAGACATACAGTACCCTAGTGATGAATCAACCTGCATGGAAATTCAAGAATCTCTATGTTACCAAGATAATAATTTCATTCTCAAATTAGTTTAAAAACTGTTGTAAAAAGCATGTGAAAGTAAAGAAAAGTTTGGTCAGTGGGTAGCGTTAGGGGCGGGGTTTTTTTTTTTTAAGTTAGGACCCTCAAAGGAGAGGCTCACGTTGACCCATAAAACGAAGATCCAACGAAAAAAAAAATTGCCATAGTAAATAATTCCCGGAGAGTAATTATTCCCGTACGTGTAGGGAACCTTTCTGGCACTCGCCGGCCGCTGTTGCGGCACGCTTCGCTCGGCTCGTGCGTATGGTCTATGTTCTAACACTAACCTAACCTATCCTACACCTAGTTTGACCATTTTTTTTTTAATAAAGAGTCTTTTGGGTAATTATTCTCATGAGTGTAGGAACCCTTTCTAGCACTGAATTTTAAAAAATTGCTAAGTTTTTTTGCCATAGTGCCCCTAAGGGTACACTCCAACCAAAAGTTTTAATAAATAAACATACCTGGAATCAGCCATCAACCCAGAAACTGCACAAGCAATATGACGATCTACTTCCACAATCTTTTCAATAGTTGTCGGCTCCATCAAAGGAGAAGTGATACGTTTTTCTACAGCCAACACTACACCTTCAGATGTACAAACACCGATCGCTGTGGACCCCAATTTAATGGCTTCAATAGCATATTCCACTTGAAATAATCGCCCTTCAGGGCTGAAAGTGTTGACGCCGCGGTCGTATTCAGATCTTGTTAGAAACATCTGAAATAAAACAATAAAATGTTACCGGTGGTTGAGGTTAAGAGTATGAAGATGACAAAGCAAGTTTTAACATTGAATTTCTTAGGAAAATAACAAATATTTTGAGTAAATTATATTTAAAATAAACAGTTTTCTATTACCTTTAGTAAATACTGTATTAAATGTAGAAAACAATACGAATTTAATGTGATAAATCACAAAATTAAAACGCGAAAGCGGAAAATGCTGAATTGCAACAAACAACTGTCAAATAAAATTGTTTTCAAAAGTCAGAGTTATAATTTTATCCTTTAAGGAAAGGCAAAGGTACTAATCCATACAGCCTCTTCGTATAGTAGGTTTTATATTATTATAAATTAAACAGTCAGAAGAAAAAAAATTTTTTAATTATAACAGACAAAGACCTCTTACTTATACAGCATTGTATTTTTTCTGTATGAAATTAAACTATATTTGTAAATAACGATCTTATTCTTCATTTTATTCCTATAACTCTGTGTGTGATTTTACGCTTTTTTTTTATTTTTTACTAATTTCTTTTTATACAGAGTTTGCGTTTGACCTCAATTTTGCCTGATGGAAAGCAACGATAACGATGAGGTCGAAGAAATAGTAGCATTCTTACTCTGTAAAAAAAAAATCCAAACACGATCACATCTTGTAATGAACCCTCTAATTATCGGACGAATTCGGGAGAGAATTTCTGAAGTGTGGTGTATCTTAGAACACCATAGTAAATGTTAGCAAATCATTTGTAGTTAAAGATCCCAGGGTCTCCATACTTTACTGACTTTCTAATGCACAAAATGTATACGATGGAGTAGTATTAGTACGTAAACGTACACATACCTGCTAGCTTGGGCCGACGCGACGATCAATTCTCAGGTATCTAAAGGTACGTAACAATTTTACTCACTTTTGTTAAAGTGTAAGAGCTGATTTTTAAATACCTATGATTTTTTATTACTTTTTGTAGTTTTAAGTATGAGAAGTTTATCAAGTGATCTCGATGTTTATGCTATCTCAAATAATCCAAAATTCTTCAGTAAAATGGCGGTACCCATTTTACTGTTGATGCTTTACTCCTTCACTTGATATTGGCAAGACAATACCGTATGCTTTCATACGGTCATGTTGCCATTCCTTTTTCTACCCTAGTCCTTTCCCAATTCCATTCCATCCTGTTATCCCTCTTTTCCAAATAATATATAACGAATTATAAAATACCCACTTGACACTAGCAAATATGCGCGTAACGCGTAGACGCCATTGAACAAAATATAATAAAAATAAAACGCCATCATCAAATATTTGCCGATAAAAACTACTTTAAAACTCTATTGTAAGAAACAATCTAGATTATGCTTCATTCTTCTTTGCCCCCTGTAATAAAGCATCCTTAAACAAATTAGACAGAATCCAAGCTAAGAGCATTCGAATCATCCTTGGAGCAATGAAATCAACTCCCATTCTTGGGTCCTTGAATGTCCGGAATCTCCTTTATGCACAAGAAGACAATACCTATCAGACCGCTTTTTTTACAAAATCTCTATCCCCCTCTCATCCTCTTATGCATAAATTGGAATCATTATTAAATCTTTTTAATTCTCCATATTGGAGAAACAAAAATAACCCATCCCTGTTAGTTACCTTAAATTTGTTAACCTCTAATATACCATTTATTCCTCCGACTGGTATCCCACTTTAAAAATATCCATATAAGTCATTATTACTCATCCCCAAAGTTGTATATTTTGACATTGACAAGGAGTCTTCCAGAACAGATAGCATTTTTAATAGGGAAATCCAAAGGCATTGGTCAGATAGACTGTCAATATTTTGCGATGCCTCAAAATTTGATCTGGAATCGTTTGTGGGTTCAGCTGTGTGGATACCCATGCTCAGCATAATTTTAAATTTCAGAAGTCCTCCTCAAGCATCAATTTTATCCGGGGAGTCTCTTGCTATTTTAGAAGCTGTGAAATATGTCCAATCCTACAATATTACAAATCCATAACATTCTCTGACTCTCAGAGTTGCTTTAAAGCACTTTCGGCCAACCCCTTTTGTGAAAACCTCCATCCCCTAACTCTGAAAATTAAGCACCAACTATGGCAATGCAGCTGTCTTGGGCTGGACATTGTACTGGCGTGGATTCCAAGCCACTGCGGTATAGTGGGCAATGAGGCTGTTGACCTATTTGCCAAGGAGGCTTCATCCACTGGCTCAATGGACAATTTTGTTTTGTACCCGCAGGACTTGATCCCTATGGCTAGAAGGGATCAAGTTGCCTCATGGGAGAGTATATTGAATTCTGACCCCACTAAGGCTAAACACTATAGATCAATCCAACCTACCATTTTCACTAAACCTTGGTTTTTTACATTAAAACAATTTACTAGACAAATCACCTCTACTATCTGTCGACTTCGAATGGGCCATAATAGTCTACCTTGCCACCTACATAGAATCAGGGTTAGAGAGAGCCCCTTGTGTGACTGTGGGACAGATCTGGGAACATTAGAACATTCTCTATTTGGTTGTCCCAATCAGAATATTTCCCTATATGATATTCTTCCACCCATAATCCCTCGTCCCACCAATTCAACTACTCTCTTATCACTGCCCAATTATAATGGAATACTGGCTATAGCAAAATATTAAAAAAAGATCAAATTAAGATTCTGATTATAAATATATTCCTATTATACTTCCTATGAATATTTACTTCTGGACCGCTGGATCCGGTTTTTATTAGCTGGAATAAGTAATAAAGACCCAGAGGCCTTAGAGAAAATTCAGGCGAGGCGACATGTTGTGTCGCCTCAGTCAAAAGCGTATGGGTTTTGACAGTGACAGTAGGCGTGAGGTACGCTGTCACCTGTCAAAGTCTATACAGTTATGATTGAAGGCGACGCGACATGTCGCCTCGCCTGAATTTTCTCTAAGGCCCCTGGGCCCTGGATCTCGCCACTGCTAAGAGCTTAGTTTGTGGTGATGTTTTTGCGTATACTTCATAATATGAATACTGTAATAAAAACTAGCATATTGGCACCTTAATTGTATATTGGCTTTAAGCCAAGATAAAAGATGAAATTAAGATTCCAACATTGTTGTTTTTACATTATTCTTATGCGGGTCCAAATCTCACAATCGCAAGAATGAGTTCGTGTATTCTTGCGATTGTGAGATTTGGTGTGTAGGACGGTATTTGCGAATATACCTATATGCACGTGTTTTCACAATACATTCGCCTATTTTCCGCCCCGTTTGGAAAAGGTTTCCACGAATGATTTTGCGCCTGTGAGGGACCCGGAGTATTATATGCAAAAACATTTAGGTTTTTATTCATGGGCAGGGGCGTATTTAGGTTCAGTCTCGTTCCTTCAAATCAAATATTATTTATTTCATGTAAATCTTTACAGATATTTATGAATAGTCAAAAAAAAAAAAAATTAACAATAAGGTCTAGAGTGCGTTTGGTAATATATATATATAACCATTATAGATTAATTAATAAAAGGTGTCATAAATAAAAGTATTAAAAAACCAACCAACTGAACGCACGCTACATAACCAACTAGTGTAAGACTAGGTGGTTAGCTGATTCCATTGACCTTCCGATTATCATCTGCCATACAAGGGTGCCACCGAGGCGACCGACCTCACCAACCGTATCCACGCCTTAAATATAAGTTCTTATATTATCATTATATTGGCTGTATATATTTTTAAATGACCATCAATCGCATTAACATAGTTATATGGATCGGTATCTTTAAGGGCGTAAACACTAGTTGTAAAGTCGATCCCTCCGGAGACACCCCGGAGAAAAAGGTACCAGCAAGTAAAAAACTCTGGTGCTTCACACAAACTAACAGAGGAATATAGCCATTGAGTTACCGATATGCATATCGCAGCATACATAAAATGCTCTAACCCTACTAAAAGCATGCGCAAAACACCCTATGGCAGATTATTTAACAGATTAGCAATTGGTTGCTGTACCAATGTACAGAACTGCAAATACTAAAGAGTACAGGCACTTTACTAAATAATAATATATAATAACAGAGTACCTGCATAATGTAAATATTAATAAGTAATCATAAGATATACCTTATCCAAAGATAAAATTTAAATATAATAAAAAATAAATTAAGTAATAATAAGTTATTACAATATCAGATTTAACATACCTACCTACTAGGGTACTCATTTAAAAAGGCAATACTAGTTGTGAGACCTCAATTGCAGATCAGAACGGGTCCAGACATCTTTATCATTAATATAGTCATTAACTCTATAGTAAGCCCTATGGATTAATGTTTGTTTTATACAATTTTTAAACTTTATTTCACTTAAATCTGTAATACTTTTAGGTAATTTATTAAATAACCTTATACTGTTAATGACAAAACATTTATTAGTTTTTTGCAGTCTAAACTTTGGAATATCAATTTTATCTATATTTCTTAAGTTTAAGTTATGTCTGTCGTACAATAAACTTGACGTACAATAAATTCTCATAAATATATTGAGATGGTAGTGTCAATACATCAATCATAGGAAATGTTTCCCGGAGAGAATCACGAGCTTTCATGCCATATATTGCCCGAATAGCCCTCTTTTGTAAAATAAATATAGTATCAAAATCTGCCGCGGATCCCCACATTATAAGACCATACGTCATTATACTGTGAAAATAGGCGAAGTACAGTAGTCTGGCTGTTGCAACATCAGTTAATTGTCTGATTTTTCTGACTGCATATGCAGCAGAGCTCAATCTATTGGATAGAGTATTTATGTGAGCTTTCCACTGTAGTTTGAAATCGACTGTGATCCCTAAAAACACAGTGGAGTCAACAAATTCCAGATCAGTACCACCTAACTTCACTGTGGAATTAATACCAGTTACGTTGGCGAGCGTAAATTTTAGACACTTAGTTTTCTTAGCATTTAAGACTAAATTATTCGCGGTGAACCACTTCGAAACCATTTCCAGAGTGTCATTTGCTGATGATAATATATTATCTTTTCTACTAACTTTAAACAGTAGAGATGTATCACTATCATCAGCAAATAGCACTATCTGCGCCATCTCCTGAACCATATGTGGAAGGTCATTGATGTATACTAGGAAGAGGAATGGTCCTAAAATTGAGCCTTGCGGAACACCCATCTTTACAAGGGCCCCTTCGGATAGACAGCCATCAATATTAACACCTTGAGTTCTATTGGAAAGGTAAGATTTTAATAGATTTAAAGCTAAGTCGCGAATACCATAAAATTCTAACTTATCTAACAAAGTTTGATGATCAACACAATCAAACGCCTTAGATAGATCACAGAAAACACCAACGAGGTCCTGAGAATTTTCCCAAGCATCAATTATTTCCGCAATCAAACTTGTACCGGCATTTGTTGTGTTTCTTCCTTTTGTAAACCCGTATTGTTGATCATGTAACAATTTATTTGTATTAAAATGACTTAAAAGTTGACCGAGAATTATTTTTTCGAATATTTTACTTAAGGCTGGCAGGACAGAAACAGGACGATAATTATTTGGATCTTTCTTACAGCCGGACTTGAATATGGGAACTATTTTACTATTCTTCATAAGATCGGGAAAAATTCCTTCATTAACACACCCATTAAAAATATCAGCAAGTACCGGTCCTATAGTATTAATGATTGGTTCTATAGCTTTGACCGACAACCCCCATACATCTTCAGTTTGCTTCTTATTCAACATTTTAAAGTGTTTAAGAATATCCTCATTTGTGACATGTTTAAAAGTAAAATTAGGTATTTTTGGTATTTTAATATATTGTTTTAAAAATTCCTTAGCAGTACTAGCTGATGATTTAATACTGTTCGTAATTTGTAATGGAATATTAGTAAAAAAATCTTCGAATAACTCAGCAACTTGTTTATTGTCCGATATCATAACTCCATTATGTCTAATTGAAATATTATTTTGCTTAATTAGATTTTTTCCAGTTTCAGTGTTAATCATTTTCCATACACACTTGGATTTATTATACTTCGTATCCCTCCGAAGACGATTACATTACAAGCAGCAGTACGTTGTATGGTGCCGGTCGTTGTCACATTTTTACAAAACAGAGACAAACAGAAAAAAAGGTGTCTGTCTCGCTCACACCCGCTACTTATCGATGCCGTAGCGCCCCCGCATCATTACGTTTTTGTGTGCGGTCAAGGTCGCATGCGCTTGTTGAGTGATTTTTATTCTCGCGAATTAAAACTAGCGTGGGTTTCTTTTTCCGCCATTTTGTTTTATTATAAAAGCTATGAGAAAAAGAAAGACATCAAAAGAAGGCAACTACGAGAATATAATGAAAAAAATTAAGAAACTCGAGAGAAAGGTAAAGAATCGGCAGGATTTCAAATCCGATTCCGAAAACAATAGCTGTGACGAAATATTTCGAAGGTAAGTTTTTTTTGTAGATAGAAATTTAATATATTTTTATCAGTATTTAACGCTAAGTTTGTTATATGCAATTCGGTTATACAATTCTTATTGCCTTTTTATGTACACGTAAATCGTGTATTTCATTTTATTTATCCAAAAACGAATAAAGGAGGAAAGGTTCCTCTCATGGAGTATTTATTGTACTTTAATTAGTTTTTAGTATCTACTTGTCATAGCTAAACGTAAATCGTTTATTAGCATTATATGTAGGTATTCTGAAAGGATACCTCAAAAATAGTTAATTTTTCGTTGTTACCTAGCGTAAACCGTTTGTGAACAATATATTTTATTCTAAATGGATAAAATTGCCTAAAAAGAAATCTAAATGGTTTTGTTTTGCTTATTCAATTAAATATATTTTATTCTAAATGGATAAAATTGCTTAAAAAGAAATCTAAATGGTTTTGTTTTGCTTATACAATTACATTTAATTCTAAATGGATAAAATTGCCTAAAAAGAAATCTAAATGGTTTTGTTTTGCTTATACAATTAAATTTTATTCTAAATGGATAAAATTGCCTAAAAAGAAATCTAAATGGTTTTGTTTCGCTTATACAATTACATTTTATTCTAAATGGATAAAATTGCCTAAAAAGAAATCTAAATGGTTTTGTTTTGCTTATACAGTTACATTTTATTCTAAATCGATAAAATTGCCTAAAAAGAAATCTAAATGGTTTTGTTTTGCTTATACAATTACATTTTATTCTAAATGGATAAAATTGCCTAAAAAGAAATCTAAATGGTTTTGTTTTGCTTATACAATTACATTTTATTCTAAATGGATAAAATTGCCTAAAAAGAAATCTAAATGGTTTTGTTTTGCTTATACAATTACATTTTATTTTAAATGGATAAAATTGCCTAAAAAGAAATCTAAATGGTTTTGTTTTGCTTATACAATTACATTTTATTATAAATGGATAAAATTGCCTAAAAAAAAATCTAAATGGTTTTGTTTTGCTTATACAATGTAAACAATTAAAACATGTTACCCAATATTTTTAATAAATATTTAACTATTTCATTGTAAACAATTAAATCATGGCCAAGCAGCCCACAAATGTCTAAAATGTGGTTATTATATCATATATTTATTCTAATAATGAGGTACCATCTGTACTTACTGATTTGTTGGACATACTAGGAGAGGACTTGTCAAATGATAGAACCCTTGGGGAGAATAAACATAAAGATTTAACTTCTAGATGGAAGTATATTTTACTTAATGGCCTTAGTAAGGACTCAAAGTCAGATCTTTTGAAAAAAAATATAACACCAGAAAATTGTACATCTATCAACCCGCCCAAATTAAATCTAGAATTTAAGGCAGCTTTGACTGACATTAACAAAAAGAAGATATGCCATAATAAACACAATATCCAACGAAGAAAGGGAAACTGTAAAAAACATAAAAATGGATGATTACCTCATTGGGTCCGATTTATCGGAACAATTAAAGTCTGCAAAGGCAACAAGGACAAGCAAGGACCTCAGGCCTCAACCACCAGCTACGGCAATGGCCCTCAAAAGACCTATAGCCACTTTATTTACTCCTCGAGCAACTTTAAACATACGGGGGACTCCACGGGTAGCCGCTGAGCAGCGAGTGAACCCCGTAGCACGGCGGCAGCCTCAGCGCTAACACAGGCCAGTGCAATTCCGCCCGAGGAGATATTGACCCAGGTAAATAATATAAAATTAGCTGGTAAATTACAAAATTTCTATAAGAGGTGGCAGGAGATAACTAATGTTCACACAATACTATTATGGATCAAGGGATGTAAGATTCCTTTTGAAAAGGAACCCATTCAGTGCTATATACCTAAAAATGTAAATCATTCAGAGGTTGATTGTACTATTTTGATAAATGTGTAAGTGAATACCTCAAACTAGAGTATATCTCTAAATGTACCTTGTGCTGAGCAGTATATTTCCCAATTTTTTACAGTTCCAAAGCCGAATAGATTAAACTCACAGATTAAAAAAAAAAAAAAAAAAAAAATGAATTCATTACAAATATACATTTTAAAATGGAAGATTACCGTATGGCTTTTAGCCCTTAGATCTTAAAGATGCTTACTTCCTATTATCAGTTAATAAAGCTATAATTTGTACCAAGGACATATTGTAAATTTCTTGGATTTATGTTTAATACTTCCAACATGACAATTTATTTACTACAAGAAAAGAAAATAAGAATTAAATATGGGCAAAATAAATAAAATGTACTATCAGACAGCTGGCTCAATTTACTGGTATTCTTACTTCAGCATGTCTAGCTGTGAGTTATAGTTGGGTTTATACCAAGCTGTTGGAAAGAGAAAAGTTTTTGGCACTTAACTACACTGATAATTACAACAAGAAAATGTCTTTGGGTCCTCATCTGACTATAGACTTTAAATGGTGGTTTAATAATACTCACCTAAATAAATTGTCACGTGACATATGGCAGTGGTGTGAAGACCGCAATATATTTATTTTTGCTTCTTATATAAGATCCGCTGATAATGTTGTTGCTGACCAGGCCTCGCGAAAACTCTCATCGGGCACGGAGTGGGCTCTTGCAGATTATGCATTTAAACAAATAACATACACATTTGGCACACCAAATTTTGATCTCTTCGCAAGCATACAGAATCACAAATGTGAGAGGTATGCTTCGTGGAAGATTGATCCCCAATCTGAAGTTGTGGCTGCATTTACCTTTAATTGGAAAGAGTTAAAATTTTATGCCTTTCCACCATTCAGTCTTAACACTAAGGTGGTACATAAATATATAACTGATAATGCTGAAGGTATTTTAGTAGTTCCATATTGGCCTTCCCAATCATGGTTCCCACTATATCGAAAGCATGTAATTTCACAGGTGTTATATTTACACCCTCAACCAAATTTGTTAATTTCCCCTTTCAGAGAATCTCACCCACTCCATGCAGATCTTACCCTGGTGGCAGCGAGATTATTAGGCAGTCATTCGAAAAGCGAGGTGTCCCAAATTCGTCTCTAAATTTACTTATGGCATCCCTCTCGAAAACAACATTAAGTCAATATAATTTTGCCCTTAAATCTTGGTGGATTTTTGTGAAAATAACAGGTTTGATTATTGTAATGCAAATATAACCCAAGTAATATCATACTTGATAGAAAGTTTTGAATCTGGAGCTAGCTACAGCACCTTAAATACCTCTAGATCGGCTCTAGCATTGGTTTTAGGCACAAATGTAACATCTAATGACTGTATTACTAGATTATTAAAAGGAGTATTCAGGCTAAGGCCATCCACTCCCAAATATAACATTACTTGGGATACCATTATTGTTATTAATTACTTGAGCCAATACTATCCATATGATAATGTAACTCTACAGGACTTATCATATAAAACCATAACACTTTTGGCTATTGCTTCTGCACAAAAAATGCAGACTCTGAGTCTTATTAAAGTTACAAATATAACTATTAATGAATCTAACATAATAATTAGGGTTGATGACCTCATAAAGACTTCTAGGCCTGGGTCCTTTCAACCACTTGTTAAACTGCCTAACATAAAAGAAAACCCAAATATATGCCCGGCTCTAACTCTTAAAATATCTTAGAACAGACTCTACTAATAATTTGTTTATAAGGTTTAGAAAACCTCACAAAAAGGTAGGCTCCCAAACACTGGGGCATTGGGTAAAACTTAGCTTACAAAACAGTGGTATAGACACTTTAATATTTGGTGCACACAGTACTCGCCATGCGTATACTTCTGCAGCGCGTAGGAAAGGAATTAGTTTACAAGTGGTTCGGAGGACTGCGGGCTGGAGTGATTCCTCAAACATATATTTAAAATATTATAATAGAGAGGTTACAGAAAACGCGGATTTTGTAATAACATTATTTTCCTGAAACTTGGTCTGTGGAACCAAAGTTTTAGGTAACTACATTGTTTCGATTGAAAATCAATATAGTACTTGGTAAATTTTCAAATTTTTTTATAACTTTAAACATCTGCTTGTAATGTAATCGTCTTCGGAGGGATACGAAGTATAATTTAGAATTAAACGAACTTACCTGGTGAAGTTCGATTCTAATTATACGAGTATCACGAAGAAGACGATTACCTAGTTCCCTCCCACCCAACCCTTTAATATTTATTTTTACCCATTATTTTATTTTTTCAAAATTTTGAAATTTTAGTATAAACTTTAAACGTAATGATGCGGGGGCGCTACGGCATCGGTAAGGAGCGGGTGTGAGCGAGACAGACACCTTTTTTCTGTTTGTCTCTGTTCTGTAAAAATGTGACAACGACCGGCACCATACTGCATACTGCTGCTTGTAATGTAATCGTCTTCTTCGTGATACTCGTATAATTAGAATCGAACTTCACCAGGTAAGTTCGTTTAATTCTAAATTATCTGACTGTTTGATTTTAAATCCAATATAAATAGATTTTGCTATGATACAAACTTTTTTAAATAATTTTGAATAATTCCTAACATAATTGTGGAAACTTTGGTCAGATGTGTACGATCAGTCATATAGATCATAAAGTGTATCCCTACTTATTCTAATGCCCTTAGTGGCCCAAATAGCAAAATTTAATTTGTCATTAATTTTCTTTGTTTTTATTTGACATACTTTATTAAATTCTTGATCTATTATTTTATGTAGATTCGCGTATGTAATATCTGGCTGATTACTATTATATATGAAGCTGGACATTTGCTTTATTATGTTGTCATTAAAATAATTGAGTCTATTAACTGTTAACGGCCTGTACTTAATAATTTTATTTATGGGTTTAATTATAGACTGAAAGCTAACCAACAAACATTTATGGTCAGAACGCCTTACCGCTTAAATCTGGTCACCCCCCAATCGAAGCCCTCCACCGACTGCCCAGTACTTATTTTTTCACGTCCCACTAATATTATAAGTGTAAAAGTTAGTTTTTTACTAAATCAACATTTATTTTTATCGTGTAAGATTTTTGATACCAATGGCCCGAATATGCCACTTGTTCTTGGGCGTGTTCATATTATGGAGTAAAGACTAAAGAGAGAACACTATACCAATTTTACAATATGACTTTTTTTTTGAAGCATGGCATGTGACCTTGTTTCTACCTTGAGCAGAGCTACAAAGTCCATGAATGGGGTCGATCAATAATTGTTCTTAAACAAAATTGATCGCTCCCACTAATTCGTCTAAATTATGATATTTTAATATACTCGCTGCCTTACGATGAGACAAGAAATCCCCAAAGACTAAAACCGAAACATGACTAGGTTATTTGACGGTTTTTGCATCTGTATTGGCGGTGGTAACGAGACCGGCCGGTCGGCCTAACCTTCCTCCCACCTAAAAACTGTCCCTTTTTAATTCAGAAATCACTGATTTAAAAGAATAAGGAAATCGCAATTGTATATTCGTCTGAGTAGGTCTCATTCTAATTATAAATAATATATTTGGCACCAAGTTTAAGTAGAAGTTTAACCTTTCTTCCATCCATTTTTTTAACTCTGCTGCAAAGGGTTAACCCATTCAAAATTTACTGCAATAATAATAACATGACACAAACTAAGCTCTAGGATTGCACTAGGTGCAGGTACCAGAAAACGATACTAATTCATATTATAATTTATTAACACCCAGACCACGTAATACGAAATAAATGGCAAATAAGTAAGCATTACCATTAAGCTCTGGGGCTTAATTATAAACCAGCGAAAGCGACAGCGGTCGGTCAAAGCGTTGATAATTTGAGTTGTCATCGCTCTTATTTCCAATGCAATAAAGGCTATGACAGCTCCAATTGCAATCAACCACAATAGCGATCTGTCAAAATTTTGTTACAGCGCCAACACGGCCCATTAGACCACGACTGCAATAGTTTTTGACTCGGTTGTTTATAGAACACAAAGACAATAAGAATAAAAATGTAATTACATATTTTTATAATATTTTTATTTATTAAGTTACTCGTCTATATCAAACATATACTGCAAGCTCGAAGACAGTTTGAAGAAATCTGCTTCACTAGTATACCTCTTCACAGGCACGCCTTCCTCATCTATAACAAACTTATAGAAGTTCCACTCAATCGGTCCATAATTTTCAGACAAAAATGTAAAAAGAGGATGTGCATTATCTCCTTTAACATCTACTTTTTCGAAAAAATCGAACGGCGCTTTTCTTTCCTGGGCAAATTTTAAAATTTCCGCTGCGTTACCAGGTTCTTGATTGCCAAATTGGTTACATGGAAATGCTAATATTTTGATAGGTTGTCCTTTTACTTTTAGATTATTTATATAACTTAAAACTTCATAGTTATTGTCAGTGTGCTTACATAAAGATGCTACATTTACGATTATAAGGACTTGGCCGCGGTAAATACTTAGGTCCACTTCGTTACCGTAAATATTTTTTACGGTAAAATCGTAAATTGATGTAGCACCGCCTTCGTTGTAGAAACTTAGTAGGGTTAGGCAAATTACTATGAGAGTAATAATGGATACTGTTATGAAATCCTGAAAAGAAAAAGAAATTTTCATATTAATTTTCGTCAAATAAAAACTAAAAAGATCCCGAAATCGGAATGAAAGATGTTTACTATAAGTGTTTACAAAAAGGTTAGGTTATTAAAAAAAATATCTACGGGTTTTCACATGAAGGTACGGTTTTCAAAAATCAAGGTAGCGTGGCGCATAACCATAGAACTTTAAAAAATTACCTTCTGTATCCAAAACGAAGAAAAAAGTAACGATATAATTAAAACACCTTAAAATATTTTAAGGAATAACGAAACCCAAATATTTTCAGAAACCTATTTACATACAGCACATTACACCAACCATTACATACAATAGGTACTTTATTATACTTACTCTCTTGTTATGTTTATATTTTTCTACTATCCATTCCCAAGACATGCTTTTAGAGCTTTTATTTGATCTTATTCGTTTCTGTCTAGCTGAAAAAATAAATACATTTGTTTATATAAAACAGTAGGTAACTACCAACAGCCGTGATACGGTTCCATACCATGCCTATCTCCGTCGTAAACCGTGTGACGGATCCGTGCCGAGAGTCTTCTTCACATAGTGGTATAGTAGTTTATTCCTCATGTTATTTATACTATAAATCTTCTGTTTTTAATAAAATTTAAATAATATAAATTAAACTCCCTAAATACAACAAAATAATAAAAGAAAATCTAATAATAAACGATAAGATATAAAAATAGGAAGATGAGCAGCTCGGGTGCTGATCAAATCTGTAAAAGGGAAAATTTGATCACTTATCCCTTTTACCATGTGACGCAAATGAAAAAAGGTGGGTCATATTTTTTTTAATTAAGCAACCACATAACAAATTCACTTGTTTGAAAGGCGTTTCGTTTTTCGGCATTGAAGGGTTGTTTCTCCAAAACTGCCCAGCAGGATTGGATACCAATTTTTTTCCAAATTTGTCAAATCAAATGCTGGTTTCGGAAATGCTTTCTGAAAGGACCTTGACAATAGGGGCCAATTTCACCGTTCGCTATATAAACTGAGTTTAGTAAAACTAAGTTCAGCTTAAACGAGTTCAAATTTTGAAATTGATCTCGGTTTACATCAATCCGATTTCACCAGCTAAATTTTGATCGAGTTTACGAAAACGAGTTTAGTACATTAAACGCACAGATTAAATTAAATAAACGGGATGCGTTTAGTATTTGCAACAGTTGAAAGCCACAATACGGTTTTATAACATATACTTAATAAATAATATTATAAGTATATAATATAATACTATAAAATTATCTTATATACTTAATAAATAATTAATAAATAAATAAATATATCAATATAAACTACGTATCTAATTTCGAAACGAAAGAAACGAAACGCATTGGTTTTGTTAAAAATAACTATACTCTATGACTTGAACGCGTTTAACCAAGCTAAACGACGAAAATCGGGCGTTCAGGAAAGTAAACTGAGTTCAACTTGAACTTAGTTTAATTTGTATGGTGAAACGTAAACAAGAGCTCTAAACTTGGTTAGACACTTGAACTCGGTTTAGCTAGAAAAGATCGCGTTCAGTGTGAATGGTGAAATTGGCCCTCAGGGCCAATTTCACCATTCGCTCTATAAACTGAGTTTAGTAAAACTAAGTTCAGCTTAAACGAGTTCAAATTTCGAAATTAATCTTAGTTTACATGAATCCGATTTCACCAGATAAATTTTGATCGCGTTTACGAAAATCAAGTTTAAAGACATAAACAATACGTTTAGTATTTTTAACAGATAAAAGCGACCTACAACTGTATTTTAACTAAATATTTTCTTCTTTCGAAACGATAGAATCAAAACGCATACCATTTTGTTAAAAAAAAAACATATTTCCTTGTAGGATTGTTTGACCTTGACAGTAACACTTCTTGAACGAGATTAAAGAGCTAAACGACGAATATCGGGCGTTCAGGAAAGTAAACTGAGTTCAACTTGAACTTAGTTTAATTTGTATGGTGAAACGTAAATAAGAGCTCTAAACTTGGTTAGACGCTTAAACTCGGTTTAGCTAGAATTGATCGCGTTTAGTGTGAATGGTGAATTTGGCCCTAAGTCGATGTAAGCTGATGAACAGACAGACTAAAACCGAAACATGCCTAGGTCAATTGACGGCTTTTGCATTAGAATGGACTTTGTGTACAGACTCTTGTTTATTGAATAACATTAAGGATATTTAACGTGACACTTACGGTCTTTTTCTTCGGTGTTATATTTATTCTTTTTTTCGGAGTTTGCCATCTTACTTTTGCGTAACATTTTAAAATATTTTTCTGTAAAAAAAATGTAGGTAGTATAAGCAAAAAGGGTAAATTATTTATTAATAATAAACATGATTTTAATAAAATTAATAAACATTATTCTGCTTTTTTTTTTAACTATAAACAGTTAATATTTAATAATATAATTATTCTAGTGTGAGTCGGTGTCGCGTCCACAGGCTCCACTATGGGTTTGCGCATTGTAGAAACGTAACGTATTTGTATACGTGAGCAACAACCAATAGGATCACAATCCTGTTACCAAAAATAAAGCGATCCTATTGGTTGTTGCTCACGTATACGTAAATTAATACGTTACGTTTCTACAATGCGCAAACCCATGGTAGAGCCTCTGGGTGCCGAGAACACTTGCTGCATTTTTCCCCTTTGGACCTCTACAGTTATTCTTTGGACAAAGAAGGTCTTGGACTCTCTGCTTCCGGTTATTCTGATTATAAACAAATTATCTCCACAAGAATGTCTATCTATAAATGTGGAAAATTTAATAGTGTTTTTTTAGATTCAGAATACCAGCGCTGAGGACGATGTAAGTAGCGTCTCTCGGGCCAGGGGCCTAGAGAAAAATCAGGCGAGGCGACGTGTTGTGTCGCCCTTCAATGAAAACTGTATAGACTTGGACAGGTGACAGCACTGACAGCGTACCTCACGCCTACTGTCACTGACAAAATACATAGGTTTTTGACTGAGGCGACGCGACATGTCGCCTCGCCTGCTTTTTCTCTAGAGCCCCAGGGTCGAACCCAGGATTGAGTTTGACAAGCTTTTTAGAGTATTTTTCGTAATATCTATTACAAAATAGTAGGGTTTAAGTAAATTTCGATGGTTTTGGGAGGGTTGCTAGCCTTTAGTGGTAGTGTTAAATGCTTGTAAACATATTTAAAGTATACCCCAAGTACTCTGGGGCGGTGATATGGGGGCCCACCCCCATATTAAAGTTTTTTTTAAATAAGCAACCGGATAAAAATGTGTTTGCTTGAAAGGTAATACCTTAATAAAATTATATAATCTAAATATACATGGTGACTTTGAAAGGATGTACTTTGGGCTAATATGAGGATCTACTGATCAATACAAACAACTTTTCCTATAGAACCATGTGCCGCAAATGAAAAAAAAAATTTCCTTCTAAAACTAGTAATGTTAAAATGACCAATTTGTATGGGGAAGCCAAAATTTTTCTTCATTTGCGACACATGGTCCCATGGTAAAAGTTGTTCGATTTGATCAGCAAAACCTCATATTAGCCCAAAGTACACCCTTTCAAATTTACCCTGTATATACCTAACTCAAAGGTATATACAGGGTGACATAGTGATCTATCAACGCACAGCCCAAACCACTGGACGGATCGGGCTGAAATTTGGCATGCAGGTAGATGTTATGAAGTAGGCATCCGCTAAGAAAGGGGTTTGATAAATTCTACCCCCAAGGGGATAAAATAGGGGATCAAAGTTTGTATGATAAAAAAATAACTATTCCACGCGGACGAAGTCGCGATTTTGCTAGCCGAAACACGCGGGCCGTTTTCGCAATAGCGATGATTTTTTTTTTTTTAATAATAATAATTTTAAATAATAATAATCAATAAACATTATGTTTATTGATCTAAAAATATTTAACAAGATTACAAGTAATAAAATACAATTGTGTTAGTTTGTCTTATTTCATAAATTTTAAATATGGATCAACCAATAGGATCGCTTTATTTTTCAAATAAACCTCTCTTATTAGTTGATTTCTATCTATTGTTACTAGCGACTATAGTACAGTTACTGTTTGCAAAAACCTGTGGTAGAGCTACAATAATATAATGCATCTGGTGGATGGACCTAACCTATCTGTAAAGCGTAAGCATGGCGTTTGTAGGCCATTACTCCATAATATATTATTATTAACTCTCTATCTACCTGGTTACAAGCAGACCTACAAAGATCATGGAACGACCAATACATCCAATCATTAGTCGATCGCTTTATGAAGGCAAATTGATAAGGTTGCAAAACAGCAGGCGGTAGAAATGAATTTGCATTATCAGTAAAAGTTAATCATCCGTTTCGTAACTGCAACCTGAATAGAGACTACCGCCGCCGTAGAGTAGTGGTTGCGCCTTTAATGTTGTCCGGATACAACGTGAGTCGTGGGTTCGATTCCCAGCCACGGCACGGCATAAAAATATTAGTACGTTTTTCTGTACAGTTTGTCATGGTCTGGGTGTTTATAAAATATAATATGTATTATATCGTTGTTTCTGGTACACATAGTACAAGCCTATAGCTTAGTTTGTGACCAGGGCAATATGGGTGTAATTGTCATATTATTATTATTATCTCGACAACGAATCGATAGATAGAGCAGTCTTCTGAAAACCGATGAACCCAGATTGAAACCGAAACATGACTAATAGGTCAATGGAACCAGCTAACCACCTAGTCTTATACTAATTGGGTATGTGTTGTATGTTCGGTTTGGTTGCTATTTATTTTGACTGCCTAACCAAGCGCACACTTAGACCTTATAGTAATTCTAGTTTTTTTTTCTGACTATGCATAAATACCTGTAAAGGTTTACATAAAATTATATTTTTACTTTGACTTTGACTTGACTCTAGGGTCACTTCCGGTGATTTAATCGAAACCACTCGGCTTACTGCCATTGTACGGGCTTCCCACCTTCAACAGTAGCTCTTTGGGCTGCGGTTTAGAGTGCTTTTCCATCAGAAATGTGCTATGCTACTTTGCTATGAAAGCGTTTGATATCCACCAATCACATTCATTGGTCCTCATGGCATAGCACTGGTGGAAACGGGTTCTGGTAAGCTATGTTTTTTATATGAATAGACGCGTTCTGTGAATGCTTGCTATGGATCGTGCTCCCCGTGCCTTCCCTACTGTCGATACATCGCATAGCCCGAGCTGCGCATCTTCCTCGCAAAGCTACCTTGCGGCGCGGCGCATTTTCGCAGCATAGGTATATGGTATTCGCTCCGCTGCATAGCTTAGCACTAATGGAAACGGCCACATAGTTTCACGGCTTAGCTCTCGCATCCTCGCATCGTAGCTGCATAGCACATATAGGTGGAAAAGCAGCCTTACTGTTGAAGTAGGTATAGTTTTCTTTCTAAACAAGTATTGCGGCGAACAAACAAGTATTGCGGTGAACAAAACAAAAAAAAAATAGATCGAGCTACTCTATTATAGTTTTTGCGAGGCAATTTATTATTATTTATACAAATATTATAAAACTATATACGTGGTGGCCGAGTTGGTTAGACCTTGGACTTAAAAACGCTTAGGTCCCTGGTTCGAATCCCGGTGTGTACCAATTGTGAGTGTTTAATTAAAAAAATTATGTACATTTGTTTGACAATACCACTATAGTGCCTCGGAGAGCACGTTAAGCTGTCGGTCCCGGTTTTACTATACCAACTTGTGAAACTGTTTATAGATGGGTCATTGAGTCTATTCAAAACATCGCGACGAGCTAGCCACTTGTTCGGTGTAGACTCATACCATCGGCTACGACGAGGTGGGATTAAAACCCCTCCGCTGAGTACCCTGGGGTCATCTAGGCGGTCTCGGGCGTTCGTAAGGCACCCGTAAAGATATATATATATATTATAAAACTGAAGAGTTTGTTTGCTTATTTGGTTGAACGCGCTAATCTCAGGAACTACTGGTTCGAATTGAAAAAATATTTTAGTGTTGGATAGCCCATTTATTGACGAAGGCTATAGGTATCAACATAACATCACGCTACGACCAATAGAAGCGGAGTAACAATAAAATATGTTCCAAAAACAGGGAAAAATTGTTCCTTTTGAGAGCGTACGCCTTAAACGGACGAAGTTGCGCGGGTGCTATACTAAGTAGTTATAGATATAAAATAGAATATGATAGGTATAAAAAAACTCACCTTTAATTTATAATAAATTATTGTAATATAAAAGTAATAAACAGTTAATTCACCAAGTTTATGAGGTACTAAATAACATAATAGTACTAATAATTATTGTTAATACAATATTTCGTAACACCTGTATAAATGTTGGGTTTGCATCAAAGGGGCTACTGAACGAATATGTGACGAAATGTTGTGCGGAGTCTATGTTATAATATAATAGTGATGTTTTTTTTTTTTTTAATACGTAGGACCATTTACACATAATGCTCTGGTCACAAACTAAGGTCTAGCCTTGTACTATGTGCACCAGAAACAACGATATAATACATATTATAAGTATTTTATAAACACCCAGACCATGAGAAACTGTACAGTAAAACGCACTAATATTTATTTGCCGTGGGTGGGTATCGAAGGCACGATCTCCGGATTTAACGCCAAAGGCGAAACCACTAGTCTACGGAGGCTGTCAAGATGATGCGGAACTTGCTGTGATGTGGAACTTTTTCATGTTTTTTTTTATATTAATAAGATATTAAGGTGCATCTAGTCGACTTGACGCCCATACAAACGTACTTCCAATTACACTTACTTGGCTGTTAGTAGAAGTTATTTTTTTTGCATGTTAGTAATTGTGTAAAATATTCCTGTTGTGGGTATAACATATTTTGGTATTAGGTACAATTTATTTTAATTTTATTTTATTTCGTAAAGAATAATAATAATTACCCACCCAACACAGAAATATTAAAGATTATATAATAAGTACAATGACCAACAAAAATATTATTTTAATTTTGCGACAAAGAAAAAGGCATTGTAGAAAGGTAACGAATTCATTTACGTATACGTGAGCAACAACCAATAGGATCGCTTTATTTTTGGTAACAGGATTGAATAAAGCGAGACTTTTGGTTGTTGCTCACGTATACGTAAATGAATACGTTACGTTTCTACAACGTGCAAACCCATGGTAGAGCCTCAGTAATCGACTACCTATTACTGTAAGTGCGAAAGTAAATTTTGTATGGAGAACCCGGAGTTTCCGATTACGAATGCATTGTCCTTAACAGTTAATCGCGTCAGGGAAAAAAATAAATAATAATAATATATTATTATATATAATTATATATTCACATATTGTTGTGGTCACAAACTAAGATCTAGGCTTGTACTATGTGTATCAGAAACAACAATATAATACATATTATATATAACACGCGCAGACCACAGAGCACGGAATCGGCGATTCCGTGCTCTGTGACGCAGACCATGACAAACTGGGGCCTTATTCCGAAACTAAAATATGGAAATATAAGCTCTATTCCAATGGTTATATAGTATGTATTAGGTTGGCTATTATAATGCCGCCATCTTGAAATACACGAATTCTTCGCAAGTTTAAACATGTATTGAGCATTGGAATTTCAACTTTATAATTAAAACGATAGAACTTACATTTCAACACCCGGACTTTACGCAAAATGCGCGACGGTGAACGTGTCAAAACTCGGAATAAAGCCACTGTACAGAAAAACTTACTAATAAATAATAACTATTTTTTTTTTATTAGCGCGTTTTTCTACCAAACAAACTACTTAGCTTTATAATATTATAATACCTATAGATAGATGTACTTAGGACATTTCATACATTGCCCGCCTATTACTTACGCCGTACAACGTTAAGCTAAACTTTAACCAAAATGACAAAGAGTAGTTGTCTGTCAATTTTCAATGTGACCAAAGGCTCTACCACGGGTTTGCGCATTGTAGTAAACGTAACGTGTACGTATACGTGAGCAACAACCAATAGGATCGCTTTTTTCAATCCTGTTACAAAAAATAAAGCGGCCCTATTGGTTGTTGCTCACGTATACGTATACGTACACGTTACGTTGCTACAATGAACAAACCCATGGTAGAGTAGAGCCTCAGTAATCTGTAGAGAAAATATAATAATCATTTCATAAATTAAATAAAACCAATATTAATACAATTCGATTAATTAAAACTGGATTCGCGATATTGGTTTTAAATTTTCACTAGAATGGACAATAAGGCTCGTTGTCTGTTGTCAGTTAACCGTTGTTGCCGCATTCCAAATCCTTTTAAACCTCCGTTAATTAAACGCGAGGGGCCAATAGCACCAGTTTTCCTTTTTTAATTTTTCCGCAATTCAACCATGAATTGACGCGGTCGGGGTTGGCAAGGGTTGTGTAAAATTAATATAGGTAATATTTATTATTATTTTGCACGGCATTTAAATATGTAAATTATACAAAGCAGACCTACAAAGTCCATGGTCCAAAAATGGAGTCAATCAACACGTTGTTTGCAGCACCGGTCGCTCTCACTATGCCGGCTAATGTTTGTTCGTAAGCGCACCCTGAAATAATACTATCTCCTCAATAAAAAAATAATCTTACTTTATACTAAAACTACGAAAACTGGTAACCCACAGATATAAGCCAAAACACAGACTAGGTCACAGTTTTTGCATCTAACTGGTAACGAAACCGATTGGTCGGCCAAGCGAAGTTATATATCTCTCCTCCCAACTAATATCATTACGTAATATCACGAGAAACGCTTACCGATGCCTTAGAGCCCTTGCTTTTTAGAGACAAAGCGGTCGTGGAGCGTATTACCGCCTATGATTCAGCGAAACTCGATCCTGCGGCCCGCCGAGCCTTTGTGAGTGGCCTACCGGCACCGTAGCATAGCAGTCAAGTTGTCAATCACTTTAAATTTCGGCCGGACTCAGAAAAAGTGTGTAAGCAGTTCAAAAAACTGCCCAAAGTCTATTAACATTGTTTGGATCTACATACTTTTGCGTATTTTCATTTGCGCTAATGAAATAAATCAACCATTAAATTTAAATTAGGTAGGTATTTACGTTTTTTAAAAACTGAAATTTTAGGTGGCTGTGGCCCACGGCACTATAAGTAAATCGTCTTTGTGGCCCTCATTAAAAAAAGGTTGAGTAACGCTGGCCTATATCATAAGACAGGGGGAAGAGGAGCTTTTCAATTTTACCCCCTTTTGCTTCCCATATGCAGGGACAGAACATTGAAAGCTGAGGAATAATATCTAATCTACACTAAGGCTGAGTTTCACCAAAATGAACTCTATGCAATCTATAGTACCAGCTTACATTCGAGCTGCAAAATAAAATTGATACATTAGACGCCATTTTAAATTTCAATCAAGACAATTACAGAGAGTTCTTTTTGATGCAACTCAAACTAAGGGTCGGATTAATAGTCGTTGCTAAGCAATTGCTAATGCTTAGCCAAAGCAATAGCTCAAACTGCATATGAACATTTTTTTTCATTTTCAAACAATGGTTCAGCAACGACTTTTAATCCGACCGAAAATGTTTTGACTACACTTCTGTCACACTATAGAATAATGGAATGCCCTACAAGTCTGTGTATTCTACGTAGGTACACGAAGTTGTGGGCAACAGCTATTTTTTTTAATTTTTTTTTATAAGAGCTCAGCATGTGACCTTGCATCCACCTGATGTTAAGCAGTATGCAATGTCCAGGAATGTGCGGATGCATGCAGGTGCACCGCTGGTTGCCATCATTATGCCGGCTTAAGATGCCTATTCACGCTTCGTTTAAAGGACTCTAGGTTATAGGAGGAAGGAAACACGCAAGCTGGTAGGGCATAGGTATTTTAAAGTAAAATATAAGAGATGGCCTCCGGGTAGCCAGCGGCCACATTCTGTTTCTTATAACGTGATCGTTAGATTGTCAAAATAACGAATTCCGTTATTAGCGCTCTCTCCTCCAATCAGCGTTGGTTAAAAAACTACTCTGATTGGAGGAGAGCGCTAATAACGGAATTCGTTATTTTGACAATCTAACGATCACGTTATAAGAAACAGAATGTGGCCGCTTTAGAGGGTTTTAATCCCACTTCGTTGTAGCCGATGTTATAAGTCTATCTACATCGAAAAAGTGCATAGCGCAATGTTTGGATAGATTCAATAATCCATCTATAAACTTAACGCGCCTTCCGGGGCACTTTAGTGGTGTTGTCAAATAACTGTACATATTTTTTATTATTAAAAACTCATTGGTACCACGGCGTTTAAACCGGGAGCAAGTAAAATAATAAAACTAGTTGTGACAACCCTATACCCAGTCTGTGCTATCACGGCGCTCAGTCCTTTGTCACCCATCCCATTTTTCTCGGCCACCTCTCTAATACTCTACATCAACGTGTTAAGCAGAAAAACATCCATATCAACCCTAAAATTCTACTGAAAATTCAACCCTAAAGATTTATGCATAAAGTTACTTTTCCGTTAAAAGTTGTAGTTAACATACATACGTTTTAGTTTCAGGAAATCTTTTCAGCGATGTGGTTTTTCAACCGCAAATTGAATCCTTTGCAGGTGGATTTCGATGTTATGATATAATATTTTAATATTTATGCCATTTGAGACGTAACTTAATGAATTTTATTGTTATCGGATTTCCGAAATTTATAGTTTGTAAATTATTATTTGCAAAAAGCACGAGCACGTGTGAGTTTTTATTATTATATTGACACTGTTTAATAATAATAATGGACACCGGGAAACCCTAGATACTTAGTACATATAAATTTATAGGGTATATAGTTTATACTTAACTAAAATAATTGAATAAACGTTATTTCCCCCCTAAAAAAAAAAATGAGGTACTACTTATTGTTGATACAAATTGTGAGATTAGATTAAGGGTGCTGCTCACATATCTCCGATTGAAATTTGGAATAGTTATAGACTTTATTATTATTTAATTTCAAATTTCATTGAATTAATAGTTAATGTTATGGTAAAATAACCTAACCTAACTACCTGTGCGAGAAGCCGGGAAACCAAACTCGTCCAGGATTCTCACACGGGGTGCGTTGCGCACCGCAATTAAGTCTGAAAAGGACTTACCGAATGGCTGTCGTGATTATCTTCAGGAAGAGATCCTTGGGTACCCAAGGGATGCAATAACTTCGTTGTCTTCAACCACTAACATGCCACGCAAATACGACGTTGAAACAATATATAATAAATATCAACAACACAACGCGACAAATCTGACAATTATTTGTAGGCGCCTAATACATGGCGAAAGAAACACTACACAATTCAATTTATTATATAATAATCTAGAAGGCCGCACAAAATTACATTACGGAACAAAACACCTCTATTTAACACAAATTATATTAGAATCAAAAATAAATACACCATTTTACTATTCATAAAAAAACCGACTGTCATAAGTCATGACCACAGATTAGCGTCCATAGAGTATTATCAAAATCGAACACTACCTATCTCTTTAACATTTGCCAGTAGTGGTAAATTATGCTGAACTTTTTTGTCATCGATTTTGTCCATCTTTATGTAACCAAATTTACGAAAATAAATGAATTTTAGCTATCCAAAAGGAAAAAAAAAAACAAAAAATTTGGTAGAAATAAGTACTTACCTATAAGAACAGATATTATTTTTCAATAAATCGATTATTTTATGAAATTATAATGGTTTTTAGAACAGCACTATTTTCCAGTACCTACATCTGTTCAAACATAACTTCGTAATCGACTTAGTTAATACAAAGGTCATAAATTTTCAAACTTGAAAGTATTAAAAAGAAATCCAAATAAGATACCCTTAGTCTAGGGTGTGCATCTGTCTGTCTGTCAGCATCAAATATCTCGAGAACTACTAGTCCGATTTACTTGAAATATGGATCTTATATCAAAATTTCATATATTAAAATGGTCTTAGTCAAACATTAAATAATAATAATATGTAGGACAAATTACACATATTGCTCTGGTCACAAACTAAGCTCTAGACTTGTACTATGTGTACCAGAAGCAACGATATAATACATATTATATTTTTATAAACACCCAGACCATGACAAACTGTACAGAAAAAAACGTACTAATATTTTTTGCCATGGGTGGGAATCGAACCCACGACCTCCGGATACAGCGCCAAAGGCGCAACCACTAGTCTACGGAGGCTGTCAAATAAAAATATCCACCACTCTTATCACTGAAATTTATAACATTTACAATTTACCGAGTTGGTTAGAACTTGGACTTAAAAACACTTAGGTCCCTGGTTAGAATCCCGGTGTGTACCAATGAGTTTTTAATTAAAAAATGTATGTACATTTGTTTGACAACACCACTATAGTGCCTCGGAGAGCACGTTAAGCTGTCGGTCCCGGTTTCAATATAGCAACTTGTGAAACTATTTATAAATGGGTTATTGAGTCTATCCAAACATCGCGATAAGCTAGCCACTTATTTAGTGTAGACTCATACCATCAACTACGACGAGGTGGGATTAAAACCCCCTCCGCTGGGTACCTTGAAGCCGTCTAGGTCCGTAAGGCAACCGTGATGATATTTATTAATTTTATTTAATGTTTTTTCAGGAGGATCCATATATATTATTATTTTCAGTTTTAATCTATACTAATATCTATACTAGTCTATACTAATATTATAAAGAGAAAAGATTTGTATTTTTGTATGTTTGTAATGAATAAACTCAAAAACTACTGGACCGATTGCAATAATTTTTTCACCATTAGATAGCTGCATTATTCAGAAGTAACATAGGCTATATAATATCACGCTAGGTCCTATAGTTGTGGAGCAGTAACCAAAAATGTTTTAAAAACGGGGGAAAAGTATCGTTTCTGAGGCCTTCCGTGGCGTGCGCTGATCTTAAGTCCCCCCGTGCGAAGCCGGGACGGGCCGCTAGTAATAATATATATGGATCTATAAACATGAGTCACGAGAAATTTATTAGAATTTTCAGGTCTAATAATAACTCATGAAAACTTTATTTTAAAACCACCTTTATTTTGAAATAAAATTAAATTTAAGCACTACAAAAAATCTTGAAAATATGCGTACAATGAGTAAATTTTATATATATATAAAATATATAACATCACGGGTGCCTTACGGCGCCCGAGACCGACGTACCCACCGGAGGGGTTTTTAGTCTACCTACATCGAACAAATGGCTAGCCCGTCGCGATGTTTTGAATAGACTCAATAACCAATTTATAAACAGTTTCACAAGTTGGTATAGTGAAACCTGGACCGACAGCTTAACATGCTCTCCGAGGCACTATAGTGGTGTTGTCAAACAAATGTACATACATTTTTAAATTAAAAACTCGTTGGTACACACCGGGATTCGAACCAGGGACCTAAGTGTTTTTAAGTCCAAGTTCTAACCAACACGGTAAATTGTAAATGTTATAAATAACTATAAGCTTTGCAACAATAGGTATTATACCAGCAGGTATTATAGAAGAGGTATCTTTGTTAGGTTTAATAGAGAGGGGGGGGGGGGGGGGGGAGGGTACGTTTCAGAGATAAGCCTCAGAATGCTTGGCGGTTCTGAGTTTCGCTTGACGCTTTCGATTCACAAGGAAAACGCTTGAGTGGGCAGGCTTAGTTGTGATTGGTTGGTGAATTAGGGTTGCCAACTTGGAGATTTTATTTAAATTACACAAATTTAGGTCTAGATAATAATAATATTATGTAGGACAATTTACAAATATTGCTCTTGGCACAAACTAAGCTCTAGGATTGTACTATGTGTACCAGAAACTACGATATAATACTTATTATATTTTATAAACACCCAGACCATGACAAACTGTACAGAAAAAACGTACCTACTATTTTCTTTTTGCCCTGGGTGGGAATCGAACCCACGACCTCCGGATACAACGCCAAAGACGCAACCCTAGTGTTTACAGAGACGGTCAAAATACCAAAATAAAATAAAAAGTATTTGTCGTCGCCCATTTCGTAACCGCATAATATACAATAATGATAATATGAAGGACTTGCACACATATTTCCCTAGTTACAAATTAAGCTCTAGGCTTGTTCTATGTGTACCAGAACTAGAACAATACATATAATATTTAATAAACACACCATAACAAACAAAAATAATTTATTTGCTAAGAGCGGGAATCGAAGGCGCGACCTCTGGATTCAACGCCAAAGCACAGAAGAAATAATAGTACAAGGCCAAAGGCGCAAACATTTATCATGGTCTGTGTATTTATAAAATTTAAATGAATTAATTATCGATGTAACTTGTACACATAGTACAAGCCTGGAGCTTAGTTTCTGACCAGGGCAATATGTGTGTCCTTCATATAAAAAAAAGCAGCTTATGAGTTTATCCGGGACAAACAAACAATAAAATCTGTTCTCTTTATAATATTAGTATAAAAAAACAATAGGGCCAACCCTATTATAACTAGTTAAGAGCCCATCCGTCTCTCTTCACGGCCCCATCAGATAAGGCAGGGGTGCTCAAGTTTAATTGAATTCTCACAAAGTTTACGGTCCCACCCTCCCTCTACCGAACGGAGAGCTGTGATTGGTGGGCTTCACAAGACATCGTTAGGGGTGTCAAAGCTTTGTCGCTTCACTTCGGTAATCTACCCGGTATTATAGGTATTTATACTGGGTAGTTAGTTAGGCGTTTATGATATGATAGTAGGTAAAATAATTTTTAATATGAATTGTTCAAAATTAGTTTTAATAATACACAATATGATAATACCCATTTTTATGTTTAAATTTTTTCAAAAATATATAACCGTCGATAATAAAACAGAAAAACTAAACTCCAGGTGGTAGTTTCAGGGTGTGGTAACGAAACGGGCGACAATAAAACAGCGATAATAACTTGTAATGCAAAATCGTCTTTGTCGCGTCTGCATTATTTAGGCGTTGTATTATAACTTAGGTGTTGGTACTATTATTTCTTCTGTGGTGTTGGTCGAAGTTTTTTTTTTTTTTATGTAGTACGTATTTTTATTTTCCACAGTGTGGAAGGTAAAGATCTTTCGACCATACAGCCTTTTTTAATGTACGTAATTATAGAAAAAAATCTTTTTAATTTTTTTTTGTATTATAGTATAAATTTATATATGTTTTTATTTACGGTTTATTCGTATATGTTTAAAGTTAAATTGATATAAATATATTTTTTAATACGATATATTTCGCCTTACATGGCGTCTTCAATCGTATGACATTTTTTTTTTTAAATTATAATAAAATAAACAAATATTTTTATTTATTCGGCTAAGGTAATGAGTATGTGTGTTTCTGTTACTTTAAATGTGTGTGCATGTTGATGTTCAGTCCAGAGGCTCTATCATGGGTTTTTTGTTTGTACCAAAGTAACGTTAAAATGTGAGGAACAACCAATAGGATCGCTTTGTTCAATCGCGTTACCTAAAACAAAGCGGCTCTATTGGTTGTTGCTCACGTATTAACGTTACGTTGCTACAAAGTAAAAACCCATGGTAGAACGAGGTTCTACCATGGGTTTGCGCATTGTAGAAACGTGACGTATTAATTTACGTATACATGAGCAACAACCAATTGGGCCGCTTTATTTTTGGTAACAGGATTAAATAAAGCGATCCTATTGGTTGTTGCTCACGTATACGTAAATGAATACGTTACGTTTCTACAATGCGCAAACCCATGGTAGAGCCTCTGATTTCGAAAATAATATAAATAATCACTCAACACTTCAGTAGCACTAGTGTGTGTTTTTTTAACATTTATTTTCGCGTTAACTATACTACTGCGTTAACATTTTGACCAATCACACGCTCGCATTTTAGTTCTCAAAATTTCCGCTTGGAGCGCTAAACTATTTCCCATACTAATTTTAGTTAACTCAAACGCAAAGTAATAGTCACACTAGGGGTACTGGTAGATACAAAGTCACATGCCGTACCCCAGTAAAAAAAACAAGATCATATTATTTTTTATAAAAGTAAGAAAAAGACCAATTTAGGTATATGGCTATAATTATGAAAAATTTATTAGCTAGAGCTTAAAAACATTAAACATATTTTCTTAAAAATACTTTCCTTTAGTTTGTCTGAAATTTAATTTGAAGTAACACTCCACCATTTGATCATTATAAGCGACACTATCAGCTGCAATAATACAGGTAATTTTTTTTTTTCAAAATCAACCGGTTCGATTCCCGGCTAGGGGATTTTTTTTTTCAAAAATCTAATGATGCAGTTTTAAGTGGCCCTAGTGTGAGATTTTTTAACATTTACTTTCGCGTTAACTATACTATTGCGTTGTTGTTGCGACCGCATTTATAGTTCTCAAAATTTCCGCTTGGAGCGCGGTACTATTTCCCATACAAATTTTAGTTAACTCAAACGCAAAGTAATAGTTAGAAAACTCACACTAGGGGTACTGTACTTAGAAAAAAAGGAGGTACTAGCGGTGAAAGTATTGTTTCGGATTGAAATTTTAATATTATTATATGTTTTAGTGCTAAGGTACAGGGGTGCGTTTTTTGAATTTCAGCGGATAACTAAATATCATTGAAATGTCAAAAAAGTCGTCGATTTCTAATTTTCATATTTTTAATCTCATCGGGTGAATAAAATATCATACAAGATATCAATACGAGTGCCTTTTACCACTCGTAAATAAAGTCACCGATGATAGATAATAATCATAAAAGATCCGTTCCACCATTGAGTTTTTATGATTTAGTATAGACATGTCAATTATTATGAAAAACTAGAATGACGTATGGAACGACAAACAATATTTTCTTCGTGTAACGAAACTAAAGGTGGGCTCTCGGACTCCTCCCGGGAGAGCAGGCTGTAACCCTGGTACTGTTTGCGGATGAAGTGGCGACTGTATGTCAACGTGGGCTAAATAGCTGACCTTATGACGGCACGCCGCTGATGTCCACTACCGTTGAAACTCAGGGGATAGGAATTCCAATGGATCAGTCCATTGCACCTGATGATCCACCACAGGTACTGTCCTGTGGTGGATCATCGAACGGCCCTTACGCATGGGCGAATGGCCAATCATCTGATCAATTAGGCCAAAGCCGCCCGGTCCATGCCCCGGCCGGTCCTAAGTGTTGTCAGGTAAAAGTGTTGATATACATAACCTTCGTTCGTTCCCGGATCTCCTACGCAGCCCCAGCGAGCCATCATCTATTGTCGGCCTCGAACAAGAAATATGTTTCTTGTTCGAGACGTCAGCAGAATATCTCTCTGCGCATGACGTCCGGCGCTCCGTGGTTCGTGCGCATTTACGATCAGCAGCGATCAAGAATTGATGAATATGGTATCTATGGAAGCTTTCGTTTAACGACTCGCTCGACGCATGTTTGACCGAGCCGACAACGGATCCCACGACCATCTTCATGGTATAGCTCCGCTCCACGCACGGCCAGCGGAGGTAAGGCCATTGCAGGGAGAAATTCTCGGCGGCGACTCCTAAAGGACTTAAATTCCATCCCAGTCGCGCTGAACTCGTTTGCAGCGCGCCAACTCCTACCCTTACCCTAAACCTACTCTGAGGAGGGACATGCGCATGAGTCACCACGGGGCCATCGCCCGCCGTGATCCTACCCCTGGCAGCGGGGTATGTACCCCAGCCGGAAACCAATCCCACAGCAAGGGGGTTGGGTTCACTGACTGACGTAGTCAAGGAACATAGTACTTTCTTTCGAGAGGACGCAATACTACTTAGCACAAGCACGCTTAAACGCCCGCCCCACCTGCTTTTGTGAAGAATTTGTCCAAAATATTTTTAACAAAATTTCATCCTATACCAACGTTTGTAGCAAATAAAAATAAGTTAGTTTTGAATATCGATACTTTTTGATTCAAAAACCAAATGAATTTTCGCTTGGAAACACTTCGGTCAGCTGGTTTTAAAGGAAGAAAACAAAATAATTAAATTTTTGTTATTTTCTTATAATTGAATTCTGGAGCACCAAATAAGGTGTTAAACACTTGTAAATTATTTTATTATTTATAATTCAGCCACGCCGCGGTTTGAATCCGCCACGCCGCACTATGGTCGATTTCGAGAAAAACCCGGTCATAAATACTCGCATGTAGTTTTTTTGTAAAATGAGAGTGTAAATGTGTTTTAGGGCCCCGTAAAACATGTTTATAAAAGTACCCTTACGCTGAGGTCTGTCTTTCTGCAATTTTGCTATAGCCAGTATTCCATTATAATTGGGCAGTGATAAGAGAGTAGTTGAATTGATGGGACGAGGGATTATGGGTGGAAGAATATCATACAGGGAAATATTCTGATTGGGACAACCAAATAGAGAGTGTTCTAATGTTCCCAAATCTGTCCCACAGTCACACAAGGGGAACTCTAACCCTGATTCTATGTAGGTGACAAGGGATACTATTATGGCCCAGTCGAAGTCGACAGATAGTAGAGGTGATTTGTCTAGTAAATTGTTTTAATGTAAAAAGCCAAGGTTTAGTGAAAATAGTAGGTTGGATTGATCTATAGTGTTTAGCCTTAGTGGGGTCAGAATTCCATATACTCTCCCATGAGGCAACTTGATCCCTTCTAGCCATAGGGATCAAGTCCTGCGGGTACAGAACAAAATTGTCCATTGAGCCAGTGGATGAAGCCCCCTTGGCAAGTAGGTCAACTGCCTCATTATATATACAAACTATTACAAACCACTTTTGGCAACAAAAAATACGGTTTCAGGTAGAGCAACTATCTCTTTCGCATCACAGATATAAATGATTTTGTCTCGCTCACACTAAAAATACGATTAATGGTCAGGTTTTTCCAAAAATCGACCATAGTGCGCCGCAGCGCCGACCGATTTCCCCTGGCGCGCCGCCACTGGCAACTTTCAGATCGGCGGCGCCCACCAGCGCCCACCGCTAAACGAAACACAAGTAGCTCTTGTGAATGAGAAATTATTTGTAAGTTGGTACAGTAGTGTGAGTTTTCTAACTATTACGTTTGAGTTAACTAAAATTTGTATGGGAAATAGTTCAGCGCTCCAAGCGGAAATTTTGAGAACTATAAATGCGGTCGTGTGATTGGTCAAAATGTTAACGCGGTAGTGTAGTTAACGCGAAAGTAAACGTTATAAAAACTCACACTAGGGCTACTGAACATATGACTTTTAAAAATAGAACTTTTGATAAATCGTGATTTTCTTGTCATCGGTGATATTTTTCTCACTGGTGATGATATCAAACTCATCGCTGACATTTAAAGAACGCACCCCAGAAATGCATTTTAATTTTTTAGTAAAAAAAAAATAGTTTTTTCGAAAATCGAATCTAATCGATATCTTAAAAATGTCAATGACTGAGCAAGCACAAGCAAAAAAAAAATACGGAAACGCCCATGCATGTGTAAGTATTATGTCATATGAGTATGTATTTAGTCATATAGAAAATACCAATGTATGCATGCAACCTAATTAAATTATTTAATCGTAAAACCTAACAAATAAATTATATTATATTATATATATACAGGGTAATTTTGGAAAGATGTACTTTGGGCTAATATGAGGTTCTACTGAGCATATTTTTATTTGCGACACATGGTTCCATGGGAAAAGTTGTTCGATTAAATCAGTAGAACCTCATATTAGCCCAAAGTACATCCTTTCAAATTCATCCTGAATTTATTTGTTCGGTTTTTTTATTTTTAATTAGTTAATTAAGTTTTGAAGTTCTTAGAGTATTTTACTTTATAAACAAAAATTATTATTATATAATTTAAATTTATTTATATAAAATAATATTAGTGGCGTTGATCGATAAAACTAAAGACATTATTATTTCGTACTACCACTATAGTTTCCTTTAAACTACCAATAGATGTCGCTAGCGTCACTTAAAAGTGTACACAAACATGATTGTATTTGTATATAGGGATATGCAACGTTATTTAACTTTGACATTCACACATATTACGATACCTATTCGTGTACAACGAATACTAATACATATTATTATTTTTTGGCGTTTTTAATAAGTCGCGAGACTTAGAAAAAAACAATTTAATTTATCAAATAATTGATTAAATATAGTAATATATATTAGAGGTGGGTCGTTACGTGATTTCATTGTAACGTAACGGCTACGTTTCTTTTTGTTAATCACCCGTTATGTAACTATTTATAGTTATTATTAAAAAATCTAATTATAAGCAAAAAAAAAAAAAAAAAAAAAAAAAAAAAAAAAAAAAAAAAAAAAAAAAAATCAAGAAGCGTGGTAGTGCCTCGAAAATAATTATAATTTTATGTACCTACTTTACTCTCGAATAAATCTTTAAACAATCATTTTCTTACTTACCCCGTGTACCAATATTTTTTAATATAAATACTTATTCACTAAGAGCAGTCAGAAAACTTATCTACATTGTGCAATTATTTCTTTAACAAATTTTCTTTATTTAAAATTTTCTATCTATTTTAAATTTTTAATGGCGACTTGATTCTATTCTATCTAAATAACTTAACAACCACAGAACGCCAGTTCCATCCCCGCTTCTGCACTTCATTTTTTTTTATAGGATTTTTACATGTGTTTTTATTTTAATCAATTTTTATCTTTAACATCCAATAGACAGCTAAAGTTTTATTGACCACAAAATACTTATATTCTGCATTATTTAATTTATTAGCGCCATCTCTCTGTAGTAGTTGTTATAAATTGGTTTACTTAGTTCATTATATCACCGCTTTGCGCTATGTCGCTGCTCGCCGACATTCCACAACTCGTGATTTAAACGGACGGAACAAATGTACCTATCTATATGGATATCACTTTGAAACGCTTGTAACGGTTGTAACTTGTAACGATGGAAACTCTTGTAACGTGGTGGTTATTGTTACTTCACGTGATTGTGATATTTAGTGATTTTTGTTATAGTAGTTTTTTCGTGATTGGTTGCACATTCGTTCTAAGGTTTTTTGACGTTGTGTTTTTTTTTGAGTTATTGTTGCTATCCTCGTTTTAGTTTCTTTTTGTTGTATCGGTTTTTAAAATATCGTCGTTGCACTCCGACGAGGTGGTTAATGATGTTCACGCTATTGCTGTGATTGGTTGCGGTACGTTCCGTGACGCATTCTTTCTAGGTTTTTTGTAGTTGTATTTAAAAATTATCTTGTTTTAGTTTTTATTTAGTTTTTTTTTAATAAAAGTATTAAATTTTTGTTTTGATAATAAGTCTTATATCCACATGGCTTAATTATTTTGATTTTGGACTCATAGTTATGGTATTGGTGTAATCTGACGATATGTCATGTCAAAACGTTTTTTTATTATAACTTATTAACCCCTGGCCCTAGACCCAAAGTGTTTGTACTTAAACGATAGGTATCGATGATATCTAGCCAATGAAAGTAATATCAGCTTTGTTAAAGGATTTTCGACCTTATTGACAATTGCATTTTATTGGTAGAATTCAATGGTATGCCATCTAATAAGTCGAATGAAATTTAAAAAAAAGGTACTCGATCAATGTCAATAAGGTCGAAAATGTTTTTGCAATTTATCTCGTCAACCGTCGGTCGTAAGCCTATCGTGTTTGTACTCTAATAAAAGGAAATAATGAGATCTAACCCTTTTAATACTCAAAAATGAATATTATGTTTTTTTTTCTTAATTACGTTTTTTTAATTAAATAGTTATTACAAATATAATAACCGTTATTAGTTATTTAAGAAATATCGACTTTACTGTAACTATCTACGTTACGTAACGCTCACCTCTAATATATATATAGTGTTGATATGGATGTGACTGTGTGACATTTAAAGAAAAAAATCGATTAAATATAATCGATATTTTTAGGCAAGAAATTAATCGATTTACCAATATCGATTTTTTTAGGAGAAAATAATCGGTTTTTCGAAAAATCGTTTTTTTTTTCAAAAAAAGTAAAATGCATTTTTGTAGGCATTAAAACCATACTAGTCAACCAAATTAAAATCCGAAACAATTCTTTATTTGCTTTTACCTCCTTTATTTCTATGTACAGAACCCTAGTAAGCATCAGCCTATGTTCCCGAAGCTTTTTGTATAGATACCTAAAGAATACCCAACATTTAATTGAAAAAAAAAAATCTATATACTTATACGTATTTTTTAAATGTTATTGGAGCACGCGCGGCACGTGACTACCTGATGGTAAACAGACCTACAAAGTCCATGAAAGTGGTCGTTTATATTGTTGTTTAACAATATTTCGATCCCACTATGCCGGTTAAAGATGTGGATTCGTAACCACACCCTGAAAGGAGACTATCATCTCGACATGAAATAGATGCAATAGTCTCCAGAAATCCAGTTAATCCACAGACTAAAACCGAAACATGACTAGATCATTTTTTTTTTGTATCTGTATGGTGTGAGACCAGTTGGTCGGACTAGCGAAGTTATGGAGACCCGAGACTTCCCAAAATATATACTGGATAACGGCATGTGATTTTGTATCTACATGATGAACAGATCTACAAAACCCATTAATGGGGTCCAAAAATACATTATTATTTAAATGAATTAATCGCTACTACTATACCATAATGAAGTGGTTATGAAATGGGCGGCGACAAAGACGATTTTGTATTACGAGTCTATTTATCCCAGCTGCTTTATCGTCTAATAAACTGCCGTTTCGTAATTGCTACCTGAACGTAGACTACCACCTCGATAACATATCAACGCATTAGTCTCTTGAAAACCGGTGAACCCACAGACTAAAACCGAAACATGACTAGGTCACTTCACGGTTTTTGCATTTAACGAGGCCGGTCGGTCGACTTTGTCAAGTTAATCTGTCTCAAAGCTTTGACTGGTAAAGAATGCCTAGTGGCATTAAGTACGCATTTGTACTAAAGGAGTACGGTCATTCTTGACCCAACCGTAAAAGCTTAGCGTTCACAAACAACGATATGCTTACTTAATAATAGATAATTTAAGCATTATTTTCCAGTATTTAAAATAATTTTAAAAGTTGGGAAAAAAGTTCTGACAACTTTTGTTACGTGCTGATTCTTCTGCCTTTTCTGTATATTTGTCCACATTATGCAGAAACAAATTCTTTATACATTAAAAAATATTATTTTTGCTTATCTGGATTGAGATTTAACAAAATAAAGAGAGATTTTACATTATTTTGAAAGAAAAAGAAAAGGTTGTATATTGAATGCCCTTTGTCCATTTATCGCATGAACAGAATAAAAATAAAATATAGCGACGATAGGTCGATGGACTTGCATTCAGTGCTATGTTAAGTTAAAATAAATAATTAAAAAAAAGAGCGACGGTATATATCATCCACAGATTTTTTTTTTTTTGTTCATACGGCAAAGGTCTCTATGAACCATATGGCCTAGGTCAGATTATATAATATTATTCTGTCAATTCTGCAGCACAAGGAAACACTACTAATAATTTTGTGGATCAATAATTCGCGGGCCGAAATTGTTCGTTATACTAACCTAATAACTAGTCATAACATAACCTCAAATTGAAATACAAACTTTTTTCTCCCAACTTCTCGAACTTCTATGTAATGAGGAGTTTTCCAGTAGTTATTATTTAACGCAACAGATGGCGTTTAGTCGCTATCTACAAAAACTGTCAAAATAGATAGCGGTAATATATAAAATACACCCAACATTTAGGGTAAATAGGAAAACAAATACCTTTATACGAATAATTTATAAAATTTACTTAACTTTGTTTAACATATACACTAATATCCTGAGTACTTTGCCTTACGGCACCAACTTAAGCAATATGTTTTCTTTTAAATATCATCATATTAGTAATTAAATTTGAATTTCTAAGGTACCATAGTCTTAATTACGAAGTTTTTATTGACAGGGTATCTACTAAAGATTATAGAGAGCAAGAATAACGAGTAAGTAGATACATATAAAATTTACAAAATATGGTAAAAATATAACACGTCTTGCAATACCAAAGTTTAGTTTTAATTTATAGAGAATTTAGAGTCTATATTTTAGTAGTCTATATAAAAACATAGACTACTCAAGTAAAGAAACTGCTTTTTTTGACAGTTTTTGTGGATATCTCTCCTGCTGCCATCTAGTGGAATATTTTGGAACCGGCAAAAAGAAAACTCCTCATTAACAATTTTATTATATGTATTTTCCTCTATGGAACTGGATAGGTTTCATTTTTGAACGCGGCTTCTAAGCCTGGGTCTGAAAATACATGGGCTATGACCGTTCTTCTTAGTGCAATTTTTTATTTTTATAAATAACTAAAGTTATAAAGACTTCTTGTCTAAAAATTTGTTTTTCATTGATTGTATAAACGTTTGTTGAACGAAAACAAATTTATATACTTTTATTACTTCTTCCAGTGCTTGGATGCCGCTGTTTACAAAAATCGCGACCTAATACTTTTTACATCGCCTAGATTTTCCAAAATCACGCTTAAAACTTCTTTCAGCCAATAGATAGCGCCTTTTATAAAAATCGATTAAAAACTCATTTTTACATAATCAATTTAATAATTATCGATTTTTCTGTTTTTAAAAATCGATTAAAAATAATCGATTAAAATGAAAAAATAATCGGTTTTTTAATTAATCAATTTTTTTTTCACATCTTTAGTAATATATAAATAAAAAATAAAATTTAGTATTAATTAATTCTAATGATGATGGCCTTATTCATAAAATTTCGATTCGATTCCCAGTATTCTATCAAAAAATTAACGAGAACGAGCAAAAAAAAAAAAAAATGTAAAAAAAAGGGGGACCTCTCCAATATTATTGAGTCAATACTAACCACGGAAAAGAACGAGCACAAAAATAAAATAAAAATTAGTAAAAAAAAAAAAATTGAGTCGATACTAACCACGGTAAATACCCCATAATGACAAGCCACGAGAACGAGCAAAAAAAAAAATGTAAAAAATAAAAATTGTCACAGAAATGGAGTGCTAGTGATGCGTGTTATCCATGAATCTAAAAAAACGCGCCCCGCGCCAATGGAGTAAGCTGTAAGCATGATACATAAATTGTTTCATAATAGTGCGATACCGGTGTCGCCAATTTCTGAGGCGAACAAATGAAGAACGGGGAAAAAGGTGTGGCTTCAAATGGCAGCTCAACGCTTCTGACACTTAAAATACTGCTTGAGAAAAAAAGAGATACAAGCAAACACGAATGTGTGCGCGTGTTTATGAAGTGTATTGTTTTTTTATTATAAAAAACTAAATATTTAATTGCATACTTAATAGTTTCGATAGTGTTGCCACCGACAACAAATATTATTACTTATCGATATAAACCAAATATTTTGGTATTTATAGAGATCATCAAAGATTAATAATTATTTATCGATATACAATTGTAATACACACACATATCATCACGGTAACCAGCGGAGGGGTTTTAATCCCACCTCGTCGTAGCCGATGGTATGAGTCTACACCGAACAAATGGCTAGGTCGTCGCTATGTTTTGAATAGACTCAATAACTTTGAAAAATATACTTTGGGCTAATATGATCAAATCAAACAACTTTTCCATGGAACCATGTATCGCAAAAGAAAAAAAAAATGGCCTTCTCCATACAAACTAGTAACGTTAAAATGACCAATTTGTATGGGGAAGTACATTTTTTTTTTCATTTGCGACATATGGTTCCATAGGAAAAATTGTTAGATTTTATCAGCAGAACCTCATATTAGCCCAAAGTACATTCTTTCAAATCCACCCTGATAGACACTTTCGCATTTATAATACTAGTGGATTTAAAAAATGTAGGTATATAATAATATAACAATAAGTTAAAATACTTTATTAAATTAAAACACATGCACAACTAACTACATGTACCTACTAAACTCAATCTCAACATTTTATACCGACCTCCAAGGGGAAGTTATACTCAAACTACAAAAGGCGAAAAACAATTAAATCGTAGCTTGATTTGTCAAAATGTACTGAACATACACGGCAATTCATGTTGGTTTCCAATTTTCTTCTCATTTAATTGCCTCTACTCATTTACGTTTTAATGCCGGATCTTTCGGGAAACTGTATCATGTATAGAAAATATAATTAGTATTATATTAAAAAAAAACAATAATTGTATAATATCTCATAATTATGAAAGTATATACAAAAATCGAGTTTATCAACTATAAAATCACATCACTAAATAGTAACTGACAAACCTCGTTGGACGGTTCTGTTGTCGCCATACCTTTTGATTAAATTAAATTGAAAAAAATATAAATTAATTTAAAGTATCGAAATTCTCGTTAAAAATAAAAACACATCACTAGTTCTTCAACTTCTAACTGCTGCACATAGTTTGACAGTTACCGTCAGATTTTGATATTTTAATTATGGGTTTTATTATTATTTTTTATTAAGGTTTAATATAAGAAAAACATGTTAAATACATACTTGAAACACGTGACACTAGGTACTTTTTTTTAATAGTAGTTTCTACACAGCTTTAATGCACAATTAACCATTTTTCCGACAATAAAAGCGGAGCTCTTTTCGACTTTCTCCGCCGAACGCACAAATCAGACTGAGGATGTAAAAAATGTGAAAGTGCGTGTGAGTGACAAATTTGTCACTCGCGCGGCACCCTGCAAATTGAATGATGCTTACTCCAGTAGGGGCGCGCGGACGGGCACGGTTTTTACCTTCATGGTGTTTTCGGATACATTAAATAATGATAAATGTTAATCCCATTTTTTAAGGTTTATCACATTTATTTTAGAGTATTAGATATTTTTTAGTATTTAATATAGGAAATACTATCAAATACAGCAATAAAAAAAATCATGCATATTCTCTATTCACGTAGCATCTACAGAGGGTGTTGAGGCATAACGTATTCATTTACAACCAATAGGATCGATTTATTCAATCCTATTACCAAAAATAAAGCGGACCTATTGGTTGTTGCTCACGTAAACGTATACAAATACGTTACGTTGCTACAAAGCGCAAACCTATGGTAGAGCCTCTGTACATGCAGACGTTGGAGTATGATGATCAGCGCTATATTGATATACCACAGCCGGTAGCTATAAATAACTACAATTGCTACATGGGAGGAATAGATATCCTAGACAGAATTATAGGAAAAAATCCTATGCGTGAAAGAACTGGCAAATGGACAGTGACAGCAATCTTCCACTTCTTCGATTTTGCTGCTGCCTCAGCATGGATAGAATATCCTTTCCATGTAACTAATTCCATGAAACTTGGGCGTCCCCGAAAGCAAATTATGCCATAAATGGTCATTAAAATGGATTTGGCTAATTATCTGATTTATGACGAAGGACGCGCAACATTTTTGTGGCAAAAAATGTCAAAATAATCAGTCCAAGTGTCAGATGAATGATTACCACCAGCACACTTTTGTCAATTGTTTCACGTGTAATATTTTTCTATGTTTTAATGTGAATAGAAACTGCTTTTACACGTTCCACACAACGAACAATAATGTTGAATAATAAATGATAATTATGTTGCGATTTATTTCTTTTAAACCCGTGTGATACCCTTTATTTTGGGGTTCTGGTGGGGGTAGGATTGTTTTTATTATTATATCTAGTGGGAGTAGGATTTTTTAATATATTTTTGCCTTACTACTAATTCTTCCAATAACCCCCAAACTAAAAAGATTTAACAAATTTTATTATCCTAGGTCTCAGGACAACAAAACTTGGCTTTATAATCTGCTCCATATTGAAGCAATAGCAATTTTTATGAATTATCGATAAAAAATGGATACCTTCATTTTGCGATTTTTTTTATCGAGGCAACTTTATGCTTTTACGTTTTTCAAAAAGCCAGTTACTTTTACATATCTTGTATTATTATAATGTTTTTTTTATATATTTGTTGGTTTTGAGATATTCTTATAGTCGGATTTATGATTTGCTTATGCGGGACACGTGTGCCGTATGCCCGGCGAGCTATGGCCGAAAATTATGATAGATTGGGCACCACTCGACTGGAGGAAGCAACATGGAAGGCCCAGGAGTAGATGGAAGCATGAGTTGGTCACCTTTTTGAGTGGCTGGTCCAAAATAGCGGAATATAGAGAGAGATGGTTAGAGAGAGGCTTTTGCCCAACAGTGAGACAGTATAGGCTAATAATAATTTTAAAAAATCTATTCAGATACCAACTTTAGGTAATATTTTGCAAATGCCATTAATATTTTACCACTTACTGTACGACATTGCAATAAAATTGTACCGTATATATTGCAGTCATTACACATTGTGAGGCAGTAGATATTCTGATAAACACGCGTGTCTAAATATGTAGGTGAATTGAGCAATGGCCTGAGAGACGCAAGGCCTTGCTTGGTCATTTAGTTCCGCTTGGAGATTGGCCTTTGGGGATTCCTCTTTTGGATGTAAAATAAAAAAAGTTTTGTTTCTCTTATAATCTTTAGTTTTTAAAAACCGTACCCGGAAGCCAATCGAAAATCCCATCTTCTCTCTCTTTTAATTAATAGCAACAATTATTCTGAAACTATATTTCTGCCATCATGATATACGTGGTGGCCGAGTTGGTTAGACCTTGGATTTAAAAAACTTAGGTCCCAGGTGGGCAATTTTCGCGCTTTCGACATTCATCTCGATTCGAGATTTTTAAACGAAAAATGACAAAATATGCCATTTTTCGTTTAAAAATATCAAACTTTGAACGAAATAAATAATAAATATTAATTAATAAATATACAAATATTGAACAAAAATATTTAGTCATTTTTCGTTTAAAAATCTCGAATCGAGATGAATGTCGAAAGCGCGAGAATTGCCCACCTGGTTCGAAGCCCGGTGTGTACCAATGAGTTTTCAATTAAAAAAAATATGTACATTTGTTTGACAACACTGTTGTGCCTCGGAGAGCACGTTAAGCCATCGGTCCCGGTTTTACTATACCAACTTGTGAAACTGTTTATAGATGGGTTATTGAATCTATTCAAAACATCGCGACGAGCTAGCCACTTGTTCGGTGTAGACTCATACCATCGGCTACGATGAGTTGGAATCAAAAACCCCTCCGCTGGGTACCCTGGGGCCGTCTAGGCGGTCTCGGGCACCGTAAGGCACCCGTGATGATATGTATGTATGTATGTATATTTCTGCCAGTGACAAGTAATTGAAGAAAGTTTATAAGTAAATTGCAACTCAATTGTATAAAAGAATACGATTCCTCTGCCAGTGTTACACGTTTATGTATTCATTTAATTCATTTAATTCAATGTATATTATGTATAAAATGGCCGAAAACTGAACACAAACTAAATTTCCTAGCAAAATACTTAACAAATGGTTAAGTTACATTATACATTAAAATATGTTTACACAGTTCGTTTCTAATTCTATTACAATTAATTTGAGCCCTAGTCACCACACTAGGATTCCCTGTGTCGTGGTGACTAGTCTTATACACTTCCTTTATAAACTTAACTACAGATAAAAAATAAATTTACCAAAAAACTAAAACTTAAAATAGGCATTAATATCTAAAAATAAAACAAAATACACCTACCCACTCTGCGCTATAGGAACAAAGAAATGAATGAACATACAGTAGTAGGCAAGTAAAGAAACGGATGAGATAATAAAACTATGAACTATTAAAAATATTTTGCGTAAAAGTTTAAAGTATATAAGGGAAAAAGAACATATTAAATCTGATCTCATGTATGCAAGTGTAATTCCCCTTTTTACCTTTTTTTACCTCATATATTTCCCAATTATACATTAAACAAATAATATAAATATACATATAAGTTAATAAATGCGATAACCGACTCGCATGAACATTTCTTTTACTTTTTCTATATATATAATTTTCTTTCTTCCATTTCCCCTCTCTATTTCATTCTTTTCTCTTCCCTTTCCTTCCATAATTAAATTATATATATAGAAAACAAAATAAAAAAATAATAAAAATAAAATAGTAATAACAATATCCTAATATAAGTGAAAAAATTAAAAAGTGATGTTTTCGTTTTACCTAGATGTTTGTATGTGTGTATATGACACACATACAAACATCTACTTCCTAGTGACCCATACATTATAATAATAGGTATTTAAGATTATTTTGTATGTATACTGTTATTCAACATATGAATCGGAGTTTGGAGACAGTACAAAAGTCTGTTTTTTTTGTTTACATTAACATTTTAGTTTATCTGGAGAGAATATTCCACGAAATCACTAACACTTTAGTACAACAAACTTTAAGGGACACAGAAATACAATTCCTCTAATAGCTGGCAAAGAAACCGTCTGCTGAGCATAAAATATCATTCTTAGTGTTGCCCCAAGTAGCCTGGATATAGTTTTGGTCAAGGTCCAGGAGTCGTCCCCCTGCTGCCCGGACCTTTACCAACTGGCGTCTGCTGGAGGTATTTTTTCATACATAACTCTAATTTCATACTAAGCCTTAACACAGCCCAAAAGGTTTTGAGCGCTTTTCGTATCAGTAACTTCACCCAAATGATAATCATAATATAATGGACGAAAACACGGTTTTTTGGGCATAATTCTGGATCTTGACATATCATTTTTGACATTTCTCGTCGATCGTGCCCTACCCATACATTTTAATTCATATACATTTTTAACGATCAACGCGTCGATTGGTATTTCGATTGGACTTTTCCGTAGCCCCAGGATATTTAGAACTCTTTTAGGGACGCAATTTCTTTTAGTTAATTGCTCTAAATATTTAAAATCAAAATTATTGACCCGCAGCGGCCTCTATGGTTTACGATTTTGAAACTTATTTCTTAGCACTGCTCGTAATTCGGCCAGGAATACCTGCCGTTAATTTGTAAATTAGACCCGTAATGCAAATTCGTTTTTGTCGCCGCGCCCGTTTCGCAATAGCATAATTTAGCCAGTAGTGTGAACGAATGTATTCATTAACCACATTCATGTAGGTACTTTGTAGGTCTGCTTACCATCAGGTAGATACAAAACCACAGACAGAGTTTGGTACGCATGGCTGACTGACTTAGCAATTTTAAACAAGTTCATTTCGGGCTTACCATTGTTTGACACCATTGTGTGGTCATCAGCTTTGACGCACGCTACGCGTTTTGTGACGAAATGTCCGGTCCATTTTATTAATGGAATCTTGACTTTCAAGGACTTTGCATATTACAGTTATAGAAATAATTGAGATTGTTAATGTACCTACGTATGTTCGAGTTGTAACATTTACACTTAAGAGATAAGAGAAGTCTGATCAAACATTTCCCAAACATTCACGAACTTTTGGTCTTTTGTTTTGAACTGTGATTTTTAGAGGCGTTTAAATATGACTTCATAAATATCCTTTTAAAAAAAAATATCAACGTATATGTAGATTAATAAAACAGCCTGCACTGCATTTAGTGTAATATCTTGACGTGAATCAACGTGGTGTTTTACAATCACGACAAGACGGCTTCCCAGCGGCTTTAAGACGTCCATTGGAGAGCAAGCATTTGCCAGCGCTCCACCCTACCACTCCAAATTAGTGCAATATACATCTCAAAACTATGATCTGGATCTGGTTCTAAGGTTTAACCAACTCGGCCACCGTGTATTTAATAAACTATTTAGCGTTCAGGGTTCTGAACCCCGTATTCTACTCGTAAGACGTTTCCTTAACTCCACTCTTCACTCAAGGAGCGTCTGTCTCAACTCGCTTTTTATAGTTGACATTTGGTGGAAAGAGACAGACGTTCCTTGAGTGTAAAGTGGAGTTAAGGATACATCTTAGAATACGGGGGTGAGAATAGGAACACTACTTCAATAAAACAAGTTAATAGTTCGAGAATAAAATAACGACTGATTTATTATTTTGAATGTCTATTCACTAAAATAACAAACGAAAGTATGACAATGATAATGTGACAAAATTATAATTTAATTTGAAAAATGGAACATGGAGATGACATAAAAGATTAAAAAGTAATAAAATAAATACAAAGGAGAAAACCCAAATTTATTGGTATAAAGGAGAACGCATCATAATGCATCTGTCCGGCACAAGTATATACCTTTTTTTTCCTTTCTAGAGTATGAGATGAGGCCGTCTGGCCCGAGACTGCCTAGACGGCCTTAGGGTACCCAGCGGAAGGGTTTTAATCCCACCTCGTCGTAGCCGATGGTATGAGTCTACACCGAACAAGTGGCTAGCTGTCGCGATGTTTGGATAGACTCCTTAATCCATCTATAAACAGTTTCACAAGTTGGTATAGTGACACTGGGACCGACAGCTTAACGTGCTCTCCGAGGCACTATAGTGGCATTGTTAAAAAATTTAAAACTCATTGGTCCACACCGGGGTTTTGAACCAGGGTTAACCTAAGAGGTTTTAAGTCTAAGGTCAAACCAACTCGGCCACCAGGTAGATTTATTATAAGTACATATTTTTTTTAATTATTAAACTCATTGGTAGTTGGGTACATACCGGGGTTTGAACCAGGTACCTAAGAGTTTTAAGTCTAAGGTCAAACCAACTTGGCCACCACTTAGATTTATTATAAGTAAGTACATATTTTTTTTAATTAAAAACTCATTGGTAGTTGGGTACACACCGGGGTTTGAACCAGGCACCTAAGAGTTTTAAGTCTAAGGTCAAACCAACTTGGCCACCACGTAGATTTATTATAAGTACATAATTTTTTTAATTAAAAACTCATTGGTAGTTGGGTACACACCGAGGTTTGAACCAGGTACCTAAGAGTTTTAAGTCTAAGGTCAAACTAACTCGGCCACCACTTAGATTTATTATAAGTAAGTACATATTTTTTTAAATTAAAAACTCATTGGTAGATGGGTACACACCGGGGTCTGAACCAGTGTTTTTAAGTCTAAGGTCTAACAAACTCGGCCACCACGTAGATTTATTATAAGTAAGTAATTACCTATAATATAACAGAATAGTTTACGTATATAAGGCGGTAAGGAAGTAGCTATAGCACATAATACGTTATAAACAAGTAGTTATTATGTTGCATGGATTGCATATGGTAGTATCTTCTCATCCATCACACCTACAATGCAGTTTCCGATGCTATATGAGGTGGCCAAACATTCTCAAAAATAAGGATAAATATATTATCTTGTGGCGCTTTGCCACATCAAACTATATTATGTTCTTTTTCTTTAATATTTTATTTGGTTTGATTTCTGCCAAGTTTTGTCATATAAAAATATTTTATAAAAATATAAGTCAATGTCATGTCATTGTCAAATAAATAAATAAATAATTTTTTTGTCTAAAAAAATAATAAAATAAAAACTAAAAATTACCTAAACCATAATAAATAATAAAATAAAAATCTAATTAAAAAAGATAAACTACTTTCTCAATCCCTGACATTACACCTACCGTGCCAAGAACTGATGCGGCATTGCCCCTCTGAATCGCCAGACTGATATTTTGTGAGAAAAATGATCGGGAACGAGCATGCCCAGATGTTTGGATCAGCAGTCGACCAATCTGATCAACCAACTGTCTTGTATCCTTGCTCCAAGGCCCCAGCGTCTCCACAGCAAAAGCCAAAAATATATAATGATTTTTATTTGTCTTAGTAAAAATATATGTACTTAATACAAAGATAGATTTAAATATATATTGTAGAAGCTTAATATACAGTTTAAATCCTCTATTGTGTTATTTTTTAGCTCAACATGTGACCTTGCCATCCACCTGATGTTAAGGAGTATGCAATGTCCTGGAATGATAGCAACAAGCGGATGCATGCAGGTGCACCGCTGGTTGCCATCATTATGCCGGCTTAAGATGCCTATTCACGATTTGTATAAAGGACTCTAGGTTATAAGAGGAAGGAAACATTCAAGCTGGTAGAGCATTCTACATTTTAATAGTACGGCAGATGTATGAATCGCCAAAACGTTAAGTACGAGTTACATCAGCCACGGTATACATATGCATTTTGCAACCAGTGCATGTTGTCCTGTAACGGAAAGGAGGAATAATGTTGAAAAGCTCTTTAGAGCACTGTCCATAGTATAGGCGGTAAAATACGCTCAACGATGCCACATCCCTGCGAAGCTGCAACGGCTCCAAGGTTTTATTGAGCTCTTCGTCTCCAATAATTCTAGACGCTTGCTTCTGCAGGGTATCGAGAGCAGATAACAGATACTTAGCAGATCCGCCCCAAAGATGCGAACTGTTCACACACGGACAGTATTTGATGCACTAACAATCTATTATTAGGAAAAATATATGTTTTCGCAAACTCAAACGTCTAAAAACGTCTAAACGTTGCTTTCAGTAATCTATACTAATATTATAAAGCTGAAGAGTTTGTTTGTTTGTTTGTTTGTTTGTTTGAACGCGCTAATCTCCGAAACTACTGGTTCGAATTGAATAATTCTTTTTGTGTTGGATAGTCCAGTTATCGAGGAAGGCTATAGGCTATATAACATCACGCTACGACCAATAGGAGCAAAGATATAGTGGTAAATGTGTAAAAAACGGGAGAAATTATTTCATCTTTGAAGCCTTCCGTTGCGTGCGCCGTGAAAACGGTTCAAGATACACAAAAAATATGTATTAAAGAATAATCTAAATATATATAACTCAAAGGTGACTGACTGACATAGTGATCTATCAACGCACAGCCCAAACCACTAGACGGATCGGGCTGAAATTTGGCATGCAGGTAGATGTTATGACGTAGGCATCCGCTAAGAAAGGATTTTGATAAATTCTACCCCCAAGGGGATAAAATAGGGGATGAAAGTTTATATGATAAAAAAATAACTATTCCACGCGGACGAAGTCGCGAGCACAGCTAGTAAATAAATAAATACCATCACGGGTGCCTATTTGGCTCCCGAGAACCGTTTAAACGGCCTCAGGGTACCCAGCGGAAGGATTAACCCGTCCTCATTTCGCCGATGGCATTCGGAGGCAACACCTAACAAGTGGCGAGCTTGTTGCGGTGTTTATGATGAAATAGACTCGTTGCATAAAGCGGTCACCCATCCCAGGCCGGCCTTTTTGTCATCTGCTTAACCTTGTTATCAGATGCGCAGTGACTTAACAACTAGGCTGGGGCCGCTTTCAGTAATATTTAAGATTTATTTTTTAACTGTCCTACCTAGTTGTCATTTCTAAAATGTTAATAGAATATTTATAAAGAGTCTATTGGCATTATTTATAAAAACGTATTGAGTCAATCAAGGACAATTATTATTTCTATTTTACGCATATTCATTTTTGTTTCTAAAAAGAGACAAAACATTTCATTTTATTAAGTCTTATTTAGTGATGGGATGTACGTGTGTCGTGTAGTGAGTCGATGTTTTTATAATAAAAAACGTATATTGTGCGTAGTTATTTTTTTATTGTTAAAAAGTCTATAAATAAATAAAACAACAGAACTTATAGGGAACTTATATATATATAAAAAATACCTTTTATTCGTCTAACTAAACTCATATCAGAGTCAAGAACATCTGAATTATCACTAAATTCAACATCTGAATCTGTGACGGATATTATTAATGATGACTATATTAAAGAGAAGTAGATTTGTGTCTGCAAGTATCGTTAGCGATACAAAATAATTGCATAACGTCACATCCCTAGTCAACGTCATACAGGCAACTGTCACCCGCACCAAGCTACAGTGCAAATGATAAATTAAAATCTACGGCTCCACGTTCATTCGTTTCCAAAATCTCTTTCACCAGATGTTTCGATCAAACGCTTTGAAATTTATTTGCATAACTCCTGGGAGCACGAAATTTCAAACGGCTCAATACAGGGAGAGTTAAATATTTGCGCTTATTGAGGCTCTACTCTGGGGAGTCCGCAGCTGCGCGCCAACCTTATGAGACATCCCTGAAAGGTGTGACGTAGCGATGTGAAAAAATAATCGATTCTTTATTCAAATTAATCAATAGTTTTTAATCGATTTCCAAAAACAAAAAAAAACAGTTTTTATCAAATCGATTATCTAAAATGCACTTTTTGATCGATTTTTGTAAAGGGCGCCATCTATGGGCTGAAAGAAGTTTCAAGTCTGGAAGTAGTATTTAAAATAGTTTTCGTTCAACAAACGTTTGTACAATCTAATACTAATCTATAACTTCACTAGGGCGACCGATGGGCTCCGTTACCATCGTTTATTCAGATGTAAAAACCGTCAAGTGTTTCCTACCTAGTCATGTTTCGGTTTTAGTCTGTGGGTTCACCGCTTTTCATGAAGCTAATGCATTGATATCTTGTCGAGGTGGTCTTCATTCAGGGAGACATTACGAAACTGGGTTAGGTTTCCATAAATTCGCCAGGGCGACCATACATATAAAAAAACTCAAGTGACCTAGCCATGTTTCGGTTTTAGTCTGGGGGTTCACTAGATTTCAGGAAACTAATGCACCGATTTCATGTCTATGTATTAGTCTCCTTTTAGGATGTAGGTGCGAAACGAGCCGTTACTTTGACGTTAAAGCAATAAGGCTACTAAAGTAGACTCGTAATGCGAATTTGTTTTTATCACCGCCAGTTTTGTAACCGCGCCTTTTAGCCGTAATAGTAGAAGCGATTTATGCTGTTAAACAACAATATAATAAATTATAATATATATTTATATGATTACTATAAAGAGTATATGATTACTATCTTAATTCAAAGGTAGTTTTTATTTATCTTTCATTATTCTATTCCTTTCCACTTTGTTACTTCTCCTTTCTCATTTTGTAGTTGGTAGTATTGTGTATATGTAGTTTATGTATGTATATATATAATATATATTTAAGTAGCGTATAATAGATTGTAAGTATTTTATATAATATTCACTGGTTTATATAATCAGTTACTATATTGCACCTACCTCACTTATTAACTGCTTTTATTGTCCCGAAGGTTTGACTGGTAGAGAATGCCTAGCGGCATTAAGTCCGCCTTTGTATTTTGTATGCAATAAAGATTTAAATAAATAATAGACACATTTTTTAAATAAAAGTAAGAAAAAGGCGAATTCAGGTATGTATTTAAAATAATGGCTATAATTTATAAGTTAGGGCTTAAAAACATTAAACATATTTTCTTAAAAATGAGCTCTTTCCTTTAGTTTGTCGTTTGATGTAACACTCCACCCTTTGATCCTTATAGGCGACACTATCAGCTGCAATAATACAGGTTGAGTTTTTTTTTCAAAATCAACCGGTTCTATTCCTGGCTAGGAGAATTAAAAGTTAACGCAGAATCGTAAAAAGTATGGATTTCGACAGTTGATAGCGAACGTCACGCCTAGAGGGACGACTGAAAACTGTCAAAATCCATATTAATTTGACTGAGGCTATTCATTTGATGGAATCGTCAAATAAAAATATACAAAAATTATAGTCTATTAATGAGCTTTTTCACATTATGCTAACAATGAGAGTGAATTAATTAATGCAGAGAGTTGTCTCTCTATAAAAAGCAGAGAGTTGTCTCTCTATAAAAAGCAGAGAGTTGTCTCTCTATAAAAAGAATAATAATAAATTCCACACCGGCCACCGCCACAAGCAAACTCAGTCCGTATTTCGTGGGTGTTATTGCTGTCATAGATTTTTCGGCAACTCTATAGACGTTATGATTTTTGGTATAGTTTCATAGAGATTTCTCATCTCATCAAAACCCTTTTTAATACTAAGTAACTCACGTTGAGTTACTTAGTATTAAAAAGGGTTTTTCAGCAAATTCCCACATTAAAAACATGGCAGCCCTGCAGTTGCGCAAAGGAATGTTGGTAACCACTGATTTAAGGCTCCCCAAAATTATTTTAGGGTGAATTCGATTTATTTTAGTAAATAATACCACATTTTCTGTACTAAAAATTTTATTATTTTCTTTTTTTGCACGTTTTTGTTGCGGTGAAACGGTCTATATGGCCTTATATATTCTTCTATATAAAATATATGTATGTATCGTCCGTATGGCCATAGTTGTGTATAGAAATGGGTACTATAAAATAATAAAAATAATTATAGTAGTAGGTGAAAAATCGTTAATGTGTAAAAATTTGGTATTCTCTGTTCATCTTTAAATGAACCCCCTGAAGCAGAGATGGGCATTTATAAATAATTGGATTTTGTATTTTAATTGAATATTTTTTTGGTAGTAATTATATTCGGATCTGATAATAAGGTACACGAAATCGATTTTTTCCGTCGATTATTGTTCTATTATAGTTAATTTATGTAGGTATGTAAATAATTTATGTAGGTATATAAATAATTTATGTAGGTATGTAAATAATTTATGTAGGTATGTAAATAATTTATGTAGGTATGTAAATAATTTATGTAGATATGTAAATAATTTATATATATATATATATATCATCACGGGTGCCTTACGGCGCCCGAGACCGCCTAGACGGCCCCAGGGTACCCAGCGGAGGGGTTTTAATCCCACCTCGTTGTAGCCGATGTTATGAGTCTACACCGAACAAGTGGCTAGCTCGTCGCGATGTTTTGGATAGACTCAATAACCCATCTATAAACAGTTTCACAAGTTGGTATAGTGAAACCGGGACCGACAGCTTAACGTGCTCTCCGAGGCACTATAGTGGTGTTGTCAAACAAATGTACATAAATTTTTAAATTAAAAACTCATTGGTACACACTGGGATTCGAACCAGGGACCTAAGCGTTTTTAAGTCCAAGGTCTAACCAACTAGGCCACCACGTATATAAATATATAAATAATTTATGTAGGTATGTAAATAATTTATGTAGGTATGTAAATAATTTATAGGTTCTCTCATCGTATGAGACAATTTTAACAAAATTTGCATTGTAATTTAAAATGTTATTAATAATACCATAAATCGCATGTTTTAATTATTCGTTTACGAACAAGCTATTGAATTTACGACTAAGGGCCGGTTTCTTGATGGATAGCTAAACTATTTGTATCGTTTACAATTGGTTAAGCAACTACATAACTATAGTTTTTCTTGAAAAAAAAAAGTATATTTATCCATAGGTTATCAGTAGACACAACCTATACTTTTTTTATTATATTAAATTAATATACTATATTCAGAAAACAGATAACCACAGATTAATATATAAAAAAAAATATTACAATAAATAAAAAAAATCGTTGAGATCCTCCGATGCCGCATCCGTACACGTACCGAGGACGCTGGCTGCATTTCCACGCTGAATTTCTATCAAATTTTTTTGCATGAAGAAAGCTCTAGCTCGATGGTCTCCGGCCTTTTCTATTAAAATTTTTCCCAACTTTAAAAAATAATTTTATTGAGTCCGGAGACCATGGCCCAAGAGTTTCTACAGCAAAGGCTATAAATTCAAAATTTTAAGTGATATCTGTATATTTTTCCTTTTTAAAATTTTCTGCTTTAAGGGCTGCGGCACCAGAGGTTATATAGGTGAGGTGGATATGCGATGGGGCTAATCTATCCGCACAGGTGGCATCCCATACGAGAGCACGACCTCTGTGCCACGGTACTATGGACATTCCGTCCGGCCTTTTGCCATCATCACGGCTGATCCCGGGAGGTTCAAGTACGCTAGGAATATCTGCCGATGCCAACGATTTTTTTGTGATTCTGTTTATGTTGGCATGGCGAGACATCCTACCTGCACGTCTTCTACACGAGAGGCCGTGATGGCCGAATTCGTCGACATTAGTGCCGCAGACACAAAGATGTGGTCTACATAGTGGAGCCCCTATACGAAGTGAAATGGTGATGCGGATGGAGTGCCCGTCTAAAAGAGTACCTAAAGAGGGGGATGGGATAGCCTCTAGCTATGCTCCTGACTCTTTGCTTAGAGATGCTAGAATTCTTGCTTTGTCTATTTCGTTATTTGATTTTTTTTTAATTTCTACATAATTACGGATGATAGGAATATCCCAATTTTTTTGGTTGGTTGGGTCAGATGGTTGGCTTGTTAAAGGGCATTTATTAGTCCAGCATTTTATTGCTTTTGCCAAGTAGCTTGTCTCACAGTCACCGAGTGACGGAAATAATATTTTACCCGTGAGAGCGATGCTTGTATGTGCTGAAGAAAGGAATGCTGGAATTTAACAGGTAATTTAGTCTGTATCCAAGCGTTTGAACTAACGATAATATTCATATTTTTTTTCAAAACATAATTTAATTTTAAAGAAACAGTGCTACATGGGGTGTAAATTTTTCTAATTTTTTTGTATATTTAAGTAGATTTTCTTGTTTATTCAAAATCAATGGTCTCAGGAAATCGTTCGATAAAGGTGCTCCTAACAAAAAAAGATTTGATGAATTTAGAATTTCGAAATTTGGTAAATGAGAATGTAATAAATGTAATACTTCTTCGTGACGCTGATTATCGAGAAGGGGATTAAAATAAACTTCCGATTTAGATGTATTGATTTCTAGCCCTATTTCCCTAAATTCCGAAATCAGCATCTCTAAATCAGAAATAATAGTGTTTATTTTTCCTGCGATGACTCCATCATCTAGGTACCAAATGTTCAGTTCGGATGTATTTTTTTTAATAATAGAGTGAATAGTATGACTAAACAACGCAGGGCCTAATGGGTCACCTTGTTGACACCCTTCGGACGACATGATAATGTTGTTGTTATAGAAAAGGTATGACGGTGTTGCATAGCTTTGGTGAATATAGTTGTATATTTCTGGAAATTTATCTTTAATGGTAGATAATATTGCAGTTCTATTAATGGTGTTAAATGCATTCCTTATATCTAACTTAATGAATACATCAAAGTTTTTGTTTTCATCGAGATACGTTCTTGTAGCGTGAACAGCTGTTTCGGCTCCGCATTAGACTGTAAAACCTAATTGATGAGGGGGAAATTTTGAAGTTAATGTTTGCGATAAATAAGAACACATAATTTTTGATATTAAGCGTCGGATAGTACATCCCACAGCGATAGGTCTGATTGGCCCATGTTTTGTTAAACGCTATAAGAGATGCTCCGAAAAATAATTGTTTTATTTCATCGCTTAAACTGCCAATTAAGATAATTTATGTATTGAATTTAACAATTTGGATCCAGCATCACCATTATTTAAGGATGTAAGATCTTTTATGTGTTGTGGAGATAGACCATCAAAACCACTGGCTGATCCTGACGGAAAAGATTCTATGGCTTTCATGACTTCAAAAATGGTTACTTGATGGCATTCTTCATTATTAATTAGAGGGGGAATATTACTAGATGTATACAATGGAGTGGGGTGTTTGTCTTGTAAAACTTTTAATGTATTCTCATTATTTTCAGCTATTGTATTATTGGAAGATAGTAGTCTGACTGCTCCTCGGATATCTCCTTTGAATACTTTTTGTTCAGACTTTTTAAAAATACATTTATTTTTGTAGTGATTATTACTAATATAATTGTCGATATAGTTTAATTTATTATTATTTCTAACGTTTTCTTTAAGTTTAGTCGAGAGTGTCTGTTTTTCATTCATGTTGGAAACGTGTAGAAAATTAAACGTATATAGAAAAAAATCTTCCCAGGAAGCTACGTTATTTTTGTTTATACAATCATTTATTAATTCTGTGAGTTTCGCGGCTAAAACTGTTCTTGCTGAACGTGGAATGCGTTTAATTACAGGGTAACGAGATTTAAATTGTTTGCATTTCTCTATCAAAGAAAAAAGATTATTACTTGTAGTGGGTGTTGGAACTGGCACAGATGTAATGTTTGATGAAATGACTGCTGGACTGGTGGATGGTAGAGAATACTTATGATTATGACCATGATGAATTTTTAATCCACGATCACCTCTATAAAGTTTGCCGTTTTGGCAAAGGTCACAACACAGTAGAGACATTATGATAGAAAGACATAATATAAAAAAAAAAAAATGTTTAGAAAAGTTAAAATTAATATTAAACTAATACCTACCTAACAAAAATAAGGTAATATTAAATATAACTAATTCTACTCAAAACCTAGTAAAAGTTGAATAAATAATAACGTTAAAAAAAATGTCCTTCTTCATTAAAATGTCTAAATCAGGGAATATTGGTTTGCGACTTTAGGACTCCAATAATATCAAAACTGCAAATTTGTAGACTTCTTGTTGGAAAATTTTAGGTATAATTAGTTACTGTAGGGAAATTCGTTACCGTTTCTGTTAGGTATTTTTAATAATAGTACCTATACTTGTACTATTATTTCTTCTGTGACACAACTTAAATATTTTGTTAGAAAATTTAGAAAAATATTAATTGAGATAATTCCTGCCTTCATTTAATGTTCAGTTTCCGGCAATTTTATAGATAACTTTGAATATAAAGTTATTATCGTACCTTGTTGTTCGGCGTTAAAAAAAAATAAAATTATTTTATGAGCAACAGATATGTTTTAAATTTACCTATCCGAAATTTATCCCAAATTTTTGTGTGATCTTTCCTGAGACAAAAAGTGATTTTACGCTTGTCCCAATTTCATAATTGGTAAAATATTTCTGTGCTCAAATTAATTTTGATTATAATATGTAAAAAAACGCAACACAAACTCTTTAATATACAGGGTGACTTTGAAAGGATATACTTTGGGCTAATATGAGGTTCTGCTGATCAATACGAACTTGTCCCATGGAACCATGTGCCGGAAGTGAAAAAAATAATAGCTTTCTCCATACAAACTAGTAATGTTAAAATGACCAATTTATATGGGGAAGCCAAAATTTTTTTTCATTTGCGACACATGGTTTCATAGAAAAAGTTGTTCGAGCAGAACCTCATATTAGCCCAAAGTACATCCTTTCAAATTCCCCTGTATAACACACAATTCGTATTTTACGAGAGATAATCATTTAACCACTCATTTTTGAGTAATGAAATTAACTATTTGAAACATTAATTCTTATTAATTTATTATATTTAACAAAAAGTTAATTTAACTATCCATCAAGAAATACTTTTTTTTTTTATTAAACAATTTGTAATTATTTATCTGTCATTATTTAACAATTAGTCAAGATGACTATCAAACTTATACTTGTATTATATATAATTAATTGCCTTATATATAGTTATTTTACAACAATATATAAAGAATTTTACAAAAATCTTCTATTTTAAAACATATTTTATTACAAAATCTGTATTACATAAATTAAAATTTAGTATCTGTCTATTTTAATATCTTTTTCGAGAAGCTATATTTTACATTCATTATTAAACAAACAAGTTTATTTAAAATAAAAGGAAAAAGATTCCATAATAAAATTGATTATAAGTTTATAAACAAATTTTATTGGAACACCACTAGTTTAAAAAAAACTCATTTAGAACGTAACCGCCTTTTTTATGCGTTTCGGAAACGTTTACATTACTTATCAATAAAATATTATTATTATTAATCTGAGAATAAAAGTAAAAAATACGTTCTATCGTCCATGTCAACCTTCAACCTTCCTTATCGTGAACAGAGTATTGTATAAAAATACGTTCTATCGTCCGACCGAGGTTCCATGGCACGACTTTGGCGCCATCCGGCCTCTTGCCATCGTCGCGAAAAATAGAAGGTACAGACACAGTGGTTAAAGTTCGTCGAATTAGCTCGTTCAAAGCACTATGACTGTACATTCTGCCAGCACTTTGTTGACATGAGAGCCCGTGGACACCGGATCGGTCTACGGTCTACTAAAAATCTTTTTGTTAAAAGATTTTTTTAATTAGTATCAAAAGAAGAAAATAAAAGAGGAAATTTCCAAATAGGGCAGCACTGTAAAATATATGTAATATTTGGAGTAAAAAGAAAAAAAAACGTAAAATATAAAAAGCAATATGAGGTTCAATTTTGAGACATTCTCGAAGAAAGATCTAATTTAGAATTTAATAATTGTTCGATTTTGATAATACTCTATGGACGCTAATCTGTGGTCATGACTTATGACAGTCGGTTTGTGGGAACAAGATGAATTTAGGATAATGGGAAAATCATTTTATTATTATTTTGTATTACCTTTTTTTAACGTGTATCTCTCATACTTGTCATTGGCAAAACAAATGGCTTTACCATTATAGCCATAAATAGAAAAAATAGTGTAATAAAAATAATTTATATATTAGGGAACATTTGCTAACATTTTGTTGTATTTTATTAGGTAGGTAGGTACGTCTAATTTTGATAATTTGGATTCGGTTGACTTGTTGACCTAATTAAAGAATATAATTGTACCTAATTAAATTATATAATTGTAAAACCTAACAAATAAATTATATTATATATATGTACTATATATATAATATAATTATATATGTATTCTTGTAATACCAAAATAAACTAATAAATAAAACTAATATTAAATAAACCTATAAATAAAAAGTATGTACACAATTTTTAAAAGAAAAATACTGTCTAAATTGGTCTCGTGCGGCATAGTGCCCAGGACACGGGCGGCGTTTCCTCTTTTAATGACTAAACTTATTTGTTGTGAAAAAAACGCCGCCGCTCTAGGGTCACCCGAGGCGAGGACCAGTCTTTTACCAATATCTTTTACAAATAATTTTGTATCCGATGACCACGGGCCCAAAGTCTCTACTGCAAACGCCACAAATATATAATTATCTATCAATGTACTATATTTGCGGCAATTGAAGGATTGAACACTTTCAGAAGCCGCCCCAGCCCTCAGTGAAGTATTACGGATGTGGGACGCAGCCAATGTGTCTACCCAGGTCGCATCCCACACCAAGCTCCGACCGAGGTTCCATGGCACGACTGTGGCGCCATCCGGCCTCTTGCCATCGTCGCGAAAAATAGAAGGTACAGACACAGTGGTTAAAGTTCGTCGAATTAGCTCGTTCAAAGCACTATGACTAATCTACATTCTGCCAGCACTTTGTTGACATGAGAGCCCGTGGACACCGGATCGGAATTTAGGCCTGAGTTAATTTATTTTTGATTCTACTATTTACAAAAAATAGAGGTGTTTTGTTCCGTAATGTAATTTTACTTACTGACTTGATGCCTGGGTAGGCTTCCTAAACCTATTTGATAGTCTTGTACACGGGCAGAGGGCTTCACCTCAAGCCAGAAGATGGCATATTTGTTGTCCTCATTGAGAGGAGAGGCTCGTGGCATCGTCCAACACCTACCAGTAACGGACGGAAATTATAAGATTGCTCGTGAGCTTCTGACCAAGCGGTATCAAAATATTAGGCGTTTGGCTGTCACTCATGTCAACCAAATATTAGCGTTGCCTATAGTTGGTAAGACACATGATTTGCGCAAGGACTTTAAACGAAGCGTGAATAGGCATCTTAAGTCGGCATAGTGATGGCAACCAGCGGTGCACCTGTATGCATCCGCTTGTTGCTATCATTCCTGGACATTGCATACTGCTTAACATTAGGTGGATGCAAGGTCACATGTTGAGCTCTTATAAAAAAAAAAAACCTCTTGAACCCGTTGATGATTGCAGTGAATGCCTTGCAGTGTCTCAACCTACCAGTCGATTCTTGATCATTTATACTACTTAACGTTGTGCTCGGGAAGTCGTCCCCCGAACTTAAGCTGCGCTTTGAACATAGGTATGGTGGTAACAGCATTGATTACCTACCATTGTTCTCTGATTTGTTGACCTTTTTGGATGAAGAGTGCCGAATAGTGGATAACTCTGCCGATGCAGGGCGGCCAAGATTTGTTGACCATCAGATGGTTCAACCACCTGGTCAAACTGGCCAGCGTCCCAGGAATCGGTTTGCTGTGGGCGCTGTTGAAACACAGAATGGTTACTGTAGGGACCCTGGACATTTGGTGCCGCATTGCCCACAATATTGTAACTTGCGGGTCCAGGCCCGACGTGCCATTGCCCGACGTGCCATTGCCCGACAGAGGCAATGGTGTTATGTGTGCTTAGGCAAGCACCACCAAACGGATTGCCGTGAATCGCGGCCATGTTCGCAGTGCAGTGGCCGCCATCATCTTGTTTTGTGTGCCAACTTAAACATGGAAGAACGCTAACCTGTTCACTATGACCCCAGGGTGCTAGGGAGGTACGATCGCCGAGGTTTTGTGATTCCTCACGTACTGAGGACCGGCGCTCCTCACCCCCCCATGTTCGGAGTTCACCCCCTCATGCGGGAGTATGAGGATTTGGGACACATGACGGTCTCAAACTGAGACTGGTGTTCAGTGGAACATTATTTCATATACCATCACGCAGTCATCAAGCCTCATTGTGAGAAGAGAAGAGTGGTGTTTGATGGTTCTGCCCCCACGTCTTCGGGTGTATCATTGAACCAGAGCTTGCATACTGGCCCGAAGCTTCTCCGGGATATTTCGGATATTCTCATGGACTTTCGCCGCCATCAGATTGTCTTTGTGGTCGACATCCGCATGATGTTTCGGCAGACCCTCATCCACGGGGATGACAGGTGCTACCAACTCATTTTATGGCGGGAGAAACCCTCTGATCCCATGCTTGTCTATGAACTAAATTCCAACACATGGTTTGCGGTCTAGCCCGTTCGTGGCTATTCGTTCATTGTTGGAGCTGGTGGGCGATTCTAGCGCTTTCAAGATTCATCTCGATTCGAGATTTTTAAACCAAAAATGACTAAATATGCCATTTTTCGTTCAAAAATATCGAACATTAAACGAAATAAATAATAAATATTAAATAATTAATAATAAATATATAAATATTGAACGAAAAATTACATATTTAGTCATTTTTCGTTTAAAAATCTCGAATCGAGATGAATCTCGAAAGCGCGAGAATCGCCCACCTGGCCAAGCGTGAGCGTTTGTTGATTCCTGCTTCCGCCATCTTGGAAAATGATTTGTACGTTGATGATGTATGCACGGGTGCCTCCAGTGAGAAAGAGGCTTTGATCTTGAGGAATAAATTTATTGGGATAATGAGGGCTGGAGGCTATGAACCAAGAAAGTGGATATCGAACTTCTGGCTGACTTGTCATTGGAACACCAGCAGGATCCCCTCCTCTTCGAAAATATTGATAATCCTAATTTGTTGTCTGTTCTTGGAGTCCAGTACATGCCAGTCCAGGATATTTTCATCTATCGGGTAGATCTTTCTCCGCCCAGGATCTGGACTAAGCGCTTGGTCCTGTTAACTATAAGCAGAACCTTTGATCCAAGCGGTTGGATTAGCCCAGTAATATTTTTGGCTAAATGTTTCCTCCAGAGACTTTGGACTGCTGGAGTTGGTTGGGATGACCAACTCACTGACACCTTGTTAAAGGACTGGGTTTTTGTTACTTCACTTCCAGAAATCAATGAAGTTTCTTTACCTTAGTCCTTTTCTTCCAGCTGGGAGGTATACGGATAGAGCGAGATATGTATATATAGAGCGAGGATATGCGGCCGTGGTCTATTTGCGTACTGTGTGTCTTACTGGAAGTGTAGCGTCAGTGAATTTGGTCTTAGTTAAGAGCAAGGTAGCCCCACTTCGGACTCGAATTACGATTCCGAAGTTAGAATTGTGTGGGGCTACTCTTCTTACGCGATTATTGAATCACGTTTTTGTAACGTTGAGACGCACTGTTGATATTGGTGACGTGTTTGCCTGGACTGACCGCCAGATTGTTCTCTCATGGCTGAGAGCTGCTGTCCATACACTCGAAGTCTTTGTGGCCAATCGCGTCTCTCAGATTCAAGCTTCTGATGCTCCGTTGATCTAAAGACATGTTCCAGGAGATATGAACCCTGCAGATGTTGCATCCAGGGGTTGTGCTGCTCCAGATCTTTTGCGACACTCACTTTGATGGGGCCCTGATTGGTTGACGCATCCTGAATCGTCCTGGCCACATGGCCAGCCTTTGTTGACTGATCCACTACCAGGTCTCCGCGTATTTGCAATGGTGAGGACCGTGGAGTTGGATCCTGAATTTCTATTGAATAAATTTAGCTCCCTGGATAAATTTAGCTCCCTTTGGAGCTCGTCACCCCTTGTTACTCCCTAATTCTGGTCACTTGGTGATTTTGTTGGTTGCTGATCACCACATCACTAACTCGCATGCTGGCTGAAATGCTTTGTTGGCCATCTTACAGCGCGAATATTGGATTCTGTCCGCCAGACGAGTCATACGAAGTGTGATTTTCCGATGCATGCCTTGTTACAGACTCAAGGCTACTACCATGCAGCCTTAAACGGGAGATCTGCCGTCGGACCGTGTGAATGAAGCTCGTCCCTTTGCGGGCATGGGTACAGATTTTGCTGGCCCGTTCTCTGTGAAAGTGTCACACCTCAGAAACGATAAAATTGTTAAGTTCTATTTGTGTGTCTTTGTATATCTGTCCACCAAAGCCGAACATTTAGAATTGGTATCTGCCCTAAGCACTGAAGCCTTCGTCGCTGCCCTTGGTAGATTTGTGTCCCGCCGCGGTTTGCTATCGTTGATCCGGTCCGATTGTGGAACAAACTACAAGGGCACCGACCGTTATTTAAATGATGTATATAAATTTGTATCAGAAAATCATGAGGGTAATTGGAACTGCACTCTCCCAACGTGGAATCAGATGGCTTTTTGATCCACCAGCATGTCCACATTGGGGAGGAATATTTGAAGCTGTTGTTAAGGCTGCCTAAACTCACTTACGTAAGGTGATAGGAAAAACCGTATTAACCTTTAAGGATCTTGGTATTTTGTAAAATTGAAGCCGGCCTCAACCCACGCCCGTTGTGCCCGTTCTCTTCAGACCCAAACGACCTCGAGGCTTTGACTCCAAGTCATTTTTTGATAGGGCAGCTACTTGTCGCCTTGCCTGAATACTCCTTCAGAGATGTGAAGTGTACTCGACTGTCGTGATTTAAATTGATCCAGCAGATGACAATTTTGGAATCAAACTAAACCCATCAAGAATATAATTATATCTTAGACACCTTTGTTTTTGAAATAGAGATTCAGCTGATTCAGTTGGTTCAGATTTATCGAAGAACCAGCATAATAATTATTATAACTTTAAACTTATAACTATTTTTCTACTCAGTTTTCTATTTCACCATTAAAGGTAATCCCGATTGGGATAAAATTCGTGTCGATTGCCACTAGTGGCGCCTGGGAAAAATATTCCCAGGCGCCACCACTGGTGGCGGAGATGGTGGTGGCGTATGGGAATAATCGGGCAAAGTTATGGTTTACTCGAAAACAAAACGCGAGATCTTACGCCAAAGCCCATGGTAGTTTCGGTGCGGTAAGCTCGGAAACGAAACGCGAGATGTTGCGATGCCGGTGCCGCCGATGCCGGGGTCGAAGCGGTGCGGTGCGCTCGGAAACGAAACGCGAAATGTTGCGATGCCGGTGCCGGTGCCGGTGTCGCTCGATGCGAAGCGGTGCGCTCGGAAACGAAACGCGAGATGTTGCGATGCCGTAGCCGGTGCCGGTGCCGGGGTCGCTCGATGCGATGCGGCATCCGTTTTCTCGGCACCGAAACTAGAAGTCAACCCGCATCGATGCGCGGCATCTCTTACTGGCATCCGATGCCGGCTACGTTGATGAAAACGGTCACCTCTAAAACTTATTGAAGTCTTGAAGAACACTTAAGTTATGGAATGTTTTGGCTCTTTCACACATATTCATTTTTGTTGCTAAATAAAAGAGACAAAACCTTCTATAATAATAATAAATCATTTATTTGCCAGAATAAGGGTACATGTTGTTGAAAAGTTGTTTGCTTGATCCTACATATTCTACCAATATAATATATATATATATATATATTCTAAAGTGTTCTTGAAGGACTCAATAAGTTTTTATGAAATGTTAAATGTGGTTTATTCGAAGTTATAAAATACAAAAATGCTTCGTCAACCAGCTTTGACTACTTCGTCTGAGGTACTATGAGTAACTGGCTCGAAGCGCGGCCGACGCACTCCGTGTAGCTGCGGAGCGCCCCTCTCAAACTTGAGGAGGTAACTGCGACGCGCGAATTACCTGGCCCCCTTGAAAGCCCTTGGTGCTTTCAAAGCTTCTTGGTAGAACGACGACTATGTTCAAAGCCCGTCGTATGATTCCTTTGCTAGTATAAGTAAATGTCAGCCACCCGAATAATATCATCGGCTCCCGGTAACAGACTGCTGACTCGACCGAGGCGCCATCGCAATGGATGTTGGTTGTCTTCTTTCAAAATAACCAAGTCTCCGAGATTGAGACACTCTTCATTGCTGCGACTAAATGGCGCTGATGCATCTCGGATAAATATTCCTTGCGCCATTTCTCCCAAAAATGTAGCCGCAGTTGTTCGATCAGCTGGTATCTGCTTGGCCTTATTTGATCGACTGGTAATGACGGCACGGACATGAAGGGTTGTCCGATCAGAAAGTGACCTGAGGTTAAAGGGTTAAGGTCTGTGGGATCGGAAAATAAGGGAGAGAGTAGACGAGAGTTAAGGATTGCTTCTATTTTAGTGAATAGAGTGGCTAACTCTTCGAAAGTTAATACGCTTGCCATACGCTTTAGGTGAAAGTTTGCTATTTTTACGCCAGCCTCAAACAACCCACCAAAATTCGGTGAGTAGGCTGGGTTAAATTTAAATTGTATGCCTTCACTATTGCCAAATTCATAAATAGACTGACGATAGGACCGCACTATCCTACTTATTTAATTATTTGCGCCTACAAAATTGGTGCCATTGTCGCAATAAATTATAGAAGGTTTGCCGCGGCAAACCTTCTATAATTTATTGCGACAATGGCACGAGACAAACCTGCGATAGATATAAAATAGACGCTTCCGTACTTAGGTTACTTACTACTTCTAAGTGAATGGCTTTGCTAGTAAAACATACGAATACGCACTAATTACATTTTGTTATACGGTTACCACGACATTTTTGCTTGATATCATGAATGGTCCGGCAAAATCAGTCCCGCACGAGTTGAAGGGAAAGCCAGGTACAATTCTATTGAAAGGTAAGTTGCCCAAAATAGGCTGAATAGTCTTACCTCTAAACCGTGTACATATTACACATTGTTTAGTTACAGATCGTACTAAATTTTGACCTCCTATAGGCTAATAGGTTCCGCGAATGGAAGATAGAAGTAATTGTGGACCGGCATGAAATAATCGAATGTGTTCTTCGATTACAATTAATTTTGTACATAAATGTTTACCATATAATATTATAGGATGCCTTTTATTAAATTCTTCCTTAAAACTATCTAATTGACATAGTTTAATTATAGTTAAAAGTGTTTTTTTTTAATTCTGTTGAAGTCCAATTTATTTTTTATATTTTAGTATTATGTAAAAATCGTAAAACATAAACAGTTCTTCTGGGACGGTTAAAATGATAAAATCTAAAAAATTTATAATTGGATGCAAATCTTTAATATTCATATTCACTGTTTTTAATTAAAAGGGTAAATCTAATAATATATTTTTATTATTTTGTGATAGCCATGAGCTACGCTCGTACCCTTAAATAGGGAGGACCTTCCCACCATAAAGTAGAACTTGCAAATTCTGGTGTACAATACCCCTAGAAGCTAAATCTGCAGGGTTTAAGTGAGTAGGCACATGGTTCCAGGCAGAACCAATCGTAAGTACATTGATTCCATAAACGCGATTACTTACAAATTGTTTTAATGACTTTGGGTGAGTCTTAATCCAACTGAGTACTATTGTAAAATCACACCAAAATATACGTTCCCTACCCAGGTAGCATTTTGACATCCCTATGAGGTCAACTTAGAGTCATTCTGGACGTAATTGACGTCATAGGGACGTCAAAATGCTACCTGGATATTGCATTTTATAGATCTTGTAACCTTATCCACTAGGCGAGCTCCAAGCAGGGCTCCACATAACTCAAGACGCGGAATGGTGATAGGTTTTATGGGTGCAACCCGAGATTTGGCGCACAATAATGCAACCCTTACATTTCTATTATTATCATAGGACCGTAAATATACACAGGCACCATAGGCGTCCTGGGATGCATCTACAAAACAATGCATTTCGATTAATAATAAATACCATCACGGGTGCCTATTTGGCTCCCGAACACTGTTTAAACGGCTTCAGGGTACCTGGTGGATGGTTTTTTAAACCGTCCTCATTTTGCCTATGGTATTCAGAGGCAACACCTAACAAGTGGCGAGTTTGTTGCGGTGTTTATGACGAAATAGCCTCGTTGTATAAAGCGGTCACCCATGCCAGGCCGGCCTTGTTGTCATCTGCTTAACCTTGTTATCAGTTGCGCAGTGACTTAACCACTAGGCTGGGTTGCTTTTTAATTATTAGCTAAGGAGTTCCATTTATTTGTAATATTTATAGGTACTGGGTCGCCCCAGTTTCAATTAGCAAAAAAAAGTTGCTGTAAAACTATCTTAGCTCTTATTACACATGCACATAAAAGACCCAATGGGTCAAAAATTTTACTTATCTTAGAAATAATTGTACGTTTAGTTATATTTACATTAAAATTAATATTAATAGAAAAATTAAATGTATTGTTAGTAGGTACCCAATTCAGGCCCAGAACACTAGATTCTTTAGACAACTGCAGTATATCAGTAGTTGCTTTATTGTTTAAAAAATTAGGACAGTTAGAACGAACTTTGTGTAACGGAAAATAAGCCGAATTTAACACATTCATAACACCATCATAAATATATTTGATAGCTCCTTCAGTGTCGCCACCTGTAGTGAGATCATCGACGTAGATGTCATGCTCTAACTAAAGCATTGGCAATTATAGGGTCAGCGGTCTCACGTGCTAGCTGAAGTAAGCATCTTGTTGCTAAGCGCAGACGCTGTCCCATAAGTAACAGTGTTTAGCTGCAAAACCTTAAGAGGCTGATTAGTATGATCTCTCCATATCATGACCTGTAAATGGCGCTGAGATCTATCTAAATTTAATTGCCTAAACACTTTTTGTATGTCTCCAGTGAGTACATACCTATGAATACGAAAACGTAATAAAATTGATATTAAATCATCTTGGACCACAGGTCCAATTGACATAATATCATTTAAAGACTTTCCTGAGAATGTCTTTGCGGAAGCATCAAACACAACTCTTAATTTTGTAGTATCACTTTTTTCTCTAAGAACTGCATCGTGTGGTAAATAATAAGCAAAACTAGGCCTTATCACCTTAGTCAAATGGTTCATATTAGAATATTGTTTAATAAAATTAGTATAATAATAAAGTAATCGACATAGCCTCCAGAATCGCCAAGGTGGTGGCAGTGGGCAGGCTCACATAGCTCGCAGAACGGACGGCGGTTGGGGCATTAAGGTTATCGAGTGGCGACCGCGTGCTGGAGCAGCAGCAGAGGCAGCCCTCCCCCCACAAGATGGACCGACGACCTGAAAAAGGTTGCGGGAAGCCGATGGTTACAGGCGGCGCAGAACCGGTCGTTGTAGCGATCCTTGGGGGAGGCCTATGTCCAGCAGTGGACGCGTGAAAGGCTGGTTTGATGGTGATGATGAAAATTAGTATATTGTAGTATTAGGTTTATATTTTTATTTAAGTTCTTTTCTAAATAAAAAAAATGACACATGGCGGCCTTGTAAGAGTCACTGAGAGTTTCCTCGGGTACTTCTTTTAATGGCAACTTAACACTAAATCTACCACTAGGTAGACTGCATGTATATACATACATACATATCATCACGGGTGCCTTACGGCGCCCGAGACCGCCGGGACGGTCCCAGGGTACCCAGCGGAGGGGTTTTAATCCCACCTCGTCGTAGCCGATGGTATGAGAATAGACTCAATAACCCATCAATAAACAGTTTCGCAAGTTAGTATAGTGAAACCGGGACCGACAGCTTAACGTGCTCTCCGAGGCATATAGTGGTGTTGTCAAACAAATGTACATACTTTTTTTAAATTAAAACTCATTGGTACACACCGGAATTCGAACCAGGGACCTAAGTGTTTTTAAGTCCAAGGTCTAACCAACTCGGCCACCACGTATATAGTCTGCATGTGTTTTCCAAAAAATGCCTTTCGCATAACTTCTCTTCAGTAGTTAAATGAATTATATCTGAAGAAAGTTCTTCTAGTTCCCAAAATATTGTGACTATATTTATTTATTTATTGAAGCACGGCATGTGATTGTATATCTACCTGGTGGTGAGCAGACCAACAAAGTCCATGAATAGGGTCGATCAATAATCGATGCAGTAATCTACTGAAAACCGGTGAACACACAGAGTAAAACCGAAAATTGACTAGGTTATTTGACGGTTTTTGCATCTGTATTTAACGAGACCGGTCAACTTTGATATTGACCTTTTGTTTTTACAATGGTCACACAAAATTTACATTTTATGACCTCGGGTATCTTTGTAAACTGACTCCATATATTGCATTTTACAGGAGGGGCCATTTTTTCACTAAGAAGTTTAAAAAAAAAACAAAACGTCCGTATGTCCGAAACACATAGAAACTAATCGGGCCACACATTTATGATTACTAGTATATAATAAAATTAAATAAGATTCGCGAAATAAGGTCGGTACATAACAAACAATCCAAAATACCCAACTTAAATGTAAATAAACTGCGTTTCAATTTTTACGATCTGAGCGATCCTATCGTTAAAGTTTTGTATCGATCCGCTAAAAATTTGGATTCGATCCAAAAATTGTCGGATCGTATGCTTTTGATCCGATTTTCCAAAAACATCGGATCGGATCGGCACATCCCTATAATACATGCATACATACATTAAGGCCGGTGTACAGTTGTATAACAATATTGATCGCTCCCGCTATGACGGTTAATTGATACGGTTACGAAATGGGCGGCGAAAACGTAATTGCATTACGAGTATGATGCTTTATCGTCAAATTAATCGCCCGTTCCGTAACCACACCATGAAATAAGACTACTACCTCGACGTTGCAGTAGTCTGAAAACCGGTGAACCCACAAACTAAAACTGAAACATGACTAGGTCACTTGATAGTGCCTCGGAGAGCACGTCAAGCTGTTGGTCCCAGTTTCACCATACCAACATGTGAAATTGTTTATAGATTGGTTATTTTATTTATTTAGTTTATTCAAGCAATGCGACGAGCTAGCCACTTGTTAGGTATTTTTAATAATAGTACCTATACTTGTACTATTATTTCTTCTGTGACACAACTTAAATATTTTGTTAGAAAATTTAGAAAAATATTAATTGAGATAATTCCTGCCTTCATTTAATGTTCAGTTTCCGGCAATTTTATAGATAACTTTGAATATAAAGTTATTATCGTACCTTGTTGTTCGGCGTTAAAAAAAATTAAAATTATTTTATGAGCAACAGATATGTTTTAAATTTACCTATCCGAAATTTATCCCAAATTTTTGTGTGATCTTTCCTGAGACAAAAAGTGATTTTACGCTTGTCCCAATTTCATAATTGGTAAAATATTTCTGTGCTCAAATTAATTTTGATTGTAATATGTAAAAAAACGCAACACAAACTCTTTAATATACAGGGTGACTTTGAAAGGATATACTTTGGGCTAATATGAGGTTCTGCTGATCAATACGAACTTGTCCCATGGAACCATGTGCCGGAAGTGAAAAAAATAATAGCTTTCTCCATACAAACTAGTAATGTTAAAATGACCAATTTATATGGGGAAGCCAAAATTTTTTTTCATTTGCGACACATGGTTTCATAGAAAAAGTTGTTCGAGCAGAACCTCATATTAGCCCAAAGTACATCCTTTCAAATTCCCCTGTATAACACACAATTCGTATTTTACGAGAGATAATCATTTAACCACTCATTTTTGAGTAATGAAATTAACTATTTGAAACATTAATTCTTATTAATTTATTATATTTAACAAAAAGTTAATTTAACTATCCATCAAGAAATACTTTTTTTTTTTTATTAAACAATTTGTAATTATTTATCTGTCATTATTTAACAATTAGTCAAGATGACTATCAAACTTATACATGTATTATATATAATTAATTGCCTTATATATAGTTATTTTACAACAATATATAAAGAATTTTACAAAAATCTTCTATTTTAAAACATATTTTATTACAAAATCTGTATTACATAAATTAAAATTTAGTATCTGTCTATTTTAATATCTTTTTCGAGAAGCTATATTTTACATTCATTATTAAACAAACAAGTTTATTTAAAATAAAAGGAAAAAGATTCCATAATAAAATTGATTATAAGTTTATAAACAAATTTTATTGGAACACCACTAGTTTAAAAAAAACTCATTTAGAACGTAACCGCCTTTTTTATGCGTTTCGGAAACGTTTACATTACTTATCAATAAAATATTATTATTATTAATCTGAGAATAAAAGTAAAAAATACGTTCTATCGTCCATGTCAACCTTCAACCTTCCTTATCGTGAACAGAGTATTGTATAAAAATACGTTCTATCGTCCGACCGAGGTTCCATGGCACGACTTTGGCGCCATCCGGCCTCTTGCCATCGTCGCGAAAAATAGAAGGTACAGACACAGTGGTTAAAGTTCGTCGAATTAGCTCGTTCAAAGCACTATGACTGTACATTCTGCCAGCACTTTGTTGACATGAGAGCCCGTGGACACCGGATCGGTCTACGGTCTACTAAAAATCTTTTTGTTAAAAGATTTTTTTAATTAGTATCAAAAGAAGAAAATAAAAGAGGAAATTTCCAAATAGGGCAGCACTGTAAAATATATGTAATATTTGGAGTAAAAAGAAAAAAAAACGTAAAATATAAAAAGCAATATGAGGTTCAATTTTGAGACATTCTCGAAGAAAGATCTAATTTAGAATTTAATAATTGTTCGATTTTGATAATACTCTATGGACGCTAATCTGTGGTCATGACTTATGACAGTCGGTTTGTGGGAACAAGATGAATTTAGGATAATGGGAAAATCATTTTATTATTATTTTGTATTACCTTTTTTTAACGTGTATCTCTCATACTTGTCATTGGCAAAACAAATGGCTTTACCATTATAGCCATAAATAGAAAAAATAGTGTAATAAAAATAATTTATATATTAGGGAACATTTGCTAACATTTTGTTGTATTTTATTAGGTAGGTAGGTACGTCTAATTTTGATAATTTGGATTCGGTTGACTTGTTGACCTAATTAAAGAATATAATTGTACCTAATTAAATTATATAATTGTAAAACCTAACAAATAAATTATATTATATATATGTACTATATATATAATATAATTATATATGTATTCTTGTAATACCAAAATAAACTAATAAATAAAACTAATATTAAATAAACCTATAAATAAAAAGTATGTACACAATTTTTAAAAGAAAAATACTGTCTAAATTGGTCTCGTGCGGCATAGTGCCCAGGACACGGGCGGCGTTTCCTCTTTTAATGACTAAACTTATTTGTTGTGAAAAAAACGCCGCCGCTCTAGGGTCACCCGAGGCGAGGACCAGTCTTTTACCAATATCTTTTACAAATAATTTTGTATCCGATGACCACGGGCCCAAAGTCTCTACTGCAAACGCCACAAATATATAATTATCTATCAATGTACTATATTTGCGGCAATTGAAGGATTGAACACTTTCAGAAGCCGCCCCAGCCCTCAGTGAAGTATTACGGATGTGGGACGCAGCCAATGTGTCTACCCAGGTCGCATCCCACACCAAGCTCCGACCGAGGTTCCATGGCACGACTGTGGCGCCATCCGGCCTCTTGCCATCGTCGCGAAAAATAGAAGGTACAGACACAGTGGTTAAAGTTCGTCGAATTAGCTCGTTCAAAGCACTATGACTAATCTACATTCTGCCAGCACTTTGTTGACATGAGAGCCCGTGGACACCGGATCGGAATTTAGGCCTGAGTTAATTTATTTTTGATTCTAATATAATTTGTAAATAGAGGTGTTTTGTTCCGTAATGTAATTTTACTTACTGACTTGATGCCTGGGTAGGCTTCCTAAACCTATTTGATAGTCTTGTACACGGGCAGAGGGCTTCACCTCAAGCCAGAAGATGGCATATTTGTTGTCCTCATTGAGAGGAGAGGCTCGTGGCATCGTCCAACACCTACCAGTAACGGACGGAAATTATAAGATTGCTCGTGAGCTTCTGACCAAGCGGTATCAAAATATTAGGCGTTTGGCTGTCACTCATGTCAACCAAATATTAGCGTTGCCTATAGTTGGTAAGACACATGATTTGCGCAAGGACTTTAAACGAAGCGTGAATAGGCATCTTAAGTCGGCATAGTGATGGCAACCAGCGGTGCACCTGTATGCATCCGCTTGTTGCTATCATTCCTGGACATTGCATACTGCTTAACATTAGGTGGATGCAAGGTCACATGTTGAGCTCTTATAAAAAAAAAAAAACCTCTTGAACCCGTTGATGATTGCAGTGAATGCCTTGCAGTGTCTCAACCTACCAGTCGATTCTTGATCATTTATACTACTTAACGTTGTGCTCGGGAAGTCGTCCCCCGAACTTAAGCTGCGCTTTGAACATAGGTATGGTGGTAACAGCATTGATTACCTACCATTGTTCTCTGATTTGTTGACCTTTTTGGATGAAGAGTGCCGAATAGTGGATAACTCTGCCGATGCAGGGCGGCCAAGATTTGTTGACCATCAGATGGTTCAACCACCTGGTCAAACTGGCCAGCGTCCCAGGAATCGGTTTGCTGTGGGCGCTGTTGAAACACAGAATGGTTACTGTAGGGACCCTGGACATTTGGTGCCGCATTGCCCACAATATTGTAACTTGCGGGTCCAGGCCCGACGTGCCATTGCCCGACAGAGGCAATGGTGTTATGTGTGCTTAGGCAAGCACCACCAAACGGATTGCCGTGAATCGCGGCCATGTTCGCAGTGCAGTGGCCGCCATCATCTTGTTTTGTGTGCCAACTTAAACATGGAAGAACGCTAACCTGTTCACTATGACCCCAGGGTGCTAGGGAGGTACGATCGCCGAGGTTTTGTGATTCCTCACGTACTGAGGACCGGCGCTCCTCACCCCCCCATGTTCGGAGTTCACCCCCTCATGCGGGAGTATGAGGATTTGGGACACATGACGGTCTCAAACTGAGACTGGTGTTCAGTGGAACATTATTTCATATACCATCACGCAGTCATCAAGCCTCATTGTGAGAAGAGAAGAGTGGTGTTTGATGGTTCTGCCCCCACGTCTTCGGGTGTATCATTGAACCAGAGCTTGCATACTGGCCCGAAGCTTCTCCGGGATATTTCGGATATTCTCATGGACTTTCGCCGCCATCAGATTGTCTTTGTGGTCGACATCCGCATGATGTTTCGGCAGACCCTCATCCACGGGGATGACAGGTGCTACCAACTCATTTTATGGCGGGAGAAACCCTCTGATCCCATGCTTGTCTATGAACTAAATTCCAACACATGGTTTGCGGTCTAGCCCGTTCGTGGCTATTCGTTCATTGTTGGAGCTGGTGGGCGATTCTAGCGCTTTCAAGATTTATCTCGATTTGAGATTTTTAAACCAAAAATGACTAAATATGCCATTTTTCGTTCAAAAATATCGAACATTAAACGAAATAAATAATTAATAATAAATATATAAATATTGAACGAAAAATTACATATTTAGTCATTTTTCGTTTAAAAATCTCGAATCGAGATGAATCTCGAAAGCGCGAGAATCGCCCACCTGGCCAAGCGTGAGCGTTTGTTGATTCCTGCTTCCGCCATCTTGGAAAATGATTTGTACGTTGATGATGTATGCACGGGTGCCTCCAGTGAGAAAGAGGCTTTGATCTTGAGGAATAAATTTATTGGGATAATGAGGGCTGGAGGCTATGAACCAAGAAAGTGGATATCGAACTTCTGGCTGACTTGTCATTGGAACACCAGCAGGATCCCCTCCTCTTCGAAAATATTGATAATCCTAATTTGTTGTCTGTTCTTGGAGTCCAGTACATGCCAGTCCAGGATATTTTCATCTATCGGGTAGATCTTTCTCCGCCCAGGATCTGGACTAAGCGCTTGGTCCTGTTAACTATAAGCAGAACCTTTGATCCAAGCGGTTGGATTAGCCCAGTAATATTTTTGGCTAAATGTTTCCTCCAGAGACTTTGGACTGCTGGAGTTGGTTGGGATGACCAACTCACTGACACCTTGTTAAAGGACTGGGTTTTTGTTACTTCACTTCCAGAAATCAATGAAGTTTCTTTACCTTAGTCCTTTTCTTCCAGCTGGGAGGTATACGGATAGAGCGAGATATGTATATATAGAGCGAGGATATGCGGCCGTGGTCTATTTGCGTACTGTGTGTCTTACTGGAAGTGTAGCGTCAGTGAATTTGGTCTTAGTTAAGAGCAAGGTAGCCCCACTTCGGACTCGAATTACGATTCCGAAGTTAGAATTGTGTGGGGCTACTCTTCTTACGCGATTATTGAATCACGTTTTTGTAACGTTGAGACGCACTGTTGATATTGGTGACGTGTTTGCCTGGACTGACCGCCAGATTGTTCTCTCATGGCTGAGAGCTGCTGTCCATACACTCGAAGTCTTTGTGGCCAATCGCGTCTCTCAGATTCAAGCTTCTGATGCTCCGTTGATCTAAAGACATGTTCCAGGAGATATGAACCCTGCAGATGTTGCATCCAGGGGTTGTGCTGCTCCAGATCTTTTGCGACACTCACTTTGATGGGGCCCTGATTGGTTGACGCATCCTGAATCGTCCTGGCCACATGGCCAGCCTTTGTTGACTGATCCACTACCAGGTCTCCGCGTATTTGCAATGGTGAGGACCGTGGAGTTGGATCCTGAATTTCTATTGAATAAATTTAGCTCCCTGGATAAATTTAGCTCCCTTTGGAGCTCGTCACCCCTTGTTACTCCCTAATTCTGGTCACTTGGTGATTTTGTTGGTTGCTGATCACCACATCACTAACTCGCATGCTGGCTGAAATGCTTTGTTGGCCATCTTACAGCGCGAATATTGGATTCTGTCCGCCAGACGAGTCATACGAAGTGTGATTTTCCGATGCATGCCTTGTTACAGACTCAAGGCTACTACCATGCAGCCTTAAACGGGAGATCTGCCGTCGGACCGTGTGAATGAAGCTCGTCCCTTTGCGGGCATGGGTACAGATTTTGCTGGCCCGTTCTCTGTGAAAGTGTCACACCTCAGAAACGATAAAATTGTTAAGTTCTATTTGTGTGTCTTTGTATATCTGTCCACCAAAGCCGAACATTTAGAATTGGTATCTGCCCTAAGCACTGAAGCCTTCGTCGCTGCCCTTGGTAGATTTGTGTCCCGCCGCGGTTTGCTATCGTTGATCCGGTCCGATTGTGGAACAAACTACAAGGGCACCGACCGTTATTTAAATGATGTATATAAATTTGTATCAGAAAATCATGAGGGTAATTGGAACTGCACTCTCCCAACGTGGAATCAGATGGCTTTTTGATCCACCAGCATGTCCACATTGGGGAGGAATATTTGAAGCTGTTGTTAAGGCTGCCTAAACTCACTTACGTAAGGTGATAGGAAAAACCGTATTAACCTTTAAGGATCTTGGTATTTTGTAAAATTGAAGCCGGCCTCAACCCACGCCCGTTGTGCCCGTTCTCTTCAGACCCAAACGACCTCGAGGCTTTGACTCCAAGTCATTTTTTGATAGGGCAGCTACTTGTCGCCTTGCCTGAATACTCCTTCAGAGATGTGAAGTGTACTCGACTGTCGTGATTTAAATTGATCCAGCAGATGACAATTTTGGAATCAAACTAAACCCATCAAGAATATAATTATATCTTAGACACCTTTGTTTTTGAAATAGAGATTCAGCTGATTCAGTTGGTTCAGATTTATCGAAGAACCAGCATAATAATTATTATAACTTTAAACTTATAACTATTTTTCTACTCAGTTTTCTATTTCACCATTAAAGGTAATCCCGATTGGGATAAAATTCGTGTCGATTGCCACTAGTGGCGCCTGGGAAAAATATTCCCAGGCGCCACCACTGGTGGCGGAGATGGTGGTGGCGTATGGGAATAATCGGGCAAAGTTATGGTTTACTCGAAAACAAAACGCGAGATCTTACGCCAAAGCCCATGGTAGTTTCGGTGCGGTAAGCTCGGAAACGAAACGCGAGATGTTGCGATGCCGGTGCCGCCGATGCCGGGGTCGAAGCGGTGCGGTGCGCTCGGAAACGAAACGCGAAATGTTGCGATGCCGGTGCCGGTGCCGGTGTCGCTCGATGCGAAGCGGTGCGCTCGGAAACGAAACGCGAGATGTTGCGATGCCGTAGCCGGTGCCGGTGCCGGGGTCGCTCGATGCGATGCGGCATCCGTTTTCTCGGCACCGAAACTAGAAGTCAACCCGCATCGATGCGCGGCATCTCTTACTGGCATCCGATGCCGGCTACGTTGATGAAAACGGTCACCTCTAAAACTTATTGAAGTCTTGAAGAACACTTAAGTTATGGAATGTTTTGGCTCTTTCACACATATTCATTTTTGTTGCTAAATAAAAGAGACAAAACCTTCTATAATAATAATAAATCATTTATTTGCCAGAATAAGGGTACATGTTGTTGAAAAGTTGTTTGCTTGATCCTACATATTCTACCAATATAATATATATATATATATATATTCTAAAGTGTTCTTGAAGGACTCAATAAGTTTTTATGAAATGTTAAATGTGGTTTATTCGAAGTTATAAAATACAAAAATGCTTCGTCAACCAGCTTTGACTACTTCGTCTGAGGTACTATGAGTAACTGGCTCGAAGCGCGGCCGACGCACTCCGTGTAGCTGCGGAGCGCCCCTCTCAAACTTGAGGAGGTAACTGCGACGCGCGAATTACCTGCCCCCCTTGAAAGCCCTTGGTGCTTTCAAAGCTTCTTGGTAGAACGACGACTATGTTCAAAGCCCGTCGTATGATTCCTTTGCTAGTATAAGTAAATGTCAGCCACCCGAATAATATCATCGGCTCCCGGTAACAGACTGCTGACTCGACCGAGGCGCCATCGCAATGGATGTTGGTTGTCTTCTTTCAAAATAACCAAGTCTCCGAGATTGAGACACTCTTCATTGCTGCGACTAAATGGCGCTGATGCATCTCGGATAAATATTCCTTGCGCCATTTCTCCCAAAAATGTAGCCGCAGTTGTTCGATCAGCTGGTATCTGCTTGGCCTTATTTGATCGACTGGTAATGACGGCACGGACATGAAGGGTTGTCCGATCAGAAAGTGACCTGAGGTTAAAGGGTTAAGGTCTGTGGGATCGGAAAATAAGGGAGAGAGTAGACGAGAGTTAAGGATTGCTTCTATTTTAGTGAATAGAGTGGCTAACTCTTCGAAAGTTAATACGCTTGCCATACGCTTTAGGTGAAAGTTTGCTATTTTTACGCCAGCCTCAAACAACCCACCAAAATTCGGTGAGTAGGCTGGGTTAAATTTAAATTGTATGCCTTCACTATTGCCAAATTCATAAATAGACTGACGATAGGACCGCACTATCCTACTTATTTAATTATTTGCGCCTACAAAATTGGTGCCATTGTCGCAATAAATTATAGAAGGTTTGCCGCGGCAAACCTTCTATAATTTATTGCGACAATGGCACGAGACAAACCTGCGATAGATATAAAATAGACGCTTCCGTACTTACTACTTCTAAGTGAATGGCTTTGCTAGTAAAACATACGAATACGCACTAATTACATTTTGTTATACGGTTACCACGACATTTTTGCTTGATATCATGAATGGTCCGGCAAAATCAGTCCCGCACGAGTTGAAGGGAAAGCCAGGTACAATTCTATTGAAAGGTAAGTTGCCCAAAATAGGCTGAATAGTCTTACCTCTAAACCGTGTACATATTACACATTGTTTAGTTACAGATCGTACTAAATTTTGACCTCCTATAGGCTAATAGGTTCCGCGAATGGAAGATAGAAGTAATTGTGGACCGGCATGAAATAATCGAATGTGTTCTTCGATTACAATTAATTTTGTACATAAATGTTTACCATATAATATTATAGGATGCCTTTTATTAAATTCTTCCTTAAAACTATCTAATTGACATAGTTTAATTATAGTTAAAAGTGTTTTTTTTTAATTCTGTTGAAGTCCAATTTATTTTTTATATTTTAGTATTATGTAAAAATCGTAAAACATAAACAGTTCTTCTGGGACGGTTAAAATGATAAAATCTAAAAAATTTATAATTGGATGCAAATCTTTAATATTCATATTCACTGTTTTTAATTAAAAGGGTAAATCTAATAATATATTTTTATTATTTTGTGATAGCCATGAGCTACGCTCGTACCCTTAAATAGGGAGGACCTTCCCACCATAAAGTAGAACTTGCAAATTCTGGTGTACAATACCCCTAGAAGCTAAATCTGCAGGGTTTAAGTGAGTAGGCACATGGTTCCAGGCAGAACCAATCGTAAGTACATTGATTCCATAAACGCGATTACTTACAAATTGTTTTAATGACTTTGGGTGAGTCTTAATCCAACTGAGTACTATTGTAAAATCACACCAAAATATACGTTCCCTACCCAGGTAGCATTTTGACATCCCTATGAGGTCAACTTAGAGTCATTCTGGACGTAATTGACGTCATAGGGACGTCAAAATGCTACCTGGATATTGCATTTTATAGATCTTGTAACCTTATCCACTAGGCGAGCTCCAAGCAGGGCTCCACATAACTCAAGACGCGGAATGGTGATAGGTTTTATGGGTGCAACCCGAGATTTGGCGCACAATAATGCAACCCTTACATTTCTATTATTATCATAGGACCGTAAATATACACAGGCACCATAGGCGTCCTGGGATGCATCTACAAAACAATGCATTTCGATTAATAATAAATACCATCACGGGTGCCTATTTAGCTCCCGAACACTGTTTAAACGGCTTCAGGGTACCTGGTGGATGGTTTTTTAAACCGTCCTCATTTTGCCTATGGTATTCAGAGGCAACACCTAACAAGTGGCGAGTTTGTTGCGGTGTTTATGACGAAATAGCCTCGTTGTATAAAGCGGTCACCCATGCCAGGCCGGCCTTGTTGTCATCTGCTTAACCTTGTTATCAGTTGCGCAGTGACTTAACCACTAGGCTGGGTTGCTTTTTAATTATTAGCTAAGGAGTTCCATTTATTTGTAATATTTATAGGTACTGGGTCGCCCCAGTTTCAATTAGCAAAAAAAAGTTGCTGTAAAACTATCTTAGCTCTTATTACACATGCACATAAAAGACCCAATGGGTCAAAAATTTTACTTATCTTAGAAATAATTGTACGTTTAGTTATATTTACATTAAAATTAATATTAATAGAAAAATTAAATGTATTGTTAGTAGGTACCCAATTCAGGCCCAGAACACTAGATTCTTTAGACAACTGCAGTATATCAGTAGTTGCTTTATTGTTTAAAAAATTAGGACAGTTAGAACGAACTTTGTGTAACGGAAAATAAGCCGAATTTAACACATTCATAACACCATCATAAATATATTTGATAGCTCCTTCAGTGTCGCCACCTGTAGTGAGATCATCGACGTAGATGTCATGCTCTAACTAAAGCATTGGCAATTATAGGGTCAGCGGTCTCACGTGCTAGCTGAAGTAAGCATCTTGTTGCTAAGCGCAGACGCTGTCCCATAAGTAACAGTGTTTAGCTGCAAAACCTTAAGAGGCTGATTAGTATGATCTCTCCATATCATGACCTGTAAATGGCGCTGAGATCTATCTAAATTTAATTGCCTAAACACTTTTTGTATGTCTCCAGTGAGTACATACCTATGAATACGAAAACGTAATAAAATTGATATTAAATCATCTTGGACCACAGGTCCAATTGACATAATATCATTTAAAGACTTTCCTGAGAATGTCTTTGCGGAAGCATCAAACACAACTCTTAATTTTGTAGTATCACTTTTTTCTCTAAGAACTGCATCGTGTGGTAAATAATAAGCAAAACTAGGCCTTATCACCTTAGTCAAATGGTTCATATTAGAATATTGTTTAATAAAATTAGTATAATAATAAAGTAATCGACATAGCCTCCAGAATCGCCAAGGTGGTGGCAGTGGGCAGGCTCACATAGCTCGCAGAACGGACGGCGGTTGGGGCATTAAGGTTATCGAGTGGCGACCGCGTGCTGGAGCAGCAGCAGAGGCAGCCCTCCCCCCACAAGATGGACCGACGACCTGAAAAAGGTTGCGGGAAGCCGATGGTTACAGGCGGCGCAGAACCGGTCGTTGTAGCGATCCTTGGGGGAGGCCTATGTCCAGCAGTGGACGCGTGAAAGGCTGGTTTGATGGTGATGATGAAAATTAGTATATTGTAGTATTAGGTTTATATTTTTATTTAAGTTCTTTTCTAAATAAAAAAAATGACACATGGCGGCCTTGTAAGAGTCACTGAGAGTTTCCTCGGGTACTTCTTTTAATGGCAACTTAACACTAAATCTACCACTAGGTAGACTGCATGTATATACATACATACATATCATCACGGGTGCCTTACGGCGCCCGAGACCGCCGGGACGGTCCCAGGGTACCCAGCGGAGGGGTTTTAATCCCACCTCGTCGTAGCCGATGGTATGAGAATAGACTCAATAACCCATCAATAAACAGTTTCGCAAGTTAGTATAGTGAAACCGGGACCGACAGCTTAACGTGCTCTCCGAGGCATATAGTGGTGTTGTCAAACAAATGTACATACTTTTTTTAAATTAAAACTCATTGGTACACATCGGAATTCGAACCAGGGACCTAAGTGTTTTTAAGTCCAAGGTCTAACCAACTCGGCCACCACGTATATAGTCTGCATGTGTTTTCCAAAAAATGCCTTTCGCATAACTTCTCTTCAGTAGTTAAATGAATTATATCTGAAGAAAGTTCTTCTAGTTCCCAAAATATTGTGACTATATTTATTTATTTATTGAAGCACGGCATGTGATTGTATATCTACCTGGTGGTGAGCAGACCAACAAAGTCCATGAATAGGGTCGATCAATAATCGATGCAGTAATCTACTGAAAACCGGTGAACACACAGAGTAAAACCGAAAATTGACTAGGTTATTTGACGGTTTTTGCATCTGTATTTAACGAGACCGGTCAACTTTGATATTGACCTTTTGTTTTTACAATGGTCACACAAAATTTACATTTTATGACCTCGGGTATCTTTGTAAACTGACTCCATATATTGCATTTTACAGGAGGGGCCATTTTTTCACTAAGAAGTTTAAAAAAAAAACAAAACGTCCGTATGTCCGAAACACATAGAAACTAATCGGGCCACACATTTATGATTACTAGTATATAATAAAATTAAATAAGATTCGCGAAATAAGGTCGGTACATAACAAACAATCCAAAATACCCAACTTAAATGTAAATAAACTGCGTTTCAATTTTTACGATCTGAGCGATCCTATCGTTAAAGTTTTGTATCGATCCGCTAAAAATTTGGATTCGATCCAAAAATTGTCGGATCGTATGCTTTTGATCCGATTTTCCAAAAACATCGGATCGGATCGGCACATCCCTATAATACATGCATACATACATTAAGGCCGGTGTACAGTTGTATAACAATATTGATCGCTCCCGCTATGACGGTTAATTGATACGGTTACGAAATGGGCGGCGAAAACGTAATTGCATTACGAGTATGATGCTTTATCGTCAAATTAATCGCCCGTTCCGTAACCACACCATGAAATAAGACTACTACCTCGACGTTGCAGTAGTCTGAAAACCGGTGAACCCACAAACTAAAACTGAAACATGACTAGGTCACTTGATAGTGCCTCGGAGAGCACGTCAAGCTGTTGGTCCCAGTTTCACCATACCAACATGTGAAATTGTTTATAGATTGGTTATTTTATTTATTTAGTTTATTCAAGCAATGCGACGAGCTAGCCACTTGTTAGGTATTTTTAATAATAGTACCTATACTTGTACTATTATTTCTTCTGTGACACAACTTAAATATTTTGTTAGAAAATTTAGAAAAATATTAATTGAGATAATTCCTGCCTTCATTTAATGTTCAGTTTCCGGCAATTTTATAGATAACTTTGAATATAAAGTTATTATCGTACCTTGTTGTTCGGCGTTAAAAAAAATTAAAATTATTTTATGAGCAACAGATATGTTTTAAATTTACCTATCCGAAATTTATCCCAAATTTTTGTGTGATCTTTCCTGAGACAAAAAGTGATTTTACGCTTGTCCCAATTTCATAATTGGTAAAATATTTCTGTGCTCAAATTAATTTTGATTATAATATGTAAAAAAACGCAACACAAACTCTTTAATATACAGGGTGACTTTGAAAGGATATACTTTGGGCTAATATGAGGTTCTGCTGATCAATACGAACTTGTCCCATGGAACCATGTGCCGGAAGTGAAAAAAATAATAGCTTTCTCCATACAAACTAGTAATGTTAAAATGACCAATTTATATGGGGAAGCCAAAATTTTTTTTCATTTGCGACACATGGTTTCATAGAAAAAGTTGTTCGAGCAGAACCTCATATTAGCCCAAAGTACATCCTTTCAAATTCCCCTGTATAACACACAATTCGTATTTTACGAGAGATAATCATTTAACCACTCATTTTTGAGTAATGAAATTAACTATTTGAAACATTAATTCTTATTAATTTATTATATTTAACAAAAAGTTAATTTAACTATCCATCAAGAAATACTTTTTTTTTTTTATTAAACAATTTGTAATTATTTATCTGTCATTATTTAACAATTAGTCAAGATGACTATCAAACTTATACTTGTATTATATATAATTAATTGCCTTATATATAGTTATTTTACAACAATATATAAAGAATTTTACAAAAATCTTCTATTTTAAAACATATTTTATTACAAAATCTGTATTACATAAATTAAAATTTAGTATCTGTCTATTTTAATATCTTTTTCGAGAAGCTATATTTTACATTCATTATTAAACAAACAAGTTTATTTAAAATAAAAGGAAAAAGATTCCATAATAAAATTGATTATAAGTTTATAAACAAATTTTATTGGAACACCACTAGTTTAAAAAAAACTCATTTAGAACGTAACCGCCTTTTTTATGCGTTTCGGAAACGTTTACATTACTTATCAATAAAATATTATTATTATTAATCTGAGAATAAAAGTAAAAAATACGTTCTATCGTCCATGTCAACCTTCAACCTCTTATCGTGAACAGAGTATTGTATAAAAATACGTTCTATCGTCCGACCGAGGTTCCATGGCACGACTTTGGCGCCATCCGGCCTCTTGCCATCGTCGCGAAAAATAGAAGGTACAGACACAGTGGTTAAAGTTCGTCGAATTAGCTCGTTCAAAGCACTATGACTGTACATTCTGCCAGCACTTTGTTGACATGAGAGCCCGTGGACACCGGATCGGTCTACGGTCTACTAAAAATCTTTTTGTTAAAAGATTTTTTTAATTAGTATCAAAAGAAGAAAATAAAAGAGGAAATTTCCAAATAGGGCAGCACTGTAAAATATATGTAATATTTGGAGTAAAAAGAAAAAAAAACGTAAAATATAAAAAGCAATATGAGGTTCAATTTTGAGACATTCTCGAAGAAAGATCTAATTTAGAATTTAATAATTGTTCGATTTTGATAATACTCTATGGACGCTAATCTGTGGTCATGACTTATGACAGTCGGTTTGTGGGAACAAGATGAATTTAGGATAATGGGAAAATCATTTTATTATTATTTTGTATTACCTTTTTTTAACGTGTATCTCTCATACTTGTCATTGGCAAAACAAATGGCTTTACCATTATAGCCATAAATAGAAAAAATAGTGTAATAAAAATAATTTATATATTAGGGAACATTTGCTAACATTTTGTTGTATTTTATTAGGTAGGTAGGTACGTCTAATTTTGATAATTTGGATTCGGTTGACTTGTTGACCTAATTAAAGAATATAATTGTACCTAATTAAATTATATAATTGTAAAACCTAACAAATAAATTATATTATATATATGTACTATATATATAATATAATTATATATGTATTCTTGTAATACCAAAATAAACTAATAAATAAAACTAATATTAAATAAACCTATAAATAAAAAGTATGTACACAATTTTTAAAAGAAAAATACTGTCTAAATTGGTCTCGTGCGGCATAGTGCCCAGGACACGGGCGGCGTTTCCTCTTTTAATGACTAAACTTATTTGTTGTGAAAAAAACGCCGCCGCTCTAGGGTCACCCGAGGCGAGGACCAGTCTTTTACCAATATCTTTTACAAATAATTTTGTATCCGATGACCACGGGCCCAAAGTCTCTACTGCAAACGCCACAAATATATAATTATCTATCAATGTACTATATTTGCGGCAATTGAAGGATTGAACACTTTCAGAAGCCGCCCCAGCCCTCAGTGAAGTATTACGGATGTGGGACGCAGCCAATGTGTCTACCCAGGTCGCATCCCACACCAAGCTCCGACCGAGGTTCCATGGCACGACTGTGGCGCCATCCGGCCTCTTGCCATCGTCGCGAAAAATAGAAGGTACAGACACAGTGGTTAAAGTTCGTCGAATTAGCTCGTTCAAAGCACTATGACTAATCTACATTCTGCCAGCACTTTGTTGACATGAGAGCCCGTGGACACCGGATCGGAATTTAGGCCTGAGTTAATTTATTTTTGATTCTAATATAATTTGTAAATAGAGGTGTTTTGTTCCGTAATGTAATTTTACTTACTGACTTGATGCCTGGGTAGGCTTCCTAAACCTATTTGATAGTCTTGTACACGGGCAGAGGGCTTCACCTCAAGCCAGAAGATGGCATATTTGTTGTCCTCATTGAGAGGAGAGGCTCGTGGCATCGTCCAACACCTACCAGTAACGGACGGAAATTATAAGATTGCTCGTGAGCTTCTGACCAAGCGGTATCAAAATATTAGGCGTTTGGCTGTCACTCATGTCAACCAAATATTAGCGTTGCCTATAGTTGGTAAGACACATGATTTGCGCAAGGACTTTAAACGAAGCGTGAATAGGCATCTTAAGTCGGCATAGTGATGGCAACCAGCGGTGCACCTGTATGCATCCGCTTGTTGCTATCATTCCTGGACATTGCATACTGCTTAACATTAGGTGGATGCAAGGTCACATGTTGAGCTCTTATAAAAAAAAAAAAACCTCTTGAACCCGTTGATGATTGCAGTGAATGCCTTGCAGTGTCTCAACCTACCAGTCGATTCTTGATCATTTATACTACTTAACGTTGTGCTCGGGAAGTCGTCCCCCGAACTTAAGCTGCGCTTTGAACATAGGTATGGTGGTAACAGCATTGATTACCTACCATTGTTCTCTGATTTGTTGACCTTTTTGGATGAAGAGTGCCGAATAGTGGATAACTCTGCCGATGCAGGGCGGCCAAGATTTGTTGACCATCAGATGGTTCAACCACCTGGTCAAACTGGCCAGCGTCCCAGGAATCGGTTTGCTGTGGGCGCTGTTGAAACACAGAATGGTTACTGTAGGGACCCTGGACATTTGGTGCCGCATTGCCCACAATATTGTAACTTGCGGGTCCAGGCCCGACGTGCCATTGCCCGACAGAGGCAATGGTGTTATGTGTGCTTAGGCAAGCACCACCAAACGGATTGCCGTGAATCGCGGCCATGTTCGCAGTGCAGTGGCCGCCATCATCTTGTTTTGTGTGCCAACTTAAACATGGAAGAACGCTAACCTGTTCACTATGACCCCAGGGTGCTAGGGAGGTACGATCGCCGAGGTTTTGTGATTCCTCACGTACTGAGGACCGGCGCTCCTCACCCCCCCATGTTCGGAGTTCACCCCCTCATGCGGGAGTATGAGGATTTGGGACACATGACGGTCTCAAACTGAGACTGGTGTTCAGTGGAACATTATTTCATATACCATCACGCAGTCATCAAGCCTCATTGTGAGAAGAGAAGAGTGGTGTTTGATGGTTCTGCCCCCACGTCTTCGGGTGTATCATTGAACCAGAGCTTGCATACTGGCCCGAAGCTTCTCCGGGATATTTCGGATATTCTCATGGACTTTCGCCGCCATCAGATTGTCTTTGTGGTCGACATCCGCATGATGTTTCGGCAGACCCTCATCCACGGGGATGACAGGTGCTACCAACTCATTTTATGGCGGGAGAAACCCTCTGATCCCATGCTTGTCTATGAACTAAATTCCAACACATGGTTTGCGGTCTAGCCCGTTCGTGGCTATTCGTTCATTGTTGGAGCTGGTGGGCGATTCTAGCGCTTTCAAGATTCATCTCGATTCGAGATTTTTAAACCAAAAATGACTAAATATGCCATTTTTCGTTCAAAAATATCGAACATTAAACGAAATAAATAATTAATAATAAATATATAAATATTGAACGAAAAATTACATATTTAGTCATTTTTCGTTTAAAAATCTCGAATCGAGATGAATCTCGAAAGCGCGAGAATCGCCCACCTGGCCAAGCGTGAGCGTTTGTTGATTCCTGCTTCCGCCATCTTGGAAAATGATTTGTACGTTGATGATGTATGCACGGGTGCCTCCAGTGAGAAAGAGGCTTTGATCTTGAGGAATAAATTTATTGGGATAATGAGGGCTGGAGGCTATGAACCAAGAAAGTGGATATCGAACTTCTGGCTGACTTGTCATTGGAACACCAGCAGGATCCCCTCCTCTTCGAAAATATTGATAATCCTAATTTGTTGTCTGTTCTTGGAGTCCAGTACATGCCAGTCCAGGATATTTTCATCTATCGGGTAGATCTTTCTCCGCCCAGGATCTGGACTAAGCGCTTGGTCCTGTTAACTATAAGCAGAACCTTTGATCCAAGCGGTTGGATTAGCCCAGTAATATTTTTGGCTAAATGTTTCCTCCAGAGACTTTGGACTGCTGGAGTTGGTTGGGATGACCAACTCACTGACACCTTGTTAAAGGACTGGGTTTTTGTTACTTCACTTCCAGAAATCAATGAAGTTTCTTTACCTTAGTCCTTTTCTTCCAGCTGGGAGGTATACGGATAGAGCGAGATATGTATATATAGAGCGAGGATATGCGGCCGTGGTCTATTTGCGTACTGTGTGTCTTACTGGAAGTGTAGCGTCAGTGAATTTGGTCTTAGTTAAGAGCAAGGTAGCCCCACTTCGGACTCGAATTACGATTCCGAAGTTAGAATTGTGTGGGGCTACTCTTCTTACGCGATTATTGAATCACGTTTTTGTAACGTTGAGACGCACTGTTGATATTGGTGACGTGTTTGCCTGGACTGACCGCCAGATTGTTCTCTCATGGCTGAGAGCTGCTGTCCATACACTCGAAGTCTTTGTGGCCAATCGCGTCTCTCAGATTCAAGCTTCTGATGCTCCGTTGATCTAAAGACATGTTCCAGGAGATATGAACCCTGCAGATGTTGCATCCAGGGGTTGTGCTGCTCCAGATCTTTTGCGACACTCACTTTGATGGGGCCCTGATTGGTTGACGCATCCTGAATCGTCCTGGCCACATGGCCAGCCTTTGTTGACTGATCCACTACCAGGTCTCCGCGTATTTGCAATGGTGAGGACCGTGGAGTTGGATCCTGAATTTCTATTGAATAAATTTAGCTCCCTGGATAAATTTAGCTCCCTTTGGAGCTCGTCACCCCTTGTTACTCCCTAATTCTGGTCACTTGGTGATTTTGTTGGTTGCTGATCACCACATCACTAACTCGCATGCTGGCTGAAATGCTTTGTTGGCCATCTTACAGCGCGAATATTGGATTCTGTCCGCCAGACGAGTCATACGAAGTGTGATTTTCCGATGCATGCCTTGTTACAGACTCAAGGCTACTACCATGCAGCCTTAAACGGGAGATCTGCCGTCGGACCGTGTGAATGAAGCTCGTCCCTTTGCGGGCATGGGTACAGATTTTGCTGGCCCGTTCTCTGTGAAAGTGTCACACCTCAGAAACGATAAAATTGTTAAGTTCTATTTGTGTGTCTTTGTATATCTGTCCACCAAAGCCGAACATTTAGAATTGGTAACTGCCCTAAGCACTGAAGCCTTCGTCGCTGCCCTTGGTAGATTTGTGTCCCGCCGCGGTTTGCTATCGTTGATCCGGTCCGATTGTGGAACAAACTACAAGGGCACCGACCGTTATTTAAATGATGTATATAAATTTGTATCAGAAAATCATGAGGGTAATTGGAACTGCACTCTCCCAACGTGGAATCAGATGGCTTTTTGATCCACCAGCATGTCCACATTGGGGAGGAATATTTGAAGCTGTTGTTAAGGCTGCCTAAACTCACTTACGTAAGGTGATAGGAAAAACCGTATTAACCTTTAAGGATCTTGGTATTTTGTAAAATTGAAGCCGGCCTCAACCCACGCCCGTTGTGCCCGTTCTCTTCAGACCCAAACGACCTCGAGGCTTTGACTCCAAGTCATTTTTTGATAGGGCAGCTACTTGTCGCCTTACCTGAATACTCCTTCAGAGATGTGAAGTGTACTCGACTGTCGTGATTTAAATTGATCCAGCAGATGACAATTTTGGAATCAAACTAAACCCATCAAGAATATAATTATATCTTAGACACCTTTGTTTTTGAAATAGAGATTCAGCTGATTCAGTTGGTTCAGATTTATCGAAGAACCAGCATAATAATTATTATAACTTTAAACTTATAACTATTTTTCTACTCAGTTTTCTATTTCACCATTAAAGGTAATCCCGATTGGGATAAAATTCGTGTCGATTGCCACTAGTGGCGCCTGGGAAAAATATTCCCAGGCGCCACCACTGGTGGCGGAGATGGTGGTGGCGTATGGGAATAATCGGGCAAAGTTATGGTTTACTCGAAAACAAAACGCGAGATCTTACGCCAAAGCCCATGGTAGTTTCGGTGCGGTAAGCTCGGAAACGAAACGCGAGATGTTGCGATGCCGGTGCCGCCGATGCCGGGGTCGAAGCGGTGCGGTGCGCTCGGAAACGAAACGCGAAATGTTGCGATGCCGGTGCCGGTGCCGGTGTCGCTCGATGCGAAGCGGTGCGCTCGGAAACGAAACGCGAGATGTTGCGATGCCGTAGCCGGTGCCGGTGCCGGGGTCGCTCGATGCGATGCGGCATCCGTTTTCTCGGCACCGAAACTAGAAGTCAACCCGCATCGATGCGCGGCATCTCTTACTGGCATCCGATGCCGGCTACGTTGATGAAAACGGTCACCTCTAAAACTTATTGAAGTCTTGAAGAACACTTAAGTTATGGAATGTTTTGGCTCTTTCACACATATTCATTTTTGTTGCTAAATAAAAGAGACAAAACCTTCTATAATAATAATAAATCATTTATTTGCCAGAATAAGGGTACATGTTGTTGAAAAGTTGTTTGCTTGATCCTACATATTCTACCAATATAATATATATATATATATATTCTAAAGTGTTCTTGAAGGACTCAATAAGTTTTTATGAAATGTTAAATGTGGTTTATTCGAAGTTATAAAATACAAAAATGCTTCGTCAACCAGCTTTGACTACTTCGTCTGAGGTACTATGAGTAACTGGCTCGAAGCGCGGCCGACGCACTCCGTGTAGCTGCGGAGCGCCCCTCTCAAACTTGAGGAGGTAACTGCGACGCGCGAATTACCTGGCCCCCTTGAAAGCCCTTGGTGCTTTCAAAGCTTCTTGGTAGAACGACGACTATGTTCAAAGCCCGTCGTATGATTCCTTTGCTAGTATAAGTAAATGTCAGCCACCCGAATAATATCATCGGCTCCCGGTAACAGACTGCTGACTCGACCGAGGCGCCATCGCAATGGATGTTGGTTGTCTTCTTTCAAAATAACCAAGTCTCCGAGATTGAGACACTCTTCATTGCTGCGACTAAATGGCGCTGATGCATCTCGGATAAATATTCCTTGCGCCATTTCTCCCAAAAATGTAGCCGCAGTTGTTCGATCAGCTGGTATCTGCTTGGCCTTATTTGATCGACTGGTAATGACGGCACGGACATGAAGGGTTGTCCGATCAGAAAGTGACCTGAGGTTAAAGGGTTAAGGTCTGTGGGATCGGAAAATAAGGGAGAGAGTAGACGAGAGTTAAGGATTGCTTCTATTTTAGTGAATAGAGTGGCTAACTCTTCGAAAGTTAATACGCTTGCCATACGCTTTAGGTGAAAGTTTGCTATTTTTACGCCAGCCTCAAACAACCCACCAAAATTCGGTGAGTAGGCTGGGTTAAATTTAAATTGTATGCCTTCACTATTGCCAAATTCATAAATAGACTGACGATAGGACCGCACTATCCTACTTATTTAATTATTTGCGCCTACAAAATTGGTGCCATTGTCGCAATAAATTATAGAAGGTTTGCCGCGGCAAACCTTCTATAATTTATTGCGACAATGGCACGAGACAAACCTGCGATAGATATAAAATAGACGCTTCCGTACTTAGGTTACTTACTACTTCTAAGTGAATGGCTTTGCTAGTAAAACATACGAATACGCACTAATTACATTTTGTTATACGGTTACCACGACATTTTTGCTTGATATCATGAATGGTCCGGCAAAATCAGTCCCGCACGAGTTGAAGGGAAAGCCAGGTACAATTCTATTGAAAGGTAAGTTGCCCAAAATAGGCTGAATAGTCTTACCTCTAAACCGTGTACATATTACACATTGTTTAGTTATAGATCGTACTAAATTTTGACCTCCTATAGGCTAATAGGTTCCGCGAATGGAAGATAGAAGTAATTGTGGACCGGCATGAAATAATCGAATGTGTTCTTCGATTACAATTAATTTTGTACATAAATGTTTACCATATAATATTATAGGATGCCTTTTATTAAATTCTTCCTTAAAACTATCTAATTGACATAGTTTAATTATAGTTAAAAGTGTTTTTTTTTAATTCTGTTGAAGTCCAATTTATTTTTTATATTTTAGTATTATGTAAAAATCGTAAAACATAAACAGTTCTTCTGGGACGGTTAAAATGATAAAATCTAAAAAAATTATAATTGGATGCAAATCTTTAATATTCATATTCACTGTTTTTAATTAAAAGGGTAAATCTAATAATATATTTTTATTATTTTGTGATAGCCATGAGCTACGCTCGTACCCTTAAATAGGGAGGACCTTCCCACCATAAAGTAGAACTTGCAAATTCTGGTGTACAATACCCCTAGAAGCTAAATCTGCAGGGTTTAAGTGAGTAGGCACATGGTTCCAGGCAGAACCAATCGTAAGTACATTGATTCCATAAACGCGATTACTTACAAATTGTTTTAATGACTTTGGGTGAGTCTTAACTTAATCCAACTGAGTACTATTGTAAAATCACACCAAAATATACGTTCCCTACCCAGGTAGCATTTTGACATCCCTATGAGGTCAACTTAGAGTCATTCTGGACGTAATTGACGTCATAGGGACGTCAAAATGCTACCTGGATATTGCATTTTATAGATCTTGTAACCTTATCCACTAGGCGAGCTCCAAGCAGGGCTCCACATAACTCAAGACGCGGAATGGTGATAGGTTTTATGGGTGCAACCCGAGATTTGGCGCACAATAATGCAACCCTTACATTTCTATTATTATCATAGGACCGTAAATATACACAGGCACCATAGGCGTCCTGGGATGCATCTACAAAACAATGCATTTCGATTAATAATAAATACCATCACGGGTGCCTATTTGGCTCCCGAACACTGTTTAAACGGCTTCAGGGTACCTGGTGGATGGTTTTTTAAACCGTCCTCATTTTGCCTATGGTATTCAGAGGCAACACCTAACAAGTGGCGAGTTTGTTGCGGTGTTTATGACGAAATAGCCTCGTTGTATAAAGCGGTCACCCATGCCAGGCCGGCCTTGTTGTCATCTGCTTAACCTTGTTATCAGTTGCGCAGTGACTTAACCACTAGGCTGGGTTGCTTTTTAATTATTAGCTAAGGAGTTCCATTTATTTGTAATATTTATAGGTACTGGGTCGCCCCAGTTTCAATTAGCAAAAAAAAGTTGCTGTAAAACTATCTTAGCTCTTATTACACATGCACATAAAAGACCCAATGGGTCAAAAATTTTACTTATCTTAGAAATAATTGTACGTTTAGTTATATTTACATTAAAATTAATATTAATAGAAAAATTAAATGTATTGTTAGTAGGTACCCAATTCAGGCCCAGAACACTAGATTCTTTAGACAACTGCAGTATATCAGTAGTTGCTTTATTGTTTAAAAAATTAGGACAGTTAGAACGAACTTTGTGTAACGGAAAATAAGCCGAATTTAACACATTCATAACACCATCATAAATATATTTGATAGCTCCTTCAGTGTCGCCACCTGTAGTGAGATCATCGACGTAGATGTCATGCTCTAACTAAAGCATTGGCAATTATAGGGTCAGCGGTCTCACGTGCTAGTTGAAGTAAGCATCTTGTTGCTAAGCGCAGACGCTGTCCCATAAGTAACAGTGTTTAGCTGCAAAACCTTAAGAGGCTGATTAGTATGATCTCTCCATATCATGACCTGTAAATGGCGCTGAGATCTATCTAAATTTAATTGCCTAAACACTTTTTGTATGTCTCCAGTGAGTACATACCTATGAATACGAAAACGTAATAAAATTGATATTAAATCATCTTGGACCACAGGTCCAATTGACATAATATCATTTAAAGACTTTCCTGAGAATGTCTTTGCGGAAGCATCAAACACAACTCTTAATTTTGTAGTATCACTTTTTTCTCTAAGAACTGCATCGTGTGGTAAATAATAAGCAAAACTAGGCCTTATCACCTTAGTCAAATGGTTCATATTAGAATATTGTTTAATAAAATTAGTATAATAATAAAGTAATCGACATAGCCTCCAGAATCGCCAAGGTGGTGGCAGTGGGCAGGCTCACATAGCTCGCAGAACGGACGGCGGTTGGGGCATTAAGGTTATCGAGTGGCGACCGCGTGCTGGAGCAGCAGCAGAGGCAGCCCTCCCCCCACAAGATGGACCGACGACCTGAAAAAGGTTGCGGGAAGCCGATGGTTACAGGCGGCGCAGAACCGGTCGTTGTAGCGATCCTTGGGGGAGGCCTATGTCCAGCAGTGGACGCGTGAAAGGCTGGTTTGATGGTGATGATGAAAATTAGTATATTGTAGTATTAGGTTTATATTTTTATTTAAGTTCTTTTCTAAATAAAAAAAATGACACATGGCGGCCTTGTAAGAGTCACTGAGAGTTTCCTCGGGTACTTCTTTTAATGGCAACTTAACACTAAATCTACCACTAGGTAGACTGCATGTATATACATACATACATATCATCACGGGTGCCTTACGGCGCCCGAGACCGCCGGGACGGTCCCAGGGTACCCAGCGGAGGGGTTTTAATCCCACCTCGTCGTAGCCGATGGTATGAGTCTACACCGAACAAGTGGCTAGCTCGTCGCGATGTTTTGAATAGACTCAATAACCCATCAATAAACAGTTTCGCAAGTTAGTATAGTGAAACCGGGACCGACAGCTTAACGTGCTCTCCGAGGCATATAGTGGTGTTGTCAAACAAATGTACATACTTTTTTTAAATTAAAACTCATTGGTACACACCGGAATTCGAACCAGGGACCTAAGTGTTTTTAAGTCCAAGGTCTAACCAACTCGGCCACCACGTATATAGTCTGCATGTGTTTTCCAAAAAATGCCTTTCGCATAACTTCTCTTCAGTAGTTAAATGAATTATATCTGAAGAAAGTTCTTCTAGTTCCCAAAATATTGTGACTATATTTATTTATTTATTGAAGCACGGCATGTGATTGTATATCTACCTGGTGGTGAGCAGACCAACAAAGTCCATGAATAGGGTCGATCAATAATCGATGCAGTAATCTACTGAAAACCGGTGAACACACAGAGTAAAACCGAAAATTGACTAGGTTATTTGACGGTTTTTGCATCTGTATTTAACGAGACCGGTCAACTTTGATATTGACCTTTTGTTTTTACAATGGTCACACAAAATTTACATTTTATGACCTCGGGTATCTTTGTAAACTGACTCCATATATTGCATTTTACAGGAGGGGCCATTTTTTCACTAAGAAGTTTAAAAAAAAAACAAAACGTCCGTATGTCCGAAACACATAGAAACTAATCGGGCCACACATTTATGATTACTAGTATATAATAAAATTAAATAAGATTCGCGAAATAAGGTCGGTACATAACAAACAATCCAAAATACCCAACTTAAATGTAAATAAACTGCGTTTCAATTTTTACGATCTGAGCGATCCTATCGTTAAAGTTTTGTATCGTTCCGCTAAAAATTTGGATTCGATCCAAAAATTGTCGGATCGTATGCTTTTGATCCGATTTTCCAAAACATCGGATCGGATCGGCACATCCCTATAATACATGCATACATACATTAAGGCCGGTGTACAGTTGTATAACAATATTGATCGCTCCCGCTATGACGGTTAATTGATACGGTTACGAAATGGGCGGCGAAAACGTAATTGCATTACGAGTATGATGCTTTATCGTCAAATTAATCGCCCGTTCCGTAACCACACCATGAAATAAGACTACTACCTCGACGTTGCAGTAGTCTGAAAACCGGTGAACCCACAAACTAAAACTGAAACATGACTAGGTCACTTGATAGTGCCTCGGAGAGCACGTCAAGCTGTTGGTCCCAGTTTCACCATACCAACATGTGAAATTGTTTATAGATTGGTTATTTTATTTATTTAGTTTATTCAAGCAATGCGACGAGCTAGCCACTTGTTAGGTATTTTTAATAATAGTACCTATACTTGTACTATTATTTCTTCTGTGACACAACTTAAATATTTTGTTAGAAAATTTAGAAAAATATTAATTGAGATAATTCCTGCCTTCATTTAATGTTCAGTTTCCGGCAATTTTATAGATAACTTTGAATATAAAGTTATTATCGTACCTTGTTGTTCGGCGTTAAAAAAAATTAAAATTATTTTATGAGCAACAGATATGTTTTAAATTTACCTATCCGAAATTTATCCCAAATTTTTGTGTGATCTTTCCTGAGACAAAAAGTGATTTTACGCTTGTCCCAATTTCATAATTGGTAAAATATTTCTGTGCTCAAATTAATTTTGATTATAATATGTAAAAAAACGCAACACAAACTCTTTAATATACAGGGTGACTTTGAAAGGATATACTTTGGGCTAATATGAGGTTCTGCTGATCAATACGAACTTGTCCCATGGAACCATGTGCCGGAAGTGAAAAAAATAATAGCTTTCTCCATACAAACTAGTAATGTTAAAATGACCAATTTATATGGGGAAGCCAAAATTTTTTTTCATTTGCGACACATGGTTTCATAGAAAAAGTTGTTCGAGAACCTCATATTAGCCCAAAGTACATCCTTTCAAATTCCCCTGTATAACACACAATTCGTATTTTACGAGAGATAATCATTTAACCACTCATTTTTGAGTAATGAAATTAACTATTTGAAACATTAATTCTTATTAATTTATTATATTTAACAAAAAGTTAATTTAACTATCCATCAAGAAATACTTTTTTTTTTTTATTAAACAATTTGTAATTATTTATCTGTCATTATTTAACAATTAGTCAAGATGACTATCAAACTTATACTTGTATTATATATAATTAATTGCCTTATATATAGTTATTTTACAACAATATATAAAGAATTTTACAAAAATCTTCTATTTTAAAACATATTTTATTACAAAATCTGTATTACATAAATTAAAATTTAGTATCTGTCTATTTTAATATCTTTTTCGAGAAGCTATATTTTACATTCATTATTAAACAAACAAGTTTATTTAAAATAAAAGGAAAAAGATTCCATAATAAAATTGATTATAAGTTTATAAACAAATTTTATTGGAACACCACTAGTTTAAAAAAAACTCATTTAGAACGTAACCGCCTTTTTTATGCGTTTCGGAAACGTTTACATTACTTATCAATAAAATATTATTATTATTAATCTGAGAATAAAAGTAAAAAATACGTTCTATCGTCCATGTCAACCTTCAACCTTCCTTATCGTGAACAGAGTATTGTATAAAAATACGTTCTATCGTCCGACCGAGGTTCCATGGCACGACTTTGGCGCCATCCGGCCTCTTGCCATCGTCGCGAAAAATAGAAGGTACAGACACAGTGGTTAAAGTTCGTCGAATTAGCTCGTTCAAAGCACTATGACTGTACATTCTGCCAGCACTTTGTTGACATGAGAGCCCGTGGACACCGGATCGGTCTACGGTCTACTAAAAATCTTTTTGTTAAAAGATTTTTTTAATTAGTATCAAAAGAAGAAAATAAAAGAGGAAATTTCCAAATAGGGCAGCACTGTAAAATATATGTAATATTTGGAGTAAAAAGAAAAAAAAACGTAAAATATAAAAAGCAATATGAGGTTCAATTTTGAGACATTCTCGAAGAAAGATCTAATTTAGAATTTAATAATTGTTCGATTTTGATAATACTCTATGGACGCTAATCTGTGGTCATGACTTATGACAGTCGGTTTGTGGGAACAAGATGAATTTAGGATAATGGGAAAATCATTTTATTATTATTTTGTATTACCTTTTTTTAACGTGTATCTCTCATACTTGTCATTGGCAAAACAAATGGCTTTACCATTATAGCCATAAATAGAAAAAATAGTGTAATAAAAATAATTTATATATTAGGGAACATTTGCTAACATTTTGTTGTATTTTATTAGGTAGGTAGGTACGTCTAATTTTGATAATTTGGATTCGGTTGACTTGTTGACCTAATTAAAGAATATAATTGTACCTAATTAAATTATATAATTGTAAAACCTAACAAATAAATTATATTATATATATGTACTATATATATAATATAATTATATATGTATTCTTGTAATACCAAAATAAACTAATAAATAAAACTAATATTAAATAAACCTATAAATAAAAAGTATGTACACAATTTTTAAAAGAAAAATACTGTCTAAATTGGTCTCGTGCGGCATAGTGCCCAGGACACGGGCGGCGTTTCCTCTTTTAATGACTAAACTTATTTGTTGTGAAAAAAACGCCGCCGCTCTAGGGTCACCCGAGGCGAGGACCAGTCTTTTACCAATATCTTTTACAAATAATTTTGTATCCGATGACCACGGGCCCAAAGTCTCTACTGCAAACGCCACAAATATATAATTATCTATCAATGTACTATATTTGCGGCAATTGAAGGATTGAACACTTTCAGAAGCCGCCCCAGCCCTCAGTGAAGTATTACGGATGTGGGACGCAGCCAATGTGTCTACCCAGGTCGCATCCCACACCAAGCTCCGACCGAGGTTCCATGGCACGACTGTGGCGCCATCCGGCCTCTTGCCATCGTCGCGAAAAATAGAAGGTACAGACACAGTGGTTAAAGTTCGTCGAATTAGCTCGTTCAAAGCACTATGACTAATCTACATTCTGCCAGCACTTTGTTGACATGAGAGCCCGTGGACACCGGATCGGAATTTAGGCCTGAGTTAATTTATTTTTGATTCTACTATTTACAAAAAATAGAGGTGTTTTGTTCCGTAATGTAATTTTACTTACTGACTTGATGCCTGGGTAGGCTTCCTAAACCTATTTGATAGTCTTGTACACGGGCAGAGGGCTTCACCTCAAGCCAGAAGATGGCATATTTGTTGTCCTCATTGAGAGGAGAGGCTCGTGGCATCGTCCAACACCTACCAGTAACGGACGGAAATTATAAGATTGCTCGTGAGCTTCTGACCAAGCGGTATCAAAATATTAGGCGTTTGGCTGTCACTCATGTCAACCAAATATTAGCGTTGCCTATAGTTGGTAAGACACATGATTTGCGCAAGGACTTTAAACGAAGCGTGAATAGGCATCTTAAGTCGGCATAGTGATGGCAACCAGCGGTGCACCTGTATGCATCCGCTTGTTGCTATCATTCCTGGACATTGCATACTGCTTAACATTAGGTGGATGCAAGGTCACATGTTGAGCTCTTATAAAAAAAAAAAACCTCTTGAACCCGTTGATGATTGCAGTGAATGCCTTGCAGTGTCTCAACCTACCAGTCGATTCTTGATCATTTATACTACTTAACGTTGTGCTCGGGAAGTCGTCCCCCGAACTTAAGCTGCGCTTTGAACATAGGTATGGTGGTAACAGCATTGATTACCTACCATTGTTCTCTGATTTGTTGACCTTTTTGGATGAAGAGTGCCGAATAGTGGATAACTCTGCCGATGCAGGGCGGCCAAGATTTGTTGACCATCAGATGGTTCAACCACCTGGTCAAACTGGCCAGCGTCCCAGGAATCGGTTTGCTGTGGGCGCTGTTGAAACACAGAATGGTTACTGTAGGGACCCTGGACATTTGGTGCCGCATTGCCCACAATATTGTAACTTGCGGGTCCAGGCCCGACGTGCCATTGCCCGACGTGCCATTGCCCGACAGAGGCAATGGTGTTATGTGTGCTTAGGCAAGCACCACCAAACGGATTGCCGTGAATCGCGGCCATGTTCGCAGTGCAGTGGCCGCCATCATCTTGTTTTGTGTGCCAACTTAAACATGGAAGAACGCTAACCTGTTCACTATGACCCCAGGGTGCTAGGGAGGTACGATCGCCGAGGTTTTGTGATTCCTCACGTACTGAGGACCGGCGCTCCTCACCCCCCCATGTTCGGAGTTCACCCCCTCATGCGGGAGTATGAGGATTTGGGACACATGACGGTCTCAAACTGAGACTGGTGTTCAGTGGAACATTATTTCATATACCATCACGCAGTCATCAAGCCTCATTGTGAGAAGAGAAGAGTGGTGTTTGATGGTTCTGCCCCCACGTCTTCGGGTGTATCATTGAACCAGAGCTTGCATACTGGCCCGAAGCTTCTCCGGGATATTTCGGATATTCTCATGGACTTTCGCCGCCATCAGATTGTCTTTGTGGTCGACATCCGCATGATGTTTCGGCAGACCCTCATCCACGGGGATGACAGGTGCTACCAACTCATTTTATGGCGGGAGAAACCCTCTGATCCCATGCTTGTCTATGAACTAAATTCCAACACATGGTTTGCGGTCTAGCCCGTTCGTGGCTATTCGTTCATTGTTGGAGCTGGTGGGCGATTCTAGCGCTTTCAAGATTCATCTCGATTCGAGATTTTTAAACCAAAAATGACTAAATATGCCATTTTTCGTTCAAAAATATCGAACATTAAACGAAATAAATAATAAATATTAAATAATTAATAATAAATATATAAATATTGAACGAAAAATTACATATTTAGTCATTTTTCGTTTAAAAATCTCGAATCGAGATGAATCTCGAAAGCGCGAGAATCGCCCACCTGGCCAAGCGTGAGCGTTTGTTGATTCCTGCTTCCGCCATCTTGGAAAATGATTTGTACGTTGATGATGTATGCACGGGTGCCTCCAGTGAGAAAGAGGCTTTGATCTTGAGGAATAAATTTATTGGGATAATGAGGGCTGGAGGCTATGAACCAAGAAAGTGGATATCGAACTTCTGGCTGACTTGTCATTGGAACACCAGCAGGATCCCCTCCTCTTCGAAAATATTGATAATCCTAATTTGTTGTCTGTTCTTGGAGTCCAGTACATGCCAGTCCAGGATATTTTCATCTATCGGGTAGATCTTTCTCCGCCCAGGATCTGGACTAAGCGCTTGGTCCTGTTAACTATAAGCAGAACCTTTGATCCAAGCGGTTGGATTAGCCCAGTAATATTTTTGGCTAAATGTTTCCTCCAGAGACTTTGGACTGCTGGAGTTGGTTGGGATGACCAACTCACTGACACCTTGTTAAAGGACTGGGTTTTTGTTACTTCACTTCCAGAAATCAATGAAGTTTCTTTACCTTAGTCCTTTTCTTCCAGCTGGGAGGTATACGGATAGAGCGAGATATGTATATATAGAGCGAGGATATGCGGCCGTGGTCTATTTGCGTACTGTGTGTCTTACTGGAAGTGTAGCGTCAGTGAATTTGGTCTTAGTTAAGAGCAAGGTAGCCCCACTTCGGACTCGAATTACGATTCCGAAGTTAGAATTGTGTGGGGCTACTCTTCTTACGCGATTATTGAATCACGTTTTTGTAACGTTGAGACGCACTGTTGATATTGGTGACGTGTTTGCCTGGACTGACCGCCAGATTGTTCTCTCATGGCTGAGAGCTGCTGTCCATACACTCGAAGTCTTTGTGGCCAATCGCGTCTCTCAGATTCAAGCTTCTGATGCTCCGTTGATCTAAAGACATGTTCCAGGAGATATGAACCCTGCAGATGTTGCATCCAGGGGTTGTGCTGCTCCAGATCTTTTGCGACACTCACTTTGATGGGGCCCTGATTGGTTGACGCATCCTGAATCGTCCTGGCCACATGGCCAGCCTTTGTTGACTGATCCACTACCAGGTCTCCGCGTATTTGCAATGGTGAGGACCGTGGAGTTGGATCCTGAATTTCTATTGAATAAATTTAGCTCCCTGGATAAATTTAGCTCCCTTTGGAGCTCGTCACCCCTTGTTACTCCCTAATTCTGGTCACTTGGTGATTTTGTTGGTTGCTGATCACCACATCACTAACTCGCATGCTGGCTGAAATGCTTTGTTGGCCATCTTACAGCGCGAATATTGGATTCTGTCCGCCAGACGAGTCATACGAAGTGTGATTTTCCGATGCATGCCTTGTTACAGACTCAAGGCTACTACCATGCAGCCTTAAACGGGAGATCTGCCGTCGGACCGTGTGAATGAAGCTCGTCCCTTTGCGGGCATGGGTACAGATTTTGCTGGCCCGTTCTCTGTGAAAGTGTCACACCTCAGAAACGATAAAATTGTTAAGTTCTATTTGTGTGTCTTTGTATATCTGTCCACCAAAGCCGAACATTTAGAATTGGTATCTGCCCTAAGCACTGAAGCCTTCGTCGCTGCCCTTGGTAGATTTGTGTCCCGCCGCGGTTTGCTATCGTTGATCCGGTCCGATTGTGGAACAAACTACAAGGGCACCGACCGTTATTTAAATGATGTATATAAATTTGTATCAGAAAATCATGAGGGTAATTGGAACTGCACTCTCCCAACGTGGAATCAGATGGCTTTTTGATCCACCAGCATGTCCACATTGGGGAGGAATATTTGAAGCTGTTGTTAAGGCTGCCTAAACTCACTTACGTAAGGTGATAGGAAAAACCGTATTAACCTTTAAGGATCTTGGTATTTTGTAAAATTGAAGCCGGCCTCAACCCACGCCCGTTGTGCCCGTTCTCTTCAGACCCAAACGACCTCGAGGCTTTGACTCCAAGTCATTTTTTGATAGGGCAGCTACTTGTCGCCTTGCCTGAATACTCCTTCAGAGATGTGAAGTGTACTCGACTGTCGTGATTTAAATTGATCCAGCAGATGACAATTTTGGAATCAAACTAAACCCATCAAGAATATAATTATATCTTAGACACCTTTGTTTTTGAAATAGAGATTCAGCTGATTCAGTTGGTTCAGATTTATCGAAGAACCAGCATAATAATTATTATAACTTTAAACTTATAACTATTTTTCTACTCAGTTTTCTATTTCACCATTAAAGGTAATCCCGATTGGGATAAAATTCGTGTCGATTGCCACTAGTGGCGCCTGGGAAAAATATTCCCAGGCGCCACCACTGGTGGCGGAGATGGTGGTGGCGTATGGGAATAATCGGGCAAAGTTATGGTTTACTCGAAAACAAAACGCGAGATCTTACGCCAAAGCCCATGGTAGTTTCGGTGCGGTAAGCTCGGAAACGAAACGCGAGATGTTGCGATGCCGGTGCCGCCGATGCCGGGGTCGAAGCGGTGCGGTGCGCTCGGAAACGAAACGCGAAATGTTGCGATGCCGGTGCCGGTGCCGGTGTCGCTCGATGCGAAGCGGTGCGCTCGGAAACGAAACGCGAGATGTTGCGATGCCGTAGCCGGTGCCGGTGCCGGGGTCGCTCGATGCGATGCGGCATCCGTTTTCTCGGCACCGAAACTAGAAGTCAACCCGCATCGATGCGCGGCATCTCTTACTGGCATCCGATGCCGGCTACGTTGATGAAAACGGTCACCTCTAAAACTTATTGAAGTCTTGAAGAACACTTAAGTTATGGAATGTTTTGGCTCTTTCACACATATATTCATTTTTGTTGCTAAATAAAAGAGACAAAACCTTCTATAATAATAACAAATCATTTATTTGCCAGAATAAGGGTACATGTTGTTGCAAAGTTGTTTGCTTGATCCTACATATTCTACCAATATAATATATATATATATATTCTATAACTAAAGTGTTCTTGAAGGACTCAATAAGTTTTTATGAAATGTTAAATGAAATTATAAAATACAAAAATGCTTCGTCAACCAGCTGTGACTACTTCGTCTGAGGTACTATAAGTAACTGGCTCGAAGCGCCGCCGACGCACTCCGTGTAGCTGCGGACTTGAGGAGGTAACTGCGACGCGTGAACATCCTGGCCCCCTTGAAAGCCCTTGGTGCTTTCAAAGCTTCTTGATAGAAGACGACTATGTCCAAAGCTCGTCGTATGATTCCTTTGCTAGTATAAATGTCAGCCACCCGAATAATACCATCGGCTCCCGGAACTGCTGACTCGACCGAGGCGCCATCGCAATGGATGTTGGTTGTCTTCTTTCAAAATAACCAAGTCTCCGAGATTGAGATACTCTTCATTGCTGCGACTAAATGGCGCTGATGCATCCTGGATAAATATTCCTTGCGCCATCTCTCCCAAAAATGTAGCCGCAGTTGTTCGATCAGCTGGTATATGCTTGGCCTTATTTGATCGACTGGTAATTACGTCACGGACATGAGGGGTCGTCCGATCAGAAAGTGACCTGGGGTTAGAGGGTTAAGGTCTGTGGGATCGGAAAATAAGGGAGAGAGTAGACGAGAGTTAAAGATTGCTTCTATTTTAGTGAATAGAGTGGCTAACTCTTCAAAAGTTAATACGCTTTAGGTGAAATTTTGCCATTTTTACGCCAGCCTCAAACAACCCACCAAAATTCGGTGAGTAGGCTGGGTTAAATTTAAATTGTATGCCTTCACTATTGCCAAATTCATAAATAGACTGACGATAGGACCGCACTATCCTACTTATTTAATTGTTTGCGCCTACAAAATTGGTGCCATTGTCGCAATAAATTATAGAAGGTTTGCCGCGGCAAACCTTCTATAATTTATTGCGACAATGGCACGAGACAAACCTGCGATAGATATAAAATAGACGCTTCCGTACTTAGGTCACTTACTACTTCTAAGTGAATGGCTTTGCTAGTAAAACATACGAATACGCACTAATTACATTTTGTTATACGGTTACCACGACATTTCTGCTTGATATCATGAATGGTCCGGCAAAATCAGTCCCGCACGAGTTGAAGGGAAAGCCAGGTACAATTCTATTGAAAGGTAAGTTGCCCAAAATAGGCTGAATAGTCTTACCTCTAAACCGTGTACATATTACACATTGTTTAGTTACAGATCGAACAAAATTTTGATCTTCTATAGGCCAATAGGTTCCGCGAATGGAAGATAGAAGTAATTGTGGACCGGCATGAAATAATCGAATGTGTTCTTCGATTACAATTAATTTTGTACATAAACGTTTACCATATAATATTATAGGATGCCTTTTATTAAATTCTTCCTTAAAACTATCTAATTGACATAGTTTAATTATAGTTAAAAGTGATTTATTTAATACTTTTGAAGTCCAATTCATTATTTAATTTATTTTTTATATCTTGCAAATCCATAATATTCATATTCACTGTTTTTAATTCAGGTAAATCTAATAATATATTTTTATTATTTTGTGATAGCCAACTACGCTCGTACCCCTAAATAGGGAGGACCTTCCCACCATAAAGTAGAACTCTGCAAATTCTGGTGTTCAATACCCCTAGAAGCTAAATCTGCAGGTTTTAATGAGTAGGCCCATGGTGTTAAATTTGTAAGTCTAGGTATAAATAAAATAGGATAAATAATAATAAAGCCCTAAACTCACCCGCAAATATGAATATTTCAAGATAACGTGTACACCACATACGTGAATTTTCCTTCTTCTTGCTTTTTTTTCAAACATCACCATAGCAACTGTCAATCGTTGACAGCGAGACTCCGCGCAGTCGCATTAGTACCCAACCCCAATTTCAAATAATGGTGGGAGATAAATACTTCGCTACCTGTAGTGAAATCATCGACGTAGATGTCATGCTCTAAAGCATTGGCAATTATAGGGTCAGCGGTCTCACGTGCTAGCTGAAGTAAGCATCTTGATTCAAATAAGGCGCAGACGCTGTCCCATAGGTAACAGTGTTTAGCTGCAAGACCTTAAGAGGCTGATTAGTATGATCTCTATATATCATGACCTGTAAATGGAGCTGAGATCTATCTAAATTTAATTGCCTAAACATTTTTTGTATGTCTCCAGTGAGTACCTATGAATACGAAAACGTAATAAAATTGATATTAAATCATCTTGGATCACAGGTCCAATTAACATAATATCATTTAAAGACTTTCCTGACAATGTCTTTGCGGAATCATTAAACACAACTCTTAATTTTGTAGTATCACTTTTTTCTCCAAGAACTGCATGGTGTGGTAAATTATAAGCAAAACTAGGCCTTATCACCTTAGTCAAATGGTTCATATTAGAATATTGTTTAATAAAATTAGTATATAAATAATAATAATAAAGTAACCGACATAGCCTCCAGAATCGTCAAACTTAAGTGGCAGTGGGCATGGGCAGGCCACATAGCTCGCAGAACGGACGGCCGTTGGGGCATTAAGGTTCTCGAGTGGCGACTGCGTGCTGGAGGACGCAGCAGAGGCAGGCCCCCTACAAGATGGACCGACGACCTAAAAAAGGTTGCGGGAAGCCGATGGCTACAGGCGGCGCAAAACCGGTCGTTGTGGCGATCCTTGGGGGAGGCCTGTGTCCAGCAGTGGACGCGTGAAAGGCTGGTATGATAATGATGATGAAAATTAGTATATTGTAGTATTAGGTTAATATTTTTATTAAAGTTCTTTTCTAAATTTAAAAAAACGACACATGGCAGCCTTGTAAGAGTCACCGAGAGTTTCCTCGGGTACTTCTTTTAATAGCAACTTAACACTAAATCTACCACTAGGTAGTCTGCATGTGTTTTCTAAAAAATGCCTTTCGCATAACTTCTCTTCAGTAGTTAAATGAATTATATCTGAAGAAAGTTCTTCGAGTTCCCAAAATATTGTGACTATATTTATTTATTTATTGAAGCACGGCATGTGATTGTATATCTACCTGGTGGTGAGCAGACCAACAAAGTCCATGAATAGGGTCGATCAATAATCGATGCAGTAATCTACTGAAAACCGGTGAACACACAGAGTAAAACTGAAAATTTACTAGGTTATATGACGGTTTTTGCATCTGTATTTAACGAGACCGGTCAACTTTGATATTGAACTTTTGTTTTTACAATGGTCACACAAAATTTACATTTTACGACCTAGGGTATCTTTGTAAACTGACTCCATATATTGCATTTTACAGGAGGGGCCATTTTTTCACTAAGAAGTTTAAAAAAAAACAAAACGTCCGTATGTCCGAAACACATAGAAACTAATCGGGCCACACATTTATGATTACTAGTATATAATAAAATTAAATAAGATTCGCGAAATAAGGTCGGTACATAACAAACAATCCAAAATACCCAACTTAAATGTAAATAAACTGCGTTTCAATTTTTACGATCTGAGCGATCCTATCGTTAAAGTTTTGTATCGATCCGCTAAAAATTTGGATTCGATCCAAAAATTGTCGGATCGTATGCTTTTGATCCGATTTTCCAAAACATCGGATCGGATCGGCACATCCCTATGATACATGCATACATACATTAAGGCCGGTGTACAGTTGTATAACAATATTGATCGCTCCCGCTATGACGGTTAATTGATACGGTTACGAAATGGGCGGCGAAAACGTAATTGCATTACGAGTATGATACTTTATCGTCAAATTAATCGCCCGTTCCGTAACCACACCATGAAATAAGACTACTACCTCGACGTTGCAGTAGTCTGAAAACCGGTGAACCCACAAACTAAAACTAAAACACGACTAGGTCACTTGATAGTGCCTCGGAGAGCACGTCAAGCTGTTGGTCCCAGTTTCACCATACCAACATGTGAAATTGTTTATAGATTGGTTATTTTATTTATTTAGTTTATTCAAGCAATGCGACGAGCTAGCCACTTGTTCGGTGTAGGTAGACTATATACCATCGGCTACGACGAGGTGGGATTAACTCCTCCGCTAGGTACACTGAGGCCGTCTATGCGGTCCCAGGAGCCGTAAGGCACCCGTGAAGATTTCTTTAATCAAAATAAATCTATCCAGGGTAGTTAAAAAGTTAAGGTAAGAAAAAAGTTTTTTTCAGCGTGCGAGTTTTTGCACTTTTCGGGTCTTTTAAATACTTATTACGCGAGCTAGCCACTTGTTTGGTGTAGACTCATACCATCGGCTACGACGAGGTGGGATTTAAGCCCCTCCGCTGGGTACCCAGGGTCCGTCTAGCTAAGCGGTCTCGGGCGCCGTAAGACACCCATGATGATATGCTATGCTATGCTATTAGGTAAATACATTTTCACACACAAACCTTGGTCACCCTACTGTAGAATACAACGTCCATCACAGTTCTTCACTTTCCTCGTAAATAAATAATATCATAAAAAAAAATCTATTGATTAAATAATATACGTAACAAATTATGTAGTTTCACTATTTACAGCCAATACGGTATGTATTACAAAACTTACAGAAATGCAATCTTTAAATACACGGTGACCCTGAAAATATGATGTTCTAGTGATCAAATCAAACAACTTTTCCCATGGAATTTTTCATTAGAAGACTTCTAACTTCACTCTAATTAGAAGAATTATTATTATATGTAATTAGAAGAAAGCACATAGATGGCGTCTGTGTATAAGTAGAACAAGCAATATTAAATGACGGGTGACTGGAATCTTGGTGGCTCAGTGGTTGAGTAGGTACCTTGCCACTAAAACGAGGATTGTGGTTTCGAGTCCCACCCACCAGGATTTTTTTCATTATTTTTCATGTTTAAAAAAATCAATACCTACGTATAATATTATCCTGATAAGGAATTTATAAAAATGTAAAAAAAAAATATAACCCAAATTATATTACATTATTTATTAATAAAATTCGTTGATAAAAATCTCCGCGAAAATAAAACGTTATTAAAAAGATATAAAAGTAATACTTATTAATAAGATGATAATCGAAATTACATAATAGGGTGGCGTTACATCCACAGCAGAAGCGATTAGCGACAAAACAACAAGTGTAGGTGGATACATATCATTAAACATACATTGTTAACAACCCAAAGATGCTAAAATTTTTATTTATTAACTTATATATATATATCATCACGGGTGCCTTACGGCGCCCGAGACCGACTAGACGGCCCCATGGTGCCCAGCGGAGGGGTTTTTAATCCCACCTCGGTATAGCCGATGGTATGAGTCTACACCGAACAAGTGGCTAGCTCGTCGCGATGTTTTGAATAGACACAATAACCCATCTATAAACAATTTCCCAAGTTGGTATAGTGAAACCGGGACCGTCATCTTAACGTGCTCTCCGAGGCACCATAGTGGTGTTGTCAAACAAATGTACATATTTTTTTTTATTAAAAACTTATTGGTACACACCGGGATTCGAACCAGGGACCTTTATTAACTTGTTTTATTATTTATATTAGGGAGCACCGTAATGCCAAGTCGAACTCTGCCGTACCATCCTTTTCTCAAAGCGACTCACGGCACTTTTGACCCCCGTGACTTCGTTGTGGCTAAAGCAAGAAGTTTAAAATTATAATGATTATAAGACATACTATAACTGGCTTTACTGCCTATATACCCAATAATTATACCTTATAGATATAATACTATCGCTAGTCAAAGTTTTAATTTTTTTGATTGACACATTCACCGATCATCAAAATTCTAATGTCTCTTCTACTCGTAGCAGTCTCATAAACTTTAAATTTTGAATTGTAGTTAGCGTTTAGCCTAAAAGGAAGGAACAAATGAAAAATCTTGGAATTTTGGAGTGAGCTTTAAGAAAATCAGAAGCAAATGGACAAGATAGGTATATTACCTACGAAGTAAAAAAAGGAGAATAAGCTACAGAAATAAATAAGATTCTATCAAAAATATAAATTGTAATAATATGTCTCTCAGCGCAGTTATTCCGCCACAAAAAGTTGTGAGCTGTAAAACGCTCGTCTAAACGCTCGCTCATGGAATGTTGAAGACAAATTACATTTTATCTGAGTGCTCCAATTTGATAGGTAAAAGGCTTTAGTCCATTCTGTTCACTGCCTACTTGGTAACGAGTGGTAACACGCATGCGCGTTTTGAATTCCGAATTACATAAGGATTTGCAAATATTTATTTCGAAATTGAAATCTGAATTTAGTTCGTAGAGAATTAGTGCTTAATTAGTAGGTAGAGAATTAGTGCTTAATTAGTAGGTAGAGAATTAGTGCTTAATTAGTATGTAAAGAATGAGTGTTAGGTAGGTAATATGGGTTCTTAGGTTTATTTTTTTTGCATAAAACCCTTATAGGGATCGGGTGTCAGTCTAATAATAAATAGTAATGGCCGTATTCATAAACACTTCAGTTAATATGAGATTTGTCTCTTTTACGCATACTTATTTTTGTTGCTATAAAAAGAGACAAAACCTACTTTAACAAATGTGTTCTTCAAAGGGTCCATAAGTTTTTATGAATATCGGTGTAAGTATATAAAGAGCTCAGGTGAAAAAGTCAAGTATAAAAAAAACAACAATGAAATGGGTAAAGTAAAAAAACTTTTTTTTTGTCTTGCCTTTGTATCTACCTGATGGTGAGCTAACCTACAAAGTCTATAACTAGGATCGATCAATACATTGTTCTTTAATAGCATTGGTCGTGCGCACTATGCTGGCTAAATGATTTAGTTACCAAATAGGCGACGATAAAAACTAAAAACTGATTTTTCTATTTTAATGTCCTACCAATCACTGCAAAACGCAAAAAAGTCTAATGTCTTTTTAATATACTAAACTTTGCTTTATGGAACACTTGTTCCTGTCTCATTTGTTTCCCTACTATTTCATCATAAACACCGCAACAAGCTCGCCACTTATTAGGTGTTGCCTCCGAATACCATCGGCGAAATGAGGACAGGTTAATCCCTCCGCTGGGTACCCTGAGCCTGTTTAAACGGTTAATGATATTTATTTATAGGCTGCACAAAATCTGAAAAATTTTATGCACAAGTGCATTAACGTATCTACTCATAAATGTATCTATATTAAGTAATCTATACAAAGAAAATGAGCCATACAGTCAAACACAAGAAGTTCATAGATAGAATTTGTTATTTTATAATATTTACTTAAATGTATTTGCCTTATGTGTTTTTTAAGACATAAAACAATTTCCTTCAGTATTCAAAACTGTACTAATTTTACTTTGAATTTTAATTTAAAAAATGTTTGTACTACTGTTTTATTTCCTCGCAATCGAAGTGAAAAGCAGAGTTTATAACTCGTCCACAAAACCATTTTATCCTCGACATTACTAATTACTAAAAATGGTTCGTTTTGTGCACTTGTTGTAAAATCTACTATTATTAACCCCTAGAGGTAATAGACCAAGAAAACTGCATAAAAAATAATTATATACCTAGTCTATTTATTATTTTTTATAAGAGCTAAACACGTGACCTTGCCTGGTGTTAAGCAGTATGCCATGTCCTAGAATATTATTAACCAGCCGATGCATACGGGTGCACCGTGGTTACCATCACTATGCCGGCTTAAGGGCACTGCATTGGTAATCGCGAAGTCTGCGTTCTCCATACAAAATTAGCTTTCGCACTTCCAGTAATACCTACTCGGTTACTGTTTGTCGCAGAATTAAAATAATATTTTTGTCGGTCATTGTCTTTATTAATCTTTTTGTGTAGGTTTTTTTTTGTCCAAAATCAAAAAACAAAATTATTTATTATTATAATACAAAAAAAATCCCACAACAGAAAGATTTCTGCGTATAATTAAATTACCAACATAAAAATAACAACAGTAGCCCTAGTGTGAGTTATTTTAACATTTACTTTCGCGTTAACTATACTACTGCGTTAAAATTTTGATCAATCACACGCTCGCATTTCTAGTTCTGAAAATTTCCGCTTGGAGCGCTGAACTATTTCCCATACAAATTTGAGTTAACTCAAACGCAAAATAGTTAGAAAACTCACACTAAGGGTACTGACCTTTGACTAAAAGCCAAGTTATAATATTAGAATTACGTTTGTTTCCTGTCGACTACAGAGACCTTAAGGTGTATTCACTCTTGAAATATGCCTGCAGTCAAAGTAATCTCTAATTAGATTTTTTTTATGCAGGACAATTTACACATATTGCTCTGGTCACAAACTAAGCTCTATGCTTGTACTATGTGTACCGGAAACAATAATATAAAATATAATAGAATCGGATATGTATTTATTCAATAAAGTAAAACATAAAACTTACGCTAACTTACAATAATATAAATTTTTAATAATTCAAATTTGATTACAATGCTAATAAAACTACATTTTATTGAAATGGTTTCACCCTCAGCTTGTGCGTGGTGACATAATATATATTATATTTTATAAACACCCAGACCAAGACACCCAGTACAGAAAAACGTACTAATATTTTTTTGCCATGGGTGGGAATCGAACCCACGACTACCGGATACAACGCCAAAGGCGCAACTGAATGGTTAAAATTAAGTTGCATAAAAAGGTGTATTTACATAACGTACGCTTACTTACCCATTCATACATACATGATACATGCACTGTATGCCTATCTACATATGTATATGTATATGTGTATGATACACATATACATATGTAGATAGGTACTTGAATCGTAATGACATCGATTCGACCTTCACCGTAAGACGATCATATTTAACCCAAATTGTATTACCTAACCAAGCCTGGGTTGAATTACAACTGAGCCTCTACCATGGGTTTGCGCATTGTAGCAACGTAACGTATTTGTATACGTATGCGTGAGCAACAACCAATAGGATCGCTTTATTCAATCCTGTTACCAAAACAAAGCGGCCCTATTGGTTGTTGCTCACGTATACGTATACAAATACGTTACGTTGCTACAATGCGCAAACTCATGGTAGAGCCTCTGCACTATTCAGAAATTTTCCTTAAACCAGGTTTAGACTAAACCCAGTTATGAATGTATTTTGAAGTAAGTCTCTATAAATTCGCTAGGCCAACCGACCTGTCTCTAAACCACCCGCCCATACAGACGCAAAAACCGTCAAGTGACCTAGTCATATTTTGGTTTTAACTGTGATACGACCTCAACGAAATTTTTCATCAGGCACGTTTGCCGCCGCCCATTTCGTAACCGCATCTTTTAGCCGACATAGAGAAAGCTATCGATGTTTTTAAACAATAATGTATTGATCGACCTTGCTCAAAAATTGTAGGTCTGTTTATCATCAGGTAGATACAAAATCACATTTCTTGCCTTAATATACAGGGTAAAAAAAAATGGCTTCCCCATACAACTTGGTCATTTTAATATTACTAGTTTGTATGGAGAAGGCAATTTTTTTTTTCATTTGCGGCACATGGTTCCATGGGAAAAGTTGGTCGTATTGATCAGTAGAACCTCATATTAGCCCAAAGTACATCCTTTCAAAGTCACCATGTATAATAAAAAGAACGGTCTCTTAGTTAAAAAAAAATGGTGCATTCCGGTACATTCTTGACATAAAACTGTAACTGAATGTTTAGGCTTTACTTATATTGGTTTTAAGGCATGTTTACATTACGACGAGAAATAAAAACGCAGACAGCATGGCATGTGACTTTGTATCAATCTGATGATAAGCAAAACATATAAAGTCCATGACTGAATTCAATCAACATTGTTGTTTAACAATATTGATCGCTCCCACTATGCTGCTTTATCGTGAAATAAATAATATATGAAAGTGAGTGAAAAAGAACTCCTATTTTTTAAACGTTTGCTTTCGGGTTAACTATACTATACTGCTTTAACTTTTTGCCAAACACAAGCTCGCATTTTTAGTTCCCAAAATTTCCAGGTGAGGTAATTGTTAGAAAACTGACACAAAGGCAGAATTTCAATCACAGGTCAAGAAAGAATTACATATGTAAAACAAATTCTTAATTTTTTTTTTTTTTAAATACACATATATATAATAGGACACCCGTGCGAAACCGGGACGGGCTGCTAGTTATTAATATATTTGTTATTATTTTTAAACAAGTTAAACAAATATAAATATAATACCTACGTGGTTGCCGAGTTGGTTAGACCTTGAATTTAAAAACACTTAGGTCCCTGGTGGGCGATTCTCGCACTTTCGACATTCATCTCGATTCGAGATTTTTAAACAAAAAATGACTAAATATGCCATTTTTCGTTAAAAAATATCTAACATTAAACGAAATAAATAATTATATATTTATTATTAATTAATTAATAATAAATATATAAATATTGAACGAAAAATGACATATTTAGTCATTTTTCGTTAGAAAATCTCGAATCGAGATGAATGTCGAAAGCGCGAGAATTACCCACCTGGTTCGATCCCGGTGTGTACCAATGAAATTTTAATTTAAAAAAAAAATTACGTTTGTTTGACAACACCACTATGTATAGTGCCTCGGAGAGCACGTAAAGCTGTCGGTCCCGGTTACACTATACCAAATTGTGAAACTGATTATAGATGGGTTATTGAGTCTATTCAAAACATTGCGACGAGCTAGCCACTTGTTCGGTGTAGATTCATACCATCGGCTACGACGAGGTGGGATTAAAACCCTTTCCGCTGGGTACCCTGGGGCCGTCTAGGCAGTCTCGGGCGCCGTAAGGCACCCGTGATGATATATATATATATGTTTATATACAGGGTGAATTTTTCAAGTGTGCCTTCAAGGCCAAATCCTAAACAAAATCCTAAAAAACTGCATCTTTAGAATTTTGAAAAAATAATTCTCCTAGCCGGGAATCGAACCGATTGATTTTGGAAAAAAAAAGTCATGCTGAGTTATTGCACCAGCTGATAGTGTCGCTTATAAAAACTAAAACTGCATCATTATATTTTTGAAAAAAAAAACTCCTAGGGAATCGAAACGGTTGATTTTGGAAAAAAAACTGTATTATTGCATCAGCTGATAATGTCGCTTATAAGGATCAAATTTTGGTAAGTAATATTAAACGGTAAACTAAAGGAAATTGATATATTTTAACAATAAAAAAAAAAAATACTTTTAATAAACGCAAGGAAAAAATAATTCACCTATGTATTGAAAATAATAGCTATCATTTCGAACAATTTTTAGTTAGGGTTTCAATTTTTTTTACATATTATCTTAAAAATTATCACTTTCCTTTAGTTTACCGTTTAATATTACTTACCAGAATTTGATACTAATAAGGGTCACTATCAGCTGGTGCAATAATACAGCATGACTTTTTTATTCAAAACAACCGGTTTGATTCCCGGCTAGGAGAATAAATTTATCAAAAATCTAAAGATGCAGTTTTAGTTTTTATCAAAATTGGTCCCGTGACCTCTTTGCGCAATTTTCGATATTCCTTGTAGTTTAGGATAGGCACACTTAAAAAATTCACCCTGTATATATAAGTTAAACAAAAAAAAAAATTAACGAACTTCTGACATAGTGTAGACTTGCCTTACCTAACGATTACGAATGCACATTCTTTTGTACCCGCCAATATAAAACTGAAACTGATGAGCCAATTTAGAGAACTTCGAAATGGGTGACTCTTTATTTAATGAAAGTAGAAATATTATATGTGTGGTTACATCATATCGCCCACCGACCGCCTCCGTAGACTAGTGGTTGCGCCTTTGGCGTTGTATCCGGAGGTCGTGGGTTCGATTCCCACCCATAGCAAAAAAAATATTAGTACGTTTTTTCTGTACCAGTTGTCATGGTCTGAAAAAAAATATCTGCTAGTCGGGAATCGAAACGGTTGATTTTGACTCGTATAAGAGTTATTAGAAGCAATAGCGAGTTATAGCTAGCAAGCAATGACAAAATTCGTGAGGGCTGACTGGAACCTGGTTGGCTCAGCGGTTGAGCGCCTTGCCGCGATAGCGAGGTTTGTGGGTTCGAGTCCCGCCACCAGGATTTTTTTCATTGCATTTTTATCTTTAAAAAAATTAATATAAGATTATCCTATAAAGGAATTTATAAAAAATGCATAAATATTATATGTTTACATATTTATCGTCTCTTCAGTATATAATATAACGTATAACGTACAGAAATGGAAAGTCTACGATTTTATTATAATGTACGAGTAAATATAGAATGGTTAAAAATGTAAAACTGGTTGGTCTAGCTATTTTACTTTACTGGATCTCCCATTAAAAACCGGATTTTTACTCATTTATCATAATAATAAATAACAAATGATTAAAAGTTAAACTGGAGTGAAATACCAGGCTAAATATAATATAGCGAATATACAGAGCAGTACCGTCGGCATCGAGGCGGAAACATAATTATTATCTATGTGCGATATACCTGCTTGTTTTTTTTAGCATGGAAATGGTAAAGATATAATTGTGTATCGAATAATTTTTTAATATATTTTCAGCGCTTATAACAATGAGTTTTTAATTTAAAAAAATATGTACATTTGTTTGACAACACCACTATAGTGCCTCGTAGAGCACGTTAAGCTGTCGCTCCCGGTTTTACTATACCAATTTGTGAAACTGATTATAGATGGGTTATTGAGTCTATTCAAAACATCGTGACGAGCTAGCCACTTGTTCGGTGTAGACTCATACCATCGGCTACGACGAGGTGGGATTGAAACCCCTCCGCAGGGTACCCTAGGCGGTCTCGGGCGCCGTAAGGCACCCGTGATGATACGTGTAACTACTACAAAGTAACCGAGCCAAAGCAAATTCAATATAATAAAAAATGATAGCTTAATATATTATATTGTAAATCCTTTTTCTTTACTAATATAATAAAGTGGTAATGTTTGTGAGGTTGTAGGGTTACCCCCTACAACCTCACGTTGGGAAAACAGAGAAAATTTGTTCCTTTTGAGAGTTTCCGTTGCGTGCGCTGCGTAAAGTTGCGCGTGTCAGCTAGTTATATACATGGTGAATTTGAAAGGGTGGTATTTGGTACTTTGGGCTAATATGAGGTTCTGGTGATCAAATCGAACAACTTTTCCCATGGAACCATGTGTCGCAAATGAAAAAACATTTTGGCTTCCCCATACAAATTGGTCATTTTAACATTACTGGTTTGTATGGAGAAGGCAATATTTTATTTTCATTCGCAGCACATAGTTCCATGGGAAAAGTTATTTGAATTGATCAGTAGAACCTCATATTAGCCCAAAGTACATCCTTTCAAAGTCACCATGTATATACCTACTGGGGCTTTGTTCAACGTTATTTAGATTTAAGTATCAGAGGCTCTACCATGGGTTTGCGCTTTGTAGAAACGTAACATATTCATTTACGTATACGTGAACAACAACCAATAGGATCGCTTTATTCAATCCTGTTACCAAAAATAAAGCGATCCTATCGGTTGTTGCTCACGTATACGTAAATGAATATGTTACGTTTCTACAATGCGCAAACGCATGGCAGAGCCTCTGGGGTCGTCAATTATAGTCTAACAACAGTATTCATAACAACTTATTGAGTCCTCGAAGAACACAACAAGACACCTTCTATAACAAGGTTTTGGTTTTAGAAGGTGTGTGTCTTTTTTATTTGCAACAAAAGTTTATATGCGTAGGTATATTTTGAATATGCGTTTATAGGCTCACGGGAAATAAAGTAGGTACATATTGTAAAAAGTGAAAAAATATATAATATTTTATTAATTGATTCCGGATTAATAATTGTCTAGGTATATAAAAATGTTCAATGCGCATAATTCTTGTTCAAAACGAGAATAATCGGGCGACATTAATAAAATTATCAATTGTCTATATATAAATGTTCAATGCATAATTCTTGTTCAAAACGAGACTAATCGGGCGACATTAATAATTATTATCAATTGTCTATATATAAATGTTCAATGCGCATAATTCTTGTTCAAAACGAGACTAATCGGGCGACATTAATAAAATTATCAATTGTCTATATATAAATGTTCAATGCGCATAATTCTTGTTCAAAACGAGACTAATCGGGCGACATTAATAAAATTATCAATTGTTTATATATAAATGTTCAATGCGCATAATTCTTGTTCAAAACGAGACTAATCGGGCGACATTAATAAAATTATCAATTGTCTATATATAAATGTTCAATGCGCATAATTCTTGTTCAAAACGAGACTAATCAGGCGACATTAATAAAATTATCAATTCAAGTATTATAATAGAAAATATTCGTTACAAAATTTAAATTCTAAAAGCATACATTAGTAAATGTCTTATTTATACTAATAATATAATTTGTAGTAATATATTTATACATGTACCTACAATGTTTTACAATATTTACATTTAAGGAGGTGACGAGGGATCAGAAAATGTGCCCATAGCACTAACTGCATTTCCGCGTTGTATGGCCATTGATATTCGTTGGCCTAAAAGAAAACCTGAACGCGGATCCCCTGTTACCTGTTTAAGCTTTTTACCTAAAGACAATATAAAGGATTTTGCGGACTTAGACCAAGTACCCATTGTCTCGACAATGAATGGGACAAAAAAATAGGAATTTGAAATTTGAGTGTATTTGTTAATTTTTTTTATGGCATAGGCTTCAGCGGCAAATCCGGCCGATTTTGAAGACCTTGAGGTATACGAGGGAGCCAGAGTGTCCACACATGCAGCGTCCCATAATAGACACTTTCCGTCTTGCCAAGGAATGAGAGAAATGCCATCGACGCGTTTTCCATCATTCCTGAACAAGCCGGAAGGCTCGAGGCTGCTCGGAATTTCTGCTGATAATAAAGCTGATTTTATAATAGAGTTGAGAGCTGCATGTCTGGATATTCTTCCTGCAGATCTACTGCAACTTAAACCGTGGTGGCCATTAGATTGCACTGCACTGCCACAGTTACAGGAATGAGGGTGACTAATTGAAGCACCTAGCCTGAGGCCTATGGCAATTCGAAGAGAGTTATTATCTAAATAAGAACCAAAAGAGGGAGATGGGATTGCGTGAAGCCAAAGGCCTGCTTCTGGCTGTGAAACTGCGCGCAACCTTGCCAGATCAGTGCCTGATGATGTGTGCAAAAGATCAGTAAAAACGGTTTTAACAATAATATTATCCCAGGCATGTTGACACGATGGGTCTTGTGGCGGAGAAGAGTTCAGGCTTTTTAAATCCCAGGCAGATTTCGCCTCATCAAGGTATGAAGTCTCTAACGAAGTATCCATAGATTTAGAGAGAATAAAAGATACTAGATTAGACACTCCATAAGATGACGAAAGGAATCCCGGTAAGCATATGTCTCGAGCCCACCTCAATCCAAGTCCACCAGAGTTGATTGGTAAAGATGATTGACGCCACTGAAAATTGTTTAAAGAAATATTAAAGATTGATTCTATAGAGGATTTAATTATTAAGTCATACTCTTCTAAAAGGTTTGGAAATTTAAAAGCTGGAATAGTTCTTAAGGAATAAATAATTTTTGATACCGAAAAACAATGTTTTAAAAGGGTATATGCTACATGAGAATTCAAGTTATTTAAATAATTTACAAATATTTTTAAATTATTTAAACAATTGGTTAATTTTTCTTCAATGGCGTCGAACATTATTGGAGAACCTAACAGACAAAAGTCGACATTAGAAATAATTTTTAAATTGGGGAGAATATTAGAAAATGATAATAAATTTTGAGAATCTACCGATTTACACCCGAAAAGTTCACATTTTGAGGTATTGAAAGTTAGACCTAATTCCTTAAAACTTTTAACAAGTTGTTCTAAATCTTCGGTTAAATCTTCAACACTTCCTGCTATTATGCCATCATCTAAAAACCAAATATTTAATTCCGATTTTAATTTAGTAATAATTGGGTGTATACATAAACTAAAAAGTAAAGGGCCAAGTGGGTCTCCTTGTTGAATGCCAACTGCAGAGTCTATTATTTGGTCGTAAAAAAATAATTTTGAATTGGAGGAATAATTTTGCCAAATAAATGGGTAAATTTCTGGTACGATTTCCAAAGCTGATTTTAGAATAATATCTCTTTCTACAGAGTTGAAAGCATTTTTCAGGTCCATTTTGATTAAAAATTTATCTTTATTTATGTTCTTGTAAGTATATGTCCGGACTGCATGGATAGCTGCTTCACATCCAAATTTAGTTCCAAATCCGAGTTGAATAGGCCTGAGGTAATTTCCTGTTTTATCCCTTACCAGGCCACATGCAATTTTAGCTGAAAGTCTGCGAATGGTACACCCAATTGCGATGGGTCTGATGCCTCCATCTTTTTTGGAGAAGGCTAGAAGAGAAGCTCCATAAATAAAAGGGCAAGCCTCTTCGACGACTGAACCTGATAGCATGAAATTGCATAGGTTTGTTAATGATGTTAATAAACGTTGACCTGCTTCGTTGGCATTGTGGGAAATCATTTCTTTAAGATGTTGAGGACTTAGTGCGTCTATGCCTCCGCTTGAACCAGGGTGAAAGCTATGAACAGCCTCCTGGATTTGAAAAGGGTTATCAACTAGTGAAAAAGATTTTGATAAAGGGGCTGGAGGAAAAGATAGGTCGCGACCTGGACTAGGATGCTTATCAGAAAGAATAGAAATTGTATTTTGATTTGCAGGTAGAATTACATTATTATTTAATAATAATTTCGCAGCTCCGCTTAAATTTCCTTCGGCTACTTTTAGTTCCACTCTCCTGAAATGATTTGTATTTTGTCTTACACAGGTTAAGTCTACTGAATGAAAGTTTATATTACTATTATCTTCATTGGATATAATTTGTTTAACTTTTGATGTTAAAGATCCATTTTGATTGGGATCAGGAACCTTTAAAAATTTATATGAAAACGTTAAAAGTTGTTTCCATTCCTCAAATGTGTTTTTATTTATACAGCTGTTAATAATAGTGGAAAGCTTATCTGCTGCAAGGTATCTTGCGCCCTTCGGTATGTGTTTAAGGATCTTTGTAGTTTTCTTTAATTTTATTAAAAGGTCGGAAAATAAAACGTTCGAGTCTTGTTGTCTATATTGGAAATTATTAGTTGGTAAATTATCTTGGGAAATGAAAGGAGCAACCAATTCTTTGTGAATTTTACTAATATGGATCCTAAGCCCTCGAATTGAAGAAAAAGTCCGGGAAGATAGGCAGTAGTTACATACAAAATTAGAGACACTTGTATCTGTAAAATTTGTTGGTGAAGGCATCACTTCATGGTATTTTTTTGCACAGCACTGTTTAAAACTATTCAAAAATAAATACTAATCTAAAAATAAAGCTAATTTTAGAAATTAAAATAAATATACTATTGTTGTTATCTGGTTGACGTTGACGTTCAATATATAATGTAAAGCCTATATAGGGGTCACGGGGTCACAGGGTCACAGGGGCAACGCTTGACCTTGTATGACCCTCAACTTCCGCTGTTGATTCTAAATTTAAACTATTTTCCGTATCGGAGGCTCTATTACGTTCCGTCCAATATACGACTAATTATGTAAATTAGTCTAGATAAAATAACTGCTTTTCTTTAAAAATATAATTCTAATAGGTATATAAAAATTCTGATATATATGGTGACTTTGAAGGATGTACTTTGGGCTAATATAAGGTTCTACTCATCAATACGAACAACTTTTCCCATGGAACCATGGGCCTCAAATAAAAAAAAATATTGCTATACAAACTAGTTAAATATTCTCCATACAAACTAGTAATGTTAAAATGACCAATTTGTATGGAGAAGCTAATTTTTTTTTTCATTTGCGACACATGGTTCTATGGAAGAAGTTGTTCGATTTGATCAGCAGAACCTCATATTAGCCCAAAGTACATCCTTTCAAATTCACCCTGTATAATTCTTAATTTAAAAATCAGCGACTTAAAACTACTGTTTACTTTCAAATTAGTGCGCGGGTTATCAAATATGTATTACTACCTATTTTTTAATAGTGTAAACGTGAAATTCGATAGTACCATTTTTTTTCATAAACTAGTTGACACGCGCAACTTCGTCTGCGTAACCGTTTACGCAGCGCACGCATCGGAAGTTCTCAAAAGGGGACACATTTTCCCAGTTTTCCCAATATTTTTCATTGATGCTCCGCTTCTATTGGTCGTAGCGTGGTGTTATATAGCTAGTCTTCTACTCAATAACTCATCTATAAACAGTTTCACAAGTTCGTATAAACTGGGACCGACCGAGGCACTATAGTATGGCATTGTCAAACAAGATAAATATTTTTTTTAGTTAAAAAAATCTTTGGTCACTCCCGGGTTTTAACCGGGGACCTAAATACTCTTTAGGGTACTGAAATATTCATAAAAGAGACCCTTATGGTTTTAGGGGTACCTCCTCTTGTCTGTCTGTTTGGTTGCAACAAATATCTCGAGAACTATAATAATAATATGTAGGACAATTTACACATATTGCTCTGGTCACAAACTAAGCTCTAGGCTTGTACTATGTGTACCAGAAACAACGATATAATACATATTATATTTTATAATATAAAAAATATAATTAAAAAAGCGGCCCCAGCCTAGTGGTTAAGTCACTGCGCAACTGATAGCAAGGTTAAGCAGATGACAACAAGGCCGGCCTGGGACGGGTGACCGCTTTATACAAAGAGGCTATTTCATCATAAACACCGCAACAAGCTCGCCACTTGTTAGGTGTTGCCTCCGAATACCATCGGCGAAATGAGGATGGGTTAATCCCTCCGCTGGGACCCAGAGGCCGTTTAAACGGTTCTCGGGAGCCAAATAGGCACCCGTGATGGTATTTATTTATTTTTATTAATATTTTATAAACCAGACCATGACAATGCTATGGGTGGGAATCGAACCCACGAAATGAGATTGAAGGTAATTATAAAATGAAATGCACTGTCGTTTATAAAAATGTTTTGGTTGAAATGTTTTTAAGCACTACTCTAAATATAATTATATAAGTTACATTTAGTATAATTTTAATAAATAGTTTATATTAAAGAAAAAAAAAATTAACAATAATAAAATAAAATAAACCTAAATAATAATAATGATATAACAATCTAGTATATAGACTCATACCATCGGCACGACGAGGTGGGATTATAAACCCCTTCGCTGGGTACCCTGATGCCGTCTAGACGGTCTCGGGCGCAAGGCACCTGTATACATTGTAGGTCTTCTAACCAACACGTGAATCTTAATATATGAAAAAAGTTAACTTTCAAAACTAACCAAAAAAAAAACCACAGAATGTTACGCTATAATTAATTGATACATGTCATTATATTGTATTAAGCCTAAAATATATTACGCACCCTTCTTTAACGTATCTTAACGCCTCGTTAGAGTGGGAGGTGTAGTATATAAGCAATGTGAGCCTGTATCGAGCACACAACCAGTCTTCGACACATAGGGCGAAGACACATAGCAACATGAAGTATCTGGTAAGTGAGAAAAAACAGTGCAAAGAAAAAAAAAAACAAAACAAAAGTGAAACTGAAAGTGATAGTGAAAAGTGTTTAGTGTAGAATGGGGTTTAGTTGTTTTTTTTGAGGCAAAGGTTAGGTTAGGGATGATTTTTTTGGATAGGAAGGGTAGTGATATACAATTTATAATAATCACGAAAAGTTTATTTAAAAAAAAAATGACTTTAAAAAAAAGTTCATTATTAAAATTTATGAAGTAACATTTGTATTAAAAACAATACATTTGTCTGCTATTGTTTTAATTAAACACGAAGCCGATATAAGCTTTAAAGCTTATAAAATAACAACTGTAATGATATCATTCTAATTAAATAGTTTTCATTATTTTTTAACTAAATTAATCAAAAACTTTAATAAGATAATTATTTTGAACACAATTTAGAAAATATTTTTAAATTTACAAGGTTGGTTTCCGTGTGAACACAATACCTTGCATTATATGAAATGTTGTGTACACACATAAATAAATACGTGAAAGTTTTTTTTTTTATTTGGTAAAATAAACGAATACTTTACCTAAAATTGTAAAAATAAATTTGATAAACATAATTTCTTCATTAATTAGCTTAGAATAATAAAATAAGAATATACCTAATATTAAATAATTACTTCAAATTAGACATACTATCTTATTATAAAAAAATCTCTCGTAGTGATTTTTTTTTAAACAGATGCACAAAATAAGTAATAAATAATAATAATCATAATGGATTTAATTTATTTAAAGTACAAAACTACAATAAAAAAATGCATTTTACTTTATTCGTATTATTTTAAAAAGTTGTTTAAAAGCTTTTATTAAAATTTTTGAACTTTTCTCTACATTTTTTTATTTACAGAAGTTTAATTCATATATTCTGTAATCTTATATCATATATTATATAATTATTTTGTTAGGTTTTATGTATTAATAATTATTGTTGAATTAAGCCTCAAGAATTGGGCTATCAAATACAATTTTTTTTTTCAAATCCCAGTAGTTCCAGAGTTTAGTTAGTTTTTTAGTTTAGTTTTGCGATTTATACCAACAAAAAAAATTAACACAACTTTTCCCATAGATGGAACCATTGGTCACAAATTTAAAAAAAAATGGCTTCCCGATACAAATTGTTCATTGTAACATTACTAGTTTGTATGAAAAAGGCATTTTTTTTATTCATTTGCGACACATTGTTCCATAGGAAAAGCTGTCCGATTTGATAAGTAGAACCTCATATTAGCCCAAAGTATAACCTTTCAAAGTCACCGTGTATATAAATTATATGTATCACAATACTACGTATTATACATACACCTTTCCAAAAGAAATTACCTAAATATTGGTGAAAATCGCATAAAAATCCGTTGCGTATTTTAGAAGATATAAGCGTACATACAAACAGACCGACAGATGCTGAAAACGACTCATTTAACTATAGTATAGATAAACGCCTAAACTGTACATAACTTCTTACTAATACAGTTTAGCTATGAGTGAAACATTAGATCCAGATTAATTGAACCAAATAACTAATTTACCTATCCAATTAAAATTAACTAACCAATTCAATTGAACGCATAACATGGTCGGCTAATCGATGGTTATGTAATATGCTAACTAATTGTTCAGTTATGCCATATAGGTGAGCATAATTAAAGCATAGTTTGTGTTCAATCATCTGGTATTACCAGTTTACCAGTTTAACGCGAATAGTTTCCGTTATAAAACTTTCACTCTTAGATCAAACGTTTGGAGAAAATGTAACTGACTTCATTTAACTCTACGGTTATGTTTTGAATGCTGATCATTAGATACATATTATTTATTACTTATAACAGATATACATGGTGACTTTGTTTTATTGTATGGGGAAGCAAAAAAAAATCTTACTTCCCCATACAAATTGGTCATTTTAACATTACTAGTTTGTATGGAGGAGGCAATTTATTTTTCATTTGCGACACATGGTTCTATGGGAAAAGTTGTTCGATTTGATCAGCAGAACCTCATATTAGCCCAAAGGGCTAACCATCCTTTCAATTCACCCTGTATATACAGATGTAAAAATCATCAAGTGACCTAGTCATGTTTCGGTTTTAATTAGTCTGTGAGTTCACCGGTTTTCAGGAGACTACTTCATCGAATTATTGTCGAGGTGGTAGTCTCTTTTCACTACAATAATATATATATCCGCCTTTCTTTTTAATGTTATATTAGAATGCATTTATTAGGTATAAGATAAACATGTAAAATCGTAAATTACCTAAAACTAAATTAAAATTAATTTTAGAGATTTTTTATTACCACATATATCTGTAGTAAAACCATGCATTTTTTAATGAAAATTGACCGATTTTTATATTATAAGTATAATAAAAAAGATAATTAATATTATCTTAATGACCAATACAAATGTTTTTAATAATAATATATCGCACTTAAGTCGGTTATATATTAAAATTATTCTACAATCTCTATTATAAAACGAACAAAATTAATAAAACTCAACTAGGTTCTTGTCGTAATTACCTTTGCTAAGATTTACAATCGAAAAAAAAAATCAACTAGACTTGTCTTGACGATGTAGTTCTTAATTGTAAGTAACTCCTAACGTATTCAGGAAACAAAACAATGAAGTAATTAAAAGAAAGTAAACCAAATTACATACAGAACGAGTCGAAACACGGAAACTTTGCAGACATCTTAAAAAAAGTAGAACAAGTCATTAGTATTAAGTGAAGGTCGTTTGAACGAGATGCGGTTACTGAAACAGCGGCTGTTACCGCAATTAATGTCATAAAAAAGATACGACGTTATGTGTAACTTTTTGACGTAGAAAGGAAATATAGACTTTATGAATATAACATATTTTCGATTTAGTAATTGTACACGGACTGATATTTGTCTCGGTAATTTCAAGGAAACTTTTTTACTGAATAATCATTTTAACCAATATATATGGTGGGTTTAGATCAATTTTCTAGAATAACCTTTGCTAGAGTCCTTACTAGACCATTCAAAACATCAGTTCACCATCATATAGATAAAGTCATATTCCGTGCTCTGGTAAAAAAAAACCTACAGTGTAATGTGTAAAGATTAGTAATAAATGCACCTTAAAAGTTTATGCAAAAACAGGTCCATAGCTGTAATAAACCACTCTCTCTTTCACTTTGTTATTCTATTGCCAAGCTATGATAGTCATAAAGAAAATATTTGAAATGGATAGGAAATTAATAGAATGCTTTCTTCCGCAGGTTGTTTTCGTTGCCTCATTGGCCGTGGTGGCCTTTGCCAGCGAGGAGAAAGGTGCACCGAAGCAAGCGGCCGCCGAAGACAAGAAACAGGAGAAGCGGGGTATTTACGACATTGGAAGTTACGGAGGAGGAGGAGGAGGAGGGTATGGCGGAGGTGGTTATGGAGGAGGAGACGAGGGCCATGGTCTGAGCGGCGGAGACTTCGGAGGACATGAAGGCATCAGCTTTGGAGGCGGCCATGAAAGCTTTGGCGGATACGGAGGAGGCCATGAATTCGGAAGCGTCTCCAATGACTGGAAACCTATTTCCACAGGAGGAGATTATGGACACGGTCATCAAGAACACGTTAAACACATCCAAGTTGTCAAGAAAGTTCCAGTACCATACACCGTCGAAAAACACGTACCTTATACCGTCGAAAAGAAAGTCCCTTATGAAGTCAAAATCCCCGTGCCACAACCCTACACTGTCGAAAAGAAAGTACCAGTAACTTACAAGGAGTACGTCAAATACCCAGTCTACGTTCCCGAACCCTACACTGTAGAGAAAAAGATCCCTTATGAAGTCAAGGTCCCAGTCGACAAACCTTACGAAGTGAAGGTCAAGGTACCCACTCCTTATACCGTTGAGAAGAAAGTGCCTTATGAAGTCAAGGTTCCAGTGCCACAACCCTACACCGTCGAGAAGAAGGTACCATACCCAGTAAAGTACGAAGTCAAGGTACCCCAACCTTACGAAGTCATCAAGAAGGTCCCTTATGAAGTCAAGGTGCCAGTCGACAGGCCTTACAACGTATACGTACCCAAACCTTACCCAGTCACTGTCGAGAAACCATACCCAGTTACCGTACACAAACATGTGCCTTATGAAGTTAAGGTTCCAGTAGACAGGCCCTACAAGGTCGAGGTTGAGAAGCCTTACCCCGTGCCAGTGAAGGTGCCAGTGCCTAAACCTTATGATGTATACAAAAAGGTACCTTATACCGTCGAGAAGAAAGTTCCTTATGAAATCAGGGTACCCATCGACAAGCCTTACCCAGTATACAAGGAAGTGCCAGTACCCCTCGTCAGGGAGGTGCCTTACCCCGTCAAGGTCCATGTACCTTACCTGATCAAGAAGGAGGAGGAACATCACCATCACGGATGGCACTAGGCTAGTAACAACTTAGTTGTAGGTCTCACCCCAGTACCTTATAGGCTAAGTAAAACAAATTGTGATCTTTTTTAAAGTATTTTTAGTGTGTATATTGCTAAATTGTTGTATCGGCGCCGTTCGCTCACGTCTGTAAGGTTGTGATCTGACTCCGTGGGATGTACCCCCTTTCCTCGGTACTCCTACGAAATTTCTAAGAGGCTCAATTTAGTTGGACCGCATAGCACTGAGATTCAGTGCGCGGTCAGTCTATTTGTTATATATAGTTTAACTGTTATACTTTGTTTTTAGCTTTTTATGCTTTTATTTTAACTTTGTTGAAGTTGTACAACTTCACAATGAGGCTGACTTAATAAAATGTGATAAAATATGAAACGGTTATTATTTTTCCTTTCTCTTTCCCAAATAATTCCTAAATTATTAGGTACGACTCATTACATACCAACAACCGTAAATACAAGAACATACCATTAAATGTCTTTTCGAGACACATCATTATGATGATATTTGAAAGTCGCAGTAAAATTGGAAACTTAGAATTATGCTCTAATATTAACAGCTGTACGTACGTTAGACACAATAATAGTATAGTTAAATTAGAAAGGCAAGGAAATAATAATTCTTTATTGTCCTAATAAAACTGTAACAAATTATTGCATAATATTAGAGTAGCTAGAGATGTAATTAAGGTCAATAATAAAGAAGTAGTTTAGAGAATTGAAGACAAACTTGAAGGTCTAGAAAAAAAAACAATAAAAAAATATAATTGAAGCCATTTCATACTCTAAATGTAATTGGCCATAACGGTAGTAATATCCTAAATGAATTTATTCTTCGTTCATAGAATAGTAGATTGCAAAAGGCAGTAAAACAATTTTGCAATAAAACAATTTTGCAATAAAACCGTTGATTACTCTTTTGATGCCGACGCAGTAATCGGTGCATTACATGATCAGATAAGGTTTGTTGCATATGGTATAGCATGTCCAAGTAAATTCATAATTGCTTATTCTACGTCGTAAGTTACTAGTGTTACATTATATTTAACAGTAAATACTTCACATTCGTAATAGCTTATTGCTTTATCGATGTAACAGTTTATTTAATTTGATTTCTATTCACAAGGTCGTATTGGGTTATTGATGATTTCAATTGGAGATGACTTGTAATATTTTGTGTCAATACAATTATTTGGTTTTAGTCTTGAGATCTTGACATGGTTCTTTCACTTATCTTTTAATTTAATTTCTTTTATACTATTTTATTTTTCTTCATTCTGATTTTTAGTATTAGTTTATAGCTATAGAGAGTACTATGTTTAAGAAGTAGCGGTATGATCTACAAGAAATAGAACATAGGGTAGTAGTAGAGTTGTTTTTTAGTAGTACGTGGACCTTTGATTAAAATTCATTTGTTCAACTATCTTACAATTTTATTAAATTCTGGTTTTCGGTAATATAATTTTGGACATTACCTATGTTTTTTTTTTTTTTTTTTTTTTTATTGGAGAACGACATGTGACTTTGTATCTACCTGGTGGTGAGCAGACCTACAAAGTCCATGAATGGGGTCAATCAATAATTGTTCTTAAACAATATTGATCGCTCCCACTATGCCGGCTAAATGATGCGATTACGAAATGGGGGGCGACAATGAAGAATTGCATTACGAGTATATACTCGCTGCCTTATCGTCAATTCAACCACCCATTTCGTAACCGCACCCTGAAAGGAGTCGACAAGAAATCGATGCAGTAGTCTCCAGAAAACCGGTGAACCCACAGACTAAAACCAAAACATGACAGGTCACTTGACGGTTTTTGCATCTGTATGGGTGGTGGTAACGAGACCGGTCGGTCGGCCTAACGAAGTTATAGAGACCTTCCTCCCATCTAATGTGAATATATATGTGATGATAATCTGATGAAATCGGTTACGATTTTATTTATGTTTTCTAATAGGTACTCTGTAAAAGATTTGGAATGAAAAATTAAGAAAATTGAAAACCTTAACGACTGTATTAACTTCGCGCGTGGGAACAAAACCATTTTGATGAGCACCCTGAGGCCGTCTAGGCGGTACGGAATTGACATGTAAATTGTAGAATTCTATAATAGGCATATGTTATTGTTTCTTCATACAGAAGTGTTTCGGAAACAGAGATCGAAATTACTTTCAACTTCAACATCGTTTAACTATCTTTATGAATTATGAATGAGGCTGTAATGGCGATTGCGATATGGATGAATATTTATTTAAGATTCACAAAGATACCTACGTCGCGGTCCACAAATGTACACGCGTGGCGTGTGAGTCTACACGATCGGACCAAAACTCTACACGTGTGGCCATACGGGGCATAGACTGCATGCGGCAGTCTATTCGCGTGGACTTCAGAGTCTATACAACGCACACAAATATCGAGGTAGGGCGCTGTCACTTATGACAGTTCTCTTGTGTTGACCCACCAATTTTAAAAATTACGGAGTAGTAGAACCAAAAGAATTTAAAGAAAAAGTAAAATGAGTTGTAAACTAAATAATTTCTCTAGCCGTTAACGAGGATGATTTTTTTACTTTAAGCTTTTTCTTGTACAAATTTTCGCTGTCAAACGTGTGTAATGCACAAGACAGATCCATAACAGTTTACATTCGTTTGTGCATCGTGTGCGGTGCATACGGTTGTGTACATTTGTGGACCGCGACGCTAGTAAAGTTGAAAGCGATCGCTCTTACCAAAATACTTCTGTAATAAGCCCACAGATGTCGTAATCATAGACATATGATTTAGTTAGTATAATCTTACATTTCAAGTTGCGCTGTTGAGATTCATCTCAGACTCTACCTGGTGGTAAGAAGACTTACAAAATCCATGAATGGTTGCCATAATTCCTGGCTTTAGATGCTTACAAAAAAAAACTCAAATTCGCTATAAAAGCCTTGAAATCCTTGTTTTAAGCATTTACTGGGATCTACTCGGTCTACGGTTTTTTTTACTAAAGCACCACATATGACTCTACACCCACCCGCTGGTAAAGGTAAGCGGCAAGTAAAGTCCAAAAATCAAAACAACAAACATTTCTTATATACATATTTTATAATTCATTTATTTGTTTAAGAGACATAGGTTATATAATATAAGTTGTGTACATTTTTATTTATTTTTAGCTCTCTATGCTCTGCCCGAGGGCGCGTAAACATTAATGCTATATTAGTACAATCATAATATTAGTCAACAAACAATACAA